>CM067854.1:82902500-83588333 GCA_034642435.1 Megalocaria dilatata
CTCAATCCAAATAACCAACATTTATTATTGCAGGAAGTAGAGAAGGAAAGCAGTTTAGAGAAAATACGAGAACTGGCGCTTGGGAAATCAAAAAGTAAGAACATGTGTAAACAACTGCTTTGCCGAAACTTATATTCATCTGTGAAACAATTTATTCCGAATGAAACGAAAAACTCGGGCAATTGTATGTATAAGTGCAAAAATATTCAGGAATCAATGAAACTAA
Organism: Megalocaria dilatata; assembly: GCA_034642435.1. Taxonomy (NCBI): domain Eukaryota; kingdom Metazoa; phylum Arthropoda; class Insecta; order Coleoptera; family Coccinellidae; genus Megalocaria; species Megalocaria dilatata. The sequence continues at coordinate 82,902,727 of CM067854.1, forward strand.
TGAAAAAATTGGAAAAATCTCATGAAATTCGAAGATACCTTGACAAAATATTTAAGGGAAACTTGGATGCAGCAAAAACCAATAGCATGATCAAAAGCATGTGTTACTCACGACGTGACAAGCCGGCACGTAGACATCAGAAATTTAAGCCCGTTGAATCGAAGTTAGCCTTGGAGAACAAAAGAAGACAAGAAGAGAAATGAATTTATTGAGTTTATATATGGTAAAAAATTATATTCAATTCCAAATTTTAACTCACAAACATTCAGAAAAACCTCTACGTCATATATTTAATTTAAAAAATTACGTTTCTGCATCATTTTTAATAAAGATCAAAGTACTGCAGTTTTTTAAGTTGTACATATTTTTTTGAATATTTTTATTATAACTGAAATACAACCTAGCATTGTTATATGTTCTTAACTTCGAGAACAATATTCTGAGTTTTGAACATAGAGTTGATTATAGACTTTGAGTTAACTTCTTTAATTTTAAGTTGTTTTAATGTCTAAACGTAGTAATAATATAAGATTATAGATTTAAAAATATTTTTCGTTGTATTTCGAACTATTGTATAATATTTTGAAATTCCATATGTCTAATAAAATATAAATTTTGTTTTAATTGTTTTTTTCTTTCAAATGAATAAATTATATAGAAATTCCATCAAATGTTTCTCTTTTCATATTTAAAGATTTGAGTTTCAATCATTCAAATGGAAACAATTCGAATTTATAGTTAATATTATAAATATTTCATGTTCGAATATCAATTTACGTATCTATGAATAACTATAATTATAATATTAATAATTCGAAACATACAGGATTCTAATTATCAGTATGGTTCTCGGAAAATTAAATTCAAGTTTATTTTGGAACTTCCCTTTCATTAATTACATTGCATCAACCGATTATTTTATTACTTGCAGCTGAAAATATTTACAGTATGCATTTTACACTTGATCGGTAATGATTTTTAATGCTGAGGCCAACAGATGAAAAGAAGAAAATTTTACATCCCAAACTGAAGAAGAAGAAGAAGAAGAATTAATATGTTTTTCTATGAATCTTGTATACTTAATGTAACAAATGTGTTTGCGTCTCAGTTTCATATTACGACTTCTTGACCGATTCAGTTGTACAAGTTTGAAATACAATATTGTTTATTTGATTTTATTGTTCTTGAACAACTCAAGTTAGTAATAAAAGAGAAATAAAAGTGTGAAATGGACAAGCAATTTTCGTTGGTACCCATAAAAATTCCTGATTCAATAATCATGGAAATACAGGTTAGTTTAAACATATATGTATAAAAATTGACAATTTTTACTCAAAATGAAGTATCAGAAATTAATAGATTCTTTAATGTGTTTCAAGCAGATACATCCGTGGAAAATCACGTATTCACCTTTATAATATAAATATGACATTTGATTTACCACGGATGTATCTGCTTGAGTTAAAACAAGACAAACACATTATGTTCTCATTTCATTTTCAAAATTTTGAATACTTCAATTGGCCTGAAATGTGTTAATATTTATATTTCAAATATTTTCCCTCAACTTAAAATCCATCAATTATCAAGTATGTTAATTTCAGTCAAATGTAAGTGATGCTTTTCTGAAAAGTTATAAATTTAAATTGTTTTTGTATCTGAATATTTGAAAATATTTTTTGATTCGAATATTTATATATTTAAGTTGTAGTTAAATTTCTGATCAGAGTCTGATACTCTCATATCTTCTGTAAAGACAACCTTGAATATTATTAAAAATTACGCATATTTATTTGAGAAATACCATATTTTCCACTTCTAGTGTAGCTTCTATGTAACTACATTGCAATTTCGATACCTATATATATCATTCTGTTCCTTATCATTTTACTCAATCCAAATAACCAACATTTATTATTGCAGGAAGTAGAGAAGGAAAGCAGTTTAGAGAAAATACGAGAACTGGCGCTTGGGAAATCAAAAAGTAAGAACATGTGTAAACAACTTCTTTGCCGAAACTTATATTCATCTGTGAAACAATTTATTCCGAATGAAACGAAAAACTCGGGCAATTGTATGTATAAGTGCAAAAATATTCAGGAATCAATGAAACTAATGAAAAAATTGGAAAAATCTCATGAAATTCGAAGATACCTTGACAAAATATTTAAGGGAAACTTGGATGCAGCAAAAACCAATAGCATGATCAAAAGCATGTGTTACTCACGACGTGACAAGCCGGCACGTAGACATCAGAAATTTAAGCCCGTTGAATCGAAGTTAGCCTTGGAGAACAAAAGAAGACAAGAAGAGAAATGAATTTATTGAGTTTATATATGGTAAAAAATTATATTCAATTCCAAATTTTAACTCACAAACATTCAGAAAAACCTCTACGTCATATATTTAATTTAAAAAATTACGTTTCTGCATCTTTTTTAATAAAGATCAAAGTACTGCAGTGTTTTAAGTTGTGTATATTTTTTTGAATCTTTTTATTATAACTGAAATACAACCTAGCATTGTTATATGTTCTTAACTTCGAGAAAATATTATGAGTTTTGAACATAGAGTTAATTATAGGCTTTGAGTTAACTTCTTTGATTTTAAGTTGTTTTAATATCTAAACGTAGTAATAATATGAGATTATAGATTAAAAACTATTTTTCGTTGTATTTCGAACTATTGTATAATATTTTAAAATTCCATATGTCTAATAAAATATGAATTTTGTTTTAATTCTTTTTTTTTGTCAAATGAATAAATTATATAGAAATTCCATCAAATGTTTCTCTTTTCATATTTGAAGATTGGAGTTTCAATCATTCGAATGGAAACAATTCGAATTTATAGTTAATAATATAAATATTTCATGTTCGAATATCAATTTACGTATCTATGAATAACTATAATTATAATATTAATAGTTCGAAACATACAGGATTCTAACTATCAGTATGGTTCTCGGAAAATTAAATTCAAGTTTATTTTGGAACTTTCCTTTCATTAATTACAATGCATCGAACGATTATTTTATTACTTGCAGCTGAAAATATTTACAGTATGCATTTTACACTTGATCGGTAATGTTTTTTAATGCTGAGGCCAACAGATGAAAAGAAGAAAATTTTACATCCCAAACTGAAGAAGAAGAAGAATTAAAATGTTGTTCTATGAATCTTGTATACTTAATGTAACAAATATGCTTGCGTCTCAGTTTCATATTACCACTTCTTGAAAGATTCAGGGGTACAAGTTTGAAATACAATATTGTTTATTTGATTTTATTGTTCTTGAACAACTCAAGTTAGTAATAAAAGAGAAATAAAAGTGTAAAATGGAAAAGCAATTTTCGTTGGTACCCATAAAAATTCCTGATTCAATAATCATAGAAATACAGGTTAGTTTAAACATATATGTATAAAAATTGATTTTTCTCAAAATGAAGTATCAGAAATTAATAGATTCTTTAATGTGTTTCAAGCAGATACATCCGTGGAAAATCACGTATTCACCTTTATAATATAAATATGACATTTGATTTACCACGGATGTATCTGCTTGAGTTAAAACAAGACAAACACATTATGTTCTCATTTCATTTTCAAAATTTTGAATACTTAAATTGGCCTGAAATGTGTTAATATTTATATTTCAAATATTTTCCCTCAACTTAAAATCCATCAATTATCAAGTATGTTAATTTCAGTCAAATGTCAGTGATGCTTTTCTGAAAAGTTATAAATTTAAATTGTTTTTGTATCTGAATATTTGAAAATATTTTTTGATTCGAATATTTATATATTTAAGTTGTAGTTAAATTTTTGATCAGAGTCTGATACTCTCATATCTTCTGTAAAGACAACCTTGAATATTATTAAAAATTACGCATATTTATTTGAGAAATACCATATTTTCCACTTCTAGTGTAGCTTCTATGTAACTACATTGCAATTTCGATACCTATATATATCATTCTGTTCCTTATCATTTTACTCAATCCAAATAACCAACATTTATTATTGCAGGAAGTAGAGAAGGAAAGCAGTTTAGAGAAAATACGAGAACTGGCGCTTGGGAAATCAAAAAGTAAGAACATGTGTAAACAACTTCTTTGCCGAAACTTATATTCATCTGTGAAACAATTTATTCCGAATGAAACGAAAAACTCGGGCAATTGTATGTATAAGTGCAAAAATATTCAGGAATCAATGTAACTAATGAAAAAATTGGAAAAATCTCATGAAATTCGAAGATACCTTGACAAAATAGTTAAAGGAAACTTGGATGCAGCAAAAACCAATAGCATGATCAAAAGCATGTGTTACTCACGACGTGACAAGCCGGCACGTAGACATCAGAAATTTAAGCCCGTTGAATCGAAGTTAGCCTTGGAGAACAAAAGAAGACAAGAAGAGAAATGAATTTATTGAGTTTATATTTGGTAAAAAATTATATTCAATTCCAAATTTTAACTCACAAACATTCAGAAAAACCTCTACGTCATATATTTAATTTAAAAAATTACGTTTCTGCATCATTTTTAATAAAGATCAAAGTACTGCAGTTTTTTAAGTTGTACATATTTTTTTTAATATTTTTATTATAACTGAAATACAACCTAGCATTGTTATATGTTCTTAACTTCGAGAACAATATTCTGAGTTTTGAACATAGAGTTGATTATAGACTTTGAGTTAACTTCTTTAATTTTAAGTTGTTTTAATGTCTAAACGTAGTAATAATATAAGATATAGATTTAAAAATATTTTTCGTTGTATTTCGAACTATTGTATAATATTTTGAAATTCCATATGTCTAATAAAATATAAATTTTGTTTTAATTGTTTTTTTCTTTCAAATGAATAAATTATATAGAAATTCCATCAAATGTTTCTCTTTTCATATTTAAAGATTTGAGTTTCAATCATTCAAATGGAAACAATTCGAATTTATAGTTAATATTATAAATATTTCATGTTCGAATATCAATTTACGTATCTATGAATAACTATAATTATAATATTAATAATTCGAAACATACAGGATTCTAATTATCAGTATGGTTCTCGGAAAATTAAATTCATGTTAATTTTGGAACTTCCCTTTCATTAATTACATTGCATCAACCGATTATTTTATTACTTGCAGCTGAAAATATTTACAGTATGCATTTTACACTTGATCGGTAATGATTTTTAATGCTGAGGCCAACAGATGAAAAGAAGAAAATTTTACATCCCAAACTGAAGAAGAAGAAGAAGAAGAATTAATATGTTTTTCTATGAATCTTGTATACTTAATGTAACAAAAGTGCTTGCGTCTCAGTTTCATATTACGACTTCTTGACCGATTCAGTTGTACAAGTTTGAAATACAATATTGTTTATTTGATTTTATTGTTCTTGAACAACTCAAGTTAGTAATAAAAGAGAAATAAAAGTGTGAAATGGACAAGCAATTTTCGTTGGTAACCATAAAAATTCCTGATTCAATAATCATGGAAATACAGGTCAGTTTAAACATATATGTATAAAAATTGACAATTTTTACTCAAAATGAAGTATCAGAAATTAATAGATTCTTTAATGTGTTTCAAGCAGATACATCCGTGGAAAATCACGTATTCACCTTTATAATATAAATATGACATTTGATTTACCACGGATGTATCTGCTTGAGTTAAAACAAGACAAACACATTATGTTCTCATTTCATTTTCAAAATTTTGAATACTTAAATTGGCCTGAAATGTGTTAATATTTATATTTCAAATATTTTCCCTCAACTTAAAATCCATCAATTATCAAGTATGTTAATTTCAGTCAAATGTCAGTGATGCTTTTCTGAAAAATTATAAATTTAAATTGTTTTTGTATCTGAATATTTGAAAATATTTTTTGATTCGAATATTTATATATTTAAGTTGTAGTTAAATTTCTGATCAGAGTCTGATACTCTCATATCTTCTGTAAAGACAACCTTGAATATTATTAAAAATTACGCATATTTATTTGAGAAATACCATATTTTCCACTTCTAGTGTAGCTTCTATGTAACTACATTGCAATTTCGATACCTATATATCATTCTGTTCCTTATCATTTTACTCAATCCAAATAACCAACATTTATTATTGCAGGAAGTAGAGAAGGAAAGCAGTTTAGAGAAAATACGAGAACTGGCGCTTGGGAAATCAAAAAGTAAGAACATGTGTAAACAACTTCTTTGCCGAAACTTATATTCATCTGTGAAACAATTTATTCCGAATGAAACGAAAAACTCGGGCAATTGTATGTATAAGTGCAAAAATATTCAGGAATCAATTAAACTAATGAGAAAATTGGAAAAGTCTCACGAAATTCGAAGATACCTTGACAAAATTGTTAAGGGAATCTTGGATGCAGCAAAAACCAATAGCATGATCAAAAGCATGTGTTACTCACGACGTGACAAGCCGGCACGTAGACATCAGAAATTTAAGCCCGTTGAATCGAAGTTAGCCTTGGAGAACAAAAGAAGACATGAAGAGAAATGAATTTATTGAGTTTATATTTGGTAAAAACTTATATTCAATTACAAATTTAAACTCACAAACATTCAGAAAAACCTCTACGTGATATATTTAATTTAAAAAATTACGTTTCTGCATCATTTTTGATAAAGATCAAAGTACTGCAATTTTTTAAGTTGTGTATATTTTTTTGAATATTTTTATTATAACTGAAATACAACCTAGCATTGTTATATGTTCTTAACTTCGAGAACAATATTCTGAGTTTTGAACATAGAGTTGATTATAGACTTTGAGTTAACTTCTTTAATTTTAAGTTGTTTTAATGTCTAAACGTAGTAATAATATAAGATTATAGATTAAAAAATCTTTTTCGTTGTATTTCCAACTACTGTATAATATTTTAAAATTCCATATGTCTAATAAAGTATGAATTTTGTTTTAATTCTTTTTCTTTCAAATGAATAAAATATATAGAAATTCCATCAAATGTTCCTCTTTTCATATTTAAAGATTATTTATTTGAGAAATACCATATTTTCCACTTCTAGTGTAGCTTCTATGTAACTACATTGCAATTTCGATACCTATATGTATCATTCTGTTCCTTATCATTTTACTCAATCCAAATAACCAACATTTATTATTGCAGGAAGTAGAGAAGGAAAGCAGTTTAGAGAAAATACGAGAACTGACGCTTGGGAAATCAAAAAGTAAGAACATGTGTAAACAACTTCTTTGCCGAAACTTATATTCATCTGTGAAACAATTTATTCCGAATGAAACGAAAAACTCGGGCAATTGTATGTATAAGTGCAAAAATATTCAGGAATCAATTAAACTAATGAGAAAATTGGAAAAATCTCACGAAATTCGAAGATACCTTGACAAAATTGTTAAGGGAAACTTGGATGCAGCAAAAACCAATAGCATGATCAAAAGCATGTGTTACTCACGACGTGACAAGCCGGCACGTAGACATCAGAAATTTAAACCCGTTGAATCGAAGTTAGCCTCGGAGAACAAAAGAAGACAAGAAGAAAAATGAATTTATTGAGTTTATATTTGGTAAAAAATCATATTCAGTTCCAAATTTAAACTCACAAACATTCAGAAAAACCTCTACGTCATATATTTAATTTAAAAAATTACGTTACTGCATCTTTTTTAATAAAGATCAAAGTACTGCAGTTTTTTAAGTTGTGTATATTTTTTTGAATATTTTTATTATAACTGAAATACAACCTAGCATTGTTATATGTTCTTAACTTCGAGAACAATATTATGAGTTTTGAACATAGAGTTGATTATAGGCTTTGAGTTAACTTCTTTAATTTTAAGTTGTTTTAATGTCTAAATGTAGTAATAATATAAGATTATAGATTGAAAAATCGTTTTCGTTGTATTTTGAACTATTGTATAATATTTTAAAATTCCATATGTCTAATAAAATGTTAATTTTGTTTTAATTGTATTTTGTTCAGATGAATAAATTATATAGAAATTCCATCAAATGTTTCTCTTTTCATATTTAAAGATTTGAGTTTCAATCGTTCAAATGGAAACAATTCAAATTTATAGTTAATATTAAAAATATTTCATGTTCGAATATCAATTAACGTATCTATGAATAACTATAATTATAATATTAATAGTTCGAAACATACAGGATTCTAATTATCAGTATGGTTCTCGGAAAATTAAATTCAAGTTTATTTTGGAACTTCCCTTTCATTAATTACATTGCATCAACCGATTATTTTATTACTTGCAGCTGAAAATATTTACAGTATGCATTTTACACTTGATCGGAAGTGTTTTTTAATGCTGAGGCCAACAGATGAAAAGAAGAAAACTTTACATCCCAAACTGAAGAAGAAGAAGAAGAAGAAGAATTAATATGTTTTTCTATGAATCTTGTATACTTAATGTAACAAATGTGCTTGCGTCTCAGTTTCATATGACGACTTCTTGAACGATTCAGTTGTACAAGTTTGAAATACAATATTGTTTATTTGATTTTATTGTTCTTGAACAACTCAAGTTAGTAATAAAAGAGAAATAAAAGTGTGAAATGGAAAAGCAATTTTCGTTGGTACCCATAAAAATTCCTGATTCAATAATCATGGAAATACAAGTTAGTTTAAACATATATGTATAAAAATTGACAATTTTTACTCAAAATGAAGTATCAGAAATTAATAGATTGTTTAATGTGTTTCAAGCAGATACATCCGTGGAAAATCACGTATTCACCTTTATAATATAAATATGACATTTGATTTACCACGGATGTATCTGCTTGAGTTAAAACAAGACAAACACATTATGTTCTCATTTCATTTTCAAAATTTTGAATACTTAAATTGGCCTGAAATGTGTTAATATTTATATTTCAAATATTTTCCCTCAACTTAAAATCCATCAATTATCAAGTATGTTAATTTCAGTCAAATGTCAGTGATGCTTTTCTGAAAAGTTATAAATTTAAATTGTTTTTGTATCTGAATATTTGAAAATATTTTTTGATTCGAATATTTATATATTTAAGTTGTAGTTAAATTTCTGATCAGAGTCTGATACTCTCATATCTTCTGTAAAGACAACCTTGAATATTATTAAAAAATACGCATATTTATTTGAGAAATACCATATTTTCCACTTCTAGTGTAGCTTCTATGTAACTACATTGCAATTTCGATACCTATATATATCATTCTGTTCCTTATCATTTTACTCAATCCAAATAACCAACATTTATTATTGCAGGAAGTAGAGAAGGAAAGCAGTTTAGAGAAAATACGAGAACTGGCGCTTGGGAAATCAAAAAGTAAGAACATGTGTAAACAACTTCTTTGCCGAAACTTATATTCATCTGTGAAACAATTTATTCCGAATGAAACGAAAAACTCGGGCAATTGTATGTATAAGTGCAAAAATATTCAGGAATCAATGAAACTAATGAGAAAATTGGAAAAATCTCATGAAATTCGAAGATACCTTGACAAAATAGTTAAGGGAAACTTGGAGGCAGCAAAAACCAATAGCATGATCAAAAGCATGTGTTACTCACGACGTGACAAGCCGGCACGTAGACATCAGAAATTTAAACCCGTTGAATCGAAGTTAGCCTCGGAGAACAAAAGAAGACAAGAAGAAAAATGAATTTATTGAGTTTATATTTGGTAAAAAATCATATTCAGTTCCAAATTTAAACTCACAAACATTCAGAAAAGCCTCTACGTCATATATTTAATTTAAAAAATTACGTTACTGCATCTTTTTTAATAAAGATCAAAGTACTGCAGTTTTTTAAGTTGTGTATATTTTTTTGAATATTTTTATTATAACTGAAATACAACCTAGCATTGTTATATGTTCTTAACTTCGAGAACAATATTAAGAGTTTTGAACATAGAGTTGATTATAGGCTTTGAGTTAACTTCTTTAATTTTAAGTTGTTTTAATGTCTAAATGTAGTAATAATATAAGATTATAGATTGAAAAATCGTTTTCGTTATATTTTGAACTATTGTATAATATTTTATAATTCCATATGTCTAATAAAATGTTAATTTTGTTTTAATTGTATTTTGTTCAGATGAATAAATTATATAGAAATTCCATCAAATGTTTCTCTTTTCATATTTAAAGATTTGAGTTTCAATCGTTCAAATGGAAACAATTCAAATTTATAGTTAATATTAAAAATATTTCATGTTCGAATATCAATTAACGTATCTATGAATAACTATAATTATAATATTAATAGTTCTAAACATACAGGATTCTAATTATCAGTATGGTTCTCGGAAAATTAAATTCAAGTTTATTTTGGAACTTCCCTTTCATTAATTACATTGCATCAACCGATTATTTTATTACTTGCAGCTGAAAATATTTACAGTATGCATTTTACACTTGATCGGTAATGTTTTTTAATGCTGAGGCCAACAGATGAAAAGAAGAAAATTTTACATCCCAAACTGAAGAAGAAGAAGAAGAAGAATTAATATGTTTTTCTATGAATCTTGTATACTTAATGTAACAAATGTGCTTGCGTCTCAGTTTCATATTACGACTTCTTGAACGATTCAGTTGTACAAGTTTGAAGTACAATATTGTTTATTTGATTTTATTGTTCTTGAACAACTCAAGTTAGTAATAAAAGAGAAATAAAAGTGTGAAATGGACAAGCAATTTTCGTTGGTACCCATAAAAATTCCTGATTCAATAATCATGGAAATACAGGTTAGTTTAACACGTTAAGTGCCACCATGCTTTCCGAAAAAACTGACCCAGGGGCCACAATTTTTTTATTACATATTCATCTTCCTTGATGTTCAATTGAATAAAATTTTTGTATGTAAAAACCAATTTTTTGTTTTTTGATGTACTTTTGATGCCATTTTCTTGTGGTGACACATTGGTCTCACGCGGCCCCTGGATTGTCTCAACGTTCCAACAGGCCACGGGAGACCAATGTGTCACCGCACGATTCCTGTCGAAACGTGCACTTTTGCCGTTCTGTGAATAAGCGATGTCGCATAGTTTATTCAGTCTTAGTTTCTGCTGGAACTGTAAGCATATTACGCGATGTCTTATGAGAAAAATCAAGCACAAATGCTCAAATTGTGGCAGGAGTGCATGTCTGATGAAGAATTAGATGAGGTTTTCGAAACAGATGGTTCAGCTGATGAAACTCTTGTTCCATTTCGAGGAAAATTGAAATTTTGACAGTACATTTCAAACAAGAGGCATAAGTTCGGAAAAAAACTCTTCAAACTATGCCTGAAGGATTGATATACATATGACTTTCAAATATACTGTGGAAAATCCAAAGAAGCTAATTCTGCCGTATCTACCTCCGTAGTGATGAAGTTGATGAACAATCTTTTAGATTCTGGAAGAACTCTATGCACAGACAATTATTACACATCAGTTAAGTCTTGCATATTCTCTTCTACAAAGAAAAACCAACCTCATCGGGACTCTGAGATCGAACAGAAAGTATAATCCGAAGGATGTAATCGAAAAAAAATTGGGAATTGGAGAATCTATTACGAATGAATGTAAACAAGGAATTGTAGTACAAAAATAGAAAGACAAGAGAGATGTTCTATTGCGGAGTACAAAATATGGAAGTGAAATGGTTACAATAATAAAAAGGGGAAAACAAATCCAAAAGCCTAAAAATGTAGTGGAATATAACAAATATAAATCATACATTGATATTTCTGACCAATTGAAAGCTTACAACACTTCCCTAAGGAAAAGCATGAAGTGGTACAGGAAACTAGCATTCGAACTTCTGACCGGAACCACAATGGTGAATGCATACTTGGTTCATAAAGAAGTAACTAAAACAAATATAACGATAACACAGTTCAAAGAGTCAGTTGTAGAAGGTCTTCTCAAAATTCAAAGTAAAGAGCAATCAACCGTAAACGAGGATGACCAACATGTTATGAAAGATTTCGGACGAGCACAAAGACGACGGTGTGCGAATTGCTACCAAAAAATTGTCGCCATATCAGGTAGAATCCTCCAACTACAAAAAAATGTTTGAAATGTGACAAACATTTTTGCATAGACTGTTTTTTTGAAGTGCATAGTGCACAGATGAAAATATGAGAGTTATTGTGTATTCTTTGTTGAACTTGTTTTTTTTTTTTTAAGTTTTTTACAAACTGTTTTGATGTATTTTTTTGAGGTTTTTATATTCTTTTTTCATTTTATTCTTAAATTATGAGTTTTTTCTATGGTTATTTGAGAAAAATAATAATAAAATAATGGTAAAAAATAAATTGAGAATATTCACTACCTAAAAAAATTCAACCTTCCTTAATAGTAACCCAATGCATCAAATCGCAGGCCAAACACAAAATTCGTCGTAGCAGGCCATGCTCTACGCTATACATTATTCTCCAGATGTGAAGGAGAGACCACAGGAGAAATACGCGAATTATATACGAGACGTAGGTCGTGAGGCAAGAGTGGTCTCACGCGGCACACCACTCCCAAAAATGTGTGAAGCCTATGTGATCTCGCATGGCACTTAACGTGTAAAACATATATGTATAAAAATTGACAATTTTTACTCAAAATGAAGTATCAGAAAGTAATAGACTCTTTAATGTGTTTCAAGCAGATACATCCGTGAAAAATCACACATTCACCTTTATAATATAAATATGACATTTGATTTACCACGGATGTATCTGCTTGAGTTAAAACAAGACAAACACATTATGTTCTCATTTCATTTTCAAAATTTCGAATACTTAAATTGGCCTGGAATTTGTTAACATTTATATTTCACATATTTTCCCTCAACTTGAAATCCATCAATTATCAAGTATGTTAATTTCAGTCAAATGTCAGTGATGCTTATCTGAAAAGTTATAAATTTAAATTGTTTTTGTATCTGAATATTTGAAAATATTTTTTGATTCGAATATTTATATATTTAAGTTGTAGTTTAATTTCTGATCTGAGTCTGACACTCTCATATCTTCTGCAAAGACAACCTTGAATATTATTAAAAAATACGCATATTTATTTGAGAAATACCATATTTTCCACTTATAGTGTAGCTTCTATGTAACTACATTGCAATTTCGATACCTATATGTATCATTCTGTTCCTTATCATTTTATTCAATCCAAATAACCAACATTTATTATTGCAGGAAGTAGAGAAGGAAAGCAGTTTAGAGAAAATACGAGAACTGACGCTTGGGAAATCAAAAAGTAAGAACATGTGTAAACAACTTCTTTGCCGAAACTTATATTCATCTGTGAAACAATTTATTCCGAATGAAACGAAAAACTCGGGCAATTGTATGTATAAGTGCAAAAATATTCAGGAATCAATTAAACTAATGAGAAAATTGGAAAAATCTCACGAAATTCGAAGATACCTCGACAAAATTGTTAAAGGAAACTTGGATGCAGCAAAAACCAATAGCATGATCAAAAGCATGTGTTACTCACGACGTGACAAGCCGGCACGTAGACATCAGAAATTTAAACCCGTTGAATCGAAGTTAGCCATGGAGAACAAAAGAAGACAAGAAGAAAAATGAATTTATTGAGTTTATATTTGGTAAAAAATTATATTCAATCACAAATTTAAACTCACAAACATTCAGAAAAACCTCTACGTGATATATTTAATTCAAAAAATTACGTTTCTGCATCATTTTTGATAAAGATCAAAGTACTGCAATTTTTTAAGTTGTGTATATTTTTTTGAATATTTTTATTATAACTGAAATACAACCTAGCATTGTTATATGTTCTTAACTTCGAGAACAATATTCTGAGTTTTGAACATAGAGTTGATTATAGACTTTGAGTTAACTTCTTTAACTTTAAGTTGTTTTAATGTCTAAACGTAGTAATAATATAAGGTTATAGATTAAAAAATCTTCTTCGTTGTATTTCGAACTATTGTATAATATTTTAAAATTCCATATGTCTAATAAAATATGAATTTTGTTTTAATTCTTTTTTTTTCAAATGAATAAATTATATAGAAATTCCATCAAATGTTTCTCTTTTCATATTTAAAGATTGGAGTTTCAATCATTCAAATGGAAACAATTCGAATTTATAGTTAATAATATAAATATTTCATGTTCGAATATCAATTAACGTATCTATGAATAACTATAATAATAATAATAATAATAATAATAATAATAATAATAATAATAAGTAATTTATTTCCTACAGGATACACTCCCAATTACAGGAAATCACAAAAAATCAGAATACAGTTTCATATTGACATGGTGCACAAAGCACTACAATGAAAAATAAAAAACAATCCCCATAAAATTCAGGTGCGTTGTGACAAATAGGCATTCACTATGGTCCGAGGAGAGTCGAAGAAAATGTCGCATGCATTGCCGAGCGCATTTATTATACCACATGTATAACCTATGGAAGACCGAAAACTGGCATTCGTTCTCCCCGTCCCACAGTAAAAGACCATCTCGCCTCTGGAACCCAAACGGGGAACCAGAAACGGAAGACCCGACAAAAGGTCCGGACAATCAACTTTTCCATTAACAATCTTGAACATAAACATTAGTGCACTTATATTCACCCTGTCGGTAGTGGATATGGTACCGAACCTGGAGAGCAAAAGATTGTTGTCATAGCCTATGGGAGGATACACACCTTCCTCCCTCCACATCAAAAACTTGTAATATTTTCGCTGCACCGACTCAATGCTCTTCCTATGACAGTTATATATAGGTCTCCAAACGATGCTACAGTATTCCAATCGACTTCTTATCAAACAATTGAACAGGGCTATCAAGGTATCCGAATTCTGGAAGTTCCTAGTGTTTCTGACTATGAACCCATATGTTCTATTTGATGAGAGTATCAACTGACTCATATGAGGTACAAAGGAACAACCACTGTCACATACAATCCCCAGATCCCTTATCTCAGTTATACGAGACAGCGCTGTGTCACTGATGCTATAATCGAAATTAATGACCATTTTCTTCTTCGTGTATGTCATAGCACAGCATTTAGATATATTCAAACTCAATCTATTGTCTTCGCACCATATTGAGAGGCTATCGAGTGCTGCTTGTAGCTTAGCACAATCAAGGAGACTGAGTATCCGATGAAAAAGTTTTAGGTCGTCTGCGAATAACAATACCGATACATCAATCACATCCACTACATCATTGACAAACAAAAGAAAAAGTAAAGGCCCAAGGTTGGAGCCCTGAGGGATTCCAGATGTCGCACAAAATTCAACAGAACAATAACCTTCAATCTCAACACGACAAATTCTGTCTGACAGATATGACCCGATCAAATTGACTAATTTATGGCTGAAACCAAACTTATTCTCCAATTTGTTGACTAAAATACTATGATCAATCTTGTCGAAGGCTTTCGTAAAGTCAGTATATATGACGTCTACCTGACCTGATCTATCCAATGTACCTAGTACCTCCTCGAAAAATGAAACGAGATTAGTTGTCGTCGATCTTTTGGGCATGAATCCATGCTGGCTGTCAGCAATTTTGTTGCGGACAAAAGGAAAAATCAAATTGTAAAGGATGATCTCAAAAATCTTTGAAAAATTCGACAAGATAGAAATGGGTCGGTAATCCGAGATCATCGATTTGTCACCCTTTTTAAAAATGGGAACTATCTTGGACCGTTTCCAAACTGAAGGATATATGCCCAAGTTTGCGGAAACATCAAATATGTGTGCCAGCGGGACAGAGAGCACTCCTATGCAGTCCCTGACCACGAAACTAGGTATCTCATCAAGCCCAGAAGTACGCTTATTGGAAAGTTTTTTCGACGCCCTCACTATATCGTCTTCCGTGATTTCACCAATGTTGATGAACTGACTAACATCATCCTCCCCACCCCCAAAAGTATAAGTGTCACAGGGCGCATCATAGACACCACCAAAGTGCTTTGCAAACGCATCAACAATATCCTGCGGGTTATCTATTGTAATTTGGCCATCACTCATAACTCCGGGTATACGAGAGTGACCCTTGCTATCCCTCACAAATGACCAAAAATCCGAAGGATCTGTCATCAATCTCTGCTCGGAAGCTATTAAATAATCTCTATGAGCGGTTTTGATTTTTGACTTGAGCAAACTTCTAAGTTGTATATATTGGTTACGATTGAAGTCATTATTGAATTTTTTATAGTTCCTCAGGGCGGCTTCCTTGCGATGAATAATACCGATGATTTCAGATGAATACCATGTGGGAAACCGTCTTTTTCTGCAGACCTTGACTGGGACCGTTTGCTCAAATATTACATTCAAAATTGAATAAAATTGGTCACATGCCAAGTTCGGATTATTTTCATTCATAACAGCAGTCCAATCTGCCTCCCAAATGTATCGGTACATATCAACATAATTCGCCCTCAAGAAATTATATTTACGACGAGAATAGTAGGGACTCGAGCGTGAGAATTCAATGTTCTTTTTACACTGTTCAGAACAATAAGATATTTCTAGTGGTGGATGATGTGAATCCACCGCCACAAGTGAGCACAATGATTCAATGACATCACAATTAAAACTTGAGAATACCAAGTCCAACAATGCATTTCCAGAGTTACATACCTCATTGAACTGCTTCACCTGTAATGATTCCGAAAACACGTTGAGAACCAATGAGCGACCGTCAAAATAAGAATTCTCAACATATCTTGGACAATTAAAGTCTCCTAACACGATTAAACTATCATTTTGTAATGCGTCGAATGTGGACAACAAATCAAAAAATTGTCCATAATATGCAACATCAGTCCTTGGCGGGATATACAACAGTAAAATAGAGACATAATGATTTTTGTACATTATCTTACAAGCCACAGCATCTATGGAAGGAACAAGAGCAGCGAGTTCTGAAATGTCCACCTGCACTGCACACAACTCACTACGCACGGCCACCAGAACACCACCTCCAGTTGACATACCCGTGGTAACCAGGTTCCTATCACAACGGAAAACATCGTAGTTAGAAGGAAACAACTCAGAATCATACACGCCATCCTGCAACCATGTTTCACTCAGACACACAACATCGTAATCTTCACTTAATACATTAGATTTTAGTTCCATAGTTTTAGTATTTAGGCCTCGTACGTTCTGATAATACAATGTATTCCTTCTTATCGTGCAATTGGGAGATTTGGGTTTAAATGTTCTATAACAGGGACGCCTCTCTTGTACCTCAACTCAACGCTTTCCCCCGAAGATCTTCGTTGCTCCAATTCAGCTTTAATCTTGTTGAAATAATCTCTCTGTCTTGGGGTCCTATCTGAGGAGATGAACACATTGAAGTCCCTTCTGAATACCCTGAATTTCCCCAAGACCTTGAAGACAAGATGACTTCCACTCATGATGAGTTTGAGAGGCCTTGGCTTATCATTAGCAACTGGTCGCTTTCCCAAACGCTTAATATCCGATGGTCTCAGAGTGGGAAAACCTGGCAGAGTAGACCCGAGCATCTCATTGACAGTCCGACAGTCAGCAGCAATCATTTCATCATTTGATCCATCAATTGGCTCAGTCAAACCATGAAGTATTAAATTGTTCTTGCGTCTCTGACGCTCCTCGAACTCCAAGAGAATCTCTTCAAACTTCCCATCATCAATAGTTTCTCGAGGCTGTGACGACAGAGACTGAATAGAGACCTTGAGCTGCTGTATTTCTGCCTGCAGAGAAGAAATAACCGACTTCAACGATTTAACATCATCCCGCAAATCTTCACACCCAGGGCAATTCCACGCCACTGACTTCTTCGTGTTTATGATACGTATTTCGGAGTTTCCCATACCAACACAGGCGCCTCCAAAGGAATTCCCGCATATGGCACACGATAAGACCTGATGACTCTCGTATTGTTTACGACAACAATGACATGAAATTTTGTTAGGCATCTTGCTATCAGCTATCAAAATATTCAATCAATATGGTGCTTATCTTTGATCGTTGAATTCCTTCGATATTTTACAGGAATTTTGGATTGGAATCAAAATTCTCGGAAATCTCACTCTCCAATGATGAACACAAACCACTATTGTGAAAGGGCTAGTTTGAGAATCCGAACTCGACAAGTATAGGTTTTATTCTCCAGTAAATCAACTGTTTGAACCACTTATTGAAGAGCCGATGTGTACACCACGCTCTGACACCACTATTCTATATATACTATATAATTTTAATAGTTCGAAACATACAGGATTCTAATTATCAGTATGGTTCTCGGAAAATTAAATTCAAGTTTATTTTGGAACTTCCCTTTCATTAATTACATTGCATCAACCGATTATTTTATTACTTGCAGCTGAAAATATTTAGAGTATGCATTTTACACTTGATCGGTAATGTTTTTTAATGCTGAGGCCAACAGATGAAAAGAAGAAAATTTTACATCCCAAACTGAAGAAGAAGAAGAAGAATTAAAATGTTGTTCAATGAATCTTGTATACTTAATGTAACAAATATGCTCGCGCCTCAGTTTCATATTACCACCTCTTGAAAGATTCAGGGGTACAAGTTTGAAATACAATATTGTTTATTTGATTTTATTGTTCTTGGACAACTCAAGTTAGTAATAAAAGAGAAATAAAAGTGTAAAATGGAAAAGCAATTTTCGTTGGTTCCCATAAAAATTCCTGATTCAATAATCATGGAAATACAGGTTAGTTTAAACATATATGTATAAAAATTGACAATTTTTACTCAAAATGAAGTATCAGAAAGTAATAGACTCTTTAATGTGTTTCAAGCAGATACATCCGTGAAAAATCACATATTCACCTTTATAATATAAATATGACATTTGATTTACCACGGATGTATCTGCTTGAGTTAAAACAAGATAAACACATTATGTTCTCATTTCATTTTCAAAATTTTGAATACTTAAATTGGCCTGAAATGTGTTAATATTTATATTTCAAATATTTTCCCTCAACTTAAAATCCATCAATTATCAAGTATGTTAATTTCAGGCAAATGTCAGTGATGCTTATCTAAAAAGTTATAAATTTAAATTGTTTTTGTATCTGAATATTTGAAAATATTTTTTGATTCGAATATTTATATATTTAAGTTGTAGTTAAATTTCTGATCTGAGTCTGATACTCTCATATCTTCTGCAAAGACAACCTTGAATATTATTAAAAAATACGCATATTTATTTGAGAAATACCATATTTTCCACTTATAGTGTAGCTTTTATGTAACTACATTGCAATTTCGATACCTATATGTATCATTCTGTTCCTTATCATTTTACTCAATCCAAATAACCAACATTTATTATTGCAGGAAGTAGAGAAGGAAAGCAGTTTAGAGAAAATACGAGAACTGGCGCTTGGGAAATCAAAAAGTAAGAACATGTGTAAACAACTTCTTTGCCGAAACTTATATTCATCTGTGAAACAATTTATTCCGAATGAAACGAAAAACTCGGGCAATTGTATGTATAAGTGCAAAAATATTCAGGAATCAATGAAACTAATGAGAAAATTGGAAAAATCTCACGAAATTCGAAGATACCTTGACAAAATTGTTAAGGGAAACTTGGATGCAGCAAAAACCAATAGCATGATCAAAAGCATGTGTTACTCACGACGTGACAAGCCGGCACGTAGACATCAGAAATTTAAGCCCGCTGAATTGAAGTTAGCCTTGGAGAACAAAAGAAGACAAGAAGAGAAATGAATTTATTGAGTTTATATTTGGTAAAAAATTATATTCAATTCCAAATTTTAACTCACAAACATTCAGAAAAACCTCTACGTCATATATTTAATTCAAAAAATTACGTTTCTGCATCATTTTTAATAAAGATCAAAGTACTGCAGTTTTTTAAGTTGTACATATTTTTTTGAATATTTTTATTATAACTGAAATACAACCTAGCATTGTTATATGTTCTTAACTTCGAGAACAATATTCTGAGTTTTGAACATAGAGTTGATTATAGACTTTGAGTTAACTTCTTTAATTTTAAGTTGTTTTAATGTCTAAACGTAGTAATAATATAAGATTATAGATTAAAAAATCTTTTTCGTTGTATTTCGAACTACTGTATAATATTTTAAAATTCCATATGTCTAATAAAGTATGAATTTTGTTTTAATTCTTTTTCTTTCAAATGAATAAAATATATAGAAATTCCATCAAATGTTCCTCTTTTCATATTTAAAGAACTGAGTTTCAATCATTCAAATGGAAACAATTCAAATTTATAGTTAATATTATAAATATTTCATGTTCGAATATCAATTTACGTATCTATGAATAACTATAATTATAATATTAATAATTCGAAACATACAGGATTCTAATTATCAGTATGGTTCTCGGAAAATTAAATTCAAGTTTATTTTGGAACTTCCCTTTCATTAATTACATTGCATCAACCGATTATTTTATTACTTGCAGCTGAAAATATTTACAGTATGCATTTTACACTTGATCGGTAATGTTTTTTAATGCTGAGGCCAACAGATGAAAAGAAGAAAATTTTACATCCCAAACTGAAGAAGAAGAAGAAGAATTAATATGTTTTTCTATGAATCTTGTATACTTAATGTAACAAATGTGCTTGCGTCTCAGTTTCATATTACGATTTCTTGAACGATTCAGTTGTACAAGTTTGAAATACAATATTGTTTATTTGATTTTATTGTTCTTGAACAACTCAAGTTAGTAATAAAATAGAAATAAAAGTGTGAAATGGACAAGCAATTTTCGTTGGTACCCATAAAAATTCCTGATTCAATAATCATGGAAATACAGGTTAGTTTAAACATATATGTATAAAAATTGACAATTTTTACTCAAAATGAAGTATCAGAAAGTAATAGACTCTTTAATGTGTTTCAAGCAGATACATCCGTGAAAAATCACATATTCACCTTTATAATATAAATATGACATTTGATTTACCACGGATGTATCTGCTTGAGTTAAAACAAGATAAACACATTATGTTCTCATTTCATTTTCAAAATTTTGAATACTTAAATTGGCCTGGAATTTGTTAACATTTATATTTCACATATTTTCCCTCAACTTAAAATCCATCAATTATCAAGTATGTTAATTTCAGGCAAATGTCAGTGATGCTTATCTAAAAAGTTATAAATTTAAATTGTTTTTGTATCTGAATATTTGAAAATATTTTTTGATTCGAATATTTATATATTTAAGTTGTAGTTAAATTTCTGATCTGAGTCTGATACTCTCATATCTTCTGCAAAGACAACCTTGAATATTATTAAAAAATACGCATATTTATTTGAGAAATACCATATTTTCCACTTATAGTGTAGCTTTTATGTAACTACATTGCAATTTCGATACCTATATGTATCATTCTGTTCCTTATCATTTTACTCAATCCAAATAACCAACATTTATTATTGCAGGAAGTAGAGAAGGAAAGCAGTTTAGAGAAAATACGAGAACTGACGCTTGGGAAATCAAAAAGTAAGAACATGTGTAAACAACTTCTTTGCCGAAACTTATATTCATCTGTGAAACAATTTATTCCGAATGAAACGAAAAACTCGGGCAATTGTATGTATAAGTGCAAAAATATTCAGGAATCAATGAAACTAATGAGAAAATTGGAAAAATCTCACGAAATTCGAAGATACCTTGACAAAATTGTTAAGGGAAACTTGGATGCAGCAAAAACCAATAGCATGATCAAAAGCATGTGTTACTCACGACGTGACAAGCCGGCACGTAGACATCAGAAATTTAAACCCGTTGAATCGAAGTTAGCCTCGGAGAACAAAAGAAGACAAGAAGAAAAATGAATTTATTGAGTTTATATTTGGTAAAAAATCATATTCAGTTCCAAATTTAAACTCACAAACATTCAGAAAAGCCTCTACGTCATATATTTAATTTAAAAAATTACGTTACTGCATCTTTTTTAATAAAGATCAAAGTACTGCAGTTTTTTAAGTTGTGTATATTTTTTTGAATATTTTTATTATAACTGAAATACAACCTAGCATTGTTATATGTTCTTAACTTCGAGAACAATATTAAGAGTTTTGAACATAGAGTTGATTATAGGCTTTGAGTTAACTTCTTTAATTTTAAGTTGTTTTAATGTCTAAATGTAGTAATAATATAAGATTATAGATTGAAAAATCGTTTTCGTTATATTTTGAACTATTGTATAATATTTTATAATTCCATATGTCTAATAAAATGTTAATTTTGTTTTAATTGTATTTTGTTCAGATGAATAAATTATATAGAAATTCCATCAAATGTTTCTCTTTTCATATTTAAAGATTTGAGTTTCAATCGTTCAAATGGAAACAATTCAAATTTATAGTTAATATTAAAAATATTTCATGTTCGAATATCAATTAACGTATCTATGAATAACTATAATTATAATATTAATAGTTCTAAACATACAGGATTCTAATTATCAGTATGGTTCTCGGAAAATTAAATTCAAGTTTATTTTGGAACTTCCCTTTCATTAATTACATTGCATCAACCGATTATTTTATTACTTGCAGCTGAAAATATTTACAGTATGCATTTTACACTTGATCGGAAGTGTTTTTTAATGCTGAGGCCAACAGATGAAAAGAAGAAAATTTTACATCCCAAACTGAAGAAGAAGAAGAAGAAAAATTAATATGTTTTTCTATGAATCTTGTATACTTAATGTAACAAATGTGCTTGTGTCTCAGTTTCATATTACGACTTCTTGAACGATTCATTTGTACAAGTTTGAAATACAATATTGTTTATTTGATTTTATTGTTCTTGAACAACTCAAGTTAGTAATAAAAGAGAAATAAAAGTGTGAAATGGACAAGCAATTTTCGTTGGTACCCATAAAAATTCCTGATTCAATAATCATGGAAATACAGGTTAGTTTAAACATATATGTATAAAAATTGACAATTTTTACTCAAAATGAAGTATCAGAAATTAATAGATTGTTTAATGTGTTTCAAGCAGATACATCCGTGGAAAATCACGTATTCACCTTTATAATGTAAATATGACATTTGATTTACCACGGATGTATCTGCTTGAGTTAAAACAAGACAAACACATTATGTTCTCATTTCATTTTCAAAATTTTGAATACTTAATTTGGCCTGAAATGTGTTAATATTTATATTTCAAATATTTTCCCTCAACTCAAAATGCATCAATTATCAAGTATGTTAATTTCAGTCAAATGTCAGTGATGCTTTTCTGAAAAGTTATAAATTTAAATTGTGTTTGTATCTGAATATTTGAAAATATTTTTTGATTCGAATATTTATATATTTAAGTTGTAGTTAAATTTCTGATCTGAGTCTGATACTCTCATATCTTCTGCAAAGACAACCTTGAATATTATTAAAAAATACGCATATTTATTTGAGAAATACCATATTTTCCACTTATAGTGTAGCTTCTATGTAACTACATTGCAATTTCGATACCTATATGTATCATTCTGTTCCTTATCATTTTACTCAATCCAAATAACCAACATTTATTATTGCAGGAAGTAGAGAAGGAAAGCAGTTTAGAGAAAATACGAGAACTGGCGCTTGGGAAATCAAAAAGTAAGAACATGTGTAAACAACTTCTTTGCCGAAACTTATATTCATCTGTGAAACAATTTATTCCGAATGAAACGAAAAACTCGGGCAATTGTATGTATAAGTGCAAAAATATTCAGGAATCAATGAAACTAATGAGAAAATTGGAAAAATCTCATGAAATTCGAAGATACCTTGACAAAATAGTTAAGGGAAACTTGGATGCAGCAAAAACCAATAGCATGATCAAAAGCATGTGTTACTCACGACGTGACAAGCCGGCACGTAGACATCAGAAATTTAAGCCCGTTGAATCGAAGTTAGCCTTGGAGAACAAAAGAAGACAAGAAGAGAAATGAATTTATTGAGTTTATATTTGGTAAAAAATTATATTCAATTCCAAATTTTAACTCACAAACATTCAGAAAAACCTCTACGTCATATATTTAATTTAAAAAATTACGTTTCTGCATCATTTTTAATAAAGATCAAAGTACTGCAGTTTTTTAAGTTGTACATATTTTTTTGAATATTTTTATTATAACTGAAATACAACCTAGCATTGTTATATGTTCTTAACTTCGAGAACAATATTCTGAGTTTTGAACATAGAGTTGATTATAGACTTTGAGTTAACTTCTTTAATTTTAAGTTGTTTTAATGTTAAAACGTAGTAATAATATAAGATTATATATTAAAAAATCTTTTTCGTTGTATTTCGAACTACTGTATAATATTTTAAAATTCCATATGTCTAATAAAGTATGAATTTTGTTTTAATTCTTTTTCTTTCAAATGAATTAAATATATAGAAATTCCATCAAATGTTCCTCTTTTTATATTTAAAGATTTGAGTTTCAATCATTCAAATGGAAACAATTCGAATTTATAGTTAATATTAAAAATATTTCATGTTCGAATATCAATTAACGTATCTATGAATAACTATAATTATAATATTAATAATTCGACACATACAGGATTCTAATTATCAGTATGGTTCTCGGAAAATTAAATTCAAGTTTATTTTGGAACTTCCCTTTCATTAATTACATTGCATCAACCGATTATTTTCTTACTTGCAGCTGAAAATATTTACAGTATGCATTTTACACTTGATCGGAAGTGTTTTTTAATGCTGAGGCCAACAGATGAAAAGAAGAAAATTTTACATCCCAAACTGAAGAAGAAGAAGAAGAATTAAAATGTTGTTCTATGAATCTTGTATACTTAATGTAACAAATATGCTTGCGTCTGAGTTTCATATTACCACTTCTTGAAAGATTCAGGGGTACAAGTTTGAAATACAATATTGTTTATTTGATTTTATTGTTCTTGAACAACTCAAGTTAGTAATAAAAGAGAAATAAAAGTGTGAAATGGACAAGCAATTTTCGTTGGTTCCCATAAAAATTCCTGATTCAATAATCATGGAAATACAGGTAAGTTTAAACATATATGTATAAAAATTGACAATTTTTACTCAAAATGAAGTATCAGAAATTAATAGATTTTTTTTTTTTTTATTCAAAAGATCCGCATCAACCACAAAGGTTATTAGCGGCGGAACAATATAAAATATAAAATAATATACATTATAGGATTATTAGATTTCATTAAATATCTGTATACTCTTTAGAAATTTTACTATCACATCAAGGTTTTCTGGATCCAAGGCATCTTCAAGGTTCTCTGGTAGTCCTGAGGATCTCCTCTTCTCCCGGAAGTCGGGGCACTCCGTCATGAAGTGTCTTACGGTCAGCACCTCATCACACGTTATACATCTTTTGGGGTCTTCATTTTTGAGGAGATATTGGTGGGTATATCTAGTATGTCCGATTCTCAGTCGAGTTAATATGACCTGTTGTTTCCGTTGCGTCCCTGCGTAGCAGACTGGGTTCATGTTGGGATTAATACTCCTTAGTTTATTATTTTCTAAAACTCGCCATCTTTCCCTCCATATGCTTCTGCAAAAAATTCGAATATTAGGCGTCAAATCTTCATGTGGCACTCGTTCGATCCGGTGATGTGGAGTTTCTGAGCTGTTGTCTTTGGCTATAGTATCAGCTGTTTCATTTCCTGGTATACCTACGTGAGAAGGAACCCAAACAACAGCCACGCGTATACCCAAGTTTGCCAATTTTCCCAATTTAGATTTTATCATGCGTAGTAGGCCATTTTTTGGGTAGAGCTGTTTAATGCCTTCTATAGCACTCAAGGAGTCCGTGAAAATGACGACATTCTTATCTGCTTTTCTGCAGTGATCAAGAGCTCTTTCAATGGCGTACAGTTCTCCTGTGTAAACAGTTGATTCCAGTGGTAGATCAAAGCTATAGTTTCCCACTTCAGTGATTACTGCCGCTCTCACGTATTCGTCAGATTTAGATGCATCGGTGTATATGTGATAATAATTGGTGTATTTCGATGCCACTTCGGAGAAGGCTGTTCTAATGAGTGTTGCTGATATATCATGCTTTGAGAATTTGGTCAGATAGGTATTGAGCTCTGGAAGAGGTATCGTCCAGGGAGGGGGCGTTTTTATGTTCACTGGTAGAATATTTTGATAGGTGATTGGGTTATTTTCGATCCTTTTGATTCTGATATGAAGAGGTACTGATGGTTTGCTATGTCTTTCGTATTTTGTGGAGAAACGATTCGAGAATGTATAACGGTAGCTAGGGTTTTTGGTGTTGGCTGCGATTTTGGTGGAGTATTTGAGGAGTAGATTGAGTCGACGTAATTCTAGCGGTGGTTCCCCTGATTCGACTAGGAGACTTTCAACGGGGCTGGTACAAAAAGCTCCCATGGCTATTCTGATGGCCGTATTTTGAACAACATCAAGGGATTTCAACAAGGAAGGTCTAGCTGTAGAGTATACAATTGCTCCGTAGTCCAATTTGGAACGTATTAATGCTCGGTAGATCCTCAATAAGGTGATGCTGTCTGCTCCCCAAGAGTTGTTGGCCAACATTCTCATCATGTTCAAAACTGTCTGGCAGGATTTTTTTATTTCTCTTATATGCGAGTCCCATTTCAATTTTCTGTCGAATGTAACTCCAAGAAATTTGATCTCTTCCACGAAATCGAGCTCTTCCCCATATAGTTTGAGGGGGGCCGTAACATCTTCAGATTTTTTAGAAAATATAACACATTTTGTTTTTGTTGTTGAAAACTTGAATCCTGTCCGTTGCGACCATAGTTCCAAGTTGTTAAGTGAGTTCTGTAGTTGGGATAAGGTTGTAGAGATGTTTCTTCCTGATGCATAAAGTACCAAGTCGTCCACATACAGGCTCCCCCGAACTGGATTCCTTATACTTTTGAAGATTTCGTTCATGGCCACCAAAAAAAGCGTCACACTGAAATCGGATCCTTGAGGTGTGCCATTTTCTTGAGGTCTAGACTCAGAAAACTCTTCATTGACTCTAACCGTGAATGATCTTTTGGACAAAAAATTCGATATGAAAGCGAGCATGTTTCCTTGGATCTGCCATTGTTTCAGCTGATTGAGAATTCCACGGCGCCAGACTGAGTCGAAGGCTCGATGTATGTCGAAGAATATTGCGATGAGTATTTCTTCATTCACAAAGGCTTCATGTATGTCAGACTGTAGGCTTACCAAATTATCGGTGGTCGAGCGGTGTTTGCGAAATCCGCTTTGTTCAGGAATGATGAGGTTGTTGTCTTCAAGAAAGTGGCGTAGTCTAAAGTTCAGGATTTTTTCCAGAAGTTTGCACATTGTGCATGTTAAAGAAATTGGCCTATATGAGTCTGGTCTTGAAGGAGATTTATTTGGCTTAAGTATTGGAAGGATGATCGCTTGCGACCATATAGATGGAAATTTTCGGGACAGAAATATCTCATTAAAAATATGGAGAAGAAATAGCTTTCCTACTTTGGGGAGTTTCAACAGGAAGACATAAGGTATCTCATCGGGTCCAGGCGAAGTGTTCTTTACTTTGGATAAGGCTTCTTCCAATTCTTCGAACGTTATTTTAATGTTCAGCGGATTTTCTTCGTCACTCTGTATTTCTAAAACTTGTCCTTCTGTACTTTGCTTCATTTGTAGGAATTCTTCTTCGTAGTTTGCATCACTTGTTTGTTGCTGAAAGTGGTCAGCAAAAATATTTGTTATTTTCTGTCTATCAGTGATTACATTACAGTTGTGATTCAGAAATGGCACACCGATGCGTCTTCTGGTTCCTTTTATGCGATTTATTTTTTGCCATACTTCAGATATAGGAGTGGAATAATTTAAAGTTGAAACGTAAGACATCCAGGTTGAGCGTTTGCTTTGTTTAATAATATATCTTTGGTGGGCTCTTAGTCTGTTGTATTCAATCTTGTTTTCTAAGGTATAGTTTCTCTTCAGTTTGTTGAAGGCTTTTTTGAATTCTCTGGTTGCTTTTTGACATTCTTCATTCCACCATGGGACAGGTTGATGAATATTTAGGTGAGTTCTCTTGCCGATCGCAATATTTGCTGCCTCAAGAATGTTTTTCGAGAGAGATTCAACAAGTACGTCGATATTTGTAGTCTCAACAGGTAATATTCTGGAAATGTTTTCTTCAAGTAGAGACCTATAGTATTCCCAGTCGCTTTCGGTGGCATTCTTCAGCTTCCAGGTAGGTCGAAATGCAGGTGGTTCATTTTGTATGTTGTCTCCGAGAATAATGGGTAAATGATCACTGCCATAGGTGTCAGATAAAACTGACCAAGACAATGTGTCTGATAGATTCGAATGACAGAAGGTCAGATCGAGAGCAGAGTGATTGCCGGTAATGGTGTTTATTCGGGTTATTTCTCCAGTATTGAGTAGTATTATATCAGAATGATTGTTGATTAAAGACTCTAGTTCTCTACCTCTGCGATTGTTTGATAAACACCCCCATATTATGTTATGTGCATTGAAGTCTCCCAGGATGACATATGGTTTCGGAAGTTGTTGTATCAATTCATTCAGGCCAGTTGTATTAATTTCCAAATCGGGTGGAATGTATACGTTACAAATGCACATTTTTCGCGGGATCGTCAGTGAGACAGCAATTGCTTCGAGGTTGGTTGATAGAGGAACTTCCTCGACACCTAGAGATTTCTGGGTATATATTGACACTCCTCCTGAGGCTTGAAGTTGATTGATTCTAATTTTGTGAAAGGACTCGTAGTTCTTCATATTGTAACTGCGGTTGTTGGTGAAATTGGTTTCTTGAAGGCATATGACCCTAGGCCTTTGCTCTTTTACTAATAGCTGCAGCATTTCTAAATGGGTGTAAGCCCCATTTATGTTCCACTGCAGAATGAATGACATTGTATGATATATTTTATTTAATTTCTGAAGAATTTTTCACTTTCAGACTCCGATAGTGATACATTTGAACCAGATTCGAATTCGTTATTGAGTTGTTTTATTATCTTTTTCTTCAACCTTGTAATTCTGCTTTTAATGCTACGCTCAGTGAGTAGTGGATGTATTTTTGTCAAGATGCCAAGAAGTTCGTGAATATCCTCTGTGTATCTGCGGGCTACGCTGAGAGGGTCCGATGAGCCAAAAGAATTTTCCAAGAAGCTGACTATTTGTCCGTAGTCGAGAGAAGAGTTAGAAAGTACGTTTTCGAAGAGTTCCTTGGATGGCGCAATAAAAGTATCAGTGTGATCCAGTTGTGATGGTTGGAGTTGTGTTGTTTTAGATTTTTTTTGGATTTGTTTATCAGGTTTAGCAAAAATAGGTTCGGTTTCTTCTAAGGCGTCCAGTATTGGTGGGCTAATTTCAGTTCGTGTCCGTTTGTTAGAAGCAGTGTTTATTCTGATAGGACTTTCTTGATCAGGGGTGATGGTTTCTTCCATTGAGTTGATAATGTCAATGGTTGCTGCAGTTTCTGGCACAGTTTCCTGGCAATTTGCGGCCACATGACCTTCCCTTTTGCATTTAAAGCATGTCAGTTTATCTTCTGATATGAAGATACGATACGATGTGTCGTCATGATTGATGACTAGTGATTCGGGAAAAGATGAGATTGGTTGTATGTAAACTTGTCTGCGAAAACTAAGTATATGACTAAACTCTGGTTGAGATATTCCAATTCGGAGAAATGTAATAGGTGACATGAGAGTTAATCCACTTTCTTTGAGTTGTTTTTCAATAATGTCATGGGGCACTGTTGGACATACGTTCGAGAGAATTAACCTAGTTGATGGAGTAATTAATCGACGAGCCTTAAGGGTCTGCTGGTTGATTTTCGATTTCTCCTCCTTCTCCAAGAAATTTATCTACTACTGTTTGGTTGGATAGATAGATACAGACACGGTTATTCGAAATTTTGGATATGAAAATGATCTCTTTTGGTTGTACTTTCTTTCCGATAGCAATGACGTATTCCTGTATTTTAACTTCTTCAATTGCAGTGAAAATAATGGCTTGATCTTTAGATGGAAAT
Organism: Megalocaria dilatata; assembly: GCA_034642435.1. Classification (NCBI taxonomy): domain Eukaryota; kingdom Metazoa; phylum Arthropoda; class Insecta; order Coleoptera; family Coccinellidae; genus Megalocaria; species Megalocaria dilatata. Next base: position 82,932,786 of record CM067854.1, read on the forward strand.
TTGAATAATGACACAGCTTTTGCGTAAGAGTTAGTTGTAGATGTTGAAGTTGTCTCTCTGATTGGTATATCATTTTGAGTACCCCTGTAGTCAGAAGTACTTTCCATTTCTATGTTATTCATATTTGCAAATTGAATGATGTCATTACACTCTTCTGAGTGCAACGATTTCAACAATTCGATCCGTCGAAATGTAAATATGAAATTTTTAATTTCTTACCAACAAAACAATATGAAGCGATGATAAGATTTAACAACAAGATGTAGAAAATATTCGCGAATTATCGTCGACGGCACACCTGACGCACGTCTGTTCACTGTCAAGCGTCGACTCCCAATAAATTTAAATAAATAGATTCTTTAATGTGTTTCAAGCAGATACATCCGTGGAAAATCACGTATTCACCTTTATAATATAAATATGACATTTGATTTACCACGGATGTATCTGCTTGAGTCAAAACAAGACAAACACATTATGTTCTCATTTCATTTTCAAAATTTTAAATACTTAAATTGGCCTGAAATGTGTTAATATTTATATTTCAAATATTTTCCCTCAACTTAAAATCCATCAATTATCAAGTATGTTAATTTCAGTCAAATGTCAGTGATGCTGTTCTGAAAAGTTATAAATTTAAATTGTTTTTGTATCTGAATATTTGAAAATATTTTTTGATTCGAATATTTATATATTTAAGTTGTAGTTAAATTTCTGATCAGAGTCTGATACTCTCATATCTTCTGTAAAGACAACCTTGAATATTATTAAAAAATACGCATATTTATTTGAGAAATACCATATTTTCCACTTCTAGTGTAGCTTCTATGTAACTACATTGCAATTTCGATACCTATATATATATATATATCATTCTGTTCCTTATCATTTTACTCAATCCAAATAACCAACATTTATTATTGCAGGAAGTAGAGAAGGAAAGCAGTTTAGAGAAAATACGAGAACTGGCGCTTGGGAAATCAAAAAGTAAGAACATGTGTAAACAACTTCTTTGCCGAAACTTATATTCATCTGTGAAACAATTTATTCCGAATGAAACGAAAAACTCGGGCAATTGTATGTATAAGTGCAAAAATATTCAGGAATCAATGAAACTAATGAGAAAATTGGAAAAATCTCATGAAATTCGAAGATATCTTGACAAAATAGTTAAGGGAAACTTGGATGCAGCAAAAACCAATAGCATGATCAAAAGCATGTATTACTCACGACGTGACAAGCCGGCACGTAGACATCAGAAATTTAAACCCGTTGAATCGAAGTTAGCCTTGGAGAACAAAAGAAGACAAGAAGAGAAATGAATTTATTGAGTTTATATTTGGTAAAAAATTATATTCAATTCCAAATTTTAACTCACAAACATTCAGAAAAACCTCTACGTCATATATTTAATTTAAAAAATTACGTTTCTGCATCATTTTTAATAAAGATCAAAGTACTGCAGTTTTTTAAGTTGTACATATTTTTTTGAATATTTTTATTATAACTGAAATACAACCTAGCATTGTTATATGTTCTTAACTTCGAGAACAATATTCTGAGTTTTGAACATAGAGTTGATTATAGACTTTGAGTTAACTTCTTTAATTTTAAGTTGTTTTAATGTCTAAATGTAGTAATAATATAAGATTATAGATTGAAAAATCGTTTTCGTTATATTTTGAACTATTGTATAATATTTTATAATTCCATATGTCTAATAAAATGTTAATTTAGTTTTAATTGTATTTTGTTCAGATGAATAAATTATATAGAAATTCCATCAAATGTTTCTCTTTTCATATTTAAAGATTTGAGTTTCAATCGTTCAAATGGAAACAATTCAAATTTATAGTTAATATTATAAATATTTCATGTTCGAATATCAATTTACGTATCTATGAATAACTATAATTATAATATTAATAATTCGAAACATACAGGATTCTAATTATCAGTATGGTTCTCGGAAAATTAAATACAAGTTTATTTTGGAACTTCCCTTTCATTAATTACATTGCATCAACCGATTATTTTATTACTTGCAGCTGAAAATATTTACAGTATGCATTTTACACTTGATCGGTAATGTTTTTTAATGCTGAGGCCAACAGATGAAAAGAAGAAAATTTTACATCCCAAACTGAAGAAGAAGAAGAAGAATTAATATGTTTTTCTGTGAATCTTGTATACTTAATGTAACAAATGTGCTTGCGTCTCAGTTTCATATTACGACTTCTTGAAAGATTCAGGTGTACAAGTTTGAAATACAATATTGTTTATTTGATTTTATTGTTCTTGAACAACTCAAGTTAGTAATAAAAGAGAAATAAAAGTGTGAAATGGACAAGCAATTTTCGTTGGTACCCATAAAGATTCCTGATTCAATAATCATGGAAATACAGGTTAGTTTAAACATATATGTATAAAAATTGACAATTTTTACTCAAAATGAAGTATCAGAAAGTAATAGACTCTTTAATGTGTTTCAAGCAGATACATCCGTGAAAAATCACACATTCACCTTTATAATATAAATATGACATTTGATTTACCACGGATGTATCTGCTTGAGTCAAAACAAGACAAACACATTATGTTCTCATTTCATTTTCAAAATTTTAAATACTTAAATTGGCCTGAAATGTGTTAATATTTATATTTCAAATATTTTCCCTCAACTTAAAATCCATCAATTATCAAGTATGTTAATTTCAGTCAAATGTCAGTGATGCTGTTCTGAAAAGTTATAAATTTAAATTGTTTTTGTATCTGAATATTTGAAAATATTTTTTGATTCGAATATTTATATATTTAAGTTGTAGTTAAATTTCTGATCAGAGTCTGATACTCTCATATCTTCTGTAAAGACAACCTTGAATATTATTAAAAAATACGCATATTTATTTGAGAAATACCATATTTTCCACTTATAGTGTAGCTTCTATGTAACTACATTGCAATTTCGATACCTATATGTATCATTCTGTTCCTTATCATTTTACTCAATCCAAATAACCAACATTTATTATTGCAGGAAGTAGAGAAGGAAAGCAGTTTAGAGAAAATACGAGAACTGGCGCTTGGGAAATCAAAAAGTAAGAACATGTGTAAACAACTTCTTTGCCGAAACTTATATTCATCTGTGAAACAATTTATTCCGAATGAAACGAAAAACTCGGGCAATTGTATGTATAAGTGCAAAAATATTCAGGAATCAATAAAACTAATGAGAAAATTGGAAAAATCTCATGAAATTCAAAGATACCTTGACAAAATAGTTAAGGGAAACTTGGATGCAGCAAAAACCAATAGCATGATCAAAAGCATGTATTACTCACGACGTGACAAGCCGGCACGTAGACATCAGAAATTTAAACCCGTTGAATCGAAGTTAGCCTTGGAGAACAAAAGAAGACAAGAAGAGAAATGAATTTATTGAGTTTATATTTGGTAAAAAATTATATCCAATTCCAAATTTTAACTCACAAACATTCAGAAGAACCTCTACGTCATATATTTAATTTAAAAAATTACGTTTCTGCATCATTTTTAATAAAGATCAAAGTACTGCAGTTTTTTAAGTTGTACATATTTTTTTGAATATTTTTATTATAACTGAAATACAACCTAGCATTGTTATATGTTCTTAACTTCGAGAACAATATTCTGAGTTTTGAACATAGAGTTGATTATAGACTTTGAGTTAACTTCTTTAATTTTAAGTTGTTTTAATGTCTAAATGTAGTAATAATATAAGATTATAGATTGAAAAATCGTTTTCGTTATATTTTGAACTATTGTATAATATTTTATAATTCCATATGTCTAATAAAATGTTAATTTAGTTTTAATTGTATTTTGTTCAGATGAATAAATTATATAGAAATTCCATCAAATGTTTCTCTTTTCATATTTAAAGATTTGAGTTTCAATCGTTCAAATGGAAACAATTCAAATTTATAGTTAATATTATAAATATTTCATGTTCGAATATCAATTTACGTATCTATGAATAACTATAATTATAATATTAATAATTCGAAACATACAGGATTCTAATTATCAGTATGGTTCTCGGAAAATTAAATACAAGTTTATTTTGGAACTTCCCTTTCATTAATTACATTGCATCAACCGATTATTTTATTACTTGCAGCTGAAAATATTTACAGTATGCATTTTACACTTGATCGGTAATGTTTTTTAATGCTGAGGCCAACAGATGAAAAGAAGAAAATTTTACATCCCAAACTGAAGAAGAAGAAGAAGAATTAATATGTTTTTCTGTGAATCTTGTATACTTAATGTAACAAATGTGCTTGCGTCTCAGTTTCATATTACGACTTCTTGAAAGATTCAGGTGTACAAGTTTGAAATACAATATTGTTTATTTGATTTTATTGTTCTTGAACAACTCAAGTTAGTAATAAAAGAGAAATAAAAGTGTGAAATGGACAAGCAATTTTCGTTGGTACCCATAAAGATTCCTGATTCAATAATCATGGAAATACAGGTTAGTTTAAACATATATGTATAAAAATTGACAATTTTTACTCAAAATGAAGTATCAGAAAGTAATAGACTCTTTAATGTGTTTCAAGCAGATACATCCGTGAAAAATCACACATTCACCTTTATAATATAAATATGACATTTGATTTACCACGGATGTATCTGCTTGAGTCAAAACAAGACAAACACATTATGTTCTCATTTCATTTTCAAAATTTTAAATACTTAAATTGGCCTGAAATGTGTTAATATTTATATTTCAAATATTTTCCCTCAACTTAAAATCCATCAATTATCAAGTATGTTAATTTCAGTCAAATGTCAGTGATGCTGTTCTGAAAAGTTATAAATTTAAATTGTTTTTGTATCTGAATATTTGAAAATATTTTTTGATTCGAATATTTATATATTTAAGTTGTAGTTAAATTTCTGATCAGAGTCTGATACTCTCATATCTTCTGTAAAGACAACCTTGAATATTATTAAAAAATACGCATATTTATTTGAGAAATACCATATTTTCCACTTATAGTGTAGCTTCTATGTAACTACATTGCAATTTCGATACCTATATGTATCATTCTGTTCCTTATCATTTTACTCAATCCAAATAACCAACATTTATTATTGCAGGAAGTAGAGAAGGAAAGCAGTTTAGAGAAAATACGAGAACTGGCGCTTGGGAAATCAAAAAGTAAGAACATGTGTAAACAACTTCTTTGCCGAAACTTATATTCATCTGTGAAACAATTTATTCCGAATGAAACGAAAAACTCGGGCAATTGTATGTATAAGTGCAAAAATATTCAGGAATCAATAAAACTAATGAGAAAATTGGAAAAATCTCATGAAATTCAAAGATACCTTGACAAAATAGTTAAGGGAAACTTGGATGCAGCAAAAACCAATAGCATGATCAAAAGCATGTGTTACTCACGACGTGACAAGCCGGCACGTAGACATCAGAAATTCAAGCCCGCTGAATCGAAGTTAGCCTTGGAGAACAAAAGAAGACAAGAAGAGAAATGAATTTATTGAGTTTATATTTGGTAAAAAATTATATTCAATTCCAAATTTTAACTCACAAACATTCAGAAAAACCTCTACGTCATATATTTAATTTAAAAAATTACGTTTCTGCATCATTTTTAATAAAGATCAAAGTACTGCAGTTTTTTAAGTTGTACATATTTTTTTGAATATTTTTATTATAACTGAAATACAACCTAGCATTGTTATATGTTCCTAACTTCGAGAACAATATTCTGAGTTTTGAACATAGAGTTGATTATAGACTTTGAGTTAACTTCTTTAATTTTAAGTTGTTTTAATGTCTAAACGTAGTAATAATATGAGATTATAGATTAAAAAATCTTTTTCGTTGTATTTCGAACTACTGTATAATATTTTAAAATTCCATATGTCTAATAAAGTATGAATTTTGTTTTAATTCTTTTTCTTTCAAATGAATAAATTATATAGAAATTCCATCAAATGTTCCTCTTTTCGTATTAAAAGAATTGAGTTTCAATCATTCAAATGGAAACAATTCGAATTTATAGTTAATATTATAAATATTTCATGTTCGAATATCAATTTACGTATCTATGAATAACTATAATTATAATATTAATAATTCGAAACATACAGGATTCTAATTATCAGTATGGTTCTCGGAAAATTAAATTCAAGTTTATTTTGGAACTTCCCTTTCATTAATTACATTGCATCAACCGATTATTTTATTACTTGCAGCTGAAAATATTTACAGTATGCATTTTACACTTGATCGGTAATGTTTTTTAATGCTGAGGCCAACAGATGAAAAGAAGAAAATTTTACATCCAAAACTGAAGAAGAAGAAGAAGAAGAAGAATTAATATGTTTTTCTGTGAATCTTGTATACTTAATGTAACAAATGTGCTTGCGTCTCAGTTTCATATTACGACTTCTTGAAAGATTCAGGTGTACAAGTTTGAAATACAATATTGTTTATTTGATTTTATTGTTCTTGAACAACTCAAGTTAGTAATAAAAGAGAAATAAAAGTGTGAAATGGACAAGCAATTTTCGTTGGTACCCATAAAGATTCCTGATTCAATAATCATGGAAATACAGGTTAGTTTGAACATATATGTATAAAAATTGACAATTTTTACTCAAAATGAAGTATCAGAAAGTAATAGACTCTTTAATGTGTTTCAAGCAGATACATCCGTGAAAAATCACACATTCACCTTTATAATATAAATATGACATTTGATTTACCACGGATGTATCTGCTTGAGTTAAAACAAGACAAACACATTATGTTCTCATTTCATTTTCAAAATTTTGAATACTTAAATTGGCCTGAAATGTGTTAATATTTATATTTCACATATTTTACCTCAACTTAAAATCCATCAATTATCAAGTATGTTAATTTCAGTCAAATGTCAGTGATGCTTTTCTGAAAAGTTATAAATTTAAATTGTTTTTGTATCTGAATATTTGAAAATATTTTTTGATTCGAATATTTATATATTTAAGTTGTAGTTTAATTTCTGATCTGAGTCTGATACTCTCATATCTTCTGCAAAGACAACCTTGAATATTATTAAAAAATACGCATATTTATTTGAGAAATACCATATTTTCCACTTATAGTGTAGCTTCTATGTAACTACATTGCAATTTCGATACCTATATGTATCATTCTGTTCCTTATCATTTTACTCAATCCAAATAACCAACATTTATTATTGCAGGAAGTAGAGAAGGAAAGCAGTTTAGAGAAAATACGAGAACTGACGCTTGGGAAATCAAAAAGTAAGAACATGTGTAAACAACTTCTTTGCCGAAACTTATATTCATCTGTGAAACAATTTATTCCGAATGAAACGAAAAACTCGGGCAATTGTATGTATAAGTGCAAAAATATTCAGGAATCAATGAAACTAATGAGAAAATTGGAAAAATCTCACGAAATTCGAAGATACCTCGACAAAATTGTTAAAGGAAACTTGGATGCAGCAAAAACCAATAGCATGATCAAAAGCATGTGTTACTCACGACGTGACAAGCCGGCACGTAGACATCAGAAATTTAAACCCGTTGAATCGAAGTTAGCCATGGAGAACAAAAGAAGACAAGAAGAAAAATGAATTTATTGAGTTTATATTTGGTAAAAAATTATATTCAATCACAAATTTAAACTCACAAACATTCAGAAAAACCTCTACGTCATATATTTAATTCAAAAAATTACGTTACTGCATCTTTTTTAATAAAGATCAAAGTACTGCAGTTTTTTTAAGTTGTGCATATTTTTTTGAATATTTTTATTATAACTGAAATACAACCTAGCATTGTTATATGTTCTTAACTTCTAGAAAAATATTATGAGTTTTGAACATAGAGTTAATTATAGGCTTTGAGTTAACTTCTTTGATTTTAAGTTGTTTTAATGTTTAAACGTAGTAATAATATGAGATTATAAATGAAAAAATATTTTTCGTTGTATTTCGAACTATTGTATAATATTTTAAAATTCCATATGTCTAATAAAATATAAATTTTGTTTCAATTGTTTTTTTCTTTCAAATGAATAAATTATATAGAAATTCCATCAAATGTTTCTCTTTTCATATTTAAAGATTGGAGTTTCAATCATTCAAATGGAAACAATTCGAATTTATAGTTAATATTATAAATATTTCATGTTCGAATATCAATTTACGTATCTATGAATAACTATAATTATAATATTAATAGTTCGAAACATACAGGATTCTAACTATCAGTATGGTTCTCGAAAAATTAAATTCAAGTTTATTTTGGAACTTTCGTTTCATTAATTACAATGCATCAAACGATTATTATATTACTTGCAGCTGAAAATAATTACAGTATGCATTTCACACTTGATCGGTAATGTTTTTTAATGCTGAGGCTAACAGATGAAAAGAAGAAAATTTTACATCCCAAACTGAAGAAGAAGAAGAATTAAAATGTTGTTCTATGAATCTTGTATACTTAATGTAACAAATATGCTTGCGTCTCAGTTTCATTTTACCACTTCTTGAAAGATTCAGGGATACAAGTTTGAAATACAATATTGTTTATTTGATTTTATTGTCCTTGAACAACTCAAGTTAGTAATAAAAGAGAAATAAAAGTGTAAAATGGAAAAGCAATTTTCGTTGGTACCCATAAAAATTCCTGATTCAATAATCATGGAAATACAGGTTAGTTTAAACATATATGTATAAAAATTGACAATTTTTACTCAAAATGAAGTATCAGAAAGTAATAGACTCTTTAATGTGTTTCAAGCAGATACATCCGTGAAAAATCACACATTCACCTTTATAATATAAATATGACATTTGATTTACCACGGATGTATCTGCTTGAGTTAAAACAAGACAAACACATTATATTCTCATTTCATTTTCTAAATTTTGAATACTTAAATTGGCCTGAAATGTGTTAATATTTATATTTCACATATTTTACCTCAACTTAAAATCCATCAATTATCAAGTATGTTAATTTCAGTCAAATGTCAGTGATGCTTTTCTGAAAAGTTATAAATTTAAATTGTTTTTGTATCTGAATATTTGAAAATATTTTTTGATTCGAATATTTATATATTTAAGTTGTAGTTAAATTTCTGATCAGAGTCTGATACTCTCATATCTTCTGTAAAGACAACCTTGAATATTATTAAAAAATACGCATATTTATTTGAGAAATACCATATTTTCCACTTCTAGTGTAGCTTCTATGTAACTACATTGCAATTTCGATACCTATATATATATCATTCTGTTCCTTATCATTTTACTCAATCCAAATAACCAACATTTATTATTGCAGGAAGTAGAGAAGGAAAGCAGTTTAGAGAAAATACGAGAACTGGCGCTTGGGAAATCAAAAAGTAAGAACATGTGTAAACAACTTCTTTGCCGAAACTTATATTCATCTGTGAAACAATTTATTCCGAATGAAACGAAAAACTCGGGCAATTGTATGTATAAGTGCAAAAATATTCAGGAATCAATGAAACTAATGAGAAAATTGGAAAAATCTCACGAAATTCGAAGATACCTCGACAAAATTGTTAAAGGAAACTTGGATGCAGCAAAAACCAATAGCATGATCAAAAGCATGTGTTACTCACGACGTGACAAGCCGGCACGTAGACATCAGAAATTTAAGCCCGTTGAATCGAAGTTAGCCTTGGAGAACAAAAGAAGACAAGAAGAGAAATGAATTTATTGAGTTTATATTTGGTAAAAAATTATATTCAATTCCAAATTTTAACTCACAAACATTCAGAAAAACCTCTACGTCATATATTTAATTTAAAAAATTACGTTTCTGCATCATTTTTAATAAAGATCAAAGTACTGCAATTTTTTAAGTTGTGTATATTTTTTTGAATATTTTTATTATAACTGAAATACAACCTAGCATTGTTATATGTTCTTAACTTCGAGAACAATATTCTGAGTTTTGAACATAGAGTTGATTATAGACTTTGAGTTAACTTCTTTAATTTTAAGTTGTTTTAATGTCTAAACGTATTAATAATATAAGATCAAAGATTAAAAAATCTTTTTCGTTGTATTTCGAACTACTGTATAATATTTTAAAATTCCATATGTCTAATAAAGTATGAATTTTGTTTTAATTCTTTTTCTTTCAAATGAATAAAATATATAGAAATTCCATCAAATGTTCCTCTTTTCATATTTAAAGATTTGAGTTTCAATAATTCAAATGGAAACAATTCGAATTTATAGTTAATATTATAAATATTTCATGTTCGAATATCAATTTACGTATCTATGAATAACTATAATTAATATTAATAATTCGAATTATACAGGATTCTAATTATCAGTATGGTTCTCGGAAAATTAAATTCAAGTTTATTTTGGAACTTCCCTTTCATTAATTACATTGCATCAACCGATTATTTTATTACTTGCAGCTGAAAATATTTACAGTATGCATTTTACACTTGATCGGTAATGTTTTTTAATGCTGAGGCCAACAGATGAAAAGAAGAAAATTTTACATCCCAAACTGAAGAAGAAGAAGAAGAAGAATTAATTTGTTTTTCTATGAATCTTGTATACTGAATGTAACAAATGTGCTTGCGTCTCAGTTTCATATTACGACTTCTTGAACGATTCAGTTGTACAAGTTTGAAGTACAATATTGTTTATTTGATTTTATTGTTCTTGAACAACTCAAGTTAGTAATAAAAGAGAAATAAAAGTGTGAAATGGACAAGCAATTTTCGTTGGTACCCATAAAGATTCCTGATTCAATAATCATGGAAATACAGGTTAGTTTAAACATATATGTATAAAAATTGACAATTTTTACTCAAAATGAAGTATCAGAAAGTAATAGACTCTTTAATGTGTTTCAAGCAGATACATCCGTGAAAAATCACACATTCACCTTTATAATATAAATATGACATTTGATTTACCACGGATGTATCAACTTGAGTTAAAACAAGACAAACACATTATGTTCTCATTTCATTTTAAAAATTTTGAATACTTAAATTGGCCTGGAATTTGTTAACATTTATATTTCACATATTTTCCCTCAACTTGAAATCCATCAATTATCAAGTATGTTAATTTCAGACAAATGTCCGTGATGCTTATCTGAAAAGTTATAAATTTAAATTGTTTTTGTATCTGAATATTTGAAAATATTTTTTGATTCGAATATTTATATATTTAAGTTGTAGTTTAATTTCTGATCTGAGTCTGATACTCTCATATCTTCTGCAAAAAACCTTGAATATTATTAAAAAATACGCATATTTATTTGAGAAATACCATATTTTCCACTTATAGTGTAGCTTCTATGTAACTACATTGCAATTTCGATACCTATATGTATCATTCTGTTCCTTATCATTTTACTCAATCCAAATAACCAACATTTATTATTGCAGGAAGTAGAGAAGGAAAGCAGTTTAGAGAAAATACGAGAACTGACGCTTGGGAAATCAAAAAGTAAGAACATGTGTAAACAACTTCTTTGCCGAAACTTATATTCATCTGTGAAACAATTTATTCCGAATGAAACGAAAAACTCGGGCAATTGTATGTATAAGTGCAAAAATATTCAGGAATCAATGAAACTAATGAGAAAATTGGAAAAATCTCACGAAATTCGAAGATACCTCGACAAAATTGTTAAAGGAAACTTGGATGCAGCAAAAACCAATAGCATGATCAAAAGCATGTGTTACTCACGTCGTGACAAGCCGGCACGTAGACATCAGAAATTTAAACCCGTTGAATCGAAGTTAGCCATGGAGAACAAAAGAAGACAAGAAGAAAAATGAATTTATTGAGTTTATATTTGGTAAACAATTATATTCAATCACAAATTTAAACTCACAAACATTCAGAAAAACCTCTACGTGATATATTTAATTTAAAAAATTACGTTTCTGCATCATTTTTGATAAAGATCAAAGTACTGCAATTTTTTAAGTTGTGTATATTTTTTTGAATATTTTTATTATAACTGAAATACAACCTAGCATTGTTATATGTTCTTAACTTCGAGAACAATATTCTGAGTTTTGAACATAGAGTTGATTATAGACTTTGAGTTAACTTCTTTAACTTTAAGTTGTTTTAATGTCTAAACGTAGTAATAATATAAGGTTATAGATTAAAAAATCTTCTTCGTTGTATTTCGAACTATTGTATAATATTTTAAAATTCCATATGTCTAATAAAATATGAATTTTGTTTTAATTCTTTTTTTTTCAAATGAATAAATTATATAGAAATTCCATCAAATGTTTCTCTTTTCATATTTAAAGATTGGAGTTTCAATCATTCAAATGGAAACAATTCGAATTTATAGTTAATAATATAAATATTTCATGTTCGAATATCAATTTACGTATCTATGAATAACTATAATTACAATATTAATAGTTCGAAACATACAGGATTCTAATTATCAGTATGGTTCTCGGAAAATTAAATTCAAGTTTATTTTGGAACTTCCCTTTCATTAATTACATTGCATCAACCGATTATTTTATTACTTGCAGCTGAAAATATATACAGTATGCATTTTACACTTGATCGGTAATGTTTTTTAATGCTGAGGCCAACAGATGAAAAGAAGAAAATTTTACATCCCAAACTGAAGAAGAAGAAGAATTAAAACGTTGTTCTATGAATCTTGTATACTTAATGTAACAAATATGCTTGCGTCTCAGTTTCATATTACCACTTCTTGAAAGATTCAGGGATACAAGTTTGAAATACAATATTGTTTATTTGATTTTATTGTTCTTGAACAACTCAAGTTAGTAATAAAAGAGAAATAAAAGTGTAAAATGGAAAAGCAATTTTCGTTGGTACCCATAAAAATTCCTGATTCAATAATCATGGAAATACAGGTTAGTTTAAACATATATGTATAAAAATTCACAATTTTTACTCAAAATGAAGTATCAGAAATTAATAGATTCTTTAATGTGTTTCAAGCAGATACATCCGTGGAAAATCACGTATTCACCTTTATAATATAAATATGACATTTGATTTACCACGGATGTATCTGCTTGAGTTAAAACAAGACAAACACATTATGTTCTCATTTCATTTTCTAAATTTTGAATACTTAAATTGGCCTGAAATGTGTTAATATTTATATTTCACATATTTTCTCTCAACTTGAAATCCATCAATTATCAAGTATGTTAATTTCAGTCAAATGTCAGTGATGCTTATCTGAAAAGTTATAAATTTAAATTGTTTTTGTATCTGAATATTTGAAAATATTTTTTGATTCGAATATTTATATATTTAAGTTGTAGTTTAATTTCTGATCTGAGTCTGATACTCTCATATCTTCTGCAAAGACAACCTTGAATATTATTATAAAATACGCATATTTATTTGAGAAATACCATATTTTCCACTTATAGTGTAGCTTCTATGTAACTACATTGCAATTTCGATACCTAAATGTATCATTCTGTTCCTTATCATTTTACTCAATCCAAATAACCAACATTTATTATTGCAGGAAGTAGAGAAGGAAAGCAGTTTAGAGAAAATACGAGAACTGACGCTTGGGAAATCAAAAAGTAAGAACATGTGTAAACAACTTCTTTGCCGAAACTTATATTCATCTGTGAAACAATTTATTCCGAATGAAACAAGAAACTCGGGCAATTGTATGTATAAGTGCAAAAATATTCAGGAATCAATGAAACTAATGAGAAAATTGGAAAAATCTCACGAAATTCGAAGATACCTCGACAAAATTGTTAAAGGAAACTTGGATGCAGCAAAAACCAATAGCATGATCAAAAGCATGTGTTACTCACGACGTGACAAGCCGGCACGTAGACATCAGAAATTTAAACCCGTTGAATCGAAGTTAGCCATGGAGAACAAAAGAAGACAAGAAGAAAAATGAATTTATTGAGTTTATATTTGGTAAAAAATTATATTCGATCACAAATTTAAACTCACAAACTTTCGGAGAAACCTCTACGTGATATATTTAATTTAAAAAATTACGTTTCTGCATCATTTTTGATAAAGATCAAAGTACTGCAATTTTTTAAGTTGTGTATATTTTTTTGAATATTTTTATTATAACTGAAATACAACCTAGCATTGTTATATGTTCTTAACTTCGAGAACAATATTCTGAGTTTTGAACATAGAGTTGATTATAGACTTTGAGTTAACTTCTTTAACTTTAAGTTGTTTTAATGTCTAAACGTAGTAATAATTTAAGGTTATAGATTAAAAAATCTTCTTCGTTGTATTTCGAACTATTGTATAATATTTTAAAATTCCATATGTCTAATAAAATATGAATTTTGTTTTAATTCTTTTTTTTTTCAAATGAATAAATTATATAGAAATTCCATCAAATGTTTCTCTTTTCATATTTAAAGATTGGAGTTTCAATCATTCAAATGGAAACAATTCGAATTTATAGTTAATAATATAAATATTTCATGCTCGAATATCAATTTACGTATCTATGAATAACTATAATTATAATATTAATAGTTCGAAACATACAGGATTCTAATTATCAGTATTGTTCTCGGAAAATTAAATTCAAGTTTATTTTGGAACTTCCCTTTCATTAATTACATTGCATCAACCGATTATTTTATTACTTGCAGCTGAAAATATTTACATTATGCATTTTACACTTGATCGGTAATGTTTTTTAATGCTGAGGCCAACAGATGAAAAGAAGAAAATTTTACATCCCAAACTGAAGAAGAAGAAGAAGAAGAAGAATTAATATGTTTTTCTATGAATCTTGTATACTTAATGTAACAAATGTGCTTGCGTCTCAGTTTCATATTACGACTTCTTGAACGATTCAGTTGTACAAGTTTGATGTACAATATTGTTTATTTGATTTTATTGTTCTTGAACAACTCAAGTTAGTAATAAAAGAGAAATAAAAGTGTGAAATGGACAAGCAATTTTCGTTGGTACCCATAAAAATTCCTGATTCAATAATCATGGAAATACAGGTTAGTTTAAACATATATGTATAAAAATTGACAATTTTTACTCAAAATGAAGTATCAGAAAGTAATAGACTCTTTAATGTGTTTCAAGCAGATACATCCGTGAAAAATCACACATTCACCTTTATAATATAAATATGACATTTGATTTACCACGGATGTATCTGCTTGAGTTAAAACAAGACAAACACATTATGTTCTCATTTCATTTTCAAAATTTTGAATACTTAAATTGGCCTGGAATTTGTTAACATTTATATTTCACATATT
This sequence comes from Megalocaria dilatata, assembly GCA_034642435.1. Taxonomy (NCBI): domain Eukaryota; kingdom Metazoa; phylum Arthropoda; class Insecta; order Coleoptera; family Coccinellidae; genus Megalocaria; species Megalocaria dilatata. Next base: position 82,948,135 of record CM067854.1, read on the forward strand.
TTCCCTCAACTTGAAATCCATCAATTATCAAGTATGTTAATTTCAGTCAAATGTCAGTGATGCTTATCTGAAAAGTTATAAATTTAAATTGTTTTTGTATCTGAATATTTGAAAATATTTTTTGATTCGAATATTTATATATTTAACTTGTAGTTAAATTTCTGATCAGAGTCTGACACTCTCATATCTTCTGTAAAATTAACTTTGAATATTATTAAAAAATACGCATATTTATTTGAGAAATACCATATTTTCCACTTATAGTGTAGCTTCTATGTAACTACATTGCAATTTCGATACCTAAATGTATCATTCTGTTCCTTATCATTTTACTCAATCCAAATAACCAACATTTATTATTGCAGGAAGTAGAGAAGGAAAGCAGTTTAGAGAAAATACGAGAACTGACGCTTGGGAAATCAAAAAGTAAGAACATGTGTAAACAACTTCTTTGCCGAAACTTATATTCATCTGTGAAACAATTTATTCCGAATGAAACGAAAAACTCGGGCAATTGTATGTATAAGTGCAAAAATATTCAGGAATCAATGAAACTAATGAGAAAATTGGAAAAATCTCACGAAATTCGAAGATACCTCGACAAAATTGTTAAAGGAAACTTGGATGCAGCAAAAACCAATAGCATGATCAAAAGCATGTGTTACTCACGTCGTGACAAGCCGGCACGTAGACATCAGAAATTTAAACCCGTTGAATCGAAGTTAGCCATGGAGAACAAAAGAAGACAAGAAGAAAAATGAATTTATTGAGTTTATATTTGGTAAACAATTATATTCAATCACAAATTTAAACTCACAAACATTCAGAAAAACCTCTACGTGATATATTTAATTTAAAAAATTACGTTTCTGCATCATTTTTGATAAAGATCAAAGTACTGCAATTTTTTAAGTTGTGTATATTTTTTTGAATATTTTTATTATAACTGAAATACAACCTAGCATTGTTATATGTTCTTAACTTCGAGAACAATATTCTGAGTTTTGAACATAGAGTTGATTATAGACTTTGAGTTAACTTCTTTAACTTTAAGTTGTTTTAATGTCTAAACGTAGTAATAATATAAGGTTATAGATTAAAAAATCTTCTTCGTTGTATTTCGAACTATTGTATAATATTTTAAAATTCCATATGTCTAATAAAATATGAATTTTGTTTTAATTCTTTTTTTTTCAAATGAATAAATTATATAGAAATTCCATCAAATGTTTCTCTTTTCATATTTAAAGATTGGAGTTTCAATCATTCAAATGGAAACAATTCGAATTTATAGTTAATAATATAAATATTTCATGTTCGAATATCAATTTACGTATCTATGAATAACTATAATTACAATATTAATAGTTCGAAACATACAGGATTCTAATTATCAGTATGGTTCTCGGAAAATTAAATTCAAGTTTATTTTGGAACTTCCCTTTCATTAATTACATTGCATCAACCGATTATTTTATTACTTGCAGCTGAAAATATATACAGTATGCATTTTACACATGATCGGTAATGTTTTTTAATGCTGAGGCCAACAGATGAAAAGAAGAAAATTTTACATCCCAAACTGAAGAAGAAGAAGAATTAAAATGTTGTTCTATGAATCTTGTATACTTAATGTAACAAATATGCTTGCGTCTCAGTTTCATATTACCACTTCTTGAAAGATTCAGGGATACAAGTTTGAAATACAATATTGTTTATTTGATTTTATTGTTCTTGAACAACTCAAGTTAGTAATAAAAGAGAAATAAAAGTGTAAAATGGAAAAGCAATTTTCGTTGGTACCCATAAAAATTCCTGATTCAATAATCATGGAAATACAGGTTAGTTTAAACATATATGTATAAAAATTCACAATTTTTACTCAAAATGAAGTATCAGAAATTAATAGATTCTTTAATGTGTTTCAAGCAGATACATCCGTGGAAAATCACGTATTCACCTTTATAATATAAATATGACATTTGATTTACCACGGATGTATCTGCTTGAGTTAAAACAAGACAAACACATTATGTTCTCATTTCATTTTCTAAATTTTGAATACTTAAATTGGCCTGAAATGTGTTAATATTTATATTTCACATATTTTCTCTCAACTTAAAATCCATCAGTTATCAAGTATGTTAATTTCAGTCAAATGTCAGTGATGCTTTTCTGAAAAGTTATAAATTTAAATTGTTTTTGTATCTGAATATTTGAAAATATTTTTTGATTCGAATATTTATATATTTAACTTGTAGTTAAATTTCTGATCAGAGTCTGACACTCTCATATCTTCTGTAAAATTAACTTTGAATATTATTAAAAAATACGCATATTTATTTGAGAAATACCATATTTTCCACTTCTAGTGTAGCTTCTACATTGCAATTTCGATACCTATATGTATCATTCTGTTCCTTATCATTTTACTCAATCCAAATAACCAACATTTATTATTGCAGGAAGTAGAGAAGGAAAGCAGTTTAGAGAAAATACGAGAACTGGCGCTTGGGAAATCAAAAAGTAAGAACTTGTGTAAACAACTTCTTTGCCGAAACTTATATTCATCTGTGAAACAATTTATTCCGAATGAAACGAAAAACTCGGGCAATTGTATGTATAAGTGCAAAAATATTCAGGAATCAATGAAACTAATGAGAAAATTGGAAAAATCTCATGAAATTCGAAGATACCTTGACAAAATAGTTGAGGGAAACTTGGATGCAGCAAAAACCAATAGCATGATCAAAAGCATTTGTTACTCACGACGTGACAAGCCGGCACGTAGACATCAGAAATTTAAGCCCGTTGAATCGAAGTTAGCCTTGGAGAACAAAAGGAGACAAGAAGAGAAATGAATTTATTGATTTTATATTTGGTAAAAAATTATATCCAATTCCAAATTTTAACTCACAAACATTCAGAAAAACCTCTACGTCATATATTTAATTTAAAAAATTACGTTTCTGCATCATTTTTAATAAAGATCAAAGTACTGCAGTTTTTTAAGTTGTACATATTTTTTTGAATATTTTTATTATAACTGAAATACAACCTAGCATTGTTATATGTTCTTAACTTCGAGAACAATATTCTGAGTTTTGAACATAGAGTTGATTATAGACTTTGAGTTAACTTCTTTAATTTTAAGTTGTTTTAATGTCTAAACGTAGTAATAATATAAGATTATAGATTAAAAAATCTTTTTCGTTGTATTTCGAACTACTGTATAATATTTTAAAATTCCATATGTCTAATAAAGTATGAATTTTGTTTTAATTCTTTTTCTTTCAAATGAATAAAATATATAGAAATTCCATCAAATGTTCCTCTTTTCATATTTAAAGATTTGAGTTTCAATCATTCAAATGGAAACAATTCGAATTTATAGTTAATATAATGAATATTTCATGTTCGAATATCAATTTACGTATCTATGAATAACTATAATTATAATATTAATAATTCGAAACATACAGGATTCTAATTATCAGTATGGTTCTCGGAAAATTAAATTCAAGTTTATTTTGGAACTTCCCTTTCATTAATTACATTGCATCAACCGATTATTTTATTACTTGCAGCTGAAAATAATTACAGTATGCATTTCACACTTGATCGGTAATGTTTTTTAATGCTGAGGCTAACAGATGAAAAGAAGAAAATTTTACATCCCAAACTGAAGAAGAAGAAGAAGAAGAATTAAAATGTTGTTCTATGAATCTTGTATACTTAATGTAACAAATATGCTTGCGTCTCAGTTTCATATTACCACTTCTTGAAAGATTCAGGGGTACAAGTTTGAAATACAATATTGTTTATTTGATTTTATTGTTCTTGAACAACTCAAATTAGTAATAAAAGAGAAATAAAAGTGTAAAATGGAAAAGCAATTTTCGTTGGTACCCATAAAAATTCCTGATTCAATAATCATGGAAATACAGGTTAGTTTAAACATATATGTATAAAAATTGACAATTTTTACTCAAAATGAAGTATCAGAAATTAATAGATACTTTAATGTGTTTCAAGCAGATACATCCGTGGAAAATCACGTATTCACCTTTATAATATAAATATGACATTTGATTTACCACGGATGTATCTGCTTGAGTTAAAACAAGACAAACACATTATGTTCTCATTTCATTTTCTAAATTTTGAATACTTAAATTGGCCTGAAATGTGTTAATATTTATATTTCACATATTTTCCCTCAACTTAAAATCCATCAATTATCAAGTATGTTAATTTCAGTCAAATGTCAGTGATGCTTTTCTGAAAAGTTATAAATTTAAATTGTTTTTGTATCTGAATATTTGAAAATATTTTTTGATTCGAATATTTATATATTTAAGTTGTAGTTAAATTTCTGATCAGAGTCTGATACTCTCATATCTTCTGTAAAATTAACTTTGAATATTATTAAAAAATACGCATATTTATTTGAGAAATACCATATTTTCCACTTCTAGTGTAGCTTCTATGTAACTACATTGCAATTTCGATACCTATATATATCATTCTGTTCCTTATCATTTTACTCAATCCAAATAACCAACATTTATTATTGCAGGAAGTAGAGAAGGAAAGCAGTTTAGAGAAAATACGAGAACTGGCGCTTAAGAAATCAAAAAGTAAGAACATGTGTAAACAACTTCTTTGCCGAAACTTATATACATCTGTGAAACAATTTATTCCGAATGAAACGAAAAACTCGGGCAATTGTATCTATAAGTGCAAAAATATTCAGGAATCAATGAAACTAATGAGAAAATTGGAAAAATCTCATGAAATTCGAAGATACCTTGACAAAATAGTTAAGGGAAACTTGGATGCAGCAAAAACCAATAGCATGATCAAAAGCATGTGTTACTCACGACGTGACAAGCCGGCACGTAGACATCAGAAATTTAAGCCCGTTGAATCGAAGTTAGCCTTGGAGAACAAAAGAAGACAAGAAGAGAAATGAATTTATTGAGTTTATATTTGGTAAAAAATTATATTCAATTCCAAATTTTAACTCACAAACATTCAGAAAAACCTCTACGTCATATATTTAATTTAAAAAATTACGTTTCTGCATCATTTTTAATAAAGATCAAAGTACTGCAGTTTTTTAAGTTGTACATATTTTTTTGAATATTTTTATTATAACTGAAATACAACCAAGCATTGTTATATGTTCCTAACTTCGAGAACAATATTCTGAGTTTTGAACATAGAGTTGATTATAGACTTTGAGTTAACTTCTTTAATTTTAAGTTGTTTTAATGTCTAAACGTAGTATTAATATACGATTATAGATTAAAAAACCTTTTTCGTTGTATTTCGAACTACTGTATAACATTTTGAAATTCCATATGTCTAATAAAGTATGAATTTTGTTTTAATTCTTTTTCTTTCAAATGAATAAAATATATAGAAATTCCATCAAATGTTCCTCTTTTCATATTTAAAGATTTGAGTTTCAATCATTCAAATGGAAACAATTCGAATTTATAGTTAATATTATAAATATTTCATGTTCGAATATCAATTTACGTATCTATGAATAACTATAATTATAATATTGATAGTTCGAAACATACAGGATTCTAACTATCAGTATGGTTCTCGGAAAATTAAATTCAAGTTTATTTTGGAACTTTCCTTTCATTAATTACAATGCATCAAACGATTATTTTATTACTTGCCGCTGAAAATAATTACAGTATGCATTTTACACTTGACCGGTAATGTTTTTTTATGCTGAGGCCAACAGATGAAAAGAAGAAAATTTTACATCCCAAACTGAAGAAGCAGAAGAAGAATTAAAATGTTGTTCTATGAATCTTGTATACTTAATGTAACAAATATGCTTGCGTCTGAGTTTCATATTACCACTTCTTGAAAGATTCAGGGGTACAAGTTTGAAATACAATATTGTTTATTTGATTTTATTGTTCTTGAACAACTCAAGTTAGTAATAAAATAGAAATAAAAGTGTAAAATGGAAAAGCAATTTTCGTTGGTACCCATAAAAATTCCTGATTCAATAATCATGGAAATACAGGTTAGTTTAAACATATATGTAAAAATTGACAATTTTTACTCAAAATGAAGTATCAGAAAGTAATAGACTCTTTAATGTGTTTCAAGCAGATACATCCGTGAAAAATCACATATTCACCTTTATAATATAAATATGACATTTGATTTACCACGGATGTATCTGCTTGAGTTAAAACAAGACAAACACATTATGTTCTCATTTCATTTTCAAAATTTTGAATACTTAAATTGGCCTGAAATGTGTTAATATTTATATTTCAAATATTTTCCCTCAACTTAAAATCCATCAATTATCAAGTATGTTAATTTCAGTCAAATGTCAGTGATACTTTTCTGAAAAGTTATAAATTTAAATTGTTTTTGTATCTGAATATTTGAAAATATTTTTTGATTCGAATATTTATATATTTAAGTTGTAGTTAAATTTCTGATCAGAGTCTGATACTCTCATATCTTCTGTAAAATTAACTTTGAATATTATTAAAAAATACGCATATTTATTTGAGAAATACCATATTTTCCACTTCTAGTGTAGCTTCTATGTAACTACATTGCAATTTCGATACCTATATATATCATTCTGTTCCTTATCATTTTACTCAATCCAAATAACCAACATTTATTATTGCAGGAAGTAGAGAAGGAAAGCAGTTTAGAGAAAATACGAGAACTGGCGCTTAAGAAATCAAAAAGTAAGAACATGTGTAAACAACTTCTTTGCCGAAACTTATATACATCTGTGAAACAATTTATTCTGAATGAAACGAAAAACTCGGGCAATTGTATGTATAAGTGCAAAAATATTCAGGAATCAATTAAACTAATGAGAAAATTGGAAAAATCTCACGAAATTCGAAGATACCTCGACAAAATTGTTAAAGGAAACTTGGATGCAGGAAAAACCAATAGCATGATCAAAAGCCTGTGTTACTCACGACGTGACAAGCCGGCACGTAGACATCAGAGATTTAAACCCGTTGAATCGAAGTTAGCCATGGAGAACAAAAGGAGACAAGAAGAAAAATGAATTTATTGAGTTTATATTTGGTAAAAAATTATATTCAATTCCAAAGTTAAACTCACAAACATTCAGAAAAACCTCTACGTCATATATTTAATTTAAAAAATTACGTTTCTGCATCTTTTTTAATAAAGATCAAAGTACTGCAGTGTTTTAAGTTGTGTATATTTTTTTGAATATTTTTATTATAACTGAAATACAACCTAGCATTGTTATATGTTCTTAACTTCGGGAAAAATATTATGAGTTTTGAACATAGAGTTAATTATAGGCTTTGAGTTAACTTCTTTGATTTTAAGTTGTTTTAATGTCTAAACGTAGTAATAATATGAGATTATAGATTAAAAAATATGTTTCGTTGTATTTCGAACTATTGTATAATATTTTGAAATTCCATATGTCTAATAAAATATAAATTTTGTTTCAATTGTTTTTTTCTTTCAAATGAATAAATTATATAGAAATTCCATCAAATGTTTCTCTTTTCATATTTAAAGATTGGAGTTTCAATCATTTAAATGGAAACAATTCGAATTTATAGTTAATATTATAAATATTTCATGTTCGAATATCAATTTAAGTATCTATGAATAACTATAATTATAATATTAATAGTTCGAAACATACAGGATTCTAACTATCAGTATGGTTCTCGGAAAATTAAATTCAAGTTTATTTTGGAACTTTCCTTTCATTAATTACAATGCATCAAACGATTATTTTATTACTTGCAGCTGAAAATAATTACAGTATGCGTTTTACACTTGATCGGTAATGTTTTTTAATGCTGAGGCCAACAGATGAAAAGAAGAAAATTTTACATCCCAAACTGAAGTAGAAGAAGAAGAATTAAAATGTTGTTCTATGAATCTTGTATACTTAATGTAACAAATATGCTTGCGTCTCAGTTTCATATTACCACTTCTTGAAAGATTCAGGGGTACAAGTTTGAAATACAATATTGTTTATTTGATTTTATTGTTCTTGAACAACTCAAGTTAGTAATAAAATAGAAATAAAAGTGTAAAATGGAAAAGCAATTTTCGTTGGTACACATAAAAATTCCTGATTCAATAATCATGGAAATACAGGTTAGTTTAAACATATATGTATAAGAATTGACAATTTTTACTCAAAATGAAGTATCAGAAAGTAATAGACTCTTTAATGTGTTTCAAGCAGATACATCCGTGAAAAATCACATATTCACCTTTATAATATAAATATGACATTTGATTTACCACGGATGTATCTGCTTGAGTTAAAACAAGACAAACACATTATGTTCTCATTTCATTTTCAAAATTTTGAATACTTAAATTGGCCTGAACTGTGTTAATATTTATATTTCAAATATTTTCCCTCAACTTAAAATCCATCAATCATCAAGTATGTTAATTTCAGTCAAATGTCAGTGATGCTTTTCTGAAAAGTTATAAATTTAAATTGTTTTTGTATCTGAATATTTGAAAATATTTTTTGATTCGAATATTTATATATTTAAGTTGTAGTTAAATTTCTGATCAGAGTCTGATACTCTCATATCTTCTGTAAAAACAACTTTGAATATTATTAAAAAATACGCATATTTATTTGAGAAACACCATATTTTCCACTTCTAGTGTAGCGTCTATGTAACTACATTGCAATTTCGATACCTATATATATCATTCTGTTCCTTATCATTTTACTCATTCCAAATAACCAACATTTATTATTGCAGGAAGTAGAGAAGGAGAGCAGTTTAGAGAAAATACGAGAACTGGCGCTTGGGAAATCAAAAAGTAAGAACATGTGTAAACAACTTCTTTGCCGAAACTTATATACATCTGTGAAACAATTTATTCCGAATGAAACGAAAAACTCGGGCAATTGTATGTATAAGTGCAAAAATATTCAGGAATCAATTAAACTAATGAGAAAATTGGATAAATCTCACGAAATTCGAAGATACCTCGACAAAATTGTTAAAGGAAACTTGGATGCAGGAAAAACCAATAGCATGATCAAAAGCCTGTGTTACTCACGACGTGACAAGCAGGCACGTAGACATCAGAAATTTAAACCCGTTGAATCGAAGTTAGCCATGGAGAACAAAAGAAGACAAGAAGAGAAATGAATTTATTGAGTTTATTTTTGGTAAAAAATTATATTCAATTCCAAATTTTAACTCACAAACATTCAGAAGAACCTCTACGTCATATATTTAATTTTAAAAATTACGTTTCTGCATCATTTTTAATAAAGATGAAAGTACTGCAGTTTTTTAAGTTGTACATATTTTTTTGAATATTTTTATTATAACTGAAATACAACCTAGCATTGTTATATGTTCTTAATTTCGAGAACAATATTCTGAGTTTTGAACATAGAGTTGATTATAGACTTTGAGTTAACTTCTTTAATTTTAAGTTGTTTTAATGTCTAAACGTAGTAATAATATAAGGTTATAGATTAAAAAATCTTCTTCGTTGTATTTCGAACTATTGTATAATATTTTAAAATTCCATATGTCTAATAAAATATGAATTTTGTTTTAATTCTTTTTTTTTCAAATGAATAAATTATATAGAAATTCCATCAAATGTTTCTCTTTTCATATTTAAAGATTGGAGTTTCAATCATTCAAATGGAAACAATTCGAATTTATAGTTAATAATATAAATATTTCATGTTCGAATATCAATTTACGTATCTATGAATAACTATAATTATAATATTAATAGTTCGAAACATACAGGATTCTAATTATCAGTATGGTTCTCGGAAAATTAAATTCAAGTTTATTTTGGAACTTCCCTTTCATTAATTACATTGCATCAACCGATTATTTTATTACTTGCAGCTGAAAATATATACAGTATGCATTTTACACTTGATCGGTAATGTTTTTTAATGCTGAGGCCAACAGATGAAAAGAAGAAAATTTTACATCCCAAACTGAAGAAGAAGAAGAAGAAGAAGAATTAATATGTTTTTCTATGAATCTTGTATACTTAATGTAACAAATGTGCTTGCGTCTCCGTTTCATATTACGACTTCTTGAACGATTCAGTTGTACAAGTTTGAAATACAATATTGTTTATTTGATTTTATTGTTCTTGAACAACTCAAGTTAGTAATAAAATAGAAATAAAAGTGTGAAATGCACAAGCAATTTTCGTTGGTACCCATAAAAATTCCTGATTCAATAATCATGAAAATACAGGTTAGTTTAAACATATATGTATAAAAATTGACAATTTTTACTCAAAATGAAGTATCAGAAAGTAATAGACTCTTTAATGTGTTTCAAGCAGATACATCCGTGAAAAATCACATATTCACCTTTATAATATAAATATGACATTTGATTTACCACGGATGTATCTGCTTGAGTTAAAACAAGACAAACACATTATGTTCTCATTTTATTTTCAAAATTTTGAATACTTAAATTGGCCTGAAATGTGTTAATATTTATATTTCAAATATTTTTCCTCAACTTAAAATCCATCAATTATCAACTATGTTAATTTCAGTCAAATGTCAGTGATGCTTTTCTGAAAAGTTATAAATTTAAATTGTTTTTATATCTGAATATTTGAAAATATTTTTTGATTCGAATATTTATATATTTAAGTTGTAGTTAAATTTCTGATCAGAGTCTGATACTCTCATATCTTCTGTAAAAACAACTTTGAATATTATTAGAAAATACGCATATTTATTTGAGAAATACCATATTTTCCACTTCTAGTGTAGCTTCTACATTGCAATTTCGATACCTATATATATCATTCTGTTCCTTATCATTTTACTCAATCCAAATAACCAACATTTATTATTGCAGGAAGTAGAGAAGGAAAGCAGTTTAGAGAAAATACGAGAACTGGCGCTTGGGAAATCAAAAAGTAAGAACATGTGTAAACAACTTCTTTGCCGAAACTTATATACATCTGTGAAACAATTTATTCCGAATGAAACGAAAAACTCGGGCAATTGTATGTATAAGTGCAAAAATATTCAGGAATCAATTAAACTAATGAGAAAATTGGAAAAATCTCACGAAATTCGAAGATACCTCGACAAAATTGTTAAAGGAAACTTGGATGCAGGAAAAACCAATAGCATGATCAAAAGCCTGTGTTACTCACGACGTGACAAGCAGGCACGTAGACATCAGAAATTTAAACCCGTTGAATCGAAGTTAGCCATGGAGAACAAAAGAAGACAAGAAGAGAAATGAATTTATTGAGTTTATATTTGGTAAAAAATTATATTCAATTCCAAATTTTAACTCACAAACATTCAGAAGAAACTCTACGTCATATATTTAATTTAAAAAATTACGTTTCTGCATCATTTTTAATAAAGATTAAAGTACTGCAGTTTTTTAAGTTGTACATATTTTTATTATAACTGAAATACAACCTAGCATTGTTATATGTTCTTAACTTCGAGAACAATATTCTGAGTTTTGAACATAGAGTTGATTATAGACTTTGAGTTAACTTCTTTAATTTTAAGTTGTTTTAATGTCTAAACGTGGTAATAATATAAGATTATAGATTAAAAAATCTTTTTCGTTGTATTTCTAACTACTGTATAATATTTTAAAATTCCATATGTCTAATAAAGTATGAATTTTGTTTTAATTCTTTTTCTTTCAAATGAATAAAATATATAGAAATTCCATCAAATGTTCCTCTTTTCATATTTAGAGATTTGAGTTTCAATCATTCTAATGGAAACAATTCGAATTTATAGTTAATATAATAAATATTCATGTTCGAATATCAATTTACGTATCTATGAATAACTATAATTATAATATTAATAATTCGAAACATACAGGATTCTAATTAACAGTATGGTTCTCGGAAAATCAAATTCAAGTTTATTTTGGAACTTCCCTTTCATTAATTACATTGCATCAACCGATTATTTTATTACTTGCAGCTGAAAATATTTACAGTATGCATTTTACACTTGATCGGTAATGTTTTTTAATGCTGAGGCCAACAGATGAAAAGAAGAAAATTTTACATCCCAAACTGAAGAAGAAGAAGAAGAATTAATATGTTTTTCTATGAATCTTGTATACTTAATGTAACAAATGTGCTTGCGTCTCCGTTTCATATTACGACTTCTTGAACGATTCAGTTGTACAAGTTTGAAATACAATATTGTTTATTTGATTTTATTGTTCTGGAACAACTCAAGTTAGTAATAAAATAGAAATAAAAGTGTGAAATGGACAAGCAATTTTCGTTGGTACCCATAAAAATTCCTGATTCAAAAATCATGGAAATACAGGTTAGTTTAAACATATATGTATAAAAATTGACAATTTTTACTCAAAATGAAGTATCAGAAAGTAATAGACTCTTTAATATGTTTCAAGCAGATACATCCGTGAAAAATCACATATTCACCTTTATAATATAAATATGACATTTGATTTACCACGGATGTATCTGCTTGAGTTAAAACAAGACAAACACATTATGTTCTCATTTTATTTTCAAAATTTTGAATACTTAAATTGGCCTGAAATGTGTTAATATTTATATTTCAAATATTTTTCCTCAACTTAAAATCCATCAATTATCAAGTATGTTAATTTCAGTCAAATGTCAGTGATGCTTTTCTGAAAAGTTATAAATTTAAATTGTTTTTGTATCGGAATATTTGAAAATATTTTTTGATTCGAATATTTATATATTTAAGTTGTAGTTAAATTTCTGATCAGAGTCTGATACTCTCATATCTTCTGTAAAAACAACTTTGAATATTATTAAAAAATACGCATATTTATTTGAGAAATACCATATTTTCCACTTCTAGTGTAGCTTCTACATTGCAATTTCGATACCTATATATATCATTCTGTTCCTTATCATTTTACTCAATCCAAATAACCAACATTTATTATTGCAGGAAGTAGAGAAGGAAAGCAGTTTAGAGAAAATACGAGAACTGGCGCTTGGGAAATCAAAAAGTAAGAACATGTGTAAACAACTTCTTTGCCGAAACTTATATACATCTGTGAAACAATTTATTCCGAATGAAACGAAAAACTCGGGCAATTGTATGTATAAGTGCAAAAATATTCAGGAATCAATTAAACTAATGAGAAAATTGGAAAAATCTCACGAAATTCGAAGATACCTCGACAAAATTGTTAAAGGAAACTTTGATGCAGGAAAAACCAATAGCATGATCAAAAGCCTGTGTTACTCACGACGTGACAAGCAGGCACGTAGACATCAGAAATTTAAACCCGTTGAATCGAAGTTAGCCATGGAGAACAAAAGAAGACAAGAAGAGAAATGAATTTATTGAGTTTATATTTGGTAAAAAATTATATTCAATTCCAAATTTTAACTCACAAACATTCAGAAGAACCTCTACGTCATATATTTAATTTAAAAAATTACGTTTCTGCATCATTTTTAATAAAGATGAAAGTACTGCAGTTTTTTAAGTTGTACATATTTTTTTGAATATTTTTATTATAACTGAAATACAACCTAGCATTGTTATATGTTCTTAACTTCGAGAACAATATTCTGAGTTTTGAACATAGAGTTGATTATAGACTTTGAGTTAACTTCTTTAATTTTAAGTTGTTTTAATGTCTAAACGTAGTAATAATATAAGATTATAGATTAAAAAATCTTTTTCGTTGTATTTCGAAATACTGTATAATATTTTGAAATTCCATATGTCTAATAAAGTATGAATTTTGTTTTAATTCTTTTTCTTTCAAATGAATAAAATATATAGAAATTCCATCAAATGTTCCTCTTTTCATATTTAAAGATTTGAATTTCAATCATTCAAATGGAAACAATTCGAATTTATAGTTAATATAATAAATATTTCATGTTCGAATATCAATTTACGTATCTATGAATAACTATAATTATAATATTAATAATTCGAAACATACAGGATTCTAATTATCAGTATGGTTCTCGGAAAATTAAATTCAAGTTTATTTTGGAACTCCCCTTTCATTAATTACATTGCATCAACCGATTATTTTATTACTTGCAGCTGAAAATATTTACAGTATGCATTTTACACTTGATCGGTAATGTTTTTTAATGCTGAGGCCAACAGATGAAAAGAAGAAAACTTTACATCCCAAACTGAAGAAGAAGAAGAAGAAGAAGAATTAATATGTTTTTCTTTGAATCTTGTATACTTAATGTAACAAATGTGCTTGCGTCTCCGTTTCATATTACGACTTCTTGAACGATTCAGTTGTACAAGTTTGAAATACAATATTGTTTATTTGATTTTATTGTTCTTGAACAACTCAAGTAAGTAATAAAATAGAAATAAAAGTGTGAAATGCACAAGCAATTTTCGTTGGTACCCATAAAAATTCCTGATTCAATAATCATGAAAATACAGGTTAGTTTAAACATATATGTATAAAAATTGACAATTTTTACTCAAAATGAAGTATCAGAAAGTAATAGACTCTTTAATGTGTTTCAAGCAGATACATCCGTGAAAAATCACATATTCACCTTTATAATATAAATATGACATTTGATTTACCACGGATGTATCTGCTTGAGTTAAAACAAGACAAACACATTATGTTCTCATTTTATTTTCAAAATTTTGAATACTTAAATTGGCCTGAAATGTGTTAATATTTATATTTCAAATATTTTTCCTCAACTTAAAATCCATCAATTATCAAGTATGTTAATTTCAGTCAAATGTCAGTGATGCTTTTCTGAAAAGTTATAAATTTAAATTGTTTTTGTATCTGAATATTTGAAAATATTTTTTGTTTCGAATATTTATATATTTAAGTTGTAGTTAAATTTCTGATCAGAGTCTGATACTCTCATATCTTCTGTAAAAAAAACTTTGAATATTATTAAAAAATACGCATATTTATTTGAGAAATACCATATTTTCCACTTCTAGTGTAGCTTCTACATTGCAATTTCGATACCTATATATATCATTCTGTTCCTTATCATTTTACTCAATCCAAATAACCAACATTTATTATTGCAGGAAGTAGAGAAGGAAAGCAGTTTAGAGAAAATACGAGAACTGGCGCTTGGGAAATCAAAATGTGAGAACATGTGTAAACAACTTCTTTGCCGAAACTTATATACATCTGTGAAACAATTTATTCCGAATGAAACGAAAAACTCGGGCAATTGTATGTATAAGTGCAAAAATATTCAGGAATCAATGAAACTAATGAGAAAATTGGAAAAATCTCACGAAATTCGAAGATACCTCGACAAAATTGTTAAAGGAAACTTGGATGCAGGAAAAACCAATAGCATGATCAAAAGCCTGTGTTACTCACGACGTGACAAGCAGGCACGTAGACATCAGAAATTTAAACCAGTTGAATCGAAGTTAGCCATGGAGAACAAAAGGAGACAAGAAGAAAAATGAATTTATTGAGTTTATATTTGGTAAAAAATTATATTCAATTCCAAATTTAAACTCACAAACATTCAGAAAAACCTCTACGTCATATATTTAATTTAAAAAATTACGTTTCTGCATCTTTTTTAATAAAGATGAAAGTACTGCAGTGTTTTAAGTTGTGTATATTTTTTTGAATATTTTTATTATATCTGAAATACAACCTAGCATTGTTATATGTTCTTAACTTCGAGAAAAATATTATGAGTTTTGAACATAGCGTTAATTATAGGCTTTGAGTTAACTTCTTTGATTTTAAGTTGTTTTAATGTCTAAACGTGGTAATAATATGAGATTATAGATTAAAAAATATTTTTCGTTGTATTTCGAACTATTGTATAATATTTTAAAATTCCATATGTCTAATAAAGTATGAATTTTGTTTTAATTCTTTTTCTTTCAAATGAATAAAATATATAGAAATTCCATCAAATGTTCCTCTTTTCATATTTAAAGATTGGAGTTTCAATCATTCAAATGGAAACAATTCGAATTTATAGTTAATATTATAAATATTTCATGTTCGAATATCAATTTACGTATCTATGAATAACTATAATTATAATATTAATAGTTCGAAACATACAGGATTCTAACTATCAGTATGGTTCTCGGAAAATTAAATTCAAGTTTATTTTGGAACTTTCCTTTCATTAATTACAATGCATCAAACGATTATTTTATTACTTGCAGCTGAAAATAATTACAGTATGCATTTTACACTTGATCGGTAATGTTTTTTAATGCTGAGGCCAACAGATGAAAAGAAGAAAATTTTACATCCCAAACTGAAGAAGAAGAAGAAGAATTAAAATGTTGTTCTATGAATCTTGTATACTTAATGTAACAAATATGCTTGCGTCTCAGTTTCATATTACCACTTCTTGAAAGATTCAGGGGTACAAGTTTGAAATACAATATTGTTTATTTGATTTTATTGTTCTTGAACAACTCAAGTTAGTAATAAAAGAGAAATAAAAGTGTAAAATGGAAAAGCAATTTTCGTTGGTACCCATAAAAATTCCTGATTCAATAATCATGCAAATACAGGTTAGTTTAAACATATATGTATAAAAATTGACAATTTTTACTCAAAATGAAGTATCAGAAAGTAATAGACTCTTTAATGTGTTTCAAGCAGATACATCCGTGAAAAATCACATATTCACCTTTATAATATAAATATGACATTTGATTTACCACGGATGTATCTGCTTGAGTTAAAACAAGACAAACACATTATGTTCTCATTTCATTTTCAAAATTTTGAATACTTAAATTTTCCTGAAATGTGTTAATATTTATATTTCAAATATTTTTCCTCAACTTAAAATCCATCAATTATCAAGTATGTTAATTTCAGTCAAATGTCAGTGATGCTTTTCTGAAAAGTTATAAATTTAAATTGTTTTTGTATCTGAATATTTGAAAATATTTTTTGATTCGAATATTTATATATTTAAGTTGTAGTTAAATTTCTGATCAGAGTCTGATACTCTCATATCTTCTGTAAAAACAACTTTGAATATTATTAAAAAATACGCATATTTATTTGAGAAATACCATATTTTCCACTTCTAGTGTAGCTTCTATGTAACTACATTGCAATTTCGATACCTATATATATCATTCTGTTCCTTATCATTTTACTCAATCCAAATAACCAACATTTATTATTGCAGGAAGTAGAGAAGGAAAGCAGTTTAGAGAAAATACGAGAACTGGCGCTTGGGAAATCAAAAAGTAAGAACATGTGTAAACAACTTCTTTGCCGAAACTTATATACATCTGTGAAACAATTTATTCCGAATGAAACGAAAAACTCGGGCAATTGTATGTATAAGTGCAAAAATATTCAGGAATCAATTAAACTAATGAGAAAATTGGAAAAATCTCACGAAATTCGAAGATACCTCGACAAAATTGTTAAAGGAAACTTGGATGCAGGAAAAACCAATAGCATGATCAAAAGCCTGTGTTACTCACGACGTGACAAGCAGGCACGTAGACATCAGAAATTTAAACCCGTTGAATCGAAGTTAGCCATGGAGAACAAAAGAAGACAAGAAGAGAAATGAATTTATTGAGTTTATATTTGGTAAAAAATTATATTCAATTCCAAATTTTAACTCACAAACATTCAGAAGAAACTCTACGTCATATATTTAATTCAAAAAATTACGTTTCTGCATCATTTTTAATAAAGATTAAAGTACTGCAGTTTTTTAAGTTGTACATATTTTTATTATAACTGAAATACAACCTAGCATTGTTATATGTTCTTAACTTCGAGAACAATATTCTGAGTTTTGAACATAGAGTTGATTATAGACTTTGAGTTAACTTCTTTAATTTTAAGTTGTTTTAATGTCTACACGTGGTAATAATATAAGATTATAGATTAAAAAATCTTTTTCGTTGTATTTCTAACTACTGTATAATATTTTAAAATTCCATATGTCTAATAAAGTATGAATTTTGTTTTAATTCTTTTTCTTTCAAATGAATAAAATATATAGAAATTCCATCAAATGTTCCTCTTTTCATATTTAGAGATTTGAGTTTCAATCATTCTAATGGAAACAATTCGAATTTATAGTTAATATAATAAATATTTCATGTTCGAATATCAATTTACGTATCTATGAATAACTATAATTATAATATTAATAATTCGAAACATACAGGATTCTAATTATCAGTATGGTTCTCGGAAAATCAAATTCAAGTTTATTTTGGAACTTCCCTTTCATTAATTACATTGCATCAACCGATTATTTTATTACTTGCAGCTGAAAATATTTACAGTATGCATTTTACACTTGATCGGTAATGTTTTTTAATGCTGAGGCCAACAGATGAAAAGAAGAAAATTTTACATCCCAAACTGAAGAAGAAGAAGAAGAATGAATATGTTTTTCTATGAATCTTGTATACTTAATGTAACAAATGTGCTTGCGTCTCCGTTTCATATTACGACTTCTTGAACGATTCAGTTGTACAAGTTTGAAATACAATATTGTTTATTTGATTTTATTGTTCTTGAACAACTCAAGTTAGTAATAAAATAGAAATAAAAGTGTGAAATGGACAAGCAATTTTCGTTGGTACCCATAAAAATTCCTGATTCAATAATCATGGAAATACAGGTTAGTTTAATTTTTATACATATATGTATAAAAATTGACAATTTTTACTCAAAATGAAGTATCAGAAAGTAATAGACTCTTTAATGTGTATCAAGCAGATACATCCGTGAAAAATCACATATTCACCTTTATAATATAAATATGACATTTGATTTACCACGGATGTATCTGCTTGAGTTAAAACAAGACAAACACATTATGTTCTCATTTCATTTTCAAAATTTTGAATGCTTAAATTGGCCTGGAATTTGTTAACATTTATATTTCACATATTTTCCCTGAACTTAAAATCCATCAATTATCAAGTATGATAATTTCAGTCAAATGTCAGTGGTGCTTACCTGAAAAATTATAAATTTAAATTGTTTTTATATCTGAATATTTGAAAATATTTTTTGAGTCGAATATTTATATATTTAAGTTGTAGTTAAATTTCTGATCAGAGTCTGATACTCTCATATCTTCTGTAAAGACAACCTTGAATATTATTAAAAAATACGCTCATTTATTTGAGAAATACCATATTTTCCACTTATAGTGTAGCTTCTATGTAACTACATTGCAATTTCGATACCTATATGTATCATTCTGTTCCTTATCATTTTACTCAATCCAAATAACCAACATATATTATTGCAGGAAGTAGAGAAGGAAAGCAGTTTAGAGAAAATACGAGAACTGGCGCTTGGGAAATCAAAAAGTAAGAACATGTGTCAAAAACTTCTTTGCCGAAACTTATATTCATCTGTGATCCAATTTATTCCGAATGAAACGAAAAACTCAGGCAATTGTATGTATAAGTGCAAAAATATTCAGGAATCAATGAGACTAATGAGAAAATTGGAAAAATCTCACGAAATTCGAAGATACCTTGACAAAATTGTTAAAGGAAACTTGGATGCAGCAAAAACCAATAGCATGATCAAAAGCATGTGTTACTCACGACGTGACAAGCCGGCACGTAGACATCAGAAATTTAAACACGTTGAATCGAAGTTAGCCTTGGAGAACAAGAGAAGACAAGAAGAAAAATGAATTTATTGAGTTTATATTTGGTAAAAAATTATATTCAGTTCCAAATTTAAACTCACAAACATTCAGAAAAACCTCTACGTCATATATTTAATTTAAAAAATTACGTTTCTGCATCTTTTTCAATAAAGATCAAAGTACTGCAGTTTTTTAAGTTGTGTATATTTTTCTGAATATTTTTATTAAGAAAAATATTCTGAGTTTTGAACATAGAGTTGATTATAGGCTTTGAGTTAACTTCTTTAATTTTAAGTTGTTTCAATGTCTAAACGTAGTAATAATATAAGATTATAGATTAAAAAATCTTTTTCGTTGTATTTCGAACTATTGTATAATATCTTAAAATTCCATAGGTCTAATAAAATATGAATTTTGTTTTAATTCTTTTTTTTTCAAATGAATAAATTATATAGAAATTCCATCAAATGTTTCTCTTTTCATATTTAAAGATTTGGGTTTTAATCATTCAAATGGAAACAATTCGAATTTATAGTTAATATTAAAAATATTTCATGGTCGAATATCAATTTACGTATCTATTAATAACTATACTTATAATATTAATAGTTCGAAACATACAGGATTCTAATTTTCAGTATGGTTCTCGGAAAATTAAATTCAAGTTTATTTTGGAATTTCCCTTTCATTAATTACATTGCATCAACCGATTATTTTATTACTTGCAGCTGAAAATATTTACAGTATGCATTTTACACTTGATCGGTAATGTTTTTTAATGCTGAGGCCAACAAATGAAAAGAAGAAAATTTTACATCCCAAACTGAAGAAGAAGAAGAAGAAGAATTATTATGTTTTTTCATGAATCTTGTATACTTAATGTAACAAATGTGCTTTCGTCTCAGTTTCATATTACGACTTCTTGAGAAATTCAGTGGTACAAGTTTGAAATACAATATTGTGTATTTGATTTTTTTGTGATTGAACAACTCAAGTTAGTAATAAAAGAGAAATAAAAGTGTAAAATGGACAAGCAATTTTCTTTGGTACCCATAAAAATTCCTGATTCAATAATCATGGAAATACAGGTTAGTTTAAATATGTATGTAAAAAAATTGACAATTTTAACACAAAATGAAGTATAAGAAAGTAATAGACTCTTTAATGTGTTTCAAGCAGATACATCCAATGAAAATCACATATTCACCTTTATAATATAAACATGACATTTGATTTACCACGGATGTATCTGCTTGAGTTAAAACAAGACAAACACATTATGTTCTCATTTCATTTTCAAAATTTTGAATACTTAAATTGGCCTGGAATTTGTTAACATTTATATTTCACATATTTTCCCTCAACTTAAAATCCATCAATTATCAAGTATGTTAATTTCAGTCAAATGTCAGTGATGCTTACCTGAAAAGATATAAATTTAAATTGTTTTTGTATCTGAATATTTGAAAATATTTTTTGATTCGAATATTTATATATTTAAGTTGTAGTTAAATTTCTGATCAGAGTCTGATACTCTCATATCTTCTGTAAAGACAACCTTGAATATTATTAAAAAATACGCTCATTTATTTGAGAAATACCATATTTTCCACTTGTAGCTTCTATGTAACTACATTGCAATTTCGATACCTATATGTATCATTCTGTTCCTTATCATTTTACTCAATCCAAATAACCAACATATATTATTGCAGGAAGTAGGGAAGGAAAGCAGTTTAGAGAAAATACGAGAACTGGCGCTTAGGAAATCAAAAAGTAAGATCATGTGTAAACAACTTCTTTGCCGAAACTTATATTCATCTGTGATCCAACTTATTCCGAATGGAACGAAAAACTCAGGCAATTGTATGTATAAGTGCAAAAATATTCAGGAATCAATTAAACTAATGAGAAAATTGGAAAAATCTCACGAAATTCGAAGATACCTTGACAAAATTGTTAAAGGAAACTTGGATGCAGCAAAAACCATTAGCATGATCAAAAGCATGTGTTACTCACGACGTGACAAGCCGGCACGTAGACATCAGGAATTTAAACCCGTTGAATCGAAGTTAGCCTTGGAGAAAAAAAGAAGACAAGAAGAAAAATGAATTTATTGAGTTTATATTTGGTGAAAAATTATATTCATTTCCAAATTTAAACTCGCAAACATTCAGAAAAACCTCTAAGTCATATATGTAATTTAAAAAATTACGTTTCTGCATCTTTTTTAATAAAGATCAAAGAACTGCAGTTTTTTAAGTTGTGTATATTTTTTTGAATATTTTTATCATAACTCAAATACAACCTAGCATTGTTATATATTCTTAACTTCGAGAACAATATTTTTTGAACATAGAGTTGATTATAGACTTTGAGTTAACTTCTTTAACTTTAAGTTGTTTTAATGTCTAAACGTAGTAATAATATAAGGTTATAGATTAAAAAATCTTTTTCGTTGTATTTCGAACTATTGTATAATATTTTAAAATTCCATATGTCTAATAAAATATGAATTTTGTTTTAATTCTTTTTTTTTCAAATGAATAAATTATATAGAAATTCCATCAAATGTTTCTCTTTTCATATTTAAAGATTGGAGTTTCAATCATTCAAATGGAAACAATTCGAATTTATAGTTAATAATATAAATATTTCATGTTCGAATATCAATTTACGTATCTATGAATAACTATAATTATAATATTAATAGTTCGAAACATACAGGATTCTAATATCTCTATATAAAACCTTCAGTTTAAATGTTGACACCAATTATTGACCTATGCAATCAATATTTTCATTAAACAGGTAAGTATTCCGAATAATATAATGTTATGAAGGTAAACATTTCAACATAGGGTACAATGTTGAAAAAAATTAGCTGATGCAGCATTTTAAAATATTTGCCAAACGGGGGAAGTTGACACTAAGCGAAAGGGGAAGAAAAACAAAATTTAATTATTTTTGCAAAACAACTCTTCACGTTATTTATTCGGTCGAATATAATAATGCATAATTAAAGTATTAAAAGATCTTCCGTACGAAATATTATGTGACATGGTTGGGACACAGTGTAAAATATTTTTTCATACTTCAAATTATTTTTATTTCTTAATTCAACCATGTTGATAACTAATTTGGTCAATCAATTATTTCAATTAAATTGATATTAATATTGGACAGAACTTGAGGAACTAATGAATCAATAACTTCATGTGAAGTTATATAAATGTTTAAATATTTCGAACTTAAATGATTAAAATTCCAAAAAATATAATATAATTTTGAAGCATTCATATGATAGTAAGCATGAGTATTGAAATGAACATTTCGAAATACACAGAATTTTAATTATCAGTATGGTTCAATGAAAATTAAATTCAGGTTCATTTTGGAATATCCCTTTCATTAATTTCTTTGCATTAGCCGAATATTTATTATATGCAGCTGAAAATACGGCCAGTATTCATTTTATTCTTGACCGGTTATGTTTTTTTTTGCTGAGGCCAACAGATGAAAAGAAGAAAATTTCATATCCCAAAATGAAGAAGAAGAATTAATCAATCTTGTATACTTAATGTAACAAATATGCTTGCATCTCACTTTCATATGGCTTCTTGAATGGTTCAGTGGTACAAGTTTAAAAAATAATATTGTTTATTTGATTTAAGTGTACTCGATCAACTTAAGTGAGAAATAAAGAAGAAAAAAGAGTGTAAAATGGACAAGCAAAATTCGTTGGTACCCATAAAAATATCTGATTCGATAATAATGGAAATACAGGTTAGTTTAAATATAAATATATACATATAAGAATTTGCTTTTTTTTATTTTGAATGAAATATCAGAAATTAATGGACTCTCCAACAAGCAGTTAAATCTTTGTAAATTCAAACATTAACTTTTGAAATATAAATATAACATTTTATTTACAAAGAATGTATCTGCTTGAGATTCAATTAGACAATTTCTTTATTTTCTCATTTAAGTTTTTAATTTAGAATACTTAAATTTGACTCACGATATTCAGTTAATCCACATTTATTATTACAGGAAGAAGAGATGGAAAGCAGTTTAAAGGAAATACGAGAACTGGCGCTACGGAAATCACAAAGTAATAATCTGTGGCAAAAACATATGTGCAGAAACATATATTTATCTGTAGACCAATTTATTTTGAATGAACGAGAAATCTCAGACAATTGTATCAATAAGAGCAACAATATTCAGGAATCAATGACACTGAAAAGAAATTTGAATAAATCTTATGATATTCGAAGATTCCTTGACAGGATTGTTCAAGGAGACTTGGATGCAGCACCAACCAATAGCATGATCAAAAGCATATGCTACTCACGACGTCACAAGCCGACACGTCGACATCAGAAATTTAAGCCCGTTAAATCGAAGTTAGCCTTGGTGGACAAAAAAAGTCAAGAAGAAAAATGAATATATATTGAGTTTATATTTGGTATAAGTTAAATATCAATTTATTAATCATAAACCCAATAAATCTACTGTTTTTTTAATATAGAATAAAGTAGTGCATTAATCTTCTGTTTTTTATGTTGTGTATATTTTTGATAAACTTCAATACAACCTAGAATTATAATATGTTGTTAACTTTGAGAACAATATTCTAAGTTTTGAACATAGAGTTGATTATAGAATTTGAGTTAACTTCTCTAATTTTCAGTTCTTTCAAAGTCGTGATAAAGTACTTATTCAAGATTAGATATTAAAAATATTTTTGTAGTATTTCGAACTTTTGTATTTGAAAATTCCCTATGTCTAACAAAATATGAATTTCATTTTAATGTAGTGATTTTGTCAAATGAATAAATTATATAGAAATTCCACAAAATGTTTCGAATATTAATTTACGTATCTATGAATTACCATCTTTCATAGGTCTGGATAAAATTGAACAGATTTTTTGCTTAAAAATTGTACACCCTTTAGCTCAAAACTTCAGAGGTTTAGGACATATGTTAATAGAACTTTTCATCTTAATATCACCCCTTAAGGATCAACATCCAATTATGATACACTATATAAAACCTTCAGTTTAAATGTTGACATCAATTACTGACTGATGCAATCAATATTTTCATTGAACAGGTAGATATTTCAAATAAAATAATGTTATGAAGGTAAACATTTCAATATAGGGTACAATGTTGAAAAAAATTAGCTGATTCAGCATTTTAAAATATTTTCCATACGGAGGAGTTTGACACTAAGCGAAAGGGGAAGAAAAACAAAATTTAATTATTTTTGCAAAACAACTCTTCACGTTATTTATTCGGTCGAATATAATAATGCATAATTAAAGTATTAAAAGATCTTCCATACGAAATATTACGTGACATGGTTGGGACACAGTGTAAAATATTTTTTCATACTTCAAATTATTTTTATTTCTTAATTCAACCATGTTGATAACTAATTTGGTCAATCAATTATTTCAATTAAATTGATATTAATATTGGACAGAACTTGAGGAACTAATGAATCAATAACTTCATGTGAAGTTATATAAATGTTTAAATATTTCGAACTTAAATGATTAAAATTCCAAAAAATATAATATAATTTTGAAGCATTCATATGATAGTAAGCATGAGTATTGAAATGAACATTTCGATATACACAGAATTTTAATTATCAGTATGTTTCTATGAAAATTAAATTCAGGTTCATTTTGGAATATCCCATTCATTAATTTCTTTGCATTAGCCGAATATTTATTATATGCAGCTGAAAATACGGCCAGTATTCATTTTATTCTTGACCGGTTATGTTTTTTTTTGCTGAGGCCAACAGATGAAAAGAAGAAAATTTCATATCCCAAAATGAAGAATAAGAATTAATCAATCTTGTATACTTAATGTAACAAATATGCTTGCATCTCACTTTCATATGGCTTCTTGAATGGTTCAGTGGTACAAGTTTAAAAAACAATATTGTTTATTTGATTTAAGTGTACTCGATCAACTTAAGTGAGAAATAAAGAAGAAAAAAGAGTGTAAAATGGACAAGCAAAATTCGTTGGTATCCATAAAAATATCTGATTCGATAAAAATGGAAATACAGGTTAGTTTAAATAATATTATATACATATAAGAATTTGCTTTTTTTTATTTTGAATGAAATATCAGAAATTAATGGACTCTCCAACAAGCAGTTAAATCTTTGTAAAATCAATTATTAACTTTTGAAATATAAATATAACATTTTATTTACAAAGAATGTATCTGCTTGAGATTCAATTAGACAATTTCTTTATTTTCTCATTTAAGTTTTTAATTTAGAATACTTAAATTTGACTCACGATATTCAGTTAATCCACATTTATTATTACAGGAAGAAGAGATGGAAAGCAGTTTAAGGAAAATACAAGAACTGGCGCTACGGAAATCACAAAGTAATAATCTGTGGCAAAAACATATGTGCAGAAACATATATTTATCTGTAGACCAATTTATTTCGAATGAACGAGAAATCTCAGACAATTGTATCAATAAGAGCAACAATATTCAGGAATCAATGACACTGAAAAGAAATTTGAATAA
The DNA here is from genome assembly GCA_034642435.1 of Megalocaria dilatata. Lineage (NCBI taxonomy): Eukaryota > Metazoa > Arthropoda > Insecta > Coleoptera > Coccinellidae > Megalocaria > Megalocaria dilatata. The sequence continues at coordinate 82,974,390 of CM067854.1, forward strand.
ATCTTATGATATTCGAAGATTCCTTGACAGGATTGCTCAAGGAGACTTGGATGCAGCACCAACCAATAGCATGATCAAAAGCATATGCTACTCACGACGTCACAAGCCGACACGTCGACATCAGAAATTTAAGCCCGTTAAATCGAAGTTAGCCTTGGTGGACAAAAAAAGTCAAGAAGAAAAATGAATATATATTGAGTTTATATTTGGTATAAGTTGAATATCAATTTATTAATCATAAACTCAATAAATCTACTGTTTTTTTAATATAGAATAAAGTAGTGCATTAATCTTCTGTTTTTTATGTTGTGTATATTTTTGATAAACTTCAATACAACCTAGAATTATAATATGTTGTTAACTTTGAGAACAATATTCTAAGTTTTGAACATAGAGTTGATTATAGAATTTGAGTTAACTTCTCTAATTTTCAGTTCTTTCAAAGTCGTGATAAAGTACTTATTCAAGATTAGATATTCAAAAATATTTTTGTAGTATTTCGAACTTTTGTATTTGAAAATTCCCTATGTCTAACAAAATATGAATTTTATTTTAATGTAGTGATTTTGTCAAATGAATAAATTATATAGAAATTCCACAAAATGTTTCGAATATTAATTTACGTATCTATGAATTACCATCTTTCATGGGTGTGGATAAAATTGAACAGATTTTTTGCTTAAAAATTGTACACCCTTTAGCTCAAAACTTCAGAGGTTTAGGACATATGTTAATAGAACTTTTCATCTTAATATCACCCCTTAAGGATCAACATCCAATTATGATACACTATATAAAACCTTCAGTTTAAATGTTGACATCAATTACTGACTGATGCAATCAATATTTTCATTGAACAGGTAGATATTTCAAATAAAATAATGTTATGAAGGTAAACATTTCAATATAGGGTACAATGTTGAAAAAAATTAGCTGATTCAGCATTTTAAAATATTTTCCATACGGAGGAGTTTGACACTAAGCGAAAGGGGAAGAAAAACAAAATTTAATTATTTTTGCAAAACAACTCTTCACGTTATTTATTCGGTCGAATATAATAATGCATAATTAAAGTATTAAAAGATCTTCCATACGAAATATTACGTGACATGGTTGGGACACAGTGTAAAATATTTTTTCATACTTCAAATTATTTTTATTTCTTAATTCAACCATGTTGATAACTAATTTGGTCAATCAATTATTTCAATTAAATTGATATTAATATTGGACAGAACTTGAGGAACTAATGAATCAATAACTTCATGTGAAGTTATATAAATGTTTAAATATTTCGAACTTAAATGATTAAAATTCCAAAAAATATAATATAATTTTGAAGCATTCATATGATAGTAAGCATGAGTATTGAAATGAACATTTCGATATACACAGAATTTTAATTATCAGTATGGTTCTATGAAAATTAAATTCAGGTTCATTTTGGAATATCCCATTCATTAATTTCTTTGCATTAGCCGAATATTTATTATATGCAGCTGAAAATACGGCCAGTATTCATTTTATTCTTGACCGGTTATGTTTTTTTCTGCTGAGGCCAACAGATGAAAAGAAGAAAATTTCATATCCCAAAATGAAGAAGAAGAATTAATCAATCTTGTATACTTAATGTAACAAATATGCTTGCATCTCACTTTCATATGGCTTCTTGAATGGTTCAGTGGTACAAGTTTAAAAAACAATATTGTTTATTTGATTTAAGTGTACTCGATCAACTTAAGTGAGAAATAAAGAAGAAAAAAGAGTGTAAAATGGACAAGCAAAATTCGTTGGTACCCATAAAAATATCTGATTCGATAAAAATGGAAATACAGGTTAGTTTAAATATAAATATATACATATAAGAATTTGCTTTTTTTTATTTTGAATGAAATATCAGAAATTAATGGACTCTCCAACAAGCAGTTAAATCTTTGTAAAATCAAACTTTAACTTTTGAAATATAAATATAACATTTTATTTACAAAGAATGTATCTGCTTGAGATTCAATTAGACAATTTCTTTATTTTCTCATTTAAGTTTTTAATTTAGAATACTTAAATTTGACTCACGATATTCAGTTAATCCACATTTATTATTACAGGAAGAAGAGATGGAAAGCAGTTTAAGGAAAATACAAGAACTGGCGCTACGGAAATCACAAAGTAATAATCTGTGGCAAAAACATATGTGCAGAAACATATATTTATCTGTAGACCAATTTATTTCGAATGAACGAGAAATCTCAGACAATTGTATCAATAAGAGCAACAATATTCAGGAATCAATGACACTGAAAAGAAATTTGAATAAATCTTATGATATTCGAAGATTCCTTGACAGGATTGTTCAAGGAGACTTGGATGCAGCACCAACCAATAGCATGATCAAAAGCATATGCTACTCACGACGTCACAAGCCGACACGTCGACATCAGAAATTTAAGCCCGTTAAATCGAAGTTAGCCTTGGTGGACAAAAAAAGTCAAGAAGAAAAATGAATATATATTGAGTTTATATTTGGTATAAGTTAAATATCAATTTATTAATCATAAACCCAATAAATCTACTGTTTTTTTAATATAGAATAAAGTAGTGCATTAATCTTCTGTTTTTTATGTTGTGTATATTTTTGATAAACTTCAATACAACCTAGAATTATAATATGTTGTTAACTTTGAGAACAATATTCTAAGTTTTGAACATAGAGTTGATTATAGAATTTGAGTTAACTTCTCTAATTTTCAGTTCTTTCAAAGTCGTGATAAAGTACTTATTCAAGATTAGATATTAAAAATATTTTTGTAGTATTTCGAACTTTTGTATTTGAAAATTCCCTATGTCTATCAAAATATGAATTTTATTTTAATGTAGTGATTTTGTCAAATGAATAAATTATATAGAAATTCCACAAAATGTTTCGAATATTAATTTACGTATCTATGAATTACCATCTTTCATGGGTCTGGATAAAATTGAACAGATTTTTTGCTTAAAAATTGTACACACTTTAGCTCAAAACTTCAGAGGTTTAGGACATATGTTAATAGAACTTTTCATCTTAATATCACCCCTTAAGGATCAACATCCAATTATGATACACTATATAAAACCTTCAGTTTAAATGTTGACATCAATTACTGACCGATGCAATCAATATTTTCATTGAACAGGTAGATATTTCAAATAAAATAATGTTATGAAGGTAAACATTTCAATATAGGGTACAATGTTGAAAAAAATTAGCTGATTCAGCATTTTAAAATATTTTCCATACGGAGGAGGTTGACACTAAGCGAAAGGGGAAGAAAAACAAAATTTAATTATTTTTGCAAAACAACTCTTCACGTTATTTATTCGGTCGAATATAATAATGCATAATTAAAGTATTAAAAGATCTTCCATACGAAATATTACGTGACATGGTTGGGACACAGTGTAAAATATTTTTTCCTACTTCAAATTATTTTTATTTCTTAATTCAACCATGTTGATAACTAATTTGGTCAATCAATTATTTCAATTAAATTGATATTAATATTGGACAGAACTTGAGGAACTAATGAATCAATAACTTCATGTGAAGTTATATAAATGTTTAAATATTTCGAACTTAAATGATTAAAATTCCAAAAAATATAATATAATTTTGAAGCATTCATATGATAGTTAGCATGAGTATTGAAATGAACATTTCGATATACACAGAATTTTAATTATCAGTATGGTTCTATGAAAATTAAATTCAGGTTCATTTTGGAATATCCCATTCATTAATTTCTTTGCATTAGCCGAATATTTATTATATGCAGCTGAAAATACGGCCAGTATTCATTTTATTCTTGACCGGTTATGTTTTTTTTTGCTGAGGCCAACAGATGAAAAGAAGAAAATTTCATATCCCAAAATGAAGAAGAAGAATTAATCAATCTTGTATACTTAATGTAACAAATATGCTTGCATCTCACTTTCATATGGCTTCTTGAATGGTTCAGTGGTACAAGTTTAAAAAACAATATTGTTTATTTGATTTGAGTGTACTCGATCAACTTAAGTGAGAAATAAAGAAGAAAAAAGAGTGTAAAATGGACAAGCAAAATTCGTTGGTACCCATAAAAATATCTGATTCGATAAAAATGGAAATACAGGTTAGTTTAAATATAAATATATACATATAAGAATTTGCTTTTTTTATTTTGAATGAAATATCAGAAATTAATGGACTCTCCAACAAGCAGTTAAATCTTTGTAAAATCAAACATTAACTTTTGAAATATAAATATAACATTTTATTTACAAAGAATGTATCTGCTTGAGATTCAATTAGACAATTTCTTTATTTTCTCATTTAAGTTTTTAATTTAGAATACTTAAATTTGACTCACGATATTCAGTTAATCCACATTTATTATTACAGGAAGAAGAGATGGAAAGCAGTTTAAAGAAAATACGAGAACTGGCGCTACGGAAATCACAAAGTAATAATTTGTGGCAAAAACATATGTGCAGAAACATATATTTATCTGTAGACCAATTTATTTCGAATGAACGAGAAATCTCAGACAATTGTATCAATAAGAGCAACAATATTCAGGAATCAATGACACTGAAAAGAAATTTGAATAAATCTTATGATATTCGAAGATTCCTTGACAGGATTGTTCAAGGAGACTTGGATGCAGCACCAACCAATAGCATGATCAAAAGCATATGCTACTCACGACGTCACAAGCCGACACGTCGACATCAGAAATTTAAGCCCGTTAAATCGAAGTTAGCCTTGGTGGACAAAAAAAGTCAAGAAGAAAAATGAATATATATTGAGTTTATATTTGGTATAAGTTAAATATCAATTTATTAATCATAAACTCAATGAATCAACTGTTTTTTTAATATAGAATAAAGTAGTGCATTAATCTTCTGTTTTTTATGTTGTGTATATTTTTGATAAACTTCAATACAACCTAGAATTATAATATGTTGTTAACTTTGAGAACAATATTCTAAGTTTTGAACATAGAGTTGATTATAGAATTTGAGTTAACTTCTCTAATTTTCAGTTCTTTCAAAGTCGTGATAAAGTACTTATTCAAGATTAGATATTCAAAAATATTTTTGTAGTATTTCGAACTTTTGTATTTGAAAATTCCCTATGTCTAACAAAATATGAATTTTATTTTAATGTAGTGATTTTGTCAAATGAATAAATTATATAGAAATTCCACAAAATGTTTCGAATATTAATTTACGTATCTATGAATTACCATCTTTCATGGGTCTGGATAAAATTGAACAGATTTTTTGCTTAAAAATTGTACACCCTTTAGCTCAAAACTTCAGAGGTTTAGGACATATGTTAATAGAACTTTTCATCTTAATATCACCCCTTAAGGATAAACATCCAATTATGATACACTATATAAAACCTTCAGTTTAAATGTTGACATCAATTACTGACCGATGCAATCAATATTTTCATTGAACAGGTAGATATTTCAAATAAAATAATGTTATGAAGGTAAACATTTCAATATAGGGTACAATGTTGAAAAAAATTAGCTGATTCAGCATTTTAAAATATTTTCCATACGGAGGAGGTTGACACTAAGCGAAAGGGGAAGAAAAACAAAATTTAATTATTTTTGCAAAACAACTCTTCACGTTATTTATTCGGTCGAATATAATAATGCATAATTAAAGTATTAAAAGATCTTCCATACGAAATATTACGTGACATGGTTGGGACACAGTGTAAAATATTTTTTCATACTTCAAATTATTTTTATTTCTTAATTCAACCATGTTGATAACTAATTTGGTCAATCAATTATTTCAATTAAATTGATATTAATATTGGACAGAACTTGAGGAACTAATGAATCAATAACTTCATGTGAAGTTATATAAATGTTTAAATATTTCGAACTTAAATGATTAAAATTCCAAAAAATATAATATAATTTTGAAGCATTCATATGATAGTAAGCATGAGTATTGAAATGAACATTTCGATATACACAGAATTTTAATTATCAGTATGGTTCTATGAAAATTAAATTCAGGTTCATTTTGGAATATCCCATTCATTAATTTCTTTGCATTAGCCGAATATTTATTATATGCAGCTGAAAATACGGCCAGTTTTCATTTTATTCTTGACCGGTTATGTTTTTTTTTGCTGAGGCCAACAGATGAAAAGAAGAAAATTTCATATCCCAAAATGAAGAATAAGAATTAATCAATCTTGTATACTTAATGTAACAAATATGCTTGCATCTCACTTTCATATGGCTTCTTGAATGGTTCAGTGGTACAAGTTTAAAAAACAATATTGTTTATTTGATTTAAGTATACTCGATCAACTTAAGTGAGAAATAAAGAAGAAAAAAGAGTGTAAAATGGACAAGCAAAATTCGTTGGTACCCATAAAAATAACTGATTCGATAAAAATGGAAATACAGGTTAGTTTAAATATAAATATATACATATAAGAATTTGCTTTTTTTTATTTTGAATGAAATATCAGAAATTAATGGACTCTCCAACAAGCAGTTAAATCTTTGTAAAATCAAACATTAACTTTTGAAATATAAATATAACATTTTATTTACAAAGAATGTATCTGCTTGAGATTCAATTAGACAATTTCTTTATTTTCTCATTTAAGTTTTTAATTTAGAATACTTAAATTTGACTCACGATATTCAGTTAATCCACATTTATTATTACAGGAAGAAGAGATGGAAAGCAGTTTATAAAAATACGAGAACTGGCGTTACGGAAATCACAAAGTAATAATCTGTGGCAAAAACATATGTGCAGAAACATATATTTATCTGTAGACCAATTTATTTCGAATGAACGAGAAATCTCAGACAATTGTATCAATAAGAGCAACAATATTCAGGAATCAATGACACTGAAAAGAAATTTGAATAAATCTTATGATATTCGAAGATTCCTTGACAGGATTGTTCAAGGAGACTTGGATGCAGCACCAACCAATAGCATGATCAAAAGCATATGCTACTCACGACGTCACAAGCCGACACGTCGACATCAGAAATTTAAGCCCGTTAAATCGAAGTTAGCCTTGGTGGACAAAAAAAGTCAAGAAGAAAAATGAATATATATTGAGTTTATATTTGGTATAAGTTAAATATCAATTTATTAATCATAAACTCAATAAATCTACTGTTTTTTTAATATAGAATAAAGTAGTGCATTAATCTTCTGTTTTTTATGTTGTGTATATTTTTGATAAACTTCAATACAACCTAGAATTATAATATGTTGTTAACTTAGAGAACAATATTCTAAGTTTTGAACATAGAGTTGATTATAGAATTTGAGTTAACTTCTCTAATTTTCAGTTCTTTCAAAGTCGTGATAAAGTACTTATTCAAGATTAGATATTCAAAAATATTTTTGTAGTATTTCGAACTTTTGTATTTGAAAATTCCCTATGTCTAACAAAATATGAATTTTATTTTAATGTAGTGATTTTGTCAAATGAATAAATTATATAGAAATTCCACAAAATGTTTCGAATATTAATTTACGTATCTATGAATTACCATCTTTCATGGGTCTGGATAAAATTGAACAGATTTTTTGCTTAAAAATTGTACATCCTTTAGCTCAAAACTTCAGAGGTTTAGGACATATGTTAATAGAACTTTTCATCTTAATATCACCCCTTAAGGATCAACATCCAATTATGATACACTATATAAAACCTTCAGTTTAAATGTTGACATCAATTACTGACCGATGCAATCAATATTTTCATTGAACAGGTAGATATTTCAAATAAAATAATGTTATGAAGGTAAACATTTCAATATAAGGTGCAATGTTGAAAAAAATTAGCTGATTCAGCATTTTAAAATATTTTCCATACGGAGGAGGTTGACACTAAGCGAAAGGGGAAGAAAAACAAAATTTAATTATTTTTGCAAAACAACTCTTCACGTTATTTATTCGGTCGAATATAATAATGCATAATTAAAGTATTAAAAGATCTTCCATACGAAATATTACGTGACATGGTTGGGACACAGTGTAAAATATTTTTTCATACTTCAAATTATTTTTATTTCTTAATTCAACCATGTTGATAACTAATTTGGTCAATCAATTATTTCAATTAAATTGATATCAATATTGGACAGAACTTGAGGAACTAATGAATCAATAACTTCATGTGAAGTTATATAAATGTTTAAATATTTCGAACTTAAATGATTAAAATTCCAAGAAATATAATATAATTTTGAAGCATTCATATGATAGTAAGCATGAGTATTGAAATGAACATTTCGATATACACAGAATTTTAATTATCAGTATGGTTCTATGAAAATTAAATTCAGGTTCATTTTGGAATATCCCATTCATTAATTTCTTTGCATTAGCCGAATATTTATTATATGCAGCTGAAAATACGGCCAGTATTCATTTTATTCTTGACCGGTTATGTTTTTTTTTGCTGAGGCCAACAGATGAAAAGAAGAAAATTTCATATCCCAAAATGAAGAAGAAGAATTAATCAATCTTGTATACTTAATGTAACAAATATGCTTGCATCTCACTTTCATATGGCTTCTTGAATGGTTCAGTGGTACAAGTTTAAAAAACAATATTGTTTATTTGATTTAAGTGTACTCGATCAACTTAAGTGAGAAATAAAGAAGAAAAAAGAGTGTAAAATGGACAAGCAAAATTCGTTGGTACCCATAAAAATATCTGATTCGATAAAAATGGAAATACAGGTTAGTTTAAATATAAATATATACATATAAGAATTTGCTTTTTTTATTTTGAATGAAATATCAGAAATTAATGGACTCTCCAACAAGCAGTTAAATCTTTGTAAAATCAAACATTAACTTTTGAAATATAAATATAACATTTTATTTACAAAGAATGTATCTGCTTGAGATTCAATTAGACAATTTCTTTATTTTCTCATTTAAGTTTTTAATTTAGAATACTTAAATTTGACTCACGATATTCAGTTAATCCACATTTATTATTACAGGAAGAAGAGATGGAAAGCAGTTTAAAGAAAATACGAGAACTGGCGCTACGGAAATCACAAAGTAATAATCTGTGGCAAAAACATATGTGCAGAAACATATATTTATCTGTAGACCAATTTATTTCGAATGAACGAGAAATCTCAGACAATTGTATCAATAAGAGCAACAATATTCAGGAATCAATGACACTGAAAAGAAATTTGAATAAATCTTATGATATTCGAAGATTCCTTGACAGGATTGTTCAAGGAGACTTGGATGCAGCACCAACCAATAGCATGATCAAAAGCATATGCTACTCACGACGTCACAAGCCGACACGTCGACATCAGAAATTTAAGCCCGTTAAATCGAAGTTAGCCTTGGTGGACAAAAAAAGTCAAGAAGAAAAATGAATATATATTGAGTTTATATTTGGTATAAGTTAAATATCAATTTATTAATCATAAACTCAATGAATCTACTGTTTTTTTAATATAGAATAAAGTAGTGCATTAATCTTCTGTTTTTTATGTTGTGTATATTCTTGATAAACTTCAATACAACCTAGAATTATAATATGTTGTTAACTTTGAGAACAATATTCTAAGTTTTGAACATAGAGTTGATTATAGAATTTGAGTTAACTTCTCTAATTTTCAGTTCTTTCAAAGTCGTGATAAAGTACTTATTCAAGATAAGATATTCAAAAATATTTTTGTAGTATTTCGAACTTTTGTATTTGAAAATTCCCTATGTCTAACAAAATATGAATTTTATTTTAATGTAGTGATTTTGTCAAATGAATAAATTATATAGAAATTCCACAAAATGTTTCGAATATTAATTTACGTATCTATGAATTACCATCTTTCATGGGTCTGGATAAAATTGAACAGATTTTTTGCTTAAAAATTGTACACCCTTTAGCTCAAAACTTCAGAGGTTTAGGACATATGTTAATAGAACTTTTCATCTTAATATCACCCCTTAAGGATCAACATCCAATTATGATACACTATATAAAACCTTCAGTTTAAATGTTGACATCAATTACTGACCGATGCAATCAATATTTTCATTGAACAGGTAGATATTTCAAATAAAATAATGTTATGAAGGTAAACATTTCAATATAGGGTACAATGTTGAAAAAAATTAGCTGATTCAGCATTTTAAAATATTTTCCATACGGAGGAGGTTGACACTAAGCGAAAGGGGAAGAAAAACAAAATTTAATTATTTTTGCAAAACAACTCTTCACGTTATTTATTCGGTCGAATATAATAATGCATAATTAAAGTATTAAAAGATCTTCCATACGAAATATTACGTGACATGGTTGGGACACAGTGTAAAATATTTTTTCATACTTCAAATTATTTTTATTTCTTAATTCAACCATGTTGATAACTAATTTGGTCAATCAATTATTTCAATTAAATTGATATTAATATTGGACAGAACTTGAGGAACTAATGAATCAATAACTTCATGTGAAGTTATATAAATGTTTAAATATTTCGAACTTAAATGATTAAAATTCCAAAAAATATAATATAATTTTGAAGCATTCATATGATAGTAAGCATGAGTATTGAAATGAACATTTCGATATACACAGAATTTTAATTATCAGTATGGTTCTATGAAAATTAAATTCAGGTTCATTTTGGAATATCCCATTCATTAATTTCTTTGCATTAGCCGAATATTTATTATATGCAGCTGAAAATACGGCCAGTATTCATTTTATTCTTGACCGGTTATGTTTTTTTTTGCTGAGGCCAACAGATGAAAAGAAGAAAATTTCATATCCCAAAATGAAGAATAAGAATTAATCAATCTTGTATACTTAATGTAACAAATATGCTTGCATCTCACTTTCATATGGCTTCTTGAATGGTTCAGTGGTACAAGTTTAAAAAACAATATTGTTTATTTGATTTAAGTGTACTCGATCAACTTAAGTGAGAAATAAAGAAGAAAAAAGAGTGTAAAATGGACAAGCAAAATTCGTTGGTACCCATAAAAATATCTGATTCGATAAAAATGGAAATACAGGTTAGTTTAAATATAAATATATACATATAAGAATTTGCTTTTTTTTATTTTGAATGAAATATCAGAAATTAATGGACCCTCCAACAAGCAGTTAAATCTTTGTAAAATCAAACATTAACTTTTGAAATATAAATATAACATTTTATTTACAAAGAATGTATCTGCTTGAGATTCAATTAGACAATTTCTTTATTTTCTCATTTAAGTTTTTAATTTAGAATACTTAAATTTGACTCACGATATTCAGTTAATCCACATTTATTATTACAGGAAGAAGAGATGGAAAGCAGTTTAAAGAAAATACGAGAACTGGCGCTACGGAAATCACAAAGTAATAATCTGTGGCAAAAACATATGTGCAGAAACATATATTTATCTGTAGACCAATTTATTTCGAATGAACGAGAAATCTCAGACAATTGTATCAATAAGAGCAACAATATTCAGGAATCAATGACACTGAAAAGAAATTTGAATAAATCTTATGATATTCGAAGATTCCTTGACAGGATTGTTCAAGGAGACTTGGATGCAGCACCAACCAATAGCATGATCAAAAGCATATGCTACTCACGACGTCACAAGCCGACACGTCGACATCAGAAATTTAAGCCCGTTAAATCAAAGTTAGCCTTGGTGGACAAAAAAAGTCAAGAAGAAATATGAATATATATTGAGTTTATATTTGGTATAAGTTAAATATCAATTTATTAATCATAAACTCAATGAATCTACTGTTTTTTTAATATAGAATAAAGTAGTGCATTAATCTTCTGTTTTTTATGTTGTTTATATTTTTGATAAACTTCAATACAACCTAGAATTATAATATGTTGTTAACTTTGAGAACAATATTCTAAGTTTTGAACATAGAGTTGATTATAGAATTTGAGTTAACTTCTCTAATTTTCAGTTCTTTCAAAGTCGTGATAAAGTACTTATTCAAGATTAGATATTCAAAAATATTTTTGTAGTATTTCGAACTTTTGTATTTGAAAATTTCCTATGTCTAACAAAATATGAATTTTATTTCAATGTAGTGATTTTGTCAAATGAATAAATTATATAGAAATTCCACAAAATGTTTCGAATATTAATTTACGTATCTATGAATTACCATCTTTCATGGGTCTGGATAAAATTGAACAGATTTTTTGCTTAAAAATTGTACACCCTTTAGCTCAAAACTTCAGAGGTTTAGGACATATGTTAATAAAACTTTTCATCTTAATATCACCCCTTAAGGATCAACATCCAATTATGATACACTATATAAAACCTTCAGTTTAAATGTTGACATCAATTACTGACCGATGCAATCAATATTTTCATTGAACAGGTAGATATTTCAAATAAAATAATGTTATGAAGGTAAACATTTCAATATAGGGTACAATGTTGAAAAAAATTAGCTGATTCAGCATTTTAAAATATTTTCCATACGGAGGAGGTTGACACTAAGCGAAAGGGGAAGAAAAACAAAATTTAATTATTTTTGCAAAACAACTCTTCACGTTATTTATTCGGTCGAATATAATAATGCATAATTAAAGTATTAAAAGATCTTCCATACGAAATATTACGTGACATGGTTGGGACACAGTGTAAAATATTTTTTCATACTTCAAATTATTTTTATTTCTTAATTCAACCATGTTGATAACTAATTTGGTCAATCAATTATTTCAATTAAATTGATATTAATATTGGACAGAACTTGAGGAACTAATGAATCAATAACTTCATGTGAAGTTATATAAATGTTTAAATATTTCGAACTTAAATGATTAAAATTCCAAAAAATATAATATAATTTTGAAGCATTCATATAATAGTAAGCATGAGTATTGAAATGAACATTTCGATATACACAGAATTTTAATTATCAGTATGGTTCTATGAAAATTAAATTCAGATTCATTTTGGAATATCCCATTCATTAATTTCTTTGCATTAGCCGAATATTTATTATATGCAGCTGAAAATACGGCCAGTATTCATTTCATTCTTGACCAGTTATGTTTTTTTTTGCTGAGGCCAACAGATGAAAAGAAGAAAATTTCATATCCCAAAATGAAGAATAAGAATTAATCAATCTTGTATACTTAATGTAACAAATATGCTTGCATCTCACTTTCATATGGCTTCTTGAATGGTTCAGTGGTACAAGTTTAAAAAACAATATTGTTTATTTGATTTAAGTGTACTCGATCAACTTAAGTGAGAAATAAAGAAGAAAAAAGAGTGTAAAATGGACAAGCAAAATTCGTTGGTACCCATAAAAATATCTGATTCGATAAAAATGGAAATACAGGTTAGTTTAAATATAAATATATACATATAAGAATTTGCTTTTTTTTATTTTGAATGAAATATCAGAAATTAATGGACTCTCCAACAAGCAGTTAAATCTTTGTAAATTCAAACATTAACTTTTGAAATATAAATATAACATTTTATTTACAAAGAATGTATCTGCTTGAGATTCAATTAGACAATTTCTTTATTTTCTCATTTAAGTTTTTAATTTAGAATACTTAAATTTGACTCACGATATTCAGTTAATCCACATTTATTATTACAGGAAGAAGAGATGGAAAGCAGTTTAAAGAAAATACGAGAACTGGCGCTACGGAAATCACAAAGTAATAAGCTGTGGCAAAAACATATGTGCAGAAACATATATTTATCTGTAGACCAATTTATTTCGAATGAACGAGAAATCTCAGACAATTGTATCAATAAGAGCAACAATATTCAGGAATCAATGACACTGAAAAGAAATTTGAATAAATCTTATGATATTCGAAGATTCCTTGACAGGATTGTTCAAGGAGACTTGGATGCAGCACCAACCAAAAGCATGTGCTACTCACGACGTCACAAGCCGACACGTCGACATCAGAAATTTAAGCCCGTTAAATCGAAGTTAGCCTTGGAGGACAAAAAAAGTCAAGAAGAGAAATTAATATATTGAGTTTATATTTGGTATAAGTTTAAATTCAATTGCAAATTTGAAAACACAAACATTTAGAAAAACGTATACATCATTTATTTAATTCAAAAAAATACGTTTCATCATCTATGTCTAAGTTAAATATCAATTAATTAATCATAAACTCAATGAATCTACTGTTTTTTTAATATAGAATAAAGTAGTGCATTAAGCTTCTGTTTTTTATGTTGTGTATATTTTTGAATAATTTTTGATAAACTTCAATACAACCTAGGATTTTAATATGTTGTTAACTTTGAGAACAATATTCCAAGTTTTGAACATAGAGTTGATTATAGACTTTGAGTTAACTCCTTTAATTTTCAGTTCTTTCAAAGTCGTAACAAAGTAATAATTCAAGATTAGATATTCAAAAATATTTTTTGTTGTATTTCGAATTTTTGTATTTGAAAATTCCCTATGTCTAACAAAATATGAATTTTATTTTAATGTAGTGTTTTTTTCAAATGAATAAACTATATAGAAATTCCACAAAATGTTTCGAAAATTAATTTACGTATCTATGAATTACCATCTTTCATGGGTCTGGATAAAATTGAACAGATATTTTGCTTAAAAATTGTACACCCTTTAGCTCAAAACTTCAGAGGTTTAGGACATATGTTAATTGAACTTGTCATCTTAAAATCACCCCTTAAGGATGAACATCCAATTTTGAAACACTATATAAAACCTTCAGTTTAAATGTTGACATCAATTATTGACCTATGCAATCAATATTTTCATTAAACAGGTAAGTATTTCGAATAATATAATGTTATGAAGGTAAACATTTCAACATAGGGTACAATGTTGAAAAAAATTAGCTGATGCAGCATTTTAAAATATTTGCCAAACGGAGGATGTTGACACTAAGCGAAAGGGGAAGAAAAACAAAATTTAATTATTTTTGCAAAACAACTCTTCACGTTATTTATTCGGTCGAATATAATAATGCATAATTAAAGTATAAAAAGATCTTCCATACGAATCATACGTGACATGGTTGTGACACAGTGTAAAATATTTTTTCATACCTCAAATTATTTTTATTTCTTAATTCAACCATGTTGATAACTAATTTGGTCAATCAATTATTTCAATTAAATTGATATTAATATTGGACAGAACTTGAGGAACTAATGAATCAATAACTTCATGTGAAGTTATATAAATGGTTAATTATTTCGAATATAAAAGTTTAAAATTCCAAAAATTATAATATAATTTTGGAGCATTCATATGATAGTAAGCATGAGTATTGAAATGAATAATTCGATATACACAGAATTCTGATTATCAGTATGGTTCTATGAAAATTAAATTCAGGTTCATTTTGGAATATCCCATTCATTAATTTCTGTGCATTAGCCGATTATTTTAACCAATAGCATGATCAAAAGCATGTGTTACGACGTCACAAGCCGACACGTCGACATCAGAAATTCAAGCCTGTTAAATCGAAGTAAGCCATGGAGGACAAAAAAAGTTAAGAAGAAAAATGAATATATTGACTTTATATTTGGTATAAGTTAATATTCAATTACAAATTTAAAAACACAAACATTCAGAAAAACGTATACATTATTTATTTGTTTCAGAAAAATACGTTTCGGCTTCTATGTCTAAGTTAAATATCAATTTATTAACCATAAACTCAATGAATCTACAGTTTTTTTATTAAAGAATAAAGTGGTGCATTAAACTTCTGTTTTTTATGTTGTGAATAATTTTTGATAAACTTCAATACAACCTGGAATTATAATATGTTATTAACTTCGAGAACAATATTCTAAGTTTTGAACATAGAGTTGATTATAGACTTTGAGTTAACTTCTTTAATTTTCAGTTCTTTCAAAGTCGTGACAGTAATAATTCAAGATTAGATATTCTAAAATATTTTTTGTTGCATTTCGAACTTTTGTATTTGAAAATTCCCTATGTCTAAAAAAATATGAATTTTATTTTAATGTAGTGTTTTTTTCAAATGAATAAATTTAATAAAAATTCCATAAATGATTTTTCAATAGCACCATGGAATATATTCTCTTCCAGAATATTTTTACATCTTTATAAAGTATGGTACGCTTCTGTTCTCCTTGTTGTGCATATATTTAATTTTGGATTTCCTGGGACACAACTCAGGAACTTCGAAAATATTATTCTCTATTTTGAACAAGAGTTGACTTCCATTTTCAGTACTTTCAAAGTCAAGAGGTGGTTGTAATTTAAGGTTGTATAATATTATGTTTCCTTGATATTATTTTGCAATTTTTCAGCTGACATTCAAATTTGGATATAGATTTCCTAGTCCACAATTATAATAATAATAATTTATTATTTATTCTCAAAAGTTACAGAGAAAGTCACAGTTATAGCATTTTATAATATTAACATAAAATGCACACACATTGAGAATCGATTTTAGCTTACGCTTTGCTCTGCAGATATTTCATAAAATATTCAGTGACAATATATACTCACCTGTAGATGTAGCACACAGGTAGTCACTAGTAGCGCTGAACACGTTATTGTGGAAAGATAAAGACAAGACATGAAGAGGGCATGTTTCAGTCTGATGCATTATCGATGATATAAAGTCTCCAGCTCCATTCCATCTACTGAAAAATAATAAATAATTGATTTAAATAACGAAAGGATAATTGGAGTCAGTTCGAAAATACCATAAATATATAGTCTGTCTTGAAAGTATCCAGAAAAAACAAAACTAATTGTTAATTGTTTAGGATATATTTTTAAATATTTGATTGATACGGTCTTTACTTGGTGGAAACTGATTTTAATCAAAAAATATATAGGAGACATTATGTGAATAACTGAAGAAGCCACAACCTGGTTAAACAATTGTTGTGTTAGGAATACAAATAAGTTTCCGCCGTTTTATTGTAGATGGCGCGGCACGGAGTTTCAGTTAGCTTTCGCAGATGATAACCGGCTTAAAAAATAGTTTGGACATTCAAGAACAACATGAGCTATTAATATCATTGATTTTATATTGGAAAATATAATTTTTATAAGTTGAAAATGTCAAAATTTGAGCCAAGTAAGCGTCATTTGCGGGAAATATTAGTTTACTTCTTTAATTTAAAGAAATCTGCTGCTGAGGCGCATCAATTGCTCGTAGAAGCATATGGTGAGGGTGCTTTGAGTGAGAGAACGTGTCGAAAGTGGTTTCAAAAGTTTAAAAACGGTGATTTCGACGTAGAAGACAAATATCGCAGTGGAAGTCCAAAAATTTACGAGGATGCAGAATTGGAGAAATTATTGGAGAAAGATTCATCTCAAACACAAAAAGAACTTGCTCTAACATTAGAAGTCGCTATATTACCGTTCTTCTATGATAAATATTTAATTTGTGTTAAAAAAACGGCGGAAACTTATTTGTACTCTTAATAGTACAAATATTTCTGTGGAAATAAAATACTGTCTCCTTTATAGATATATATTTAATTCTTGAATTAAAAAATTATAACAAAATATTCATCTTATTTGCTTTTACAACCTCCACTGTAAACTATCGACGAAAAGTTGAGGTACACACGAAACTAGATCACCTCCATAATTTTTGGTGATAGTATTCCATGACTACAGAACTGACTGAATTCAATCATCTTTATTTCGTGGTGCTGCTCGTTCAACTTCAATCTTCATAAGTCCCCATATGTTTCAATGTTTCGAGTAATTCAGGCCTTATTTCATCAATAACACGAGTTATGTAGGCTTCCAAAGCGTCTTTTGTTTCTGGTTTATCTGCATAAACCAAATGACTTGGCATAAGGACAAAGAAAATAATCCAGTGGAGTTATGTCGCATGATCTTGGAGGCCAATTAGTTGGACCATTTCTAGAAATAATGTTATCGCCAAATCTTTCTTTCAATAAATCAATTGTTACGGTAGCAGCATGAGATGTAGCACCATCTTGTTGGAACCAAAACACTTCTAGGTCGGCTCCATTCAAATTTTGAAACGAATAATCATTGATCATCGATCTGTAACGAGCACCATTTACTGTAACATTAGCTGCAGCATCAAATATGGACCGATGATGCCTCCAGCGTGTAAAGCACACCATACAGTGCATTTTTCAGGATGCAATGGAACCAGCAGAAATTCTTGAGGACTATTTTCACTCCAAATACTGAAATTTTGCTTGTTTACATAGCCGTTTAACCAGAAATGAGCTTCATCACTAAACACAATTTTACTATAAAAAAGTGGATCAACTTCAAGCTATTCTAGGGCCCAATCAGCAAACAAACGACGCTTATTATGGTCAAGTGGCTTTAGTTTTTGAACCAGTTGGATCTTGTATGGGTGAAGACCAAGATCTTTACGCAAAATTTTCCTTGTAGTGGATGCACAGAGTTCAACTTGTTGTGAACGTCTACAAATAGATAAATCTGGATCATCATTAATGCTATGAGTTACAGAGGCGATATTTTCTTCTGTACGTACAGTCCTTTGTCTTGTTGTTGCATCGAGTAGAGATAATGTCCGACATCGATCGATAGTTCGACGAATGATCTGCTCTGATGGAGATTATGCAAACCATAAATTTCACGAACTGCTCTATAGGTTTGGCCAATAGAACACTGATTTTGAAAATAAATTTCAAAATTTGTAAACGTTGTTGCGGTGTGAGTCTTTCC
The DNA here is from genome assembly GCA_034642435.1 of Megalocaria dilatata. NCBI lineage: Eukaryota > Metazoa > Arthropoda > Insecta > Coleoptera > Coccinellidae > Megalocaria > Megalocaria dilatata. The sequence goes on from CM067854.1 coordinate 82,993,143, forward strand.
ATAATAATTTTTCAATGCTTACTGAACAAAAAATGTCAAAAAGACATGGCTTCTAACTTCTGTCAAACCACAGTTATCCCTATCGAAAGTTCTATCACTCTAGAAAAAACACCCGGAATATAATCCTGGCACATTTCATACATAATGACTAATTCAATGTTCGAAACGTCAAATCATCGGGATATTTTTACAAGTATCTTTTGAAACTTAATACTTTCTAACAGAGAATTTTAGTATTATATAAATTGCCATGTATGCCAAGTCGGAAACTTATCTGCTGAAATAATAAGGTTTGTGTATTGAAGAAAAAAAAATAAAATCTTTCTGCTTATTGATTTAGACTTTAAAATTCTTTGTAAAAATAGTTATTTTAGTCGGTACTATTAGGATTGTTATGTTTGTAATATAATTTTGTTTCAAATGCGAAAAGAAAATTTTAGGTGTTTGAGATGTGAAAAAAACTGTGTTATCAAGAATTTTGTGTTTAAATAAAGTGTGTTAATTATCTAATTCAATGGATTTAATTTTGATTTATTTAAACCCAACCTCTTACATGGACCTTTCCATGTGTGCTCATTTTTTTAATACAGAATATAAAAATTCTGTGCTTTACTATAAAACCCACTCCTGAAAATTCTATAATTTCAATCTTTAATTCAAAGATCGGTATAAAAACTAATTTTTCAGAACGGTTTTTTCCTTATAAAAAAACTTGATTATTCTGGATTGATCAATCCAACTTTTCAGACAAAAATAATTAGTTTTAGGTCATTATTTCTTCTTATTGTCAAATTGAAATCATTTAAAATGGTCATTTCGAGGGCGACTCGATTTGAAATTTGGAAGAGGTACAATATGACTACTGATTGTGTCAGATTATAACTAACTTATTTTCTGTTTTATGAGGCCGTTTGGTTAGCCCTTTAATGCGGAAATTTCAAGTAGAAATTGAATTTCAGCAATTTCTCTTTGGAAATGCTTTTTCGTAACTAGAAAATCTTCTACAAAATCTGCCTGTGTACTCAGCTATATTTGGGTACTTGTTTCATTCAGAATAATCCTTCTACAAAAAAAAAAGTTCAGAATTTTCACTTTGAATCAACTATGTGGAGGAAAGTCGAGATTCATGAATTACGGTTATAATAATCGATAAAAATTCATACTTCTTACGGTTATAAATGCAAGATTTGCTCTTTGAATTACAATACACCATTTTGAATTTTTTTGAACGGCAAGGTGATATCAAAGGCAGTGGCGTATCAACCTAAATGGTGCTCCCGATCGCAAGGCAAATCTGGGGCCCCTACTTTGTTGCATATGACAGGAGGATTAGACATCATCAATTTAGTTTATGGACTCTTATGAAAACATTCGAATGTTTTTGAACAGGGACATGCTATCCGGTGTTTTTTTTTAGAGTGATAGAACTTCCGATAGGGATGACTGTGATTTGACAGAAGGTAGAATTCATGATGTTTCGACATTTCTGATCAGTGAGCATTGACAAATTATCATGGAAATATTAATGCCGCAGAAATGTTTTAAAATTGTTTGAATTTATTTTCAAAATCAATGTTCTACTCGCCAAACTTATAGAACACTTCGAGAAATTTATGGTTTACATAATCGTCCATCAGAGCAGCTTATTCGTCGAACTATCGATAGATAGTTCGACTCGATAGTTCGCTCGATGCAACAACAACAAACAAAGAACTGTTGTAAGACATAATGTTAATGATGATCCAGATTTGTCTATTCGTCGACGTTCACAACAAGTTGGACTCTTGGTCCACACCCATACAAGATCGAAATAGTTCCAGAACTAAAGCCACTTGACCATAATTAGCGTCGTTTGTTTGCTGATTGGGCCCTAGAACAGCTTGAAGTTGATCCACTTTTTCAGTGTAAAATTATGTTTAATGATGAAGCTCATTTCTGGTTGAACGGCTATGTAAAGAGGCAAAATTGCGGTACATGGAGTGAAAACAATCCTTAAGAAGTTCTGCAGGTTCCATTGCATCCTGAAAAATGCACTGTATGGTGTGCTTTACGCGGTGGAGGCATCATCGGTCCATATTTCTTTAGAAACGATTCTGAAGCTAATGTACAATGAATGGTTCTCGTTATAGATCGATGATCAATGATTATTTGTTTCAAAATTTGAATGGCATCGACCCAGAAGTGTTTTGGTTCCAAAAAGATGATGCTACACCTCATGCTGCTACCGTAACAATTGATTCATTGAAAGAAAGGTTTGGCGATATAATTATTTCCAGAAATGGTCCAATTAATTAGCCTCCAAGATCATGCGACATAACTCCACTGGGTTATTTTCTTAAGGGTTATGTCAAATCATTGGTTTATGCTGATAAACCAGAAACAATAGACACTTTGGAAGCCATCATATTTCGTGTTTTTGATTAAATGAGGCCTGAAATACTCGAAAAAGTGGTCCAAAATTGGTCTGGTCGAATGCGGTTCCTCAAAGCTAGTCGTGGTGGACATATGCCGAAAATTATTTTTAAAACATAAATGTCATAAAATTATCTTTCAAATAAAAAAAGTGGCTTCAATCTTAATTTGAATGTGTTTATTTCAACTTAAAGTTTTATTACTCTAAAAAATTATTGATTCATTTCTACATTCCCATATTTCAAAAACGAACAACATGAATTGAATACTAAAATGAATGAACAGTTTTAATGAATCGAAGAAAAAATCGAAATGAATCGAAATATTTAATACTACAAAAAGTCGTAAGACTTCTTAACACAACAAAAAGTTTCAAAAACACCAATAAGATACTCATGATACATTCTTTGGAAAAAACCTGATTAAGATCGATATAGATGTTATATTAAAATCTAAATAAAATGAAATATCACTTTCATTTAAATAATACAATAAAATAATATCCGGAATTGTTCTTAATGTCTTTGTTGTTGACAAATTTCTTGAATTAGTGTAAGTGTAAGTCACCGTGAGTATACTTGAACTCGTACCTTGTGGATTGCCCTGCTTTTGACAGTCTTCGTTCGCATTTGATTCGGAGCGAGTTATTGTTTATTTCCAATGTTCTTTATCATGAAGTGAATATCTAATAGATAAATGAAATTCCCTTGCTAAAGATCAACATACTTGATCACAATTTCAGTGTAATATTATTTTCATTGTAATTTATTTGTGAATATCTCTTGGCCTTTTCTGTTTGTCTATTTCTTAGTCATAAAGGAAATAGACCTGGATAAGCCCCGATAAAACGGTGAAGAACGAAACAGATTTCATAAAAGGCAACAATAGGAAGATATGTAAAGATGTCTCGTTATTAACAGATTCCACACAGGCAGCGATCATCGACTGGTCAAAACACACATAAAAATCAACACAAAGCTTAAACAGAATAAATTAATGAAACCACACCTCTATACCAGAAGCTAGCAGAATACCAATAATATAATAATAATAGTATGAAGATCAATATCGAAATAAACTAAATGGCAGGCTTGACACACATGAACTCAGAAACATAGACATTAATTAACTAAGTCTGAGGTTGTTATGAGGAAGATTAATGAGTTGCCCAGTAAGCCTCCTGGATCAGATATGCTGCCAACATGCCTGCTGAAGAATTGTGTGCATGTCCTCGTTAAGCCAGTACACAAATTGTTCAATATATCTTTGAGAGAGGGTTGCTTTCCACAAATATGGAAAACTGCATTGGTTGTTCCAGTACATAAATCAGGCAACAAACAACTATTAGAGAACTACAGACCTATATCTAAACTATGCATTATTGCCAAATTTTGTGAATCGATTATTTTCGATTTTTTATACAATGAGGTTAAAGGCATTTTAAACGTTGAGCAGCATGGGTTCATGAGGGGGCGATCTGTTGAAACCAATTTATTTTTGTACAGTCAGTTTCTGCTTGAGCAGATGGACGTGGGTTCCCAGGTTGATGCCGTTTATACTGATTTCAGCAAGGCTTTCGACAAAATTGATCATGCTATCTTGATACGGAAGCTTGCTGGTGTTGGTGTGCACGGTGCTTTGCTTGATTGGTTTGCTTCTTACTTGGTGGGTCGGCGTCAGTCAGTTGTGATCAGTGGATGTTACTCCTCTTATGGGGATCTCACTTCTGGAGTGCCACAAGGGTCACATTTGGGTCCTCTGCTTTTCAACCTTTATATTAATGATATCGCGAACTGCTTCAGATTTACCAAATTTTTAATGTACGCTGATGATTTGAAGATCTTTGCTGTTGTTTCTTGCCTACGAGATTTGATCGAGTTTCAGGAGGATTTAAATAGACTCCATGAATATTGTCACGAAAACTTTCTGTATCTCAACCTCAGTAAATGTCACCACATAACTTTTTCACGAAATAAAAACATTTTTAGTACTCAATTTAACATCAACAATTGTGTTCTGACTAAGGTATCGCTTGTGAAGGATTTGGGAATAATTTTTGACTCAAAGCTTATCTTTGACAGCCACATCGCTTATATTTCGAAAAAGGCTCACGGTATGCTGGGTTTCATCATTAGAGTTTGTGAGCATTTTCGTAGGCATCAATCCCTTAGAGCATTATACATAGCTTATGTCCAGAGTGTGTTGAGCTACGGATCGATAATTTGGAGTCCTTATTACAATATCTATATTAATCGACTGGAAAACATTCAGAAAAAGTTCATTAATCATGTCAACAAAAAATGTTATAAACATATTACTGATGATCGGGATCGAGTTATGAGGAAGTAGGGTTAACTACTTTGGCTGACCAGAGAATGTTGAGGGACGCAAAGTTTATTTACAAGACTTTTAATTCTCTCGATTCCACTGAAATTGTGAATATGCTCAGTTTCAATGTACCTAAATATTGCACAAGAAATAAGTTTTTGTTCCATATAGATCAAAGTTCTTCCAATTATCACCTGAATTCACCATTGATGAGATGCTGCAAAACTTATAATACACTATCTAATCTCGCTGCCGTTGACGTTTTTTCTGATTCTTTATTGGCCTTCTCTTGCACTTTGAAACGATTTCTGGGAAATTACTGAATTTTGTTTCATATTTGTATTTTTTTTTCATTTATGGTTCAGATGAATTTACTGTTTTCGTTGTTATTGGTTTTTAAGTTACATTGTGATTGGATTATTAGTGAATACATAATTTTGGGTTCGTCCCGTCTTGTATTCCTTTAAATAAATAAATAAATAAATAAATAAATAAATAAATAAATAAATAAATAAATTAACTAAGTGAAAAATTCACCTCCAGCATCCAAACATCATCAAAGAAAATACGTTTCAGAAAGGAGAATATACCGAATGACAAAATTGCTCCAAGTACAGTCCGGCTGATGAAAGAAAGGAGGACATTGAAGTGAATAACAGACGAATACAGAGAGAAAACAGACAAGTAAAAAGAGAAATTCTGAGGAACTTGAGAATACACAAAACTGAAACAATCACGAAAGCTATAGCGAAGAATTCAAACACGAAAATATTGAGATCTAAACTTTCCAGGGGAAAACAAAGGTTCACAAAATTGAAGAACAGGTATAATATAGAAGTCACAAGTGCATGGGAAATAACAAAAGTTATGGAGGACTTTTACACAGAGCTGAACCAGAAAATAGGGCAACTCTGACCTACGTGAGATCTGAGGAGATTCCTGAAATATCCACTGAAGAAATCAGAGCAGTTTTTGGGAAAATGAAAAATGGAAAATGTCCTGGTGAAGACTACGTTACAGCAGAAATGTTAAAGCATTGGGGTGACCTTTGGGAAGAAGCCTTGCAGATGCTTTTAAATAAATGTTTATTCGAAGTCAAAATACTCAATAAATGGCACAACTCCGAGGTAAATATTCTCTTCGAAAAAGGTGATATAAGTAACATCGAGAATTATCGCCTAAGTCTGTGATATATAAACTGAAGTTCTTACTAACCGCCTAAACAAAAAATTTGATTTTAATCAGCCAGAAGAAGAGGCAAGATTTCGGGTAGGTTACAGCACCGTTGACCACCTGTAGATTCTTCGTACAATAATAGAAAAAACAACAGAATATAATATACTTATCCACCTAGCCTTGTCTATTTTTGGAATAAAATATATTTCAGTAACTGGAATGTACAAGATCAAATTTTTGATCAACAGAAGTTAGCATTCTAAAACAGTAGTTAGAATTATCAAGCATTTAACGCAGTTGCATGGCACCTTATAAAAAAGCTCAGAAAAACACAACCTTCATTGTTTAAATTTTATCAAATTGAAATTCGTAGGGAGATATAACAAACTTATTCTGATATTTAAAATATTGAAGAGGCCTTATATAAGTGAAAAATACCCCTTTGCATTAATTTATTTTAGATATAATAATACAAGATTAGCGCATACAATCCCAATAATTAGAACATGTAATGATTATAGTAAGTTTCGGATGTAATTCATTATGAGTAAATTATACAAATCTACCTGGTCCCATACAAATAAATTTCTACCTGGAACATTCAAATTCAGGTCGAATTTTCAGGAAGTAAGGTTTTTACGGGTTAAATTATTTTTACTGGGACCATTTAATGAAATAAAGAAGAGTTTGTGTATTCTATGAAAATAATTTAGGTTTCTCGCTATATCTTATGCTCAATTGAATTGGTACCTCTTCAATATATAAAATATAAAACAGACTTATACACTTCGTTACAAATGCCCATCAGGATGTTTTTTGGAACTACCTCACTTAAAGAAAGTTCCTTTGTGGTACAAAATTATGTACCACATCTTTGAAAAGGCGGTGTAAGATTATTACAGATGATCTTACTTGCCTGCAAAAAAAAACAACTAATAAAAAATATATATAATACTACTACAACGACCTCGTGAAATTTCAAACTAACATAGAACTCTAATAAACTGTAATGAGTATTAATTCTTTATATCTTCTATGAATAAACTGTCTTCCATAGCATATATTCAATTTAATTTTTTTTAATTTGATTAAATTGAAAGTCGTAGGGTGTAATAACAAAATTATTTTAATTATTATTTATATATATATATATATATATATATATATATATATATAATAAACAAATAAGTTTCCGCCGTTTTTTAACGTTTTTTGTTTATAAATCATTCCTAATGATTTTAAACGATGTGAGACTGCTTGCTGAGTGACTTCTAATGTTAGAGCAAGTTTTTTTTGTGTTTGAGATGAATCTTCCTCCAATTCTGCATCCTCGTAAATTTTTGGCCTTCCACTGCGATCTTTGTCTTCTACATCGAAATCACCGTTTTTGAAACCACTCTCGACACGTTCTCTCACTCAAAGCACCCTCATCATTTGCTTCTACGGGCAATTGATGCGCCTCAGCAGCAGATTTCTTTAAATTAAAGGAGTAAACTAATATTTTCCGCAAATGACGCTTACTTGGCTCAAATTTTGACATTTCCAACTTATAAAAATTATAGTTTACCAATATAAAATCCATGATATTAATAGGTTATGTTGTTCTTGAATGTCCAAACTATTTTTTAAGCCGATTATCATCTGCGAAAGTAACCGAAACTCCGTGCCGTGCTATTTACAATAAAACGGCGGAAACTTATCTGTACTTCTAATATATATATATATATATATATATATATATATATATATACATATGGAAGATCTCGAAATTATGGAGGAAGACATATCATCTGTCCTTAAGAACTCAAATAACTGGGCTGCTCCAGGATCTGACAAACTCCATAATTACTGGTGGAAAAACTTCAAGGCCACTCACCATAAATTGGCCAAATTTTTTCAGAGAGCGTTGGCGGAACCCTCCATCATACCAGAGTTTTTCACTTTGGGGGTCACCCATATGCTTCCAAAAGGAAACACCAGTCCTGACCCCAAGGCTTATCGACCCATTACATGTCTTCCTACTGTCTATAAGATACTCACAGGAATAATCACCAAACATCTGTGGAAGCATGTAAGCAAGTACAAGATCCTTGCACGAGAGCAGAATGGCTGCAGAAGAGGTGCCCAGGGCTGCAAGGAGTTGTTAACCATCGATCATCTTATAACCAAACAGGCAAGGAAGAAGTTAAGGAATATCTCGGTCGCATGGGTCGACTACAAAAAGGCTTTCGACTCGGTCCCGCACTCCTGGCTTCTTAAAGTTCTGAAACTCTACGGTGTATCTGGAAACATTATAGGCTTACTAGAACATCTGATGACAACCTGGAGGACGAACTTAACATTCGGCAAAATAATAACACCAGAGATAAGAATCTTAACTGGCATCTTCCAAGGGGATAAACTCAGCACCCTCTGGTTTTGTCTAGCTTTAAACCTCCTCAGTAGGCTGCTCAACAACAACCGATACGGATACCTTGTGGACGACAGGTCAAACATCAAAATTACTCATCAACTGTATATAGATGACCTCAAGCTATATGCCGCGAATGAGGAGCAACTGAGGAGCCTTCTTGGGATAGTGACATCTTTCACACAAACCATCAGAATGGAGATGGGGCTGGACAAATGTGCCTCATTACACATCAAGAGAGGAAAGTTGACACAAGGGGGAGAAATGCTTATTCAAGATGAGGTGACTATACAAGAACTAAGCCCAGAAGAATCATATAAGTACCTGGGTATACAACAAGCATTGGAGATAAGAACATCAAAACAGAAAGAAGATTTCAAAAATAAATTTTTTGCTAGAATAAAAAAAACCCTCCGCAGTAAACTGAACTCCAAGGCAATGTTTACGGCAATCAATACATGGGCAATTCCAAGTATAGCCTACTCTTTCGGCGTGATCAGGTGGTCAAGCACAGAGTTGAAGGCGATTGACACACATGTGCGAGTCCTAATGTCTAAATACGGCATCCACCATCCCCATGCATCGGTGATCAGACTTTACATGCCTAGGCACCAAGGAGGAAGGGGTTTGCGAAATGTTGAAAAGGCCCACAATAAAGCGGTAACTGAACTCAGAGAATATTTCCACTCAATAAACTTACCGTTCTTTCAATCAATATGCCAGGAAGACCGCAACATCACGGCTTTAAATCTGGCAAGCAGAAATAACCCACCACAGACGCCATCATCTGAACAACTACTGGAGGAATGGCACGGCAAACCCTTACATGGCAGGTATCCGGAGGCACTGAAAGAAAATAGAGTTAATAGAGAGCAGTCACTAACTTACCTTAAATCCGGTTATTTATTTCCAGAAACCGAGGGACGTCTCATCGCAATCCAAGATCAGGTGGTGCCAACAAGAGCGTACCTGAAACATATAGCCAAAAAGAACATACCGACTGACAGATGCCGGAAATGCTGCCAAGCCTTGGAGTCTATACAACATGTGACATCCTCATGCCCCATTCTTGCACCCAGGGAGTACACCCAGCGGCATAATGCTATGGCAAAAATCTTTCACCAAGCCATTGCCATGAAAGTAGGACTTATACTTACCTCTCGAAGGGTACACGAATACTTACCCAAGCCGATACTTGAAAACAGTCAGTTCAAACTCTACTGGGACAACCCGATAATAACGGATAGATCGGTGCCGCACAACAGGCCCGACATCGTGATCTTTGATAAAGGAAACCGCAAAGCAACAATCATTGATATAACCGTCCCGGCAGATGATAACATAAGTAGAGCGTACACGGAGAAACTAACAAAGTACCACGACCTGGCTTTTGAAATAAAAGAGATACACCAGCTAAGAATGGTAAAGATTCTGCCCCTGATAATCTCCACGAATGGATTGGTTGAGAGCCACCTGGCAGAAAATACGGAACTCCTTGAACTGGATCAGGAGTTGATAAGTAAAGCTCAGAAGGAGGTGATCCTCTGGACAACAAGAATTGTTAGAATGTTCCTTACAGCTGCCTAGAAGGTCCTTGGTCGTTAAGACCCGGACCTTCTAGAGGAAACTCCCATAATGGTGATTATTAAAAAAAAAAAAAAAAAAAAAAAAAAAAAAAAAAAAAAAAAAAAAAAAAATATTATATATATATATATATATATATATATATACATATATATATATATATATATATATATATATATATATATCTATTTTATAGAAACTATTTCAATTAGACGAAACACTGGAAAATGAACTTATAACTCTTTGGGATAATAAAATAGACCATACAGAACTTATTCACTGAATTTTTTTCGATTTGAATTGAACTGCAGGTATTCCCCTTCATAAGTGTTTCAGCCACCTCAAATGCAGAAAATTGCGTACTAAATAATTGCCATTCTCAGAATTCACCGATTGGTTGAAAAATCGAAGGAGTGGGCAGTTGACTGTTTTATTCAGCTTTTTCACGATATTTATATATTGAAATCTATACAATAGCACAAACAATTATGTAGGATCTAATTTCATCTTCAATTTATTTTTACTGTAAACCGTTTAAATTGATTGAAAATACTCCAATATGATCGAACAGAATATAAATTTTCACATTCAAATCTACCGTGGACCACTAAAGTTTCACGGCATTTTCTGATTGGTCGAAGTTTACAGAGGATTTCGTGGAAAATCCATGGTTTTCTCGATTTTTTTAAGATACGAAATTTTCTAGTATTATATATATTGCAGATAATAGAAGATTCAAAAAACATTTTGTGAGCAGAGCAGTATAGAGTGCTACCGGAACTATAGCAACAGTTCTACTATTGAGTTTAAATTTTGTACTTAGATGTAAAATTACGATAAGAAGACTTATGTGATATCGCGCAGGTAATGTTGACGCAAAAGCCCTTTTGTCGAATACTATACCTGTAACTGTATGAGTCAAATTACAAATTATGTAGTCATACAAAATGTAAAAAAACTGACGATGACACTGTGATAGCGGCACAATTATTGAATTCATAATGAATATGTGTAAATTAGATAACCTTATTTACCTTATAACATTGCCAATATTCTTGGTTCAAAGGTCAGTACTACATAGATCACTGTCCCAAACATTCAGGCAATGGAAGCTGTTAACGAATTATTCCCTACTAAGGTCATTTCGCGTACGGGTAACATCAACTGGCCCCCCAGAAGCCCGACCTTAGTCTACTTGACTATTTGGAATACGAATACCTTAAAAGTGAGGTTTATGAGAATAATTCGACGAACCTGATGCAATTGAAACAAAACCTCAGGTCACAAATGGCAACAATATTGGGAGCTATGTGTCAGCCTGTGATCGCCACTCTTCGTTGCCGATTAGAAGAGTGCCAGCAGCGTAACGGTCACTACTTAGATAACATGATGATTACCAAATAATTTTCCACTTTATATTGTAATATAAAATAAACTGTTTTTTTGATTTTGAGTAGTTTTTGCTTTAACGAAGTAACAACTACCCGATATTCTTTTTGGACACGTTGTATTATCTATTGCACCTGTTGAATCATTATTCGTGTAGATATATAACAAACTCTGAAGCATCAAAATTTATGTGCTCATTCGTAAATATCCCTTAAATACGCATCACAATGTGAATATTCACATTTTTCCGTTTTACCAGATCCGATTTCTCATTACCTCCCTTTTATTCAATGAAAAAACTTCTTCGTTCATTTACATGTCTGCCTCAATTTCAAGTTTTTAATAATCCCATTCAATGCTGTACCCTGCAATGTATCGGATAACGCGATACGAACGTTTTATATGCAAGCACTCATCGCATCGTTAGGAACAACTCCATCTCACGTTGTTGTCCTTGCAACTCTACCCTTTCATTATTGTTTCATAATAGTCGGGTCAGTTTCAAAAAAGTTGGGTCTAATGAGTTTATCACAGGCAACTAAGTTGTCGGCTCGTGATTGATGAAACGTTACGAATATCTTGTGTAAAATCTGCAATTTTGTCCTAAGTGGATCGACAATTACCATTTTATCCTTTAAGGTTGAAATGGTCCCAGCCATGAGTCCTTTCCATATTTATTAGTACGTAACGGCTGTGAGAATTTTTATTACGTGTTACGTGTTTGAAAATGCATAATACTATGGATATGGATGGTATATTGCCTTGCCCCCACCTAAAAGCGTATTTTTAACTCTTGCATCAATCAGTAGAAGACACTGAAGATAAATTCATACCTGCTGCCATCTCCCTATATACCGCTAGCATCTGATATGATGTCGAGAATGAACTACTTTCTAGAAGTAGTGTGTCTCTGTCTTACGTTTTGTCATGGAAGATAAAAATGCAGCGCCGTCTATTTCATTTTTTTATATCACGATTTCCATGGGTAATAATTAAATATTACGATCAATTTTGTGTCAGTTTGAACACAAAATTTTAACATGAATTTTTGAACATTATATAAAATTTAGAAATGGGAAATAATTGGAATCTTGTGTCGATGAATGTAAAGACTCAACTTCTTTCCAAAGATGTTGTTCCCGACACACCACCATCTTCAAGAATGCAAAATGATATTCAGTAAAATAGAAAGGCCTTTTACTTGATAGAAGAAATATAACAAAATTTGAATATTGAATCAAATTAAAATATGTTTATCTTCTACAATTTTAATTTCAAAAAAAATTTTTATTCAAAAAACTTTTAGAATTAAATTAATGTCTAAAACAAGCACCGCTTACATTTAATAGACGAATATAATCAAAATCAATATATAATGTCAAATGGAATAAATAAACCAACAGATATACGAAAGTCATTAAAATTAATAAATAAATATTTAAAGGAGACAAAATTTTGTTTCTGGTCTTACCTTTAAGAACACCAATTGCCTTTTAAAAACATGAACACACTTAAAGGACTTCTCAAAGAATATAATTTAATTGAAATATTCAATATATTCAAATATTCGAATAAGCTAATTCAGAAATCTCTAAAAACATTCACTATATCTTCAAAAAACAAATATAATTCTAAGCAATTCCGTCTTCAGTCCTCAATAATATTCCAAATATCAAAATCAAAAAACTAACATATATCCAAACCCCCAGCACGTGTAAAGGACAAATGCTTCGAAACACAGATCCAATTTGTAATCCAAGATTGATCTATGTTCTAACAAATTCAAAGAACAGTGTGAGTTATTTTTAAGGCTTATTTAAATTCATTGACATTCCATAATGAGATTTATTGAAGCCAAAATATAATTACAAATTATATATAAAATGAAATAGAAAGGCCTTTTACTTGATAGAAGAAATATAACAAAATTTGAATATTAAAACAAATTGAAATATGTTTATCTTCTACAATTTTAATTTCAAAAAATTTTTTTATTCAAAAAACTTTTGGAATTAAATTAATGTCTTAAACAAGCACCGCTTACATTTAATAGACGTATATAATCAAAACTCAATATATAATGTCAAATGGAATAAATAAACCACCAGATATAAGAAAGTCATTAAAATAAATAAATATTTAAAGGAGACAAAATTTTGTTTCTGGTCTTACCTTTAAGAACACCAATTGGCTTTTAAAAACATGAACACACTTAAAGGACTTCTCAAAGAATATAATTTAATTGAAATATTTAATATATTTAAATATTCGAATAAGTTAATTCAGAAATCTCTAAAAACATGCACTATATCTTCAAAAAACAAATATAATTCTAAGCTATTCCGTCTGCAGTCCTCAATAATATTCCAAATATCAAAATAAAAAAACTAACATATATTCAAACCCTGAGCACGTTTGAAAGGACAAATGTTTCGAAACACAGATCAACTTTATAATTAAAGATTGTTCTATGTTCTAACAAAATCAAAGAACAGTGTGAGTTATTTTTAAGGCTTATTTAAATTTATTGACATTCCATAATGAGATTTATTGAAGCCAAAATATAATTATATATTATATTTAAAATAAAATAGAAAGGCCTTTTACTTGATAGAAGAAATATAACAAAATTTGAATATTTAAGCAAATTGAAATATGTTTATCTTCTACAATTTTAATTTCAAAAAAAATTTTTATTAAAAAAACTTTTAGAAATAAATTTATGTCTAAAACAAGCACCGCTTACATTTAATAGACGTATATAATCAAAACTCAATATATAATGTCAAATGGAATAAATAAACCACTAGATATAAGAAAGTCATTAAAATTAATAAATAAATATTTAAAGGAGACAAAATTTTGTTTCTGGTCTTACCTTTAAGAACACTAATTGCCTCTTAAAAACATGAACACACTTAAAGGACTTCTCAAAGAATATAATTCATTTGGAATATTCAATATATTTATATATTCGAATAAGTTAATTCAGAAATCTCTAAAAACATGCACTATATCTTCAAAAAACAAATATAATTCTAAGCAATTCCGTCTTCAGTCCTCAATAATATTCCAAATATCAAAATCAACAAACTAACCTATATCCAAACCCTCACCACGTGTAAAAGGACTAATGCTTCGAAACACAGATCAACTTTATAATTCAAGATTGATCTATGTTCTTACAAAATCAAAGAACAGTGCGAGTTATTTTTAAGGCTTATTTAAATTCATTGACATTCCATAATGAGATTTATTGAAGCCAAAATATAATATATTATTTAAATATAATATAATATGTTATATATAAAATGAAATAGAAAGGCCTTTTACTTGATAGAAGAAATATAACAAAATTTGAATATTAAAACAAAATGAAAAATGTTTATCTTCTACAATTTTAATTTCAAAAAACTTTTATATTCAAAAAACTTTTAGTTTTTTGAAAAAATCTCATTATGTAATGTCAATGAATTTAAATAAGCCTTAAAAATAACTCACACTGTTCTTTGATTTTGTTAGAACATAGATCAATCTTGAATTATAAAGTTGATCTGTGTTTCGAAGCATTTGTCCTTTTTCACGTGCTGAGGGTTTGGATATAGGTTAGTTTTTTGATTTTGGTATTTGGAATATTATTGAGGACTGAAGACGGAATTGCTTAGAATTATATTTGTCTTTTGAAGATATAGTGCATGTTTTTAAAGATTTCTGAATTAACTTATTCGAATATTTGAATATATTAAATATTTCAATTAAATTATATTCTTTGAGAAGTCCTTTAAGTGTGTTCATGTTTTTAAAAGGCAATTGGTGTTCTCAAAGGTAAGACCAGAAACAAAATTTTGTCTCCTTTAAATATTTATTCATTAATTTCAATGACTTTCGTAACTCTGTTGGTTTATTTATTCCATTCGACATTATATATTGAGTTTGGTTATATACGTCTATTAAATGTAAGCGGTGCTTGTTTCAGACATTAGTTTAATTCTAGAAGTTTTTTGAATAAAAACTTTTTTTGAAATTGAAATTGTAGAAGATAAACTTATTTCAATTTTTTTAATATTCAAATTTTGTTATATTTCTTCTAGCAAGTAAAAGGCCTTTCTATTTTATTTTAAATATAATATATAATTATATTTTGGCTTCAATAAATCTCATTATGGAATGTCAATGAATTTAAATAAGCCTTAAAAAAATAACTCACACTGTTCTTTGATTTTGTTAGAACATAGGTCAATCTTGAATTATAAAGTTGATCTATGTTTCGGAGCATTTGTCCTTTTACACGTGCTGAGGGTTTGGATATAGGTTAGTTTTTTGATTTTGATATTTGGAATATTATTGAGGACTGAAGACGGAATTGCTTAGAATTAGATTTGTTTTTTGGAGATATAGTGCATGTTTTTAGAGATTTCTGAATTAACTTATTCGAATATTTGAATATATTAAATATTTCAAATAAATTATATTCTTCGAGAAGTCCTTTAAGTGTGTTCATGTTTTTGAAAGGCAATTGGTGTTCTTAAAGGTAAGACCAGAAACAAAATTTTGTCTCCTTTAAATATTTATTTATTAATTTTAATGACTTTCGTATATCTGTTGGTTTATTTATTCCATTTGACATTATATATTGACTTTGATTATATTCGTCTATTAAATGTGAGCGGTGCTTGTTTTAGACATTAATTTAATTCTAAAAGTTTTTTGAATAAAAATTTTTTTTGAAATTAAAATTGTAGAAGATAAACATATTTTAATTTGTTTCAATATTCAAATTTTGTTATATTTCTTCTATCAAGTAAAAGGCCTTTCTATTTTATTTTATATATAATATATAATTATATTTTGGCTTCAATAAATCTCATTATGGAATGTCAATAAATTTAAATAAGCCTTAAAAATAACTCACACTGTTCTTTGATTTTGTTAGAACATAGAACAATCTTTAATTATAAAGTTGATCTGTGTTTCGAAACATTTGTCCTTTCAAACGTGCTGAGGGTTAGGATGTAGGTTAGTTTTTTTATTTTGATATTTGGAATATTATTGAGGACTGAAGACGGAATTGCTCAGAATTATATTTGTTTTTTGAAGATATAGTGCATGTTTGTAGAGATTTCTGAATTAACTTATTCGAATATCTGAATATATTGAATATTTCAATTAAATTATATTCTTTGAGAAGTCCTTTAAGTGTGTTCATGTTTTTAAAAGGCAATTGGTGTTCTTAAAGGTAAGACCAGAAACAAAATTTTGTCTCCTTTAAATATTTATTTATTAATTTTAATGACTTTCGTATATCTGTTGGTTTATTTATTCCATTTGACATTATATATTGAGTTTTGATTATATACGTCTATTGAATGTGAGCGGTGCTTGTTTTAGACATTATTACAATTCTAAAAGTTTTTTGAATAAAAATTTTTTTTTAATAAAAATTGTAGAATATAAACATATTGCAATTTGTTTTAATATTCAAATTTTGTTATTCAGTAGACAACAAAAGAAGGTGGATCATATTATTTTAGCACCCAGTTTTTTCTAGAACGTAATTTGAACAACCTGCACTTATGGCCCTCGATGATTTATCAATCTTATTCTCTCGTAAGGTGTCATTGTTGAGGTTACTCGCATTTATAAGTAAGAGCTTTATGAAAAACAGAATAAGTCACACTATAGGATTATTTATGAAACAAATTTTTCAACGGATTAAGTTAATTCGGTACACTTAATGAATAATAAAAGAAAAAGAGTGGATAGCTCAGCGGAGGAGCATCGGGCTCGTGACCGGGATGTCCGGATTCGAATCCTGTTCAGGTGGAAAAGAAATTTTCTAGTTGGACGGGTGTCTGCCACCATTTCACTGTTGGGTCAAAAATAAATAGTGCTGTAAAACCTAAAGTGGCGCAAGATCGCAGTAACAAAGCCTACCCAGAACACAAATGAACTCCTAATTAGCACAAGCTGGAAATAAGCTTCTGAGGGATCTTCACAGAAGATCTAGGAGTATCAGGATAATAACAAAAAAAAATAAAAAGAAATACATTATAATGTGATAAAATTTTCTGGACATGAATTATTTTTGCATTACTCTAGCGATTTAATCAAAGCACATTTTTCTCCGTACAAAATTTAATGATGGTGTTTTGAAAAATCTGTCTCATTAATTGTTTCAGGTAAAGATTGAACTGGGTGCGTGCGCTATTTTGAGACAGTCAGTTATAATCACACACTATCTACGCAATATACAATTTGCAATTTTATTTACACGATATAAACTCTTTTCTCATAATAGTATTATAATAAATTTACTTATAGACTGTGAACACTATTCACCCAGCATATCATACAAAACTTAATTAGCAATGATATTGATTTCTTGCATGTCATTTGGTGAAACATTTCTAGTTAGAAATTTATTATTTATTGATTGAGTTTAATAAAGTAAATAAAAACGCATGGCTTAGGTGTTGCTGTTTTTTAAAAATAGGTTGAAAACCCGAAACATATGTCAACAGACATGATATGAACAGTGGAACCTAAGCTGAGCGTCTTTATTTACTTTACTAGCTGACCCGTCAGACTTCGTACTGCCTCAATCGATAAATAAAAGTCCTAGTCTTTTGTATAAAATAATCTTAAAACAAACAAAACGAAGCCGTATTTAATAAAAAAGCATTTCTTGAATGAAGCATGAAGTTTTATTATTATTTTCTACACATCATATTGCTTACTTACAAAACAGAGTTTTTCTGATATACTGGCTATTTATAAGGTTTAAATTTGATATTGACAGAGACACACTGCTATGATACAGTCTGTTAACCAATTTAATGCTTTCTCATAAACTACATTTTTTGTTTTGTTTTGTGGTGCGTAAATAATCAAAGAATATATATATATATATATATATATATATATATATATATATATATATATATATATATATATATATATATATATATACTTGAATATTATGAAAAAATATTCTGGTATAATACCTTGAAAGTGGGCATGAAATTGTCCTGTATACCATGTGTAGCGCCAAATGATCTCATCTGGAAACAGCTGTTATATTTCTGAATGTTGGCCAAGAAGTGCTTAGCATCATTTCCAATCCCAGAAACCAAAGATCTGGTGGTGGGACTAATTGTGGCAATTTTACTTTGCCTCCAGCACAACATAATCCGGTAGATTTACCAGTGTATTTTAACGCCTTACAATATTTACAAATTATTTTCATTTCCCCAATTGTTACCGATTTGTCGCCATAATAATGAATTGCCGGATCATGGTGGAATGCAGCTCGTTCAAGAATCACAGGAGCACTGCGTCTGCGAATTCGCTCAATTTCATTATGCCGTGCTTGCTGTTGTTGTGTTTGATGTGCACGAACTCGTTGCATTCTAAGCTATCTTAATAACTTTAGTTACGTTAGAAAAAGTTTGTATGAAAAACAGCAAAAGTCTGTTTTTAGGGTTTTCCCGGCAATTATCTGAAGTTTTCTCACCTTTTAAACCTTCCTTAGACCTCCACGATCATTTCAAGACCAAGATAAGATGAATCCGTTCAGCCGTTCTCGAGTTTAAGCGAGACTAACGAACAGCAATTGATTTATATATATATATATATATATATATATATATATATATATATAAATATAAAAATATAATATATATATATATTTATATATATAAATATATTAAATATATATATATATATATATATATATATATATATATATATATATATATATATATATATATTTGTGTCTTTTACGGGTCCTATACTATGCACGCCGGGTTATTTACCAAGGCGTGCACCGCCGCTACGGGCTTTGGAGAAATTTTCTTACTATTCTTGTCGTACTCAGAATTATTTGTTTTTGCGAACCGGAAATCACGCGCTGATCCAGGCAGAGTCTCCGAGTATTCTCAGGTAAGTGCTTTTCTATCAACCCATTCACTGATATAATCAGCGGGAGCACGTTTACAGATTTCAACCGGTGCATTTCACGGAGTTGGAAGGCGAGATCAGAGTATTTTGTTATCTTCTCCGAGTATGCCCTCGCCAAACTATCATCTGCGGGTATAGTGAAGTCCAGCAGCAAACATGTTTTCTTCTCACTGTCGAAGATGGCAATATCTGGTCTGTTGTGAGCCACTCCTCTGTCGGTCACCAGCGTTGCGTCCCAATACACCTTATAGCGCTGATTCTCCAGGAGGACTTTAGGTGAGTATAAATGTTGTTCCACCTCATTCTGAAGCAATCCTAACTTCAGGGCAATCTGCTGGTGGTATATCTTTTCCATCGCGTTGTGCCTATCAAGATATTCCCTAGGAGCGAGTATGGGGCTCGAGGAGGTGACATGCTGTATAGACTGTGCGCCCTGGGCGCACCTCCGACACCGATCTGATGGAATCGCTTGTTTGGCGATATGCTTCATGTACATCCTGGTGGGCATCACTTGATCTTGAATCGCCAAAAGCCTTCCTTCCGTTTCCGGGTATAGATAGCTCGCACGCAGGTAAGTTATCGACTCTGTTTTTTCTACCTCTCTAATTTGCAGGTGAGTAGGGTATCTGCCGTGCAAGGCCTTGGCGCTCCACTCTTGGATACGTTCCTCCACAGAGGGCCAGGAGAGCTGATATGTCGGTTCAGCGAGCTTTAGCGCGGACATTTTATCATCAGCCTCACAGATCGCTCTGAAGAAAGGTGAGTTGTTCCTCAGGAAGTGTTCTCTTAGATCACTGACGTTTTTTCCGTGAGCTTCCTCTCGTTAGTCCTCTTCCTCCTTGATGTCGCGGAAGGTAAAGCCTGATTGTAGAGGAGTTGGGATGGTGAACTCCATATTTTGTCAGCATTGACCTGATGTCTTTATCTAGCGC
Source organism: Megalocaria dilatata (assembly GCA_034642435.1). Taxonomy (NCBI): domain Eukaryota; kingdom Metazoa; phylum Arthropoda; class Insecta; order Coleoptera; family Coccinellidae; genus Megalocaria; species Megalocaria dilatata. The sequence continues at coordinate 83,013,333 of CM067854.1, forward strand.
GCGGAGGTCAGTTGTTGACCAACTGAGGATTCCGAACGAATACGTCATGCTTGGGATTGCCCAGATGTTAATGGCCGTAAAGAGAGACTTTGAGTTAAGCTTTGCCTTAAAGAGCAGGGAAAATCTGGTCAGCAGCTTTTCTTTGAAGCATTGTTTCATTTCAGGGGTTTTATTTCCAATGCCTGCTTGATTCTCAAGTATTTATATGGGACTTCCTTACTCAGAGCTGGTATGGTTATGTTATTGCTCAGTGTTGTCCCCTCCTTATTGTCCTCGATCTTACCCCTTCAGACATCCAATACGGCGCATTTATTGATCCCCAACTCCATCCCTATTGACTCGCTAAAAGCTGTGACCAACTCCAGCATTCTTCTTAGTTGTTCTGAGTTTGCGCCATAGAGTTTAAGGTCGTCCATAAACATGCGATGCGAGATAGCTATCTGTCTGCTTTTGTTCACAACATATCCGTACTTGATGTTTTTCAGGACAATGCTGAGCGGATTGAGTGCTAAACAAAACCAGATGGGGCTTAATGTGTCACCCTGAAATATTCCCCGGCTAATCTTTATTTGTTCTGATTCTATAAGCATTTCTCCCATTCGCACTAGCAGCGATGTCCTCCATGTCTTCATCAGGTGTCTCAGGAGCTCTATAACGCTCCCAGCTACTCCTTGCATCTCTAGCACCTTCAAGAGCCACCTATGTGGGATGGAGTCGAACGCCTTTTTGTAATCCACCCAAGCGATAGATATATTTCGAAGTCTCTCTCGAGCCTGCTATTGGTTGTTGTTCACTAGAAACCACTGTTCAGCCTGCTCTAGTGCAATTTGTTATCTCACATTCATCCACCCCAACAAGCAGAAAATACATATCGTAAGCAAAAAGCAAACGTGCTTTATGACTGAATATTTGACCGAACGTTACCAACATATTTGAGAAATAATATGCGCTCTAATATGGACCCTCTAGGAACTCACACATCCGCAGACCGAACAACTGTCTCCCACAAACACTTTTTGAAACCTACCCTGCAAATAGATTTCTCTCAGTGTAACTACTCTGATGCCATAGTATTGTAAGTTCTGCAGAATTACTTCATGATCGGTCGAATCAAACGCTTTGCTCAAGTCGCAGGCAATCAGCCTGCACTTTTCTTTACTACTGAAGGCAATCTCTGGCAGCACAGCAAATATTACTGTACTTGTTGGCTTAGTATATTGAAAACCATGCCATTCCCCATATACAATATTGTACTTTTTAATGAAGTCAGTCATCTCAATTATCTCTGTGAGACTTGCAAGAACGGGGATGGGTCTCTAATTGGTCAGGTTTTTCTCCTTCCTTTGAATGTGGGCACTTAATTCGCCATTTTCAATTGTTTCCAGAGAAAGCCCATATTTTAGTATCTTGGGATGTTCTCCGCCAGTGGTTCCACAAGGACTGCTTCAGTACTGACGGTCACATACAAATGGAATCAGTCCTGAATTATCGGCCTTTGTATTCTATTTCCTTTGATCTCAATGATATAACCCCTTTAACTTCTGTTAATTTACTCTTTGGTCGCTTATATCGAAGTTAAGCACATCCGGACGTAACATCATTTAGATGAATCGGCTATCCAGGTTCCAGTTAGTCCAGCAGCTTTACAAATTTTTTGAGTGTTGGTTACGGGATGAATTGAGCTCGCACCAACAGAGGAAATGTGAACTGCTAGTTCGACTCAAGTTCCTGTTGGAACTATGGTCATCATAAGGAACGAAAACTGTCCTCCAGCCAAGTGTGACCTAGAGAGTTTATCCTGGTAATAGTGCTGAAATTCATGTAGTGCATGTAAAAACCAACAAAGGCGTTATCAAGCGCCCAGTTGTCACACTGTGCCCATTGCCTAATATGGCCGATCACTGATCGACATGGAAAAAATGTTTGCAATCTTCTTTCTAAACCATTTTGCATATAATTGTAAATTTATTCAACTAATTCTAGATTGATTCCGCTGATCTGTACTAAATATCATTAATAGGGAGTTTGAGCTATGGTAATAGAAAGTTCTAAAAATCGAGATATTGTAACGTACATCTGTATAACAATTTTAAACTAAATTTACAAGTTTTATTTGTACCAAGAACAATCTCGATACTTTCATATTATGTTAAAGTGTGCTAAGTCGGGCGGCATCTAGAAATTCAATCCAATCGAGCACTGGAAAGTTATTCAACACATGGCGCCAGCCTCAATTGTCATACTTCAATTGACTTTCTTGAATTTATTACAAATTTTGCAGACTTTATCTTGAATATTATTCTTGAATTATCTGATTCGGAAGCTGATCTGGAACTCATTATGAAGGATACGGACTTCAAAATTTTCTGAATAAAATTCAAAAGAGTCGTGTTTTCTATACTAAGTCACAAATCAGTTTCCGCATCAGACATTCGAAGAATAATGTCCAAGATTTAATGCAAACCTTATGGTATCTACGATATTAACATATTTATAATTATATTGTATTCTCCTTTTATTCTATCGTTTATTTCTCATTTAATAAATTTCTGCACAGAGCAATCAGTCTAAACTGGATCCTGGAAGGGCGATGGTGATTCCCAAATTAAAACTAACCACCCTAATAAGTGCAAAAACCTTAGGCCTGTGAGTACACTTTCTTGATTTTCCAAAATCTTGGAAAACTCATTAATGAAACTCAGAATCTAACTCCATTCGATATGATACTCAATCAGTTGTTCGTAAAAATTATAGTTGTGCAACAATTTTTTCTATTGTGCCCGATGAAAGATTTTGATCTTCAAATAAAAATAAAATAACCCTTCTGATATTACTTGACTACACAAGATCCTTTGATACTCTTGATTTAACAATATTATTGGCCATACTACACTATTTAGGTCTTAGTTCAAATGCGAGTGGATTTTTCCAGAACTACCTTAAAATATGATACCCAATAGTTAAAATATATAATTCTTTGTCTGGAGAATTAGTATCTGATATGGGAAAACAAGTATCAATTTTGGGAGCTTATCTTCAAACAACCTATACATCTACTAAAGGACGGATATTTTGACATTGCAAAGTTCATTACTATGTGGATATTGTTATCCTGTGATAGAAAAAAGTGTTGTACTCTTGTCAGACTACGAATGAGGAACTGAAGAAACTTAGAGAATATGCAGAATATGCTGCTTTCAAATCCCAAGAAGTGTTATTTGAGGAAATTTGGTCGAAAATATCTCGTTGCCGTGGTAAGGGATATTGTTGATATAAGGTGAGATGGTGTTAAATTGCAAATTATGGATAGCGTGATAAGTCTGGGATTAACTTTCGACTCTTCTTCCATATATAACCAACTTAATTCGAACATGACACAACGCGCATATAGTAAGCTGAGAAATTTCTATTTTAATAGATGCTTTATTTCACAAATCATTAAGAATTTATCTTACGAATCAGTGTAACATTCAAGATTCAATTATGCAGATGTAATGTGTATGACAGTTGCTTGACAGCTGTCCAAAAATTAAGAATACAAAAGCTTCAAAATTCTCATCTTCGTTACATTTATAGAATCAGAATGTTTCACAGAATATAACACAAAATTAAGGAAGCTGGATGGTTGCACATGACAGTCGAAGAGGGTTTCATATATGTCTCTACTTTCATAAAATAATTTTGAATAAGTTTCCCGCTTACCCTCAGAAAAATTATATATAGGAGTCACGTTCATAATATTAATATAAGATGTGAAGATTTGATAATCCTTCATAGGACATCATTATATGAGGGGAAATTTCGCTTATATCTTCGGTGGAAAATGCTCTTCCACCACAACTCAAATTATCGAGACTAGATTGAATCTTTAAGCATGGATTGATTTCATGTTTTATTCTATTTGAAATGAATGCCATAGAATAAAAAGAAATATTTTAGTCCTTCAATTTTCATCTTTGAAATTGATAGGTTGAGCAGAATATGCATATATCTGGACTTCGCCATTTTTCACAACTAAATTATAAATGAATCTGTAAATATTATGTGACCGTTTATGTGATGATGAAGACAAAACTTATTACTTTCATTATTATTTTATACAATTATATTCACAATTAGAAATTCAAGTAAAGAACTGTAATCTCGATATTTTCACGTTACTAATGCAGAAAAAATTTTCTTCATGCTCAAATCAGACCATAATTAAATATACGCTAGTGACTCCAAATTTGTCAAGTAACTATATTCGCTGTACATAGAGACACTAATGTATTCATAATACACTAACGCCATCTAGAGTATGCAAAATACATAGAATTAATACATACCTGCGTTAGTAACGTGAAAATACATTTCTTTACTTGAATTAACTCGCAAAGGTATGTCTTGTAAGTATTTTGCATACTTTAAATGGCGCTAGTGAATTATTAATACCTTAGCGTCTCTGTGTATAGCGAATATAGAGACTTGACAGATCTAGGGACACTAGCATACATTGCACTGACGAAAACTATTTAGTATGGAATGTGCGCATCTCTGCAATATGCCTCTGGGATCAACAAAATTTTGTTTGAGTATAGAATTATTATACATATGTACTACTCTGTCAAGAAAGTACCGGGAATTTTCAATTAAAACAACATTTTTACATTTAATCGTGAAAATTTTATTGGGTCGCCTTCAAAATAGGCTCCATTTGCTCCAATACATCTATGCCAACGGCACTTCCAATTATCGAAACATTTTTTATAGGCGCTTTCCGGGATGGACTTTAGCTCTCCCGCCGAATTTTGTTTTATGGCTTCAATCGACTCAAAACGGGTGCCACGAAGGGGCAATTTTAGTTTTGGGAAGAGGAAAAAGTCGCAGGGAGCCAAATCCGGCGAATACGGTAGTTGCTGAAGCACGTTTGTTGAGTTTTTGGCGAGAAAGTCAGTCACAATCGTAGCTCGGTGAGAAGGCGCGTTATCGTCATGCAAAATCCATGAGTTGTTCGCCCACAAATTTGGCCGCTTCTTACGGATACGCTCACGCAAACGTTTCATAACGCCTAGGTAATACTCCTTGTTTACCGTCTGACCCTCTGGAACGAATTCGTAGTGAACCACGCCACGGATATCGAAGAAAACAATGAGCATCACCTTCATTTTCGAGCGGCTTTGGCGTGGTTTTTTCGGTTTCGGCTCACTTTTTGCCACCCATTCCGATGATTGCTGGCTTGTTTGCATATCGTACTCGTAGACCCAGGTCTCATCACCAGTTATGATGCGTTCCATGAATGTAGAATCGGAATTACAGCGATCCAGCATTGTCTGAAGCAACCTGTTCGCGATGACGTTTTTGAAGAAAATTCAGGTCTTTCGGTACGAGTCGTGCGGCCACCTTTCTCATGCTCAAAATATCAATCAAAATCGTACGTGCGGACTCGTGGGATATCTTAAGATCATGTGCTATCTCTCTCAAGCTGGTACGATGGTTTTCCAGCACCCTTTCCTTAATTTTATCGACGTTATCTTCTATCGAAGCCGTCGATGGGCGTCCGGAACGAGGCAAGTCTTCAACCACTTCACGACCGTCCTTGAAGGCTCTGTACCACTGATATGCACGAGTTTTCGATAGAGCATTATCACCAAAGGCCGTTTGCAACATTTTCAATGCATCGGCACACGAAAATTCACTTGCAACATAAAACTTTAAACAAATTCTTTGCTCAACGTAATCACCCATAGTAAAAATCGGCACGCACTCTGACATCGACTGACTTAATCAGCTGTTGCAAACACACTAGTTGACAGATCCCGCTCAAGCTTGGCATAGTAATTAAGGACAGTGGTACCAACCTAGGAAAAAAAATTTGTACCTGCCTCATTGCCCCGCCAGATTAAAATCGATAATTCCTGGTACTTTCTTGACAGAATGACTTTCTCAATTTCTAGAACTTTCTATTACCATAGCTTATACTACATATTAATAATCCGTGATAGTTTACTTCAAGATGAAATCCACGCAAAAGATGGGCGATTTTTCCTCAAATAGGGTGAATATTTCTCGAGCGTTCTGAATAACTGGGAATGATCATGCTGGTTTTCATTTAACAAAGGATAGTAAGTTTCAAAATCAAAAAAATATCAAGTCATATATTTCCATATTTATTCGATTTTCTGCCGAAGCAGGTCACATCGATATATATTCTGATGAAGCAAGCACATTTGTAGGAGGTAGAGAGGATTTGAAAGAGTCGTTTTATCATCCTAAGAAACTCTATTCAAATGAAATAAGAAATAAGTTGGCATTTCATTCCCGCCCGCCCTTCACGCATTCGAAGTCGTTATCTTTATGTTTATTATTTCCCCAATTATTTACAGCATATGTCTTAAATTTCATTTTTTCCTTATTATGGTACAAGTTCAAACATATTAAATGAAATCAAATAAACAATCAAAATATTTTCAAAATTCAACTTGGGATCGATTAGAATTCGAACGCCATAAACTCATCCACGGACTTGAACCCACTCTCAGTAAGCAGAGTCTTAATCCTCAGATTAGATTCTTTTTCTTCATGTGCCCTGTCAGTTCGATATGACGTTAGCGGTCACCATTGAGAAGGTATCTCGATCCTCTGCTTTATGCAAAAAATGTCTCATTCAGGTTCACTCTTGAATATTTTCAAGCCATGAAACTCGTCTTCTTCCTGCACCCCCCCGGCCTTCTCCTTTTCCACTAATAATTAGCTATAAGACTCTACCGGGTATTGAAAAATAAAGATTTAATATTTTTACAGCTGGTTATAGACTTCGAAATAAGTAAAAAATTTCATATAAACATGGGCCCGCAAACGAGCCGTTTTGGAGCGATATAAGCGATTTTCCGCATTTAAGTACCTTTATTGAGTATTTTGCATCCGATTCGAGTTGTTTAGTTTCTTTCACGTTGTTCTTAGGAAAAAGTTATCATTCCTGAATTAAATTCCTCATTTCAATATTGAAATGAGTGATATGGTTTTCATGTATGGCCGTGACAACGGATGTGGTCCTGAAGCACGTGGCCTTTATGCAGAGGCTTACCCCCATCGTCAAATTTCTTCTCATGTGACGTTCAATCAAGTTTTTAGACTAATGAGGAAAACTAGTTCCTTAGAAAAACGCTCATGATACTGGACGTCCAAGATCTGTAAGTACTTCAGAAGTTGAAGAGAAAATTTCAAATATTGTGACTGAAAATCCCGGTACAAGTGTAAGAAGAATTTCAGCGAAAGTAGAAATGAGTGGTCCCCTTGTCTGGAGAACTATGCATCAGCAACTTCTCTATCCATTCCATATTCAACACGTGCAAGCTCTTAATCTTCCCGATCGTCAAGCCAGAAAGACAATGGGTTTCAACAAAGATTGCTGAACATCCGAATTTCACTCCTAATATCCTTTTCATTGATGAAGCTGGCTTTACCAAAGATGGGATTTTTAACTTTCATAATAGCCATATTTGGGCGAGTGAAAATCCACACGCCATTCATGAATCCAGGTGTCAACAACATTTCCGTATAAATATCTGGATAGGTATATTAGGAAATCGTTTGTTAGGACCAGTAGTTTTACCACGAAATTTAGCAGGAGCCGCATACCTTAACTTTCTTCAAAATACCTTGCCCGTTTTTCTAGACGTGGTACCTTTAAATCAGTGGACGAATATTTGCTTTACGCAGGATGGAGCGCCCCCACATTATACACTTGCTGTTAGGGAATATTCAGATCAAACATTTCCCAGAAGATGGATAGGGCGAGGAATCCCAGTGCCATGGCCTGCTAGATCGATTGAATCCTTTGTACTTTTGTATTTGGGGTTATTTGAAATGTTTAGTGTATGCACCGTCAGTGAATAATATCGAAGAGTTGCAACATCTGATTGAATTATCCTGTCAAACGATCCGAACACAACCAGGTCTTTTCGAAAGAGTATGATGTACTTCCTGCATTAGAATGGATGGTAGTCATATGAAACATCTTCTGTAAAACACTAGAAGTCAAAATAAATCGAACATATTCTGTAATTTATTTGGTTGCGCTAGTAGTTAATATTTGGAAAACCAAAATCTATCTCCAAAACGGCGCATTTGCGGACACATGTTTATATGAAAATATTTACCTTTTTTTTGAGATCTAGAATTAGGTCCCAAAATATTGAAACGCTGTTTTCTAACACTCAGTATAACGACTCTCCCTCTGTACATGTCTCAGATAAGTTATCTTTCTACACTCCACAACCTTATGTAATTCTCTACCCTTATTTACAGTTCTTAGCACATCTGCGTTCGTCCAGGGAATTTTAAGCATTCCACATCTCTAATGCTTCAGTGCGGTTCATCGTCGATAACTAAAATGTCCATGCTTTCAGTCCATACAAAACCACTGTCCAAATATAGCACTTTACCATTCTCTGTTTTAATTCTAAGTTGAGGTGGTCATAACATAAAAACGTTCTCATTTTCATGAAAGTGGTCTAAGTCATTGCTATCCTGCGTTTGGTCTCTATATCAGGATCCAGTTGCTCCGTTATTATAGAACCTAGATATAAGAATTTGGGAAACCTTTCAATTGGCATCTCATTCAATCGAAGCGGAAAATGCGAATGTGGGTTACGGCTACAGACTAAGAATTCAGTTTTATTTATGTTTATTTTTATTCCCATTCTCCTACTTCCTGAATACGATCAAGCATGATCTGAAGGCCCTAAAGGCTGTCTCATAGGATCACTGTATCATCCGTATATCACAGAATATTTATGATTTCCTCATTTATTTTTATTCCATATGGTCAGTAATTGATCTGAATACATATTGAATAAAGTTGGAAACAAAATACTACTTTGTCTTACTCTCCGTTGTAGAAATTTCTCTGGGAATATTATTTCCGATTTTTTTTGCGGTTTGATTCCAATACATATTCTTAATGATACGTATAACTCTGTCCTCGATACCTTTGTTTTTCAGTATTTTCATCAATTTTACCTATCGCACTCTATAGAAGACCTTCCCAAAATCCACGAAGCATATGAAAACGTCTTTATCTAGTCAGGGCACTTCTGCAATGAGACATTTAACACAAAAAGCGCCTCTCTAGAACCTATAGCATTTCTGAAACCAAACTGTGCCTTTTCAAGATCTTCTTCGCATTTGAGCCTGATTCTTTTGTGGAGTACTCTGAGAAAAATTTTGAGGGTGTGGCACATAAGGCTTATAAGCCGATATTCTGAACATTTTCTTGCTATACGGTTCTTTGAAAATGCGACAAATGTAGACCTGAGCCAGTGCGACGGAATTTTTTCAGTATCTTGAACCACATTGAAGATTTTTACTATTACTCCAATATTATCCTCGTCGACTACTTTCAGCAACTCTGCAGTTATTTCATCCGGCCCAACAGCTTTTCTACTTTTAGCTTTGTTCTACTTCTGATTCCGGTATCTCGGGTCCGTCAAGACAATCCTCGAGCAGCTCGGCATCACAATTTCTGTCATCGTTGAGCAGCTCTGATATGTAAATTTCTCATTCTTTTTTAATTTCGTTTTCAGTAATAATTATTTTATTGATATAGTCAACTAATACAGAGGGGGCTTGTTTTTTGAATATGCCACTTATTTCCTTAACCTTTTTATGCATGTTGAATAAATATGTTATGTTTCGTTATTATACTCCTCATTTCCTCGCAATTCTCTATCATCCATTTTTCTTTGGCTATTTTCATCTTTTTTTTCTTTTTTTCTGAAATTGTCGATATTCAGCCTCTCTTGTTTTTTTTTTTGATTATTAGATATCCTGGTGAAATCATATGCTCCGATAGCTTGTTGAGCAGCTTCATAGAATTGAAACATGGATATCCGGAATCGCCGCCAACCGATGAACCGGAGCCACAAGTTTATCCCTGGATCTCGTTCGATATTCTTGTATCATGCTTGATTAACATACTGCTAGTCTTATGAATATATAGTAGGCAATCACTGTTGGGTCAAAAATTAAAGTGATGTGACCTAAAAAGGTGCAAGATCGCAGAAACAAAACCTATCCAGAGCACAACTGAACTCCTAACTCACACAAGCTGAAAAAGCTTCTGAACGATCTTCACAGAAGATCTAAGACTATCAGGATAATAATAATAAATAAATGAATAATCGAGTATTTAACAGCATGGTAAAGTAAGTATTCTGTATATATAGCTAGTCCTTTGGTCGACTTCTGACAATAATCTCAGAGCATTCTTCTGCTTCAGGAATACTCTTTGTTCATCTGGGGACGACCCCAACAGGATCACACCGTAGATCATACGTCCGTGGAACTGAGCATTGTGAGAAGCATAAATCTAGCTTCAATTGTAAAAATAAGCAACTGAATTTTCTATTTGTGGATTTGAAAAGCTTGTAGCCTGCTGAAACATCATGAAAGCGTTAGATGCAGGAGTAATAAAATTAGCTAACCTTTTAAATAAGGCTCATGATTGAGTGGTCATTATCTAGCCAAATGCTGGAATAAGAACTTGTTCATTTTTACCATAATTATATGAGTAGATTTATTTTAAAAAATCTATGATTGTTTCGGTCTTTACTTGACGGAAATTTATCTTGAAAGTATGAATAAATTACCACCCAGAATATTTGGTTTTTTACCAAATGCCTAGAACTTGAAGTCATCCCCAAGTACATACAACTGAAAACAAGGAATAAGACCCCAGCAGCAGATAGAGGTAGATTGATAGGAATGGAGACCTGGTTGAAAATGGACAGGAAACATGAATATCAGAAGAGAGACGCATACAACATATATTTTAAGGTAATACACTCTGAGTTGACTTATAGAATGCACGATGTCTTGTTCGATAACTTAGATAATAATATTAGAAATGATATTGATGAATTGATACATAAAAAATACAAAATACAGAAAAAGAAATTAAAAAATTTAGTAACTAAAAAGAATCAAATTAACTTAAATCAACAAATTCCAAAAAAATATTCCGAACATATTTTCTATCGTAGATTCATGAATATCTCCGAGGTAAAATTCAACCATACCGAAATAGAACTGTTAAAAAAAGGATATAAGTACAATTTAAATAATAGCAAGAAGAAATCTTTAGAATATTTAGCTATGGACTCAGAACTTGCACTCAAAAATTGTCAAAATTCAAATAAGGATAAGTAGGCATTGGCTAATATTATAAATAAAAAATGTAATCATCACCCGAATAATAACAATCACACAATAAAATCTATAAAAACTAAAATCTTAAAAAATGATTTAGTATTCACGCGTGCCGATAAAGGAAATACAGTAATAGCAATCGATAGAACAAGTTATATAAATAAAACAACAGAATTCTTAGACCCAGATAAGTATATAATTATCAAAAAGGACCCAACAGATAAATATCAAAATGAAATAAAAATAGCCATAAAAAACGCTACGGCACTTTTCGGTACTAAACCATTATTTAATTCAACTTTAATGAATCCTCAACCACCAAATATGTATTCTTTAATCAAGGTACATAAAGAAAGTTTTCCCATCAGACCAGTTGTGTCATTTGTTACAGCGCCATCATATAGATTGTCTAAGGCACTTATTAAAATCATACTATCGGAAACAAATTTTGAAGCAAAATTATCTATAAAGAATACATACCATTTGGTAAATAACATAAAAGATGTACGTGTTCCAGATAATGCAAAGCTTATATCGTTTGATGTAAAGAATTTATTTCCGTCCATACCAGTCGAGGAAACCATAAAATTAGTAGATAACCTGCTACTCCGAAAAAGAACCAATTCGGTAATAAAACAAGAAATAATGGATGTTTTGACAGTTTGCTTGAAACAAAATTATTTCACGTTCAACGGCAAGATTTACATAGATAACGATGGCCTCACTATGGGAAATCCTTTGAGTCCGTTACTATCCGAAATTTTTATGGATTCCTTAGAAACTAGAATAATCAATAGCCCTTATTTTGAATGTTTTCATTTATTGGTAGAGATATGTCGACGACGTTCTATGTTTATTCAATGGCACTGAGAGACAATTTTCTTTGTTTGTGGATTTCATAAACAAATTATCCCCAACCATACAGTTCACTTATGAAGGGGAAAAAAACAATAGTATAAACTTTTTAGACTTAACTATCACAAAAATTAATAATAAACACGTTTTTTCAATATACCGGAAACCAACCCATACAGATAGCACAATTCACTTCACATCAGATCACCCATACTCACAAAAATTAGCAGCATACAATAGCATGTTATATAGATTAGCCAACATACCCATGTCACGTGAGAATTTTGACAAAGAATATAACATTATCAAACAGATTGCGTTGAACAACGGTTTCAACGTCCCGATTATTGAGAATCTTTTCTTAAAAATACAATTAAAGCTTGCCTTGAAATTAGTATATCCCATTTATAATGATCCAATTGAAAGTAAATACATTTCGTTGACATACTTGAGACCAAAAACAGAAAAGGTAGCTAGATATTTAAAGAAGAATCACAATTTTAGAATTTCTTATAAAACGAATAACTCCATAGGAAAATTAATAAAAAATAATAAAGATAAATCATCTAAGAACAAGAAATCAGGTGTTTATAAGTTAACTTGCGGTACTTGCCATTTTGTATATGTTTGTCAGACAGGAAGATCGTTCCAGACGAGACTCAGGGAACATGAAAAATGCTATTGCAACAAAAAGGGAAATTCAACCCACGCAGAGCACCTTCTAGACACAGGACATGGTTTTAATAGTAACTTTGAAATTTCACACTTAGAAAACAAAAGTTTTAGATTAAACTTATTAGAAACTTTAGAAATTAATAGATATTATAAAAGAAAAATATTATTGAATAACCAAACTGAATTAAGTAACTCCCCTTTGTTGAATCTTTTTTGAACCATTTTCAGTTTCCCAAAAGTATTGTAAAACTCTCTTCACTCCCTCTTCTATTTTTGTTATATCCATTTACTATAAAATGAAGTTCTTGTTCACGGTATACTCAGTATCTTGTAATACTCACCTGAAGAAGTCATGGTATGACGTAACGATCGTAGTGTCAATAAAATATTAGCGGAAATTAGAATATTGTTTTTATTCATATTTTAAAAAAGTTGAGATTATCTATTATCTGCAATTTATGTATGGAATATTCATTTGCGAATGGCGAATTAATAAAACAAGATATCAATTGTGTTCAGGAAATGCACGATGGTTTGGAAATTTTTGCTTTCGCCTCAGTTTTGAATAAGTTATCAGAATTCTGGCCCCCCAACGAAGAGAAACAGTAAGAAAGAAGTCTCCGCAGTGCCAACATACATCACATTAATGGCATATTGTTGGAGAAATACCGCTTATTATTCCGTTATATACCCGCTACTAGTTCGCTGAATGTTAATTCCGGATATATTATAACTTTGCCCTTATTTGAATTATTGATAGTGACAATTTAAACATAACACGTTCTAGACACAGTTTATTGGGAAGAAGTTCCAGTTCTTCAAGAATCACCCCTAGATGTTGGTCTATCCTGGATTCTAGGTTAGTTTTCTAATACCACGCTTTCGCTATTTACTTATGTTAATATTCCATATATCTCTCCTTAATCTGATCTATCGTTTCCCGCACATTTCGATCTTTCTGCCAGATAATTTTATCTTCCATTTCAAAGCAGTTTGTTCCTTCGTCCGGATGATTTCACCTTCCGTCGAATCAAAATATTTATTGCTCTTGTACGAAAGTTTTTACAGGATTCATATGGAGCCCATAGTAGGGTAAATGTGATCACGATTGTCAACACCGGTTGGCAATGGTGATTAGCATGTGGACAATGGTGATCAACACATATCGCACACATAATTGTGCGCAGAGTCCCATCCAGTACAATCGGCATAAGCCCAGAGCCCACAAGAAGTGCATCGGTACCATGTTTCATTGTTTCGTCCAAATTCACCACATACAAGACACAAGTTGCTTGCATCTTCTGTATCATCGTTTTCGTCGTCCTGGCATAACTCATCCGTATTCACGTCTGACATCGAAGTATCATTGGATTCCTGCAGTATTTTCTTCTTTACCTTCTCACGACTGATTTCCTGTGGCTTGCTTTTATTCCCTATTCCTTTTCCTTTTCATTGGGTTTTCACAGCTTTGGCCTTCTTTTTGTTTGACCTAGAATTATAAAACTAGATAAAAAAAACGTCAATATTACATTCATGTTCCACAATTGATATAATTGTATAGACTATGCACCAACTGAAATGGAAATTTGTCAATATCAAAATCATATATAGTTATTCAATTGAATCAGTCTTTACTTCATGAAAATCCATATTAAATAATAATAAATGAAGGTTATTCTGATTTTCACAAATTTTTATTGTTGTTTATTGATAATAATAATATAATATAATAATAAGAGAGTTCATTCATCAAAAATATACAAAAATTAAACTACTCAATAAGTACTGTAGAGTAAAACATCCTAGGATATTAACTGTGCACAGTCCAACTAATTTAGAATTAAACTCTTTAAACTAACACAAAAATATTCAATCCCCCAACCAGTTACTCCTAACGTACTTCATCACAGAAATGCTCAGTTGATGTAGAATTCATGCCGTTCGTATACAATTCCATTTATTCATTTAATCAACCTATTTAATCCTGTTCACTATCTACTTCTATTAGGTTTGATTTATTATTTGATGTATTTTTGCTCTATCGTAGTCCATTATCCACTTCTTCAATTCTTTCTTGAAAGACATTTTGCCTTTCCTGTTTTTTATCTTCTAGGGTACTAGAGGGAACAGCCTTTGGTCTATGTATGTGCAACATCTCTGACCTATTCTTTTCGACGATCTTGGGCGTTCCAAGTTTTCTTTAGCAGTTCTTGTTTCATATCCATGGTCCTTCGCCTTAATATGAATATTGTTCTCATAGATGTTCCTGATTATTTTATGAGCAAATATATAACATCAAGTACCTTGGCCAATTCATAAAGATCCTTACTAGGGTTAGTAATTTTTTTCCATTTATTATTTTGAGGAAATATGTTTGCAATATATTTACTCTTTTTTTGTGGCAGTCCAGTACCCCACACCAACCAATCATTCCGTAGTATAGCTGTGATTGCACAAGCCCATTATAAATAATTTTCAGGTGTTTTATACTTTTCATGCTCTTTTTCAAATATTTGAACCTATACAAAATAACCCTCAGTTTTCTCGTTAAATAATTCATGTGTTCATTCCATTTTAAATGTTGGTCGATCATTACGCCCGGGTACCTCAAGGAAACCGCTTTTGCAATGTTTAATTCATGGGTCATATGTAAGTTCCCAAGATCTTCAACTTCAGCTTTAATCGAAGTAAATGGTAAGTATTTTGTCTCTATTTCGTTCAAGGTGAGCTTATTAAATTGGAACCATTTTTGTATATTTTCAAAGTCCTCAATAACAATTTTTTTCAGGTCTGTCCACGATGAGCCCTCGTACAGAACCACGGTATGGTCTGCGAAACTTATAATTTCACCTTCACTTCTCATCTCTAAAAGATCATTAATGTACAGAAGAAACAGAAGCGGTCCAAGGAGCCTGTGGGATTCTGTAGGTAACAATTTTTTTTTCTAATTTGTTTATCATTTATCATCACAACCTGCTGCCTGTTGGTAAGGCAGTTTTCAAACAGTTCATGAATTGATCCGCGAAATCCATAATAGTAAAGTTTTTCTAACAACTTTTCGTGACTAACTGTGTCAAATGCCTTCGCCAGATCTATGAATATAGCCAAAGTTGGTGTACTTTTATCTATATTTTCATGAAGGTTAGTTGTTATAGCCCTTATGGCATCTTCTGTCGAAAATATTTGTCGGAACTATTTTTGTGACGAGATCTCATATTTTTCCAAATAATTAATTTCTCAATAATTTTAGCTATGCTCGAAATTAGAGTAATTGGCCTTTAATTTACCATTTATGACTTACCTCTATTCTTGAATATGGGTATCACAATCTCCACTTTCATAATATCAGTAAAACAGCCTTTCTTGAAACAAGTGTTCACCAGGTAAGTCAGGAGTTCTGCTATTTCATCTCTTACCTCCTTGAGCGTTTCAGCTTTGATGGAGTCAAAGCCAGTCGACTGTTCATTTTTTAGAGCCGATATGACCGTTGTTACCATGTGCAGTTAGGTCTACTTTGCTTGCATGGTGCAAAGCTATTGAAAGATTCTTGAGAAGGAAAAGTAGAAGACATAATATGGGCACAGATGCAGTCGAAATTGTGGCAAAAAATTTTTCGTGCAGGAGAAAAAGATCATTGTTGGTAAAAAAATGTTGAACATATTTTCCTCTTTTCTCATTTTGCTAAGGTCTTCATCACTCCAAATTCACATTTAAAAAATAAAAATGATCAACAACAAATATTACTCACCTGACAAAACTGATATCCTTGATTAAAACTTTAAACTCCAAGATATTCTATGGTCGTCACAAAAATCACAGAAAGCTGTATTATATGGCTTTCTTTAAACCACTTGAGATTCCATAATGAGTTTTATTCAAAACTAGTATAATTATATATATAATATACAAAATTTGAATATCAAAACAGATATAATCTGTTGGTCTCCAATAATTTCAATTTCAAAATTAATTATGAATAAAAAATTTTTGAAATTAAAATTATAGGAGACTAACAGAATAGATCTGTTTTGATATTTTGATATTATTATTTTGTAATATTACTTCTAGCAAGTGAACACCTCATTTTATTATTTTAAAAATTAATAATTTGAAAATTATGATGAATGAAAATAACAGATGTCAAATTAAATTGTTCGAAATTTTCACCTTCCGCTTGATTCCAAGCCTCACATTGACGAATTAAAGATGTTGGATGAGATCGGGGTCGTTTCAGGAAGTATTCATTTAAATAAGAAACGACTTATCTCCCTTTATGAGGTGGTGCTGATATCATACTTTTCCGACATTGTTGATCTATCTCTACGTCATCAATGAAGTCAAAAAGGTTGTGCTCCAGAAAATTTCTCTCTAAACCTGCATTAAAATGATCATTTATTGTTCTAAATGACATGTACTGCCCTAAACATTGACACTAAGACGTTGACACTGAAATGTCTTGGTCTAACATGTCTTGCAATGCCAAAACATGTTCATTATAATTCTTGATTATATCGTCCCTAGTAAAACAAACCTGTGTGCATGTTTTCGATGTTCCATCAAAAATTTATGTTCTAAACGACAACGAATAGGATCTGTGCTTATGATCACACAGAAATGTTTGCTATCATCTATTAGAGTTTGTCATAGAGCTCATACAAGCGTTTAAAATGTTCTCGGTATCTTGAATATTTTGTTTGTTATTTGATACACTTTAATATAGTTTGTTTTCGTGTCATTCCATATCCATGTTAATTATTTTTGCGCTTTTGTTCCAGGGAACAGCGTGTCATCGTTTCGCCGAAATATATTTTTTGAACGCTATTATGCGATCGGCTGTAATAGGTAGTATACAAGAAGTAGTTACGAATCTGGAAAAGTGCACAATGTTGAACAAGAAATTAATAGAGTGAAGCTGGATATTCTGGGCCACAGCGATACATGATGGCCAGATTCGGGCCAACATTCTACAAAAATGGTTGTATATACAACGAAAATCAACATATATAGGGAATAGCAATAACCGTGGTCACGGAGTTCCATAAATCAATCTTGAACTCCTCTATCGTATCAGACCGCACATCTGCAGGAACAGCTGAATAAGTTGAGCTGTGAACTATGTAGTTCAAATCTAGGCACTAATTTTAGATAAATCGGAGGATGAGATGAGGCAGTTAACTGTACTATGTGTGCTATGCTCGCTTAAAAGCAGAGATGCTCTAGGTGATTTCATTGTGGAAATCGGAAGGGGAAAATTTGGAAGGCATGTCGGTAAGTATTATATTGTGTTTATTGTAGTACAGTGTAATTACAATGATCATACAATTTTAACCCACCAAAACTACATGGTGTATCATAAATATAAATGGTGAAATATAAAATTGAAATACATGTATATAACATTAAAAAAATTCAAAAAATACAGATCTACCCATTTCACACAAGCTGCGAAGTGAAATTACGATGGACATTTTCACATAAGTAACAAACTGTTCAATCTATTGGATCTGTGAAGAACTTTTCCAATCTGTAGTAGGCTTGTACCAATTTTCTTTTGAGTATATTCCGGATTTTTTTGCCACTTAACTCTTTATATTGTTCGGGTAGCTTGTTGTATATCTTCAACGCTAGATGATTTACACTCAGTTGTGTGGTTGTTATCCTGTGGTGAGCGATGATGAACCTGTTATTCAGTTAAAGTTAAGTTATTCAGCTGAAAAGTCTCTTTGTAGTCATGGATATAAGCGACACAAGCAAAGTATAAATGGGGAGGTCAGAGTGAGGATGTTTGCCGGCCTAAATAATTGCCTACAGGTAAATGTTGTCACAGCATTACATATTATTCGTACAGCCATTTTTTTTTGCTTGTGAAAGTAATTTCTTTTCCAGGCATGTTTCCCCAAGCCAGTATTTCATACGAAATTGCTGAATGAAAAAACAAAATACGTCACATTTGCTGCTTGCTGTTCATCCAACTGCTTTATTCTTCTTATGACGAAGATTCCTTTCGAGGGACCTTTAGCCAGTTCATTAACGTGACATGAGAACATAAGATCTGACTCGACTTGTGTTCCTAAGAATTTAAGATACTTTGTCTCAGAGTCTCTCAGTGAGAACCATAGTGACTAAGTTTTTTTCCGGGTTCATCCTCATTTTATTGGCACTAAATCATTGTTGAGATTCTGCCAACTTTTTTTAGTGCTGTTCTCTAGTTTTGCCGAGTTGAGGGGCCATATTGAGGAAGCTGGTGTCATCCACAAACATAACCATGTCCACCTGCTCCATGTTCGCTGGAAGATCATTAACATACACCAGGATGAGTATTGGTCCCAAAATTGAAATTCCGGTACTCCGCAGTTGGAGTGTTTTTCGCCAATGTGAATCTGTTGGTACCTGTTTTCAAGGTAGCTGGTTATCAGCCTCAAAGGAACTTCCCTTATTCCATAAAACCTCAATTTCTTTAGCAGCAGCTGGTGGTCAATGCTATCAAAGGCCTTACTGAAGTCACATGAAGATAATTCACATTTCCGTCTTTCGTTAATAGTATCCGCTATCTTATTCAAAATCTCTAACAGGGCTACTGTGGTAGAATTTCCCTTCAGGCAGCCGTGTTATTGTTTGCTTCAAATGTCTAGATTTTTGATGAAGTTGATAAATCTATTTCTCATCGCACTCTCCAGAATCTTTGATATGGATAGTTGTAAGGTTATCAGCCGGAACTTATTAATTTCTTCTGGGTCCCCACTTATGTGCACTGGAATTACTCGGCTCTTTCTGAATTGTTCGGGAAAGTGTCCCTCAGACAAACATCTTGTGAATATGTCACTCAAAGAAAGGGCTAATTTGGTGATGATCTTTTACAAAACTTTTGTAGATAGTCCATACATGTCTTTTGTGTTTTTATCCTTCAAATTTCTTGTGATTCTTTCTACTTCATCCAATGTTATGTCTGGCATGTATATAGAGTAACTTGGTTGCTTTCTACATTTTTTCAATAGTTTTTCTGGTGTTGGGTTAACGCTGTTGCAACACCTTGCTGTTTCTTTTCCTATGTTGACGAAGAAATTATTCAACTCATTAACAGTATTCTTCGGTTCCACTACTTTATGCTTGTACTCTGTTCCATCTTTGCTTAGAGTCCAAATCGCCTTTGACTTGTTTTCTGCCTTTTTTATCCTTTCTAGGTTAATTTTACAGGTAATCTCTGTCAACTTTTTCCTGTATTTTGCCTTGTGTGAATTGTATGCCGTCCTACTTACATCGTCCTTCTTCACAGATCGTAGCCAGTGCATCTAGTTTTTTCTTCATTTCAAAGATTTATTTGTTCATCTTGGCTTTTTTCTGTTCCTTCTTCTATGAAATGATAGCACTTATTATCGAAGGCTGCAATAAACTTTTCCCAGAATGCGTCAAAACCTAGTCCAGCTGATTCAGCCCTTGTTTCATCAAGTTCACGCTTTAGCATGTCCAATGTTTGTTTGGATTATGTTCCTAACCCTTTTTATTTCTTTTTCACCTGATGGAGTTTGTGCTGTTATCTGTTATCTGATTCGATGACAGATTCTGCTGAGCATTTCGACATATTGGATAGATCTTCAACCAGTATGGACTGAGTACAAGAAACGATACAGGGGATAATATTCAACCGTTAAGTCAGGCTAATGACTGGTTTACGACAAACATTATCTTTGAGCTATC
Organism: Megalocaria dilatata; assembly: GCA_034642435.1. Taxonomy (NCBI): domain Eukaryota; kingdom Metazoa; phylum Arthropoda; class Insecta; order Coleoptera; family Coccinellidae; genus Megalocaria; species Megalocaria dilatata. Next base: position 83,033,748 of record CM067854.1, read on the forward strand.
CAATCGTCGTCTATATAGATGGGAACTTTCACAAGACAAAAAATTACATCACTGGACACATACTGATCACATTGTGATTCACCATCGATACAAATATAGCATCAACATCAGTGAATACCTACCAAGGAGCCGATATCTTGTTGAATCAAAATCCACCCATAGCAAATATTAGAACTTAACTCAAAAACTATCCAGTAAAACCAAGTGAAAATGAACAAAACGTATCTCAACTAAAAAATCCAGGACATAAAACACATACTGCAAGGCAAAATGAACAGTAACATAGTCAGAAGACGTGAATGAAAAGTGGAATAGCGTAAAAGATGCCATTCTAGAGACCTGCAGGGAAATTCTTGAAAAACAGCCAGAGGATGACCGCAGATATTCTCTAGTTAATGGATGGAATATGTAACCTGAAACAGCAAGGAGAAATTTAAGAGTATTCAAAAAGAAATATAAGACAAGATTAGGGAGGCAAAGGAAGAATATCAAAGGAAGAAATTGGGAAACTATCAAAAAAACATGATAACTTCGCAATCCACGAAAAAGTAGGAAAATTCACTGAAACTCAAAAAAGAAGGCATATCTCTGTTTAAATGGACGAAGATGGGAATCTCATTGAAGAGGTGAGAAGAAAGATGAGGACTAGAAAAAATTTCATTCAGGACCTGTTTGTAGCTACGAGTAACAGAAGGGAACGGGAAGAAGAGTTTTCTCAAAATAGCGGACCAAAAATTATCAAATATGAAGTTATATATGTCCTTGAAGCTCCTAAAATTGAAATTGAACTTAAACCCATTTAATGTGGTTTACGAAGAATACATTACTGAGGTGTGGCTTGTCTTTCAATTTTACGAAAAAAGCTAACGCTGAATGCAACAATGACTATCGACACTGAGTTGAATGAATTATACTTTGGAAACCCTTCTCAAATTTATTAATCATAAAAATAGAAAACTAGAACAATATATGAATGAAACTCATGCTTAAGAAACGGACTGGGCACCAGGAAAGCATTATTTGAGGCTAATGTGTAAGGTTGGCGGATATGAATCAATCAGTTAAACTCTACAAGGACATAGTCATTAGTGTCCTCAACTCCAACGGTTATAAACAATATATCACTTGAGCCACCAGGGTGAATTCTGAAGCCTCAAGCTGCATAGACCACGCATTTATGAGGAAAAATTACCGCTTAAGGGTTGATATTGTTCTTTTTATTTTCGAAAATGCTGTGACTGATCACTATAGTACTGTTTTGAATATAAACGCAAAAAAATGAGAAAAAGGAAAGTAGAAAGATTGAATACAGGTAAATGAAAACTATCAACCACGTAGAACTGAACAATGTCCTCCAAACAGAAGAATGGTGGAAAGTTTCCGAAGAAAAAATGCCAGCACAGCCTATAATATGTTTCAAAATAAAATAATATCATAAATAGAAAAATGCTCACACTATAGACGTGTAAAAATTACCACTGAACTCAAAGCCTGGATAGCACAAAGATTACTGAATTCAATAAAAAAGGGATAATATGAAGAGAAAATTATACAAAGATAACCAACCGAGGTAGCATTTGCTACTTCGGTTGGTTGAATATAGTTATATTCAACTCTCATTTTGCAACAGTAGGAGAGAACATGGCGAGGGCCATAAAAGATGACCAAAATTCTGACTTTACAGACTACAATCTTACTAACAACTTAATACTGAAATCAATGTACTTGAGCCCTGTTACTACCCTTGAGATTTTCGATTACATAAGAAGTTTGAAGAATAAATCCTCCAAATGATGACATGATCAGCACAAAAACTTTGGAACAAATAGCACCTAACATCATCACAGTACTAGCTCTTTTAGTGAACTTATCGTTTACAACTGGCCAGTTCACAAATGCTCTGAAGGAAGCTATAATTACACCGATCCACAAAGAAGGAGATATAACTGACCCCAAAAATTTCAGGCCATTATGCGTAACATCAAAGATAGCTAAAATATTTGAAGAATGTATGGCAAGTAGATTGAATAAATACCTTTTAAAAAATAATATCTTATCAAATCAGCAGTTTGGATTCAGGAAAAACCTTTCAACAGAAGATGCCTTATTTCGATTCACAAACAGAATTCACGAAGAACTGAATAAGAATAAAAAAGTAATTGGAATTTTTATTGACTTGGCGAAGGTATTCGACAGTATTTCTCATGAACTTGTTCTGAAAAAGCTTGACTGGGTTGGTAAACGCGCTGTGGCATACGAACTATCCAAAGATTAGTGAGAGATCGCATATCACTTGTCAAAATCAATGACCATCTCAGCGAGCCCCAACAATTAAGATATGGTACTCCACAAGGAACAATACTAGGCCCACAATTGTTTTTTATATACAAGAATGATATGCTGAAAATATATATAAAATGAGAGATTATTTCGTACACCAATGATACTGTTCTACTCTTTGCTGAAGACATGAGAGAATACAAAAACTTCTTCAGAAATAGGCTTGTATAAGATCAAATGCTGGCTGGATATGAACCTCCTTAGCTTAAATTTTCAAAAAACAAAGTTCATGGCTTTTTCTAACTCCGTTGCCACCCAACTAAATTTTTTCAACATAATATATCATTCAAAATGTATCATCAATAAATGTTTATGCCGTAGAGAGATAAATACAACAGATAATATAAAATACCTGGGTATAATTAAAAACAATGTTTTAAAATGGGATAACCACTCGCAATACTTGACCAACCGATTAAGATAACTTGTTTACACTTTATTGAGCTGCGAAAATTTCTTCCGATAAGAATATTGAAAATTGCCTATGAAGCTTTAGTCGAGTCTATGTTTTCCTATGGAATAATTGTTTGGGGTGGTACTTATAAAAATCGGATAAAAACTCTGATTTCAACTCAAAAGTGGATTCTAAGAGTGATCTTCTCAAAACCAAGAAAATTCCCAACAGCTCAGCTCTTTTCCAATAACTGCGTGATGAATATGCAACAATTATATGTTTTCAATGTCTCCAAATTCATTTATCGGAATGAAATAATACAAAATATAAGTTCACATGATCATAACACAAGAGAAAGAAAATTTACAAATACCACAGGCCAACACAACACTCTTTCAGAATTATATATGCACCACCTGTCCTAAAATATACAACAATATACCTCAGGAAATTAAAGGTGTACAGAATTTCAAGTTCATCTCCAAGAAATTGAAAAAGTTCATTTTAACAAATGTAAAGCAATTCTAAATAACCTAAAACCAATATCATATCATATTTTAGCGAAAAAGGAAAAAAGGAAGAAAATATAATGAACAAGGAATATTTTGAATGTAGATATATTGAGATTTAATTATGAGTGTCTGTACTATAATTTAATATATTCATTTTTTATATATGAATTGTTAATAGAAACAATTTAACAAATCAGGCACAATAAAACTCCTCTAAAAGTTAGGTACAATATTTACCCAATGAAACATTGTAATCACCATGTAAATCGTTCAATAAAGTATTCTATTCTATTCCCAAAGAAAAGAATTTGAACTAGAAAGACATCAGAATCATTTCAAGGCTTTATTTCAACCAAAAGCCATTTATCAAAGTGAAAAATCTACAATCCATCGAAATTCAAATGAAATGTGGGGTCTTAGACAAGGCTGAACTTTTGCTAATATTTTCCAATATTTACTCAGATGAAATCATAAAAATCGCGCTGGAGAACAGAAGCATGAGAAAAAAGTAAACGGAAAGGTAATAAATAATATGAGATATGTGGATGATACAACTATAATATATTATGATTAATAAGGGTTATGTAACAGAATAATAATAGCAATTTCATAAGACGTTCTGGAGAAGACGGCCAGAGCTAGTGACTGATGTTAAATGCCAAGAAGAGTAAGTTTATAATCATATCAAAGAAATCTCAAGCTATGTAAAGCTTGTTTCGCAATAATGTAAAATAATGACTGAATAATTAACTGAAAAAATGAACCATTGTAGATACATTGATTAATTTGCCAAGTTTATATAAACTGAATGGCACAAACTATACATGAATATAGGGGTCGTATATGACCACGAAGAATAGAATTTCTAACATCGCGTACAGTTTTTCAGGTGATCAATTTCCGTTAGTTTTTCGACTGTACAGTTTCATTTGAAATATAATATCTATGCCACCAATTATTGAGATATGAATTCCTGAATATTTTATTGAACTCTTTAAGAAAAACTATTAGCTACATATTTTTGGTACAGATCAGCCGAATTAATTTAATTTAATGAACTGGTATTGATTGTACGTATTACGAATCATCGACAATTTTTCTAAACTTTCAATAAACAAGCCCGTTAAAGAACTCAATGTTCAGGATTCTTTATATTGTTAAGGATATGTTCGATCGCTCGATCACATTTGAGGTAACGAGATAGCGAAAGCAGAGTAAACCATCATAAATTTGCAAACTCCGTTACATACAATCTACTACGTTTTCCAGAAAATATCATCCACCCGTTCGTTTAACACCACTATTTGTTCTCTACTTAAAGATACAGTTTCAATTGCCCCTCTTTATTATTCAGCCGGAGTAGCGAAGGCACAATTGAACCTGTACACCATAGCGATTTTTCCTAGGATACCTTCCCAAGGCGGAATAGGTTGCATGCTGCTTAAACTGCGACGTATGCAGATTGGTTATTTGCATAGTCTTCTGCGGCAATCCGACCACTTTGTCTTTCAAGACGAGGGCCCTGCAAACATGGTTTGCCCCCATTCAATTCAACAACATTTGTACTGGTCGTAATCTGGATTACATTTATTTCCGGGTGCTCCTGAATTCTTAATTCCAAGAACGGATCGATATTTCCAAGGAAATTTTGGTGACGAATAAACAATATCTTCTTATTACGTTCCATCATTCCTATTCAATATATTAGTTGTAACTAGACAGTCGTTATTACAGCTTATTCTGGCTACACCAAAAAGAGAAAGTATACTAAATGAGTTCATATTGAATTGTATCAGTCCTTACTTGGTGAAAATGCATATTAAATAATTTGAAACAAGGTTATTCTGATTTGCACAAATTTTTATTGTTAAACTCACAACAATTGTTTCGCTATCACAGTAGCATCATCAGGCAAGATCACATTTTGAATAACTAAACGGCAAATTAAAAAAAAAATTAAATGAGTTCAAACATGAATATAAAAACAAACTTTCTGTTAACCTTCACCGAATTATTAAAACAAAAAAAAGGATTGAAATTAATATAATATATTGGTAAACGCTGCTTCTATTTTAATAGATATATGAAATTCAGAATATAGTCGTGGTCAAGAAATGAGTTGAATATTTTGAATAAATAAAGAAAAGATCTTCCTATGATCTTGGAACTCGACGGTGTTGATCGCGTAAAAAACGTTTAAATAACTTAAATTAAATAACAAATTTGAAATTTCTTCAAAATTTTCTTCAATAAGATACAATAGAATAATTTTTTAGAATATTATTATATATGTATATAATGTATATATATATATATATATATATATATATATATATATATATATATATATATATATATATATATATATATATATATATATTGTCATGGAATTTACAGTTAAAATAAATAATTACACAAATATATGTAAAGGAAAAGAATCACCGTTGTTTATAAGTTGGCTCGTTAGAGTGTAACCAGACCAAAACTAATTAAATAATATCCATTCTGATACAAATATTTATAATTAAATTCATGAAAATACTTAACAAACAAGCTGAAAATATGAAGAAATAACATATTCAGAGTACATAACGACTAGTCTAGCCAAAATTCTTTGAACAGTGATAAAAAGTCAGTAATCTTGTTGACAATTTATAAATAGAATTCACAGGTAGATTTCAATTCACAATTATTCAATGCAAAAACAGCCAAAGTTGCAACAAATAGAAGTAATTTGAATTTAGATATCTAGTTCGAAAGTGCTAAAGAAATTATTCAAAAGATTTGTTACTATCATGAATCACATATAAACTTCAGTGAAATTATTGACAAAGAACAAGCTTAATTAAATATAACTTACCAGAATAATGTAAATAGGACAAATTTGATCAAAATTCAATTAATACCATGAAAGATAGAATCTACCTCAGATATTCTGAAATTTTCCTTCAAGATGTTTTAGGCATCAATAGTATTGTTATAGCATCTAAGCTAAAGCAATTTAATCAATTTCATGAGTAATATTAAGTAAATTATAAGTTATAAGCATTAGAAGTTAAAGTCTGTTGAATTTTGACACTTGAAATAGTTTACGGATGAAAAGCAATACTTTCACTGTTCTGTTCAACATGAAACTGACAAACTGACAGTGTTCGGGTTTTCGTTCAGAAATTTATTGAATGGTTAATTTTATAAGCTTGATATTATTTAATATTCAATGAGGTTATTCTGATTTTCACAAATTTTTTATTATTGTTATAGGCTTTTTTATTTCAATGTGTAGTCGTATTTATAGATAAATCGGACTATCTCTTCCTTAGGGTAAAATAAACACAGACTGTATTATATGCAGTTTATTTCCAAGTTTTATATTTAAACATTTTGTCAATGATTTAAGTTCTATATCCTTGCTATGACTGATTGGATTTTGAATGGATTAAGGTATCAGTAGTGGTAGGTTTTCTAAGGATGTCGAATTCGACCTTCTTATTACTATGACTTATATTAGGATCTAAGAAGTTGATTGAAGAATTTTTTCTATTTCTATTGTGGATTCAATATTTTCATTAAAGCTATTCATATAATTGATTAATTGCAATAGCAGCCTGTCAGTTCCAGTCCAAATGCAAAATACGTCATCTACATATCTAGCCTAAAAGTGAACGAGTTTCACCAACTTATTATTTTTAGTGTGACTTCCCGTTGGTAAGCCATTCATTTGTTTAAAGAAATTATTGTTGAATTTAAACAAATTCTGTTCTAAACACATTTATGAAGTTTTGAAAAGATTTTCTTTATTATTTTGTGATAGATGACTGTTATGAATCATAGTTTTCAACATTGTTTTGACTCCATTAGTTGAAATAGAAATGAATAGACTTTTCACGTCGAATGAGATGAGTTGACATGTTCTTAAAGAGTATATGGGAATTTGCTAAATTCTCCTTTTTCTCAATGATTTTTTTGATTGAAAGAATGTCCAAATAGTCCATCAATTTACCCCTATTAACATTATATAGTAAAGTAACATCTTCCTCTTGACAAAATCATTATTTTCCATATAATTATTTGCAAAACCGGTTGATTTATGGTTTTTCAAAATAGACATTCTAGGTTCTTTGATTCTATGTTGTAAACATGGACCTGTCTGTCCTATATATGAAGCATTACAATCATCAGAATTAATTTGATAAATTCACGATTCGAAAGTTGGGTTTTCTTTATTTATTGTTCACCAATTCTCAGCTAAATTATTTCTATTTACTGCTAAAGAATTAATTCCCATTCTATGAAGACCATTGGAGATCCTACTGCTGAAACATTTTATATAAGCCATTGAAAACCATATTTTCTTTTCTTCATAAGGATAATTTATATTGATATAAAATTTGTTTTTAAATTCTGTATTAAGTTTTCTTATTAATCATTTTGTCAATGATTTCAGTTCTATGGCCATTGTTCACTGTTCATTTTTCCAAAACTGTGTGAATTATTTTAGAGAAAATTGTTATAATAATTCACCTAGAGCCAACCGCATACTCCATTCATGTAACATGTTATTATATTTAATTCTGAATTTTAGAACTATCTGAAGATTAGGAGCAACCATATGAACGTGTAACAGCTTAGGTTCAGAATTAAGTATTGTTTCATTGCAGTTATCTTCTTTGGGTATTCAGACCAATAGATACACAATAGATACATACATTCACGCATACATGTCACAAAAAGAGAAATTAATTTTTTTTCCTTGACAAGTATGAATTTTATATTAGTTGATATATTGTTTCACATACATAGGTAGTGAAAGTTTTTCAGATTTATGATATTAATTTATTTTGAATTCATTGTATGTTCATTGTTCATAATAGATTTCATAACAAATGTAGAATATGGATTTGACTGTTCAAATTTATCGTTTCTTTTTCAACAGAATTTGTTAGCGGCAAGTTCGAGAAATATCCCAATGATGCTGACAGAAGCAAGAAACGTTAGGCTTGTGGGTTGTTTTTGCAGCATGTAATACATTATCCCTTTGTACCGAAGTGTCGAATAACGACTATCTTGAAATGATCAGAATAATATATTGGGACTCAAACGGCCAAGACAAATGGTCCAACAAGTAGCCCTCGGAACTCACCATACAAACGAAAGACAATAAATCCAGAACGGGCCATTCGCGATAGCACAAATCACAACAATGCCGTCCCACAGGCATTCGTGTCCCTAAATTTTCAACGGACGAAAGCGCTGCACGTTTTGTTCCATGGGTTCAGTTTTCTCCTAGACCAAATGAGATTTATCAGCTTCCGGAAAATGTCGTTGTGGAATTATTCGGATGTTCTCGAATTACAAATCAGCGCTCGTTATTGACACTGATGGTGTTGTGTGCCTAGCGCTCCAGAGAAATGCGGTGAATAATATTGGGGGAGATATGAGGAAAGATAATTGTATATGGCTGGGTATTTCGATGTGGCGAAACTTGTTTTCGCAGCTACTCTATTTACATTGACGATAATTAGTGTTTGACTGTGGTACGGTAAACTTTCTTGCGTTTACTCTATATAATAGTTTTATATGATAAACGGATATTATTTCGTTCACCAGAAATCGAACATGGAAAACAATTTTGAAATATCTGAAGTAAGCTCAAGAAAAGGTCACATTTGATGGTATGAGGTGAGAAAAAAAAATGTTTCAGAGGTTATTATGTGAATATGAGAATTCAGTAAAGGGAGTGAGCATACGTGCCTATCGATTTCTTCAAACTGATATTTCATATGAGGTTAGCGATATTTCCACATATTTATTATGAATAATAATAATAAATACTTTATTATTCAGCTATGTAATTTTTCTAATATTAGGCTACCTGACGAGAGGGAAACCTGTGTCACCTAGTTGATGTCCCGAGTAGAAATTTGTGTCCTGTGTACTCTCGTCTTGAACTGCTGAAATTTATACACTGAAGGAGACACATCGCTGCAATACTGTTTCACACCGTTTTACCGAATCTGCCAGTTCGGTGAAAGAAAGACTTCTGATAAACGTTGTTGTTAATTCAACTGCCTCGATATGTGCTCGTTACGCAGCTCTACTGCCGCGTGCGAACCTAGCGGTAGCTGGCATCATTTCTTGCAGTAACGTTGTGCAAGGACCGAGATAATATTCATAGAATAAGTGAAGTGCGGATCCAGGAGGGGGTCATGGGTTTTATGGCCCACACCCCCCCTCTCTGGACTTGGTCTAGGTTAACTAGTGATAATTTTTCTATTCTGATTGGTTAAAGTTCTAAATCTAACGCAACATTTTTGCAAAATGAGTCCCTTTTGTGAAGGTGTCATTATAGGGATTTTTTCGGTTTCCTTGCTAAGTAGTGTTGTCTTTTCAATGTCATACGGAAGGTTTCTGGACATACTTTTATATTTCGTCGATTTCTAAATTAGTTACCAAATTTTCGAAACCCCAGGCGCGGATTGTGTCGTCCTAAGGCCAATAAAGCGTTTAAATTGTTTCGTTTACTCTTACGCGGTCTTCCTGAAACTGGTCTATGCCTCATATCCATGTCATTTTTATCCTGTTTATTATTTCATAGCCAGCACTTTTTCCCTGTTCAGTCAATTGAACAAATTTTTAACTTCTTGAAAACCTTTTCTATTCAAATATTCTACCTGTTTTTCCAGTTGCGAGATTATTTCATATATTGTATACCTGTTGACAATTAACAATATTTGACAAATAGTATAACCATGCAACTTTGGCCATAGGCGACTATCTGCACAACCTATTTTATACATTGCTTTTGCCTTAGAATGTTAAAAAAAAGAATTATTATAAAAATATGGAAAATATTAAATTCCGGATACTGTCTAGACGGGCAATACATTCATACACATTTATGTCATACACTTCTTCATTTCATTTACTATAATGAAGGGTTTTGTAATATGAGTGCTAGTTTTTTATACAGAGATTTCTTAATTTCTAATACATTTTTTCTTATTTACAGTTCTCACCAGGTTTTAGTAACGGCCTCCTGTCGTAGCTAAGGAACCATTTTACCAGGGTAACGATGCCAGTTGAGATATCGAGATTTTATCGAGAGGAAACAACTTCATCAAAACTTCTAAATCCAATGCAAGAAACCAGGTCGAGGGATGGCTGGATAAGAGACTAGTCCCTACTAATTTCAACCATGGATTACCAGGAAGATATCCATTGTATCAAACCCCCTGACTCTGCAGGCGCGCCTCTGCATATGTGGATCGTTTTGACACGAGCTGCTAGTGGGAACATTCATGGATAGAAGGAAGAAAATAAAACCACAAACTAACGAAATGTAGCGATGAAAGAATCCACCCACTAAGCCAGGCATCGTGAAATGGAGAAGCGGCCAAGCTTCCATAGCCGAAGGTTTGTCTCCCGTTTAAGCTTTTCACACTGAGACAGCCAGGAGGAGTAGATGATCCACTGAGAAAAGGTCTCCGTGGAGCGAGGGTGCGAAAATACCTGCAGAACATCTATCAGGATGTATCACCTGAGAAGACTGAAACAGACACTTCACCATCCAACATCTAAGGAATAACCAACAAGGAGTAATAAGAGAAAAGAGGTCTGCAGAGCTTTACATCTGCTTAGCGGCCTTACCTCAAAAAACTGCAGCAAAACTGGACAAGCCACCAAATTAAAACATGCTACCAGGGTTGGAATAATACTCAAAGACTACCCTAGGGTTAATCTGGAAGGAGAACAGCTCTCCTTGCTGGAAGATACTCTAATGACCGAGCTGAGCAAAAATAATGATTCACTGGCGTTCAGTTTCGCAGTGAATTATTGCTGGTGTTATGTGGACCGCAGGCATAGGCGAATGGAATCTTAAGGTCAGCGTCAAAGTTGAGTTAATGGAAGGTATCTGAACTACTGGCGTTGGGTGGCGACGATATACCGAAGCTTATGTTCATAACAGTTTTTCTTTCGACAATCCACGACATAATATTCGAAGATAATCTTTGACCTTCTTGATGTGTAGAACACCAACATCAGCACTGATGAGTGGAAGATCCTACACTGCCAGAAGGAGACAAAAGGAGTAGTCCTTAAGATTGGGATCGATCGTCATCAATCGGAGAAGGCTCTAAATATAGGGTTTTCACCTTCACAAAGACAGCGCAGAAAAACCTGCATCATTCGAAGGGTGCTACGGCTGTATCAAGTTTATTTGCGAAAATTCAATAAGGCCTTGTTTTAAACCAGAAAACTGGATTAACAAATGAGTCCAAATTAAAGGTTTGGCATGTGACGTCTCTAGATTGATTCATGACCAGAAATATCCCTACAGGCCTCTGTGCTCGAGAGAAGTAATATTAATTATACATGTGTACATAGTAAATATGTCGGGACCTGGTTCCTATATTGGTTAACTTCACCGTCAGGGGTATTCACCCCTTACAAAACTTATGAGATACTACAACAGAAGACGGCTGCCAATGATAGTTGAACGTGACGCAAATAATATTGACTGGAGCAGTGCTGACAACAATACTTTGGTAAGTACTTCCTAGAATATCTCTTGGTGAATAATCTTGATCCCCCACTTTGGTCACGGGAGCTAGAGAGGAGGTCCTTGACGTAACAATAGGTAATGTGCCTGACAGGAAAAATAATACAGCTTGTTGGGTGATATACGAACCATCACTCTTTGACCATTGGAATATCGAGTTCACTATTGAGTTGTATTTGCTACATCGAATTCCTCAACACATAATTCTAAAAGAATAGATGTGAAGGACCCAATTGAAGGATAATTTGACACCGATCGAGGCGGATAAATATCTGCACTATGATCTGGAATGAAAGGTACTGTGATAATAATGTGAGCTTTTCAATTCAGTTGTCCACTGCTAAAGGGTCAATCAAATAAGGAAACTCCAATGTATAATGAGGACCTATCAAACCTCAGGAAAGGGAACAGTCGGCTTTTTAATAAGGCTAAATGAGACAGCAACTGGAAGGAGTACACCGAAAAGCTTGCTCAATATAACAGAGAGATTGCGAAGTCCAAGAGGCTTAACTTTTCAGCCTTTTGTGTGAAGATAACTTCTGCAGCAGACAGACTGCATAAAGTCATGACAAAAGGAAGAAATAATCCCAAAATGCTACCGAAAAAGCCCGATGATTCGTAAACGGTAGAAGAAGAACGATCGATTCTCCTTTTCGAAACACATTTTCCACAATAAATATTAAAACAGTAGTGGAATACACCAAAACTCCCGAAAGGAGGATTGCGGCAATGCTAAAAAAGTACTAACTACACAATGTTCAGAATGGACCATAAACGCCTTTCAGTCTTACAAATAGCCCGAAATAGATGTGATATTTTTGGTAATCCTACACAAAGGGCGAAAGGGAAATTTTTTCGTATTCTAAGGAAAAAAAAATCTGTTCAGCCCTGTCTCAAGTATCTTATAAATGAAGAAGGGTAGGCGTATCCTGCATACCAGAAATCGGGAAGACAAACAGAACTGCGGATAACTACATGACGACAGAGAATATGGAAAAAACACCACTCCGCAAATGACAACAGGCTTACAGGGTGGGTCTTTATACAGGGACTGCCTTGTATTAGCTGACCGAAGCCTTTCAGACAATTCTGGATAACAAAAAGATCGCAATATGCGCATTCTTAGCGTATCTTGAGCCTTTGGCATAACAACTTTTGAATATATGTCGGTGCACAAAGCCCTAAAGAGGCGAGGAGTGGACAACACCCTTATAAAATACAGATAAGAACTGTTAACGACGAGGATAGAAGAGATACACAACACCTCCGTTAAAGCCACTCGCGGGACATTCATGTATTAGTGATATCCCGAATTTTATGGAACCTAGGACAATCTATATTATTTACTGTAGGATGGCCTCAAAATTAATGAGCAATTGTGTTCGTCAGTGAGGCTGAAGAGCAAGTAATTTCATTCACCCGGAAAAAAAACTTAGACCTATTAAATCCTACACTTGAACAAAGAAACTTTAGAAGAGAAATGGAAAGTTTAATATCTAGGAACAACACTTTTATGGAACGAGATTACTGCTGGTAAGCAGTAGGGGCTATGGTAGCATGCAGAAGTGCATCTGGTAATACTACGGGATGTAAATCTAATATAGTGCGATAGATTAATGTTATTTTTTTTTTCATTGTCACTTATGGTATCGACTGGTGTAGTCATTAGCCATATCCCACCACCTGACGTACACCAATACACCAATGGGCGCAGCGGGAGTCAAACCAGCAGTCCCTGGCACTATAACCAGGTTTTAATTTAATGTCAAGGAGATTTTCAGAATTTTCTTCTATGTTATTGAATCAAACAGTGTTTTCAATTTTCTCTGAAAAATTTTTGAAAAACGTTCATTTATGATAAAATAAGTCCTAATAATTGAATCTATGATTGTTTTGGTCTTTACTTGACGGAAGTTCATCTTGAAATTATGAATAAAAAACAATATTCTATTTTCACTCATATTTTATTTCACTAAAATCGTATCCAGTAGTACTCACCTGAAGAAGTCATGGTATGACGAAACGATTGTAATAAACATAATATATAATTTATTTATTTATTTATTTATTCCGAAATGGGGATACAAACGGGAGATATAATAATAAATAGAATATTGTTTTTTATTCATAATTTTCTAATAATGGAATTTGATAATGGTGATGTAATTATATTTTATTTCTTTCACTCTATAGATCAAATCTGTTAACGTCCCTTAAGATTTCTTTCTCATTTATTGGTACTTACTTTGCAATAGGTCGAAATTAATTTTGAAACCAACCTTACTGCTCAGGAATTGGTTTTGTTCTGCCCGTCTTTTGCAGGAAGATCCCGAATATATCGGGATATATTATAATTTGATATATCGGGTGTTTTATTTAGAGTGATAGAACGTTCGATAGGCATAACTGTGATTTGACAGAAGGTGGAAGCCATGTTGTTTTGACATTTCTGTTCAGTAAGCATTGACAAATAATCATGGAAAGACTCACGCCGCAACAACGTTTACAAATTGTTGAAATTTATTTTCAAAATCAGTGTTCTATTCGCCAAACTTATAGAGCTTCGTGAAATTTATGATTTACATAATCGTCCATCAGAGCAGCTTATTCGTCGAACTATCGATAGATTTCGGACAGCATTTTCTCTATTCGATGCAACAGCAACAAGACAAATATGTATGGTGACAGTCACCATACTCACCTGACGAAGTCAATATGTAATTGACGAAACAATTGTCGTTGAAAAATAAAAATAAGCGGAAATAAAGTGTTTTACTTCAAATCATTTACGATGAATTTCCGTCAAGTAGAGACCAAAACAATCAAGAATTAGGTCCTTAATTTATCCAACTTCGTGAATCTTCTACTTTGACTGTAATAACGATCTTTGATGAGAAAGTCACCGTTCTTGAAACGTTGAAATCAGTTGCACACATTATTTTTCTCTGATAAGCCCCACTATTAGTATTCGAGAGAATTCTATGAAATATTCATGTTGAAGATGGCAAGTCAAACCACACAATAATGATGAGAATCTGGCTCGTAAACAGACATTTCACATAGGAAATAATGTCAGAGTGGAAATACAAATTTACCGATGTTTTATTGACATAATTTATGCCCATAATTGAATGACGTATCTATTCCGATGGTAAGCATTCATTAGTTGAATTGATAACTGAAAAAATTTTTATTCATCCTGATTCATTGAAATATTCCTGAAAATAGGTAGGAGTTCTACAGTGGACACAAATGATTTGTGTATATTGTAGAAATGTTATTCAGAGCTCTAGAATTGAATTAAAGAACGTAAACTTTACATGACCGGGCAGACAACACTACTCCGCCAATAGGCCGATAACATAAAACTGTCCAAAGCGGAGACAGAGAACTGGATAGATGAAATAAAATAATGAAAATATTTACGGACGCCAACCTAAACGAAAAGTTTAACCGCTGGATAAATAAGGGTAGAAACTTTACGTGATATGTGCTTTCTTCAGGATCGATAACCCCCGAGTTCAACTCGACTGTCTTTCTCTCCTCTTCGCTTTTCAATTAAGCTATCTTGAATACAAACATTGGCTACAAAGTTCACTTCTGAAAGAAAACTGATTCGACAAAGGAACGAGTAGAATGTTGAAGCTATTGGACTTATTGGATAGAACTGGAACTGAAGCTCGAACAAAAAAGTACGGTTTGAAAGAAAGTAATTACGCTGATATCTGCCATGAGTCACGATACGATGCTTATCCCCGAATCAATACAAATATTCTTCCTTTGCGAAAATAAAAAAGAAAAAATGGAAACGTTTTCGCGATGGAAGCGGAGCGTATACTTCCGTTTCAGTTTCGTGGAGATCTAGAAAAGTTTTCAACGCCCTTGTTCTTCTTTAGAGCGTGATGGCGATTTTGGGTGGATAGTTCAAACACTGGCTCGACGGAAATGGGAAATTAACACGGAACCTCTATTCAATAGGCTTCTTGAATTCGACAGTAAGGCAGAAATTTTGATTGAAATTTCTGCGGAATGCTCGATGGGTATCTGACCGGGATTATTATGAGAAAATGCAAAGCTAGCTGAATACAATGAATGAGCTGATATTTATGTATTCAGTAACATTGGTACATTGCTAGATGTCATTTTACGCTTACGATCTATCGCATTTAAATTTGGTAAACTTTACTTTGTTAAATTGACCGAGGCAATTTTTTTATCAATTGTTTCTAAACTTTGAATTGAGTTGATTTTTGACTTGGTGAAATCTCATTATTAACGATGTACTTTATATTAAATTTCAAACCTTTGACGTCTTTATTTAAATATAACAATTATTTCGCTATACAGTAGTTTCGCTAGGAAATATATTTTTATGTGATAGTCTTTTCTTGTTTTAAAAATTAAGAACAAAAAGCAGATAACAAGTTGGACTTGAGACATTTTTCATTCGCGTTCTGGACGTTTCCGCATATTCAGTAATTTTCAAGTCGATCTATCTCTTTCCTTATTGTTTTTTTAACAGTGAAAACAAGTTTCGGAGTTCAGTAGTTTCAGTTCACAAGTCTACGAACTTGAACCGACCAGATTGGCAGATATTTCTAAAGTGTGT
Source organism: Megalocaria dilatata (assembly GCA_034642435.1). NCBI lineage: Eukaryota > Metazoa > Arthropoda > Insecta > Coleoptera > Coccinellidae > Megalocaria > Megalocaria dilatata. Next base: position 83,050,163 of record CM067854.1, read on the forward strand.
TCATTACAATTGAACCGTGGATCACCCGGATTGGAATGCTGGCAATTATCATGCTAAATGTGTTGATCTTACGGCGAGTCAGCTGAATTTCTTATTGAAGTCCAATAATGTTGAATGGAAATTTTCAACGCGTGTTGATGAGGTCTCCGTACAAGGTTAAACCTTCGGATTCTACTATGGATGCTATTCTAGAATTTATGCGTGAAATTAAGTCCGACATGAAGGAATTTCGTAGGAATCAGAAGACACTGGCATAGTCAGTCAATTATTACTCGGATAAGGTGTCTGATTTCGAGATCAGAGTGTATCCAAATTAGTGAAACATGTCAAAATAATAGAATCTCTCAAGAAGGAAAATATTAATCTGAGGAAGGATGTTCAGAATTTGATCATAAGAGTGAATGATCCAGGGCTGGCAGTATCGAAATATCGTGTTTTCCAGTGAGGAATAATAAAAATTTGATATTCATTATCAAATCTATAAATGAACATCTTTCTCCTGGAAACAAGAGTTTATTAAAGAAAACTCGTGCTCATTGTAGGTCCAGAGACTATAAATTCGTTTGGGTGAAAATGGTATCGATGAAACTAGTCCAGTTACTCGGATCCTGGACTCTGTGATTTCAACTTGTTATCGTATAAGATTGTTTAAATGAATATATGTTTTTTTCCTTCAATTGCTACTTTGTTCTGTTATCAAAATGTACGTGGTCTGAGGTAAAATTTGAGGGGCTTAAGTTAAATGTTCTTAGTAATAGTAGTGACATCATTTGTTTGACAGAGATATGGCTCAATGGCAACATTGGCGATTTTGAGGTGTTTGACGGTGAATACTTTGTGTTTAGGCGAGATCGACAGAGTTCTGCGAGTAGTAAAAGTGATGATGGTGGAGTGCTGGTGGCGGTTAGGGGGCATCTTCTGGTTGTTGTGCGCAGGGAGTGGCAGAGAGAGGCGGAAGACATTTGTATTACATTGACCACGTCGACTGGTAAGAGGATACATTTTTGGTGTGTATTTGCCTCCTGGCGATGATTATGCTTCAGGTAGTTACAGAGACAAATAAGATACTATTTCATGTATAATAAATGAACTGCCGGGTAATTCGAAGCGTTTCTGGCAGCACATAATGAATTTTCGTACCTAGTTTCGTAATAGACTGATAAATAAAAATGAGACAGCTGAATTTTCGATTGTATCCAACCTTTTGCAAATTATTTTAATAGTGTTTTTAAACCATATGAACAAAAGATTTGCAAAGTGTTCAGGTGGGTCAGTAATTATATTTCGATACATGAGATCAGAGTAACCGAAGATCAGGTTCTTGAGGTTCTTTCTGGGCTGGATGATAGTAAGGGTGTAGGTCCGAATGGATTAATGTCCTTATTTATCAGGCAGTGCACTGTATCGTTGTATATTCCCTTTACTATTCTGTTCAACCGATCGTTCATGCAGTGCGAATTTTCCAGAAAATGGAAAACTGCTTACGTAGTTCCAATTCCGAAAATAGGCGATACACATAATATTGAAAATTATAGGCATATAAGCAAATTAAGTATTTTCAGTAAAATCCAAGAGTTTTTTGTTCGTAATAGGATCATGAATTCATTAAGGTCTCTAATTATTCCTGGACAATAAGGATTTGTTCCTAAAAGGTCTACTGTGTCCAATCTGGTCCTTTATTCAGAGTATATTCTTGAAGCAACGGATAGTCAGATGCAGGTTGATTCTGTGCACACCGATTTTTCGAAGATCTTCGATACGTTTGAACGTAACATCTCGGTGAAAAAATTGACTGAGATAGATGTGCATGAAGACTTACTACATAGGTTATCTTCATATCTCAATAATAGATCTCAAATTGTTGCCGTTAACGGATATTTTTCATCATCTTTCTGTGTGATCTCGGAGGTGCCTCAAGGGTCTCTTCTTGGGCCTCTTTTATTTATAATTTATATTAATGATGTAAGTGGATGTTTATAATTTTGTAAATTTTTTATATTTGCGGACGATGTGAAGATCTTTTCCTGTATAGCTGACGCTTTGGACTGCTTTAACTTCCAACAAGACTTAAATGCATTCAATTACTTATACATCAAAAATAAACTATATCTTAACTTGAATAAGTGTAACTGCATAACAATCAATCGGAAACTAATGATCAATCATTTTGTATGATAGTCGTTTACAGCGTCGGCATGAGGTGAGGGATCTGGGAGAAATATTTGATACCAAAATGTTATTTGATTTACACATCGATACTGTGGTGGCCAAAAGTAGCCAGATGGTCGGATTTGTGATGAGATCTTGAGAGATTTCACTTCTACCAAGGCCTTGAAGGCTCTATATTTTGCCTTCATTTACATTAGGTTATTTTATACATCAGTCGTTTGGTCGCCACAATACGTGGTCTACAAGCACATATTGGAGATGGTGCAGTATACATTTCTGAGATACTTATATTATAAAGTAGGTAGTTACAGTTTAATGGTGAGTATGACTAGTCCCGGAACAAATTATAGGTTCGTCTCATAGGAAAACTCTAGGGAACATCGATGTTATTTCTTTGTATAAATTGTTGAATGGTTACTTTGACTCTCCAGCTTTGCTGTCCTACGTGACCATTCATGTTCCATCTGGACCGTTAAGAGGTTATTCATTCTGTTTTTGAGGTTACGTTTCATCGAACAAATTTGAAAAAGCACGCTCCGGTCAACAGAACCATGAATGTATATAATTGTAAGTATAAGAACATCTATATGTTTTTCTTGTCCATTGGTACCTTCAAAATGAAAATTAAACTATTAAATTAATAATTTATATTTCATTAGTTTCTTACGGATTATAGGTTCGATTTGCTTAAATTGGTGTCTATTTGTCCAATAAATAAGAAAATAAATGAATAGATAAATAGATAAAAGAATGAGTAAATAAATAAATAAATGAATAAATAAATAAATGAATCCATAAATAGATAAATGAATGAATAAATAAATAAATAAATGAATGAATGGATGAATGAAAGAATGAATGTATTGTTCGTCACTAGCCACTACTTTTCCCCATTTTTCTGGCAATTGGCGGATCCCATCACGAAAAGAAGGCCGCCTCTTCGGCTGCTATTTATGCATTTTTTGAAGTGGTTGCTTTCAATTTGAACATTTTTAACTGTATTTTTAACGGGGACGCAACATGTGCATCGTCATGCTGCAAAATAACTTTGTCGTGTCTGTTGGAGTATTGCGACCATTTATCCCGAAATTTTCAGCTCAAACGCATCATTTGTCATCAGTAGACCTCCTTGTGATCCTTCCGTTGGACTGTAGTAGCTCATACGTCCCCCAAGCATTAGATCTTGACGAGATGGGGGCGCTTGTCAGACATAGGACCCTAGTTTCGTCCCGGCGAAATGGAGAGTTACGTTTTGGTGCCTAACGTAATGGCATTCGCGCCAGTCACTGGACCTGTATGGTGGAAGAACTCCGAATGGAGCCCTAGTTTTGCCGTTCTGGTGAAATGGAGGGCTGAGACGGTTGATTTACTCAGTGACAGGGAGTTTGTCGCAGCGCAGGGCTTCTCCCTTAAAACTGGCGTACTCTACCTTATCGCAGTGGAGGGGGGGATGCCCTCAGATGTTTTTTGTACCACCTGGCCAGCACATTGGTGTTGGGCTCGAGAGGGCACTGGTTGAAAGTCCGCATGCTGGACTAGGGAGCTATTTCATTCATCTGATCGCAGACCTCCAGATTCCATATTCTCATGAAATGACTCGGGGTTTAGCGGGACTTGACAGTTCGGACGGCCTTGTCTTGGCCCCGGATCAATGCGTAACTTTTTAGGGGTTTGTGGATCTTGACGAAATGGCTTAGCCGTTAGTGCTTGACGCCAGGATCAATCAAAAGACTTCACATGGGTTCGGAGGGTCATGACGTACAGGCCGTGTTGACGGTACCAGGATCAATAGAAGTCATAAATCTTGAGATTATCTTAGTTCATGGGACTGCGTTTGGGTGCTTGGATAAGAATTCCTTCCGGCGGGTGAGTTGAGTCACAAACCAACTCGGGTACTGACCGGCAGAGCCAGTAGAGTCTTTCGAGCCGGGGCCCAAACTGGAAGCCAGTGGGTTCATCTCTTCGGAGGGGTTCTCGCTTCGCACGATGATATGGAGTAATCCTTATCACACTTTCTACCTCTAGGGGTGGATTGTGGAGACTGCTGAGTAGTCACTTGGCGAAGAGCCAAGCTCACTATGCCAATATGAAAACCTGGTAGAATTCAAGTGTGGTAGCTCATAAATCACCACACCCAGCTAGTCTCGCCAAATACATCCATTATCTTGTTGCCATGAATATTCGGCTTGGCAGTTGATAATGAGGCATCTATAGGTTGTCTTATTATCCTAATGAATCCACTTTCCATCGCTTGTCACAATGCGATTCAGAAATCTTTTTTTGTCGTTGTAGTTGTTGTTCATACGTGGAAAAACTGGGTTCAACGTCTCTTGGCTTCAGTTCATACGGCACCCAATTTCTTACCTTTCGTGTCATTCCCTTTGCTTTTAAACGATGGAAAATGACTGTTTGGGTGACTTCAAGTATTTTTGCGAGTTCGTCTTAAATTTGTGATGTATTTTCATCGAGCCTTGCCTCTTATTCTATATTATTAAACTTGGGGGACGCTCAGGGTCGTTCTTCATCTTACAAATAAAAATTGCCACTTTAAATCGGACCCACAACTTCTGACACGTTCGTTTAGCTGGAGAATGGTCACTATAAACATCCACTAAAATACTATGACTTCTGGCAGTACTTTTCTTCATATTGAAGTAATGAAGTAAAACTCCTCGCAAAAATACATTATTCGGTATAAAAGTATAACTATGCTGTTTACAATTCAGCGAAATGAAATATACTGAAGTGAGAATCTAATGATTACACTTCAAAATGAAGGTGTAGCCAGATGAAAAAATGGAATAATAAACGAGTAGCAACATCTGATATCAAAATCGCATGCACTTATTTCTATTCCTAGTAAGCCAAATTGGGCCAACGTTTTCAGAGTAGAATTGTAATTTGCACAATATATCCCGCAATTATTTTCATTTGGATTGTTTACGGATCCGATCCATCTGAAATTTGTTATGTAGAAGGAGAATTATAACCAGCATATTCGTAAAAAAATTTGTATGGATCGTGTAATGAGAAAATGAAAAAAAAATTTTGCTTTTAGTGTTGAACGCTACCGGATCCTACGATCGAGTTTAAATTTAGCATTCAGATGTAAAATAACGACAAGAAGGCTAATCTAAAATTTCATGAGGATCGTAGGTGTTATGAAGAAGCGCGTAATAATATTAATACATTAGCATCTTAATATACTATTTATTAGTGTCAATTTTTTCAGTCATCCGATACTAATGCCTCTTTAATATCCATAATTATTGCTGCCTGAAATAATAGAAATTATATTTCAAAATGAAATAGCATTTTTTGAATATGAATGGAAATTTTTTTATCTGGAGCTTCTTTGAGAAATTGTTCTACTTTTTCTCTAGTACGTCGATAGACTTCCATCACAAATGCTATTATTTTTGAATACTTTTTAATATTAACATTATTCTTGATCTCTAGACAGGGTTTCATCAGATAATATTGCCACCACAGTGTGAAAGCCTCAAAAAATTTAGCTTTTCGTAGCAAATAAACTAATAATGACTACTCTGAAATTCATCGGCCACCACCAACAAAATTTTTAACTTTTCATAAATTTTCCCTAGTGTCTTCGGCATTTAATCTATCACAATTCCACCAGCAGCTGCTCCAGTAGTTTTATAACACATTAATGGAAAATTTATTTTGAAAACTGTTGTAGTTATAGTGTTTAGGAAGCAAATCGAGTTCATTCACGACATAGTTAATTATGTAGAGGGTTTTCCAATAAGACGTATCATTTTTAATTGCCCGCTATCTAGGTAGCTGCCACTTTTGAAGCTGTCATCTTTTGACATTTGATGAATAAGAATTACGCCACTGCTAAATATGGATTGATACACACTAAAAAATAAAATTCACTATAAAAATGGAAAATATTGCAGTCGCAGTTCGCGAAACCGAAGCACTTCTCGGTCGGCGTGGAGAAGCATCTTTCCGGTCGGCAATAGTGAAACTGATGAAAAAATTTGAGCTGATGGGACAAGTTAACAATGTGAAGATTCGGAACCGTGTCGCTCAAGAAAAATTGAGAATATTGCTGCTGTAGCCCGTAGTGTTGACGAAAACCCAGTTTTGAAAATTCCTCGTCGATTTTTGGAGTAAGGCATTACAAACGACATTACATCGTATTTTCCATAAAGATTCAGGCCTTAGGGCTTCTGAAGTTCAGTTAGCGCAAGAACTCAAGCCGATCGATCACCAACAACATTGTATCTTCGCTGATTGGGTCCTTGAAATGCATCAACATAATCCGGATTTCCGTCCAAATATAATTTTCAGAGAAGAGGCTCATTTTCACCTCGAAGGCTATATATATACATAATCAGAATGGTCACATTTCGGGGTCCCAAATGATTGTTGAAAAACCTCTCCATCCCCAACGTTTCATTGTTCGGTGCGGTTCTTGTGCTGGTGGTGTTATTGGACTTTACTTATTCAAAAATGAGGCTGGTTCAACAATTAGGGTTAAAGAATTGCGCTACCGAGCTACTATTAATGATTTTTTATGGCCGTAGTTCGAAACTATTGATTTGGATGAGTTATTTTTCAACTAGACGGCGCTACATGCGACACAAGCAACGAAACAATCGAAATTTTGCTAGAAAATTTACTGACCATTTCATTTCTCTCAAGAGTGATCTCAATTGGTTTTCGATATCTTATGATTTAACCTTTAGAATATTTTATTTGAGGCTTTGTGGAAGATTAAGTCTATGCTTATGCTCCACAATCGACTTAAGACCTTAAAGATGGAATTCGTGAAGTTATCGAGGATATACAGTCGCAAATGCGTGAATTGGTCAGACATTTTCATGAAAAGGTTATGGCGCTGCAGCCGTAGGCGTGGCGGCCATTTGGCCGATATCGTTTTCCGGTTTGTCGTTGTTAATGGCATACCTTTTTCTTTACATTGAAATGAACATCCATTGATTTTTCTGAAAATGTACTCATTTTTATTTAATATCAAAATGAAATCTCTAATTGAAAAACCCTTCAGAACTGCTTATTCACTTCTATACTCTAGAAGTTCACATAGTGTAGCAACGCTACGTGATCATCATAACAACTGACTAAGGTTAGACTGAAGTGATCTTTTCATTATTAAAACAAATTGTAGAAATTACTATGTTTTACTACCAATAAAAAGATATATTGCACATTTTCTTGTGACTCGAGTTTCAGGAATGAATCATCAGACAACTAAAGACTTAACAGTGGTACAGAGGTATTTGAACAAAAGACAAAAGTGATAAAACCTAGAGTACAAAAGGGGGGAGGGACCTTCTAACAGATATCGGAATGTCTGCAATCGACAAAGAAGGTTGTTAAAGCAGATATTGAGATATTTTAATAAGTACCATCTGTTTTAACAACCTTCTTTGTCGATTGCAGACATTCCGATATCTGTTAGAAGGCCCCTTTCCTCTTTTTTACTCTAGGTTTAATCACTCTTGTTGAAATACTTCTGTACCACTGTTAGGTCTTCAGTTGTCTGATTATGGGATAGTTCATTTCCCGAAACTCGAGTCACAAGAAAATTTTATTGGTAGTAAAACATAGTAATTTCTAAAATTTGTTTTAATTATGATCAACTACCAAATAGTAACGGCTGAAACAATTCAGTGATCTTTTCACTCAAGATATGACGCTTACGCCTACAGCAAAATGCAGATACTTGACAAACAGAAATGAATGTATATTCCTATCTCCGAGAAAGCAACTTCCTAACAGTCCCTTTCTTGGTTGGAACTGGGTCTTTAATATATCACATCTTATTAAGTATCAAACATGTGTTTTTTATTGCCATCCTTTTCTTATAGAGTAATTATTGTAGTAAACTATCGTGGGAAGTAGAGTTTTGTCTGAAGAAATAAAGTTTCGACACATATCACCCATAATTCAGTCTCTCCACAGTTTTAATCTTGAGTATTATTTAAGAAATGTCTATATTTGCACGATCACCTCTTTGAATTTTTCACCTAAAGTGGTATCTGAAACCTGGATGTATTCAGAATAACTGACTATGAAGTGTTCATAAAAATAACCCTTGACTGAACTTCTAACATGGGATATTTTGCAAAGTTTATTCTTCATACCCTTGATAATTTCATTTCTAGTTGTTCACTTGATCGACCTCTTCTTTCTGTAGATCTATATTCCGTGTAGTTCCTCTACAATCTTTTCATTTATAGGAGAATCCTGAATTATATCGGGTTAAGTAACTGGCATATCATCGTGACTCCTTCACCAGATGACTACTCAGAAATCTCCACAATATACCCAAGAGCAAGTTGTGCGATAAGAGTACGCCCTATCATTACGCAAAACGAGAATCACTCCGAAGAGTTGTATTAACCCCGCTTCCAGTTTCGGCTTCAGATCGAAAACCTACACCGTGACTGGTAGCAGCGAAGCACTATACAACCCCTACTGGATCTGCAGTGTCAGTACCCCAGTTGTATGGCACGCAACTCACAAGGCGGAGGGGCTTATCACTTCCAACCACCGGAACGCAAACTCAAAAAACAAGAAAATCCCAAGAATCGATGCTTCAATTGATCCAGGTACGAGCACCGTCAATCCGCCCCGTACGTCAAAACCCACGAACCCTTGTAAAATCTTTCAATTGATCCTGGCTTCAACCACCAACGATTTAAACCGTATCGTCGACATCTAAAAACACCGGAAACGTCTAGCAATCGATCCTGGTTCAGGGCGAGGTCGATCGAACAGTCAAGTCCCGCTAAACCCTGAAGCACTTTTCGAAAAATCCTGAATCATGAGACCCTTCTAGTCTAGAATGCAGACTTTCAACCACTGCCACCTCGAGTCCAATACCAAATTGGGTAGCCAGGTCGTACGAATACTTCCTTAGGGCCTCCACCCTCCCGGGGTAACGCAGTATCATACAAAACGCACTTGACCATTGGACAGAAAAATCCGGAGATTTACTGCAACAGGGTAGAAAAACGCTAGATTTAAGGGCATAAGCCCCCAGGTTCTTCCTCTTACTCTAATAATTCTTCATTTTTATTTTTCTGCAACAAAATGATCATATTCCACTTCATTGTAAAGCTAAATCTGATTCGGCCTTAACTTTGAAGCACCGATGCCACAAATTCGAATCTGATGAAGAATATTGAAGACAAATATTTTAAATTTTGATTATGATTAATGAGAAGCATGTGCTAGGTAACAGAAAGTTCATCGAATCGGCACAGTGCAACATACATCAGTATAACAGTTCTTAACTCAAACAAGCCCGAATAGGTTTTGTTAATCGTTGGGACGCAAGCAGCAGACATGCACATGTTTCGAAGCCTATGGACTTCAATCATTAGTGCACTTTAATTTAAATATTATTTGAATTTTCACATTCAACCAATAATCTTTGAAAGAATTAGATTCTGTTCTTTATAATATACAATTATAATAATATGTGTACATCTGAAATTATATTACAATCTGACAACGTCGAAAAATTCCGTAAGATACACTAAAAATTTATCCATACCCCCTCTATTTATATTCATTTTTCTGAGGTTGCGATCAGCATATTAATTTTCGACAAAAATACTCGCGGCTAACTGATCGCGGGAGCTAACAGGTTCTAATTATATTTTTAAGCACCCTTGTCTCACGATGAGAATTGTTATTTATCTTATCATTCAGGAAATTATGTAGAACATAATGTTTCGCTGACCTTAACTGAAAGGATATTATTGTCATCAATAGAGTTATTCGATTTGTTGTACATCCAGTTCGAAAAATCCATTCAGAATAAACTCAGGTATTAAAATTTCACTAGTGCGGTAATGGATCTGTTTTATTATCCTGACTGCGAAGCAAGAACCGTAGTTCCCTCTTGTTTCTTATGGGTCATCCCCAGAGGCTCGTTATATCGATGTTCACCCGACTGGATGGTTGTCTGAATTACGATTTCTGATCAGGTCATAAATATTTCATATTTTTATATGGAATTGGCGTTGCTCTAGATGGAAATGGTTGTTTCCTTTGGAATATTTCATAAGGAAATGTTGTTTTTATTTGGTTAACAAATGCGTCGGAATACATTTTCTTGAATTCTTCGAATCTTCTTGATATCTAAACTACGTTACTTCACCTTCAATTCCGAATCGATTTCGTTGAGTTGATGAAGGTAGCACAAGTCAAGTATACTCAAAGTCATTCAGTAGGAGTTCCCTCTCGAACTATGCAAATGATTAAGAAAAGTTAGGACTATATTAAAAAACTAACAAGTAAGATTTATCAGAATCATTCTTTGATTAAAAAGTTTGAATTAGATAATTTATCTTTGGTAATATCTGCAATCTGTACTTTATTTGTAAAATACGTTTCATCTTTATTTTTATCGATTTTGGAAATAAAATATTTAATGAAAACAATAATTGTTTAATTCACACTTTCATTCAGTAGCTGATGACGCATTTCCTTACATTGTAACTTCTTCAGATTATAAAGACTACTGATTTCTAAATAAACTGTCTTGTCTTTAAATACATTTATAAGCTTTTCATACAAATATTTGAAGAAAACGGGGAGAATTTTTGTAAAGCATACAATGATATCATCAACATATCTAAACCAATACAAGAAGAATTGAAGATGCAATTAGATGATATTGTGTACTCCAAATCATCCATAAGATTTTCAGCCAATAATGGATTGCCCATTATCAATCCTTCCCTACTCGAATGAGTTTTATCATTAAAACTAAAATAATTTTGGGATAAGCAATTTTCCAATAATGAGATCATAAATTTATAATACAATCACGTAAGTTGAAATTCCTAGAAGACAATAAACCTTAGGCCAGAATTCAAAATTGCGTATCCCAAAATTATTTTAGTTTTAATGATAAAATTTAGTCGAGTAGGGAAGGATTGATAATGGGCAATCCTCTGAGTCCATTAGTGGCTGAAATTTTTATGGATGATTTGGAATACACAATATCATCTAATTGCATCTTCAATAAATTCTTGTATTGGTTCAGATATGTTGATGATATCATTGTATGCTTTACTGGGACTAACCGTCAACTAACAAAATTCATTGATTTTGTTAATGGTATTCATCCTAAAATTAAGTTTTCTATCGAAATGGAGACTAATAATTCTATAAATTTTTTTGATCTCACAATTAAAAGAATAAATGGTAAATTTGCTATTTATCGTAAACCATCATATACAGATATAATTATTCATAATTCTTCTCATCACCCATATAATCATAAATTAGCCGCGTTCCATAGTATGATACATAGACTTATTAGTATTCCATTATTAATTGAAAACTTTGAGAGAGAACTTAATATCATTAAACAAATCACAATTAACAATGGCTAAAAAACATTTGAATACTTTCTTGCACAATAAGAATAATTCAAACTATGCTAATCATTTATTTTCCGAAAATCATATGTTCGATCATGATTTTAAGATAATACATGAAGTAGATAAAAGTTTACAATTATATTATTGGGAAACGGTAGAAATAAATAGAGAAATTTGAAGGCAAGATAGTTTGTTTAGAAATCAGTAGTCTTTATGATCTGAAGAAAATACAATGTAACGAAACGCGTCATCAGATACTCAATAAAAGTGTAAATTAAAGAATTATTGTTTTAATTTCATTTGATATGTAGTTACCTGAATCTGACTGACATGAGAACAAATAGAAGAGAGTATCAAATGGAATAAAATCTGAAGGTTTGAAAGTGGAGTTTAAGGCCTCGAAAAAAAGGAATTTATTTTTGAAAAAAAGAAATGAAATTCTAAGGAAAACAATATTCCAATTCTGTACACAGGAACCTACTTAATGCAATAATTAAATTTTATTTTTATGAACAAGATTTCTTCTTGATTTTTAGTGTTACAAAAATTCTTAGAAATGAATTTTCAGCTCATTTATTTTAAATTGAAATAGCTCAGATCAGTTCAATAATAATATAATGAATAATATTAAATAAAAGAGCACTATGTAGTTATCTCGATGATGAACTAGCTTTGTTAATCTAATAGGATAAACCAACGAAGATGATAAGGAATTGAAGTAAAACACTTATAATAACAACGAAATATAATTCTTGGTGTACTATATATAAACCAAGTTGAAAGGTATGATTATTACATTGAGAACAAATGTAATGAATTTGGCAATATTTTGGCAATCGACGATATATGGATTACTATATCTAAAATAATAATCGCGATAGCTTGGACCAAAATGTCACTAGCGACGAGTTTAAAGATCCGGAGACAATGCATAATCTAGCAAAAGCTACATGCGACAACTTTGATTACCGAAATGATAATAAATAATGTAGCAGAAGCTACATACGATAAGTTTGATTACTGAGATGATAGTAGTACTATAGTCTGTTCGAAGACTGATTGTTAGAGGTGCTCAATTAAAGAAATTGATTGGAAAGACTGTTTCGGGTGGACCAAATGAATGATATAAATAAATCTTCTCATTGGTTACAGAAACGATTATGGGATCAATGCTAGTCGATAAGGATAGAATGGAACAGTTTACAATTCCGAATGCTGCGACGTCAGAATTCACAAGCAATTAATATATCAAAATTTTCCATGTTTTTTAAGGCTATCTATAATCATTACAAAACAAATAAATTGAAGTGTCGAATAACACTTCAAATATCATATGGCACAGCTGAAAAGCTGCTAGTTCGAAATATCAACATGAAAAGTATTAAGTGGTGATAAGAAATTAATGAATTATGTGCGTAAACAGGGCCGTCTCTAATGAAAAGAAACATACTCTACTCCTTCAACGATCACGTTCAGACAGTAAAAAGGGGCGTGATTTCTCAAAAACACTAGCTGCATATAACAGTTGCAAAACAACGAAATTAATCAATACATGAAATACATAAATCTAGATACACACATACCACACAAAATTGCATAAATTATATTAAATTACATCAATGGCGGTGAAACAAAATAATTATAAAATACAAGTAAATTAATAGCTGAAATACATAAATGGCAGTGAGACAATGGTTGATTATACTAGTTGAAGAGAACAAAATTTGTTTACGCATTTTCTGTGCCATTGTCACTGAGAAATGCTGGTATGGTTACAAAGTCGACAAGTATTTGATGATATTTGTACAAGACTTTTTTTTGTGGAAAAATATGTTAATGTACCACCATTAAAAAAATAACATTAAATATAATGGTGCTCATTCGATAAAAAAAATATAGGTTATAAGAAACACGAATTGAACATTGGGTCTATTTCAATTGTATAGATTTTCAATTGCACGTATATTTGTATTGCAACACTAACGACTAATTAATGCTATAAGTCATGCGATTGTGAAAAAATGAATAGTATGTAATATTTATTGGCAAGTACAAAATTTGGAAGAATTATCAGAACAAAACAGATAGTTTTTACCTTTCGAAAAAATAGTCGATTAACTAAACGGGTGAATTTCTAAATTAATAATTTATCAGAATTTTAATGACTCTGCAGTCATCATCTCAATTGCTCTATGCGAATTACAAAATGAAGTACAGCGCCATCGGGAGGCAACAGAATTGGATAATATCATTGTCCCTCTGCTAGTAGAGTGTGAGACAATGCACGTATAAAGTACTCATTCTTGAAGGAGTCGGGGAACCCAGACGAGATTGATTATGGATATTTTCGTTGGGTTTCAATGAATCGATTTCCTTATGGGAAGCCGCATTTTGAGTCGGCCTTAAAATTATTTTGTGAGCCTGATCCAAATCTGGTTTACTCAGCTGATCAATATGATTCTTCTTTTTCCTCCTAGAAATTTTGAAAGGAAGAAATAGCCATCCCTCACGTAAATCAGTGCTTAAATACCTTTTCGGAGCACACACTGCTGAATTTTGCATCAACCGTAGTGAGCTAAGATGCGAAATGTATGTTTGTAAACACTTATGGCCCATTTGGCTCTTACCACAGGATCGTCGTAATTTTTCTTAGACGATATGTGCCTTGTATATGTATAATCAAATTTCCCACGGATTTGAAAGTGCATTTTTATATCTGTAGGTAAGGTCAAGTGATAATATTCGATCTTATTCTGTTTCGATAGCAAATCATCCTGAATATTTCACAAGAAGTGGTTTCGTAATTCAGCTGCAACATCTGGTACTTTAAAGCAGAATGGGAGTTTCGAAGTACGGTATTTTGACCAAAGACCCCCATAGGCAAACGTTCTTAAGTTTTTATAACCTGAATACGGAAACGTCGCATTAAGTGAATTGACCTACCCAATACCTTTACTCAAATTCACCATCCAATTTTTAATTTCTTCAGGTTCATGTACTAGTAATTCCAAATGGGATTGAATTTCCATAGAAGCATCGTACTTAGCTGAGTAATTGTTCCAAAATGCGAAACAGATGTCTGTTGTTTCTAAATAATTTCAAAAAGCGGCGCTCTTCCTTATGGCATGTTTTCGCCGACATTTTTTTAATGGATCGATAAATCAGTATTGAAATAGACACAATCTTAGAAATGTAGGAAAATATATGAGCATATGTTATGATTTATCAAATTATTTGGTGGTATAATTGACTTGACCTGGAAAAATCCAGAATGAACGTGAGACGACACAATTTCAGCGCACTTACAATTACATAGTGGCATTCATTCCTTTTTTGGATGAACTTTCACGATTGCACTAAAAGGTACTTTATGTTGAGCGGGTTCTTCATTCGCTGCTTTTCTCCAGGAACCAACGTCCGTGACAGGTGAATGATTCGATATTCCAATGTTATCCACAGGTGATAGTTGAATATCCGGATCGCATGGATCAAAATGTATCGTACCACGGTTGGTTTACCGCAGTATTTTGTCTATTATTTCAATATTTTGAAATAACTGACAATTGTGAATTAATAAGTCGCAATGATTAATTACAAAAAGTTAAGTATGCAGTTATCTCGACAATGAACTAGCTTTGTTTATCTGATAAGATAAACCAAGGAAGATGATAAGGAATTGAAGTAGAGTACTCGAACACTTATAATAACAACGAACAATAATTCTTGCTTTACTGTATAAAAACCAAGTCAAAAGGTATGATTATGACACTGAAAACAGATTTGCCAATACTTTGGCAATCGATAATATATATACTACGCACAGGCTCACGTCTCCGTGCTTTTCGTTTATGTCTGTAGATAACTTCTCAGAATGGACTATATTATTATTATTGTCTTTTTTCATCACAAACTTTGATTGGATAAAATAGAAAGGCTTTTTACTTGATAGAAGAAATATAACAAAATTTGTATATCAAAACAAATTGAAATATGTTTATCTTCTACAATTTTAATTTCAAAAGAATTTTTTATTCAAAAAACTTTTAGAATTAAATTAATGTCTAAAACAAGCACCGCTAACATTTAATAGACGTATATAATCAAAACTCAATATACAATGTCAAATGAAATAAATAACCCAACAGATATACGAAAGTAATTAAAATTAATAAATAAATATTCAAAGGAGACAAAATTTTGTTTCTGGTTTTATCTTTAAAAAATACTACTTGCCTTATAAAAACATGAACACACTTAAAGGACTTCCCAAAGAATATAATTTATTTGAAATATTTAATATATTTAAATATTCGAACAAATTATTTCAAAAATCTCTAAAAAATGTGCACTATATCTTCAAAAAACAAATATAATTCTAGATAATCCCGTCTTCAGCCCTTATTCAATATTACAAATATCAAAATCAAAAACATAACCTACATCACTCACGTGATAAAAGACTTAAGCTTCGAACTACAGATCAACTATATATTCAAGATTGATCTATGTTCTAACAAAATCAAAGAACAAAGTGAGTTATTTTAAGGTTTACTTAAATTCATTGACATTCTATAATGAGATTTATTGAAGCCAAAATATAATTATATATTATATATAAAATAAAATAGAAAGGCTTTTTACTTGATAGAAGAAATATAACAAAATTTGTATATCAAAACAAATTGAAATATGTTTATCTTCTACAATTTTAATTTCAAAAGAATTTTTTATTCAAAAAACTTTTAGAATTAAATTAATGTCTAAAACAAGCACCGCTAACATTTAATAGACGTATATAATCAAAACTCAATATACAATGTCAAATGAAATAAATAACCCAACAGATATACGAAAGTAATTAATATTAATAAATAAATATTCAAAGGAGACAAAATTTTGTTTCTGGTTTTACCTTTAAGAAATACTACAAGCCTTATAAAAACATGAACACACTTAAAGGACTTCCCAAAGAATATAATTTATTTGAAATATTTAATATATTTAAATATTCGAACAAATTATTTCAAAAATCTCTAAAAAATGTGCACTATATCTTCAAAAAACAAATGTAATTCTAGATAATCCCATCTTCAGCCCTTTTTCAACATTCCAAATATCAAAATCAAAAACATAACCTACATCACTCACGTGTTAAAAGACTTAAGCTTCGAACTACAGATCAACTATATAATTCAAGATTGATCTATGTTCTAACAAAATCAAAGAACAGAGTGAGTTATTTTAAGGTTCATTTAAATTCATTGACATTCTATAATGAGATTTATTGAAGCCAAAATATAATTATATATTATATATAAAATAAAATAGAAAGGCTTTTTACTTGATAGAAGAAATATAACAAAATTTGTATATCAAAACAAATTGAAATATGTTTATCTTCTACAATTTTAATTTCAAAAGAATTTTTTTATTCAAAAAACTTTTAGAATTAAATTAATGTCTAAAACAAGCACCGCTCACATTTAATAGACGTATATAATCAAAACTCAATATACAATGTCAAATGAAATAAATAACCCAACAGATATACGAAAGTAATTAATATTAATAAATAAATATTCAAAGGAGACAAAATTTTGTTTCTGGTTTTACCTTTAAGAAATACTACTTGCCTTATAAAAACATGAACACACTTAAAGGACTTCCCAAAGAATATAATTTATTTGAAATATTTAATATATTTAAATATTCGAACAAATTATTTCAAAAATCTCTAAAAAATGTGCACTATATCTTCAAAAACAAATATAATTCTAGATAATCCCATCTTCAGCCCTTTTTCAACATTCCAAATATCAAAATCAAAAACATAACCTACATCACTCACGTGTTAAAAGACTTAAGCTTCGAAATACAGATCAACTATATAATTCAAGATTGATCTATGTTCTAACAAAATCAAAGAACAAAGTGAGTTATTTTAAGGTTTATTTAAATTCATTGACATTCTATAATGAGATTTATTGAAGCCAAAATATAATTATATATTATATATAAAATAAAATAGAAAGGCTTTTTACTTGATAAAAGAAATATAACAAAATTTGTATATCAAAACAAATTGAAATATGTTTATCTTCTACAATTTTAATTTCAAAAAAATTTTTTATTCAAAAAACTTTTAGAATTAAATTAATGTCTAAAACAAGCACCGCTCACATTTAATAGACGTATATAATCAAAACTCAATATACAATGTCAAATGAAATAAATAACCCAACAGATATACGAAAGTAATTAATATTAATAAATAAATATTCAAAGGAGACAAAATTTTGTTTCTGGTTTTACCTTTAAGAAATACTACTTGCCTTATAAAAACATGAACACACTTAAAGGACTTCCCAAAGAATATAATTTATTTGAAATATTTAATATAATTAAATATTCGAACAAATTATTTCAAAAATCTCTAAAAAATGTGCACTATATCTTCAAAAAACAAATATAATTCTAGATAATCCCGTCTTCAGCCCTTTTTCTTTTGAAATTGAAATTGTAGAAGATAAACATATTTCAATTTGTTTTGATATACAAACTTTGATTGGATATTTCCAATAGTAAATTTTCATCGAAGTCTTCTGGATATTGTGCCTAATTTATATTCAATAACTTCCTTGTTATATGTGCGGTAGACAGAAGAACACTATGTTGGAGTCTATAGATGACGTTTCGATAGATATCAATCTGTATTAGTGTTTCTTTCAAGTATTCGGACATCAATCCTAGTGTTGACATTACGATAGGTATGTTTAGACTTCATTTGCATCGTTAGAGTTTACTACTGCGAAATCTATCAATATATCTTCCCTTCCATTTTCTTCCACAGTATAACATCTGCTCGGTTACTAATGGAGGTCTGGTCAGTGAGTACAGATCTATCCCAGTAGAGGGAGTAGCGATTTAAATGATCTTGCAGCACTGGTTTTGGTACGTACTTATAATCCGGAGGTATTGGCTCATTTATGAGGTGTAGCTGTTTTGCTGTCATGCCTGTCTTTGAACTCAGTTTGGGCCAACTGTACGCATCCTCCTAATGTCTGTTCTAAGGTTTCTTTCGTCTGATTATATTTTCGGCATTGGTGTGATTCAATTGATTCCTTGAGGATAACTTTTCTGTAATGTCTTGTGGGTGTTACTCCATCTTTCATCGATATGATGAATCTTTCTGCTTCTGGGAAAAGTCTTCCATGTGCTTGCCATTAAAGGAATTCGTTCTTATTAATTTTGTTGTAACTAAGGTCGTTGGGGTCCTTTCCAGGCATCGGTTTTGCTTGCCATGATCTTGTTCGATCTGTAGGTGTCGGTTTCTCTGGTTGTTGTTTCATGTTGCATGGTGAATAATTTTTGTCACTTTCTTGGATTGCTAGGTGTAGTCGTACTCTTAACGGATTACTTCCAAAAAAAGTTGGAAATTATATAATTTTGTTCATGTCATGTCATGTAGGTCTTTTATAGGGACTATACCTCTTCCGCCCTGGTTTCGGGGGATGAATGGTCTTTCTCTTATTATTATTATGGTATCAGGTCTATTCTTGACTCAAAAATCTCCGAACAATTCGAACTGTATTCAGTACAGCCGCTTTTTGCAGGAACTTATAGAGCTTGTCGTTTTATGCCAGCGTTGTATAGGTCTTTTGGCATGATATCAGTGGAGGAGAAAATAATGTGTACAACGGTCACTTTGTTGAGGTTCCATAGGTTCTTTATTTTGTCTGTAAGGTCGGTGTATTTTCTTTTCTCCTATGGTGTTCATTAGGTTGTGTGTGTTAGGGACGGCTATATCTATAATGTAGGATTCCTTCTGTCTTTTGTCTCTCACTATTGAAGCCCTCAAAGAATACGGATGTTATAAGGGGGCTTCTACCTCTTAATTAAGGGGGCGGCGTTTTATTCCGAGCATGCACACCTGAACTCTTCAGACGTGGTGCGCATCTCCGTCTGTAACCCGGTTCCTCGTTGGAATATCACTCATTGAAGGCTTGTACTCTGCCCTATTTAATGCCGCCGACGACGGATATTTAAGGTATTTTCTGCAGCCAGTCGCGTCCCCTTATATGCTACATCGGAAAGCTGCAGCAGAGCAGAGAAGAATTTTGCGAGAGGAGCGGGCACGCCACACTACTATGTCAAGTTTGTTAAAGATGATGGTTCGTTCTATGATTGATCGGTTGTAATACACTGTGAGCTGGCCTTTTTGTGTTACTGCTTTTGGCTCGTATTCCATGTTTCGCTCAGTATTCCCAGCTTGTGACGGTGTGAGTAGTTATTCTGCGACAATAAACTGCATGCTGCCGTGATGTGTTGTAAGGTTTCCGGCTCCTCCTTGCATTTCTTTTGTCATCTGTCATTCCTGGTTTCTTGATGATGTATTTCCGGTAGTTTTTAGTATGTACCACCTGATCTTGGATTTTTAGCAGAAAGCCCTCCGTTTCTGGGAATAGTTCGCCTGTTCTCAGCCACTCGTTCGACGAATTATTATTATTAACAACAATAATCTCGATAGCTTGGACCGAAATGTCACGAACGACGAATTTGACTATGCGAAAACATAGAGCCTATTCAATTCTCTTACTTAATATAACGTTGAAAAGGGATATGAATACAATCAAAAAAATATCCACAAATAATCAATTCGAAACAAAAATTATAAATTCTCTCACACAAAATTCAAAAAATTATATTTAATTATTTTAGCTTGAGGAATTAAATTAAATTAATGTCATATAAGTACCACTTATATCAGACGACATTTAAAATTAACATTCATTATTATAATACATCCAAATGATACAACAAAATCCAATAAATAAAAATTATTAACCAAAATCCTATAAATTAAATATTTTGAGTAGACAAAATTTTGTTTCTGCTCATCAATCTTATGAAAACAGATATCTTTCAAAAAGGTTTAACATAATCATTTCATCATAAAACAATCTTACTTAGAATATTCAATATTATTTGATATCTAACTAAGTTACTAAAAAACAAGTTTTAAGAAAGACTTTCCTTCGGCAGTACTCAATTATATTCATATTCAATAAAATATAACATCAATCAACAAAAATATTATATTTTCTCACCTTTTAACAATTCAGAAAGCTTCTGGTAAATGAATACTGAAAATTTAAATGGAGTGTAATGTTAACTCAAATATCAAATAAATAATTCTATGGTTTATCATTGATCTAAAAGATTGAAAGGCAATTTAACGGCCTCTGTTATAGTATAAGGACTATCTGTATAAATCTATGATTGTTTCGGTCTTTACTTGACGGAAATTCATCTTGAAAATATGAATAAAAACAATATACTAATTTCCGCTAATATAATATATTAGCAGAAATTAAAATATAATATAATATATTAGCGGAATTAGACCGAAACAATCATAAATAAAAATAATATATATATATATATATATATATATATATATATATACATATATATATATATATATATATATATATTTCGGTCTTTTCGGTTTTTATATAATATATAGAAACAATATTCTAATTTCCGCTAATATATTATATTAGCGGAAATTAGAATATTGTTTTCATTCATATTATCTTTATAAAGAATATTAAGGAAACAAAATAATTATATATTATGAATAAAATAGAATAAATAGAGGTTTATACTTGATAGAAGGTATATAAAATTATTTTAATATATTAAAACATATTTACATATTTAATTTAAAAAAATTATATTCAGTAATTATAACTTCAGGAATTAAATTAAATTAATATTAGATAATTACCACTTATATCAAACGACATATAAAATAAACATTCATTATGAGACATACAAATGATATAACAAAATCCTCTAAATTGAATATTTTGAGTAGACATAATTTGGTTTCTGCTTTTTATTCATAATATATAATTATTTGGTTTCCTTAACATTCTTTATAAAGATAGTCCTTATGCTACAACAGAGGCAGTTAAATTGCCTTTCCATCTTTTAGATCAATGGTAAACCACAGAATTATTTATTTGAGTTAACTTTAAACTCCATTTAAATTTTCAGTATTCATTTACCAGAAGCTTTCTGAATTGTTAAAAGGTGAGAAAATATTTTTGTGGATTTATGTTATATTTTATTGAAAATGAATAAAATTGAGTACTGACGAAGCAAAGTCCCTCTTAAAACTTGTTTTTTATTAATGTTTTTACATATCTTGAGATTTTATAAAAAGTAACTCAGTTAGATATCCAATAATATTGAATATTCTAAGTAAGATAGTTTTATGATGAAATTCTTAAGATTATGTTAAACATTTTTGAAAGATATCTGTTTTCATAAGATTGATGAGTAGAAACGAAATTTTGTCGACTCAAAATATGTAATTTATAGGATTTTGGTTAACAATTTTTAATTATCGGATTTTGTTATATCATTTGGATGTCTTATAATGAATGTTTATTTATATGTCGTTTGATATACTTAAACTTATATGACATTACTTACTTTACTTATATGACATTAATTTAATTCAATTCCTGTAGTTGTAATTATTAAATTTAATTTTTTGCAATTAAATATGTAGAAGGCTAATATTAAAATATTCAAATGATTTTATATACCTTCTATCAAGTATAAACCTCTATTTATCTGATCCAATAAAATAAATTGGTCCTCAAAAGTGATCCACTTGATGAGTTCAACAGCTTGTTTTTTCAGCTTGTAATTTTTCCGATGGTTGTACCAAGGAGAATTCGTTATTTTATTTCGAATTCGATGTTCAATGCCGTATAGGCTGTGATAATATCAGCCATATAAGCCAATAATAATAAAAACTTAATCGAGAATTCATGTTATCCAAATTTGTACAGCGTTTTCCCCTTCGGTTACTTATCCACTTGAACCCTCTTGAACAGTTCAAGTTTGTAGACTCTATTACGAACAGAAAAGCTGCTTCAGCCAACATTCATTCGTAATTGGCACGGGTGTTCAGAATGATCGTCGGGTTACGTAGCAAATCAACCGTTCATCGTCAGTCACTTTACAGGAAGTTCAAATTGGAAGATGTTATCTTTCGGTTTGGGAACATACAGGAAAGCTCTCGAAGTTGGATACAACAACAGAAGGATGTGTTTATAATATAGGATCCATATTTCAGGTAGCAAGTCCGTTCGGCGAACTTAATCGAACAAAATTTGCGTAGAATAATATCCGCAGTTGTTGTTGTTAGTATTGAAATTGAAATATTGGTGAACAAAAATCAGTATGATAATTCGAAGGATTTTACTTTGTGATTTCGTAATACAAATTTTCAGAAGTATGTTTCGCTCACTAAACAAATCTTGAACAATATATTGTATCGTGTGGGTGTTTTCAACCGTGAAGTATTTTTATTGCGCATATTATATTTTGACGATTTCAGTCGAATGTATATTTATTTGCTCCATATGACCCAATAAAATTAACAGAAAATTATTTTCCAAAATTCACTTTTGCTCTGTTTGTAATAACCCGACCTCAACAACCGGATGGCTAGATTATTCAACATTGGAATAAATATTCATTAAACTCTTAGAAGCAGATTAGTTCCGTAATAAAATATCCTTGAGGCGCATAATTCTTCATTTTGAATCTATCTTTTCCTTTGTAACTGTGGATAATCGAGAAAATTGATAAAATATAGTTACATTCACAGAAGCATTTTTTCGTAAGAGTATAATTTTTTCTATGATACAACATATGTACCATCACGCCGCTAGGAACTTTATAATGAATAAGCAGAATAATTTCAAGTGAATTATTCTTCATCAATCTCTATGAACAAATTGGTTCTTAGTTTCTGATGAACACAATGGGACATTGCAGGTTGACCACATTCAATTAGTGCGTATTCATTTCTTTGCGCAAACAATGAGGACATCTTCTGAATCCATATATTGGCATTGCAAATTTTCTTTATTGTTCATTTGAGTTTTATGCGCAGCTGCAAATTTGTTTGCAAACAGTGCTCTCTCATATTGATATTATCCTAAAATTCCTACATCTCCGAGTAAGCGAGTAAATGAAAGTTGTTAATGAGCTAGATACCAACCTAATTGGATTCTCGACCAATTGGAATCTGTATCGACATAATTTGATATATGTTTACTACTGATTTTGTGTTTAACATACAAAATCAGAGAGCAGTTTTGTAAACCATCATTTCATAGTTTTAGTATTGGCTATACTGATTTCCCCGTAACAACGCGCGTTTTCTTCAATTCAGTTTTTTAAATTTCGAATAACTCCAGACATCTAAGCGTGAATATTGTTTTCAATTTCAGCTACAACAATGAGTTAGTGAATAAAACACAAACTAGATGTTTACTTATGCTTTGTTATATTCTCAAAAATGAATATAAAATTTGGACCAAACTGTTTTCCAGTGAAACAGAAAAGTTTTATTCAACAGATGTTCGTCCACTTCTAGTACTTATGTATAATGAAAATGATATCATTTCCAGATGAATAATTGGGGCTAGATATAACTAGATTCGAATGCAAATTGGATATTGATATTACAGGTATGATAAAATTGACTCCCATAAATTTCCATCATATATTCTTGATAGGTAAATATATATTCATTATTGTGGAAATAATAGATGAGCTTTTAATTAATAATTACCTATTATTAATTCGAAAAATCAATCAGAAAAGTTTTCTTTCATCACCTGCTTGAGTTATTTTATTATGGAATCAACCTTGTATCTAAGGATCACCATTGTTTGATTTCTTCAGGTCACTGTGGTGTAGTAACCTACTTCATAATTGAGGTTGGGTTTTTTAATAATCCAAACGTGAAAAAGGTGATGATTTTATGTGTATTTCGGAAATTCCAAAGATTTATTTTAAAAAGGGTTGAGTAGAGGACATTTTTTTAGGTCTGTTTGGTCGTTCAGGAGAATCTGTTTCTTATTGTACCTATTGATTTCAAGTGTTTTCAGGTGGTTCAATTTCTTGTTCTCCATGTGTAGGAGTTCGTTATTGCTTGTCAAAATGATGTCTTTTCTCAAACATAAAATTAGCATAGGTTGAATTTTAATTTTTATTATCTTATGCTTTCTTTAGTTTAATCTATAGACTCCAGACCTTCTGTCTTTAGGGACAATATTTTTATGATGTTTATCAAATTTATTGATGAGTTTTTGTTTCAAATTAAATATTGTAGTTATTCTTTTTCTTTAATTATCTTGCTATTTTTCCAGATTTTTGTTTTATGTGAAAAAAAGAAAAGTATTTTGTATCATGAGTTATTGATGGATGGATATACGAGTGATATCAATTGTATGTATTGCATTGGATTTAATAGTTAGTTTATATTCAGTTGATTGAAGCCATAATAATAAAGCAGGGTAATATGCTTTATTATAGTCAACGAAATTCGCCTGTGTAATAGGTATGTTGATTAATCTGAAAACCATGCTATTTTAAAATGCTCTACTTTGTGAATGTGGTGGTAACAGGAAGAGTGAAGTTTTGGTGATTTTTAAGTCGAGGAAATGGATAATATTATTTCATTTTTCCCCACAAATAAAAATAGTTGTTGAAGATAATGCTTCAATAAATTCCAAAATCAAATTCTCTTTTAGTACCGCTGAACTGAGATAAACTCTCTACGTAACGGTTACATTACGTCAACCGTGAACTATTGAATATTGTTAAATCCTGGATTGATCCTGATAACACATACTACAACCTGGATGAAAGAATCAACATTGCACGGAGCTTGCACATTGAAGGAAAAATATCTTTTCTCTTCCTGAATATTTCTGCATTGCTTCCTTCTGGAGATTATGGGTACAGCTTGAAGTACCTTTACAACTAGGAAATCGGCTGGTATAAGTTCACTCTGGCCTTTTTTGATTTTTTCCTGTTATACTGGCATTTCAAATAACTCTGCATAAAGAGTTGCTTTTCTCCTTAAACATTTATTTATTATCATTATGCACGCAGTTGATCAATTCCCGAAAAAAAATATGCTTTTAGTCTATACAAAAAAACAATCAGAATTTCAGGTTAAAAATAAACTCGATATAGTTATTATAGTTAGATTATAAATATTACCTATCCATATTTGATGCATGAAATATCTTCTCCTAGGAGTGCGCAATCTGGCGTTTGCATTTTGAAGTAGTGGTTATTTAAAGTTTTAGCAGCATTTCTGTTATTCATGATTTGAAAGAAAGTTTATTAAATATTTAAGCATTATTTCCAAAGTGGTGGATCTTCTATCTGAACTGTTGAAAATTTACGTGCAAAATTTAATAGACATGATATGCTCTCATAGCAATTTGTGTATCAAATTGTTACTGAAAACTGTATCTTTATTCGATAAAACAACTCGTTCACGTTCTTCTGCACTCAACACAGTTGGAAACATTGCGGCTGTAGACAAGAATATAGCTGAACATCCATCAACATCAATTCGTCGTCCTGTTCGAAAACTGAACATTTTTCGCATTTCTCTGAGGATAATTTAGCACGAAGACCTCGGTAAGAAGGCAAACGGATTTCAACAAGTACAAGAAATGAAGCCTCATGATCATACTATGCTTTTCCACTTCGTTCGATCAGCCTATGATTATACTACTCTGTCAAGAAAGTACCGGGAATTTTCAATTAAAACAACATTTTTACATTTAATCGTCAAAATTTATTGGGTCGCCTTCAAAATAGGCTCCATTTGCTTCAACACATCTATGCCAACGGCAATATGCAATCGTTGCTATTTATTTCTAATAATAGTTCACCTTAGCCATAGACATACATCGTCTATGTCTCAGAGCACTGTCAAAGTTTTTACGGTGCACCCGCACGGAAAAGGGTCACTTTCGGTACTCTAAATTGACATGTAATGATAGGATTTCCAGAATCGTATAATGAGGAAACATTTACTGAGTTTTTGAAATATTTCGTCTTAACTCCTTCTCTAATCTTCGTCTGAATGTATTCCGTCTCGTCTAAGTGCTTCGTCTCAATTTTCTCCGCGAACTCTCTTCTCCGCTAACTGTCGTGAACTACCTTTAGAGTGGCCGATTCGATCTCCAACCCCGACTGCACCCCACCTATACTTGAGTCGAAGGCGTACGCAGTACGCTCGACTTCTGCTTATTGGACCACTCTTAGATACTATACGATCTAATCGCCACATGGAAGCCTGTATCTCAACAATTTAACCAACCCAGTATTTCAATAACTCTGGCCTTAAATTACCCATTAGTTTCGCCTATAAACTATCTATAAATTATTCACAAAGTACAAACTTAATTTCTACGCTCTAGAAATTGAATTCCTGCACTCGGCCATCCTGAATTATGAATTGGACCCTAATTCGGTGTCGGAATCAATATCGCTTGGGATCTACCCACGGTTTCATGATCTCTGTAAAGGTAGAAATTTTCATAGGGTCTTCGTGACAACCCACATCGTCCATCTTCGCGACGTCCTAACTTTATTGTCCCTTGACTTTTACTACCTCGTGTGGTCCCAAAAACTTACTGTCGACCCTTATACCCGCATCGAATTTCGTACGCTTAATCACTTCCAAATCTTTTCTTCGTATAGCTTAGCTACTTTCGCCTTAAGTTGTACCGTTTCTTATTTTCCTCCTGTCTTGATTAACTGCAGCTTGAATCTTTTTTAGCTCTTCTATTTCTTCTGGAAATTCCTTGCGAATTTACATTTGAATAGTTACCTCCTCTTTTTTTCTCATTTTGAGACCTGTCACCCTATCGAAAGTTGGCGTATCTATACTCATTTGATAGGTAAAATTTAGTTTCCGTTGTACCCTGTCTGTATATTTGTACCACTCTGATGGATCGTCATTGCTAACCTTGGCAATCACCGGAATAATCTTAAGATTAGTTCTTTCTACTTAGCCATATTTCCTCTGTTCTCCAGTATTGATCGTGATATGGCTAATACCTTCCCTCACACCGTTCCTTTATCCGTGATTATTCGTCTAGGATTACCTAAAATTTCATGGCTGATTTTCGATTGGAGTTTCGTATTTTCAGTTCATCCTTTTCATCGCCTAGAGTAATACTCATCAACCAAGTTGTGGTTTCGTCGTCCCTTTTGTTCGGTACTATTGTTATGCCATCATCTTCAATCTGAACAGTGGCTTGCTTCAGAATATTACTTCCAAAAATAGCCTGGAAGCCCGACGCATTCACCGGTACTACACGAAAAGTGAGGTTGTACGTATGACCGTCGATTAGTACATTCAACTGAAGTGAACCTAGTTTTCAACGCAACATTCCCTAAACCTCTGATTTTCATACTTCCATTGGAAAGTCGATATCCTTTGCAGTATTTGTCGTGAATGTTTTCTCTGATTATGATGATATCACTACCTACGGGTAGTAGTAGATACGTCGAAAAGTGCATTTACTTTGGTCGATTCGATAATCAGCTCAATGGAATTCCTGGTAACGATATCAATCACAGCCACTTCGATGTTTGCAGAATTTGTACATTTTACGGACATGTGACCAAATTTGTTACATTTAAAGCAACTCAACCCCTTGTCCTTTCTAGGGCATCACCTGGCCTTATGTCCAGAATTTAAATAATTTCGTCCTACTATTTAATCTTTCGTAATTCTCCATATTCTTTTTACCAGACTTTTCATCAGATTTTTCTGAAAATTAAGATCTTGCTTTCTGGAAACTTCTTCCTAAATATTGGTTCTCTGCTTAAATTCTACCAATTGTTTGTCTCCTTACAGCACAATTTTGTTTGCTGAGTTATCCGGTATATCATCTATAATATACCGAATAATCGCCCTGCCCTCTATATCAGTTCGACTATCGATCTCTCGCATAATGACAATGAACTTCTCAACTTCCTACTCTTAAGATGTTTATGAATTGGAGCCGTGCTAAATCTGACTTCAAATTTCTCCAACAACCTATTCTTCAAAGAAGTTAATGTCTTGACCTACGAAAGAGACTGCAAAAATAGCCTTTCCAAACCCGACAGCAATTTCCTCACAAATAGCAATTCCTGAATATCAATTCAATCTGTTGCTGAAGCGATTTCTTTAAAATTATCGACTCATTTATTAACAGGGTAATCGTCGTTACCACTGAACTGTCGTATAAAGTCTTCCACGTCTCTGAACGTAAGTGAAAAATGAAGTTCGACTATTTTTTTTCACTGTTGCGCAAATTTGACCTTTCCGGAAAAATTTGCCATTTCTCCAGATTATTTATCTTCATCTGAATTTTCGTCATCTGGCTCATAATCCTTAATATTCACAATAAAATCCCAAATTATCTTCGGCAACTAGTCCTCCTTTCCATCGTAATTCAGGTCTAAAATCCTGCTGACTCCGATCATATCGGATGCAAGCAATGTTTCAGCAACACTAATCGTTCTGCCGATTTGCTCCACGGGATTTTTATCCCACCCCAAACTTTCAGATTTCCTCAATGAACACCTTAATCCGTATGCATTTCTTTCTCTCCCGAAAGACACTGAATGAAGTGCCTAATAGCACTTGGGTATTTGTAATATTTCTTTCAATTCTTTAATTTAATATCCTTAATTAACACATCTTGATGAAAAGGAAAACAAATAAAACACAATTCGAAAAAATAAACGTTTCGTTCAGAAATTCAGCAGTGGATCACTCATGTCAAAAATATACACATGGAAATACACACAAGAATCTAAAATTGAATATATACCCCTTCAAATGTCAAACAAAATAAAACAAGAAACTCTCTATTCATCTGAATACTAGCATTCAACAAAATCAAAAACATATTATCCTATGAAATACAACTGCAAACAAATATTGAATATGGTGTGAATTAACTAAATCGTAATGAGTTCAAAATAACTGATAAGAATTCATCCCTATATCCGTATAAAGAGGGGAAATCCTACCTTTAGTCCTTATTCCTCGTCAAAGATGATCACACTAATCTAATGATTTCTTCGAATGAAAAGTAATTACGTATGCATACGCATACGACTGTTCTGACACAACCCATTCTTCAAATATGTTATGTACAATATAAACATGGAAATTTTCTGAAACCTATCAAATTTTAATCTGAAAAATCTCTCGAAAACTTCCTAAAATTAGATCGAATAAAATTTCTTAGAAAGTCCGTTTCTTTTCATACATATACACTACATATGTATGAAAAGAAACGAACTTTCATTATTTTATTTTATATCAATATCTAGTGATATTGTATAATAGACCTATCTCTTCCTTAGTGTAAACTAACACAAACTGTACAATATACAGTTTATTTACACGCTTGAAATTACACTTGAACGTCTTAACATTACTTACAGCTCTCAATGCAACTGAGTTTCTGAACTATTCCGTTTTTATCTCGTTATCTCTAACCTTCGTCTAAATATACTCGGTCTACCCTAAGTTTCTTCGTTAACTACCTTCTCCGCAAACCGCCTTTTCCACTAACTGCCGCGAACTGTCCATAAAGAGGCCGCTTCGATCTCCAACCTCGACTGCACCCCACTTATACTTAAGTCGAACGCGTACGCAGCTACTCTCGACTTCTGTTTTTTCTACCATGTTCAGATACAATACCAACCAGGGGGTGAAAAATAGAACAATGAGAATGAATCCCAAGACACCCAATCGAAGATATGTTCTTCCAAGAAACTGTTGTCGTATTTGGGTTCAGCGATAAATCTCTTCTCTTTATGATGACTACACTTCCTAACGCGTTCTATTTCGAAACATCTTGGAGCGGCATGGCTAAGGACATGTGCTTTCGATCTAATCGCCACAAGGAAGTCTGTATCTCAACAATTTGACCACGCCAGTATTTCAGTAACCCTGGATTAAGTTTACACAAATACTTGAAGTTTTATCTATAAACTATCTATACCTAATTTACAGAGAGTAGAAACTCAATTTCTACTCTCCACAGATTAAATTCTTACAGACATATAGAATTATCAACATAGTTAACCAAAAAAGAATTGAAAAAATGTATGAAATAATGCCTGCGACCTAGGAAACCTAGAAATCGGGGCAGTCTGTCTCGATTGGATATTCATAAATGAAAAATTCCATTTTCAAAAAATATTCCACGGAGATTAAAAAAATAGTTTTTATATTTTTTTTTAACGAATATCTCCAGAAGAAGCATTTGAAATAATTACCTATTTTCACATCAGTCGGTTATTCGGATGTAAAATAAAAATATTCAATAAAAAATATATTTTCACACGTCAATTTCAACAAATATCCTGCTTAAAACGAACTGAAATAAATATGTACAGCCAACTCTAATATAGTATCGGGTGTTCTTTCAGAGCGATATAACTTCAAATTGAAATAAAACAAATTTAAATTAAGATTGAAGCCAATTTTTTTTTATTTGATTAATAATTTTATGACATTTATGTTTTGAAAATAATTTCGACTAGCTCTGAGGAACTGCATTCGACCAGACCAATTTTGGAAACTTTTTTCGAGTATTTCATTATCATTTCATCAATAACACGAGTTATGTTGACTTCCAAAGCGGCTATTGTTCCTGGTTTATCAGCATAAACCAATGACTTGACATAAACCCAAATAACATAATCCCGTGGGGTTATGTCAGTTGATCTTGAAGGCCATTTAATTGGATCATTTCACGAAATAATGTTATCGCCAAATCTTTCTATAAATAAATCAATTCTTACGGTAGAAGCATAAGGTGTAGCACGATCTTGTTGGAACCAAAACACTTCTGGGTCGATACCATTCAAATTTTGAAACACATAATCAATGATCATCGATCTGTAACGGGCACCATTCACTGTAACATTAGCTCCACCATCGTTTTTGAAGAAATATGGACCGATGATGCCTCCAACGTGTAGAGCACACCATACAGTGCATTTTTCAGGATGCAATGGAACCTTCAGAAATTCTTGAGAATTGTTTTCTCTCCATATACGGCAATTCTGCTTGTTTAGATCGCCGTTCAACCAGAAATGAGCTTCATCACTAAACACAATTTTACGATAAAAAAGTGGATCAACTTCAACCTGTTCTAGGGCCCAATCAGCAAACAAACAACGCTTATTATGGTCAAGTGGCTTTAGTTCTTGAACCAGTTGGATTTTGTATGGGTGTACACCAAGATTTTTACGCAAAATTTTCCATGTGGTGGATGCACAGAGTCCAACTTGTTGTGAACGTCGACGAATAGACAAATCTGGATCATCATTAACACTATGACTTACGTCATAGTGTACGTACAGTTCTTTATATTGTTGTTGTTGTTGCATCGAGTAGAGGAAATGTTGTCCGAAATCTATCGATAGTTCGACGAATACGCTGCTCTGATGGACGATTATGTAAACCGTAAATTTGACGAAGTGCTCTATAAGTTTGGCGAATAGAATACTGGTTTTTAAAATGAATTTCAACAATTTGTA
Organism: Megalocaria dilatata; assembly: GCA_034642435.1. Classification (NCBI taxonomy): domain Eukaryota; kingdom Metazoa; phylum Arthropoda; class Insecta; order Coleoptera; family Coccinellidae; genus Megalocaria; species Megalocaria dilatata. Next base: position 83,082,190 of record CM067854.1, read on the forward strand.
AACGTTTTTGCGGCGTGAGTCTTTCCATGATAATTTCTCAATGCTTACTGAGCAAAAATGCCAAAACAACATGGCTTCTACCTTCTGTCAAATCACAGTTATCCGTATCGATAGTTCTATCACTCTAAAAAAACACCCGATATCTATAAAACTAAGAGCCTCCACAGAAAAATCTTGAAAAGAAGATACGATCATAGATTCAGTGTCTGAAATCTGCAATGCGAATGCGTGAATAGACTGATCATAATTGTTATAAATAAATTGAATAAATGATCCAATCGAGGCAGACACTCTCAGATGATGTCTGCCGCATGTGTTCATATTTTATATGTCTATGAAAAAAAAACAGTGTCTCTTAGTCATTTTATTCAATTTAATTCTAAACAGTTTTCAAGAGATTATTCAGATTGAAATTTATAGAGGTGAATTGATCTAGTTGTTTTCTGAAATATTAGAGATTGAATCAAAGAAGAAACCAGTTCATTTGGAAAAATTTCGAAACAAATAAAATCAATATGAAAAGTTGTTGCAATATGTCCTGGAATCGCCACAAAAATCGCTACGGTTTCGATCCACACTATAAAATTATCGTAAAAAATTAAGATATTATTGAGGTATATTCCGGAATAGAAATTCTCAAAAAGGGATTGTATTTTGTGTTTCTCGACGTCTCAACCAATAATATTTCTGTGATCGTTTTCATGTTAATACTGATGATCTTTCGAGCTGTCCATATATCCCTAGGTGAGGATGGTAAAGTGAATATAAACCAAGTAGGCATAACGGCGGGGCTAATTTCACGTTCTGCGTTCGGTCCAGTAGAGGGCGCATATTTGTAGGACTTTCAGGCTTGAGTGGCTGTAGAGGTGTGAATTTGGTAATAGAAGGATTGCTTCTTTGAACTTGTTCTTCTGTCGGTGTTATTCTCAGTGGATAATCTTCACTTAATTTCATTGGATGTTATGATGCTGGACACAGGTTTGTGCTGCTATTCCTGATTTGGTTGTCTCTTCTATGAAGGTGTGATTTTTGTGTCCCTTTACCTTGACTTCAAGGGGTAATTTCATTTCTCCCACATAGGTAACTCCACATTCATAAGGTTTCTATAAATTCAGTTCTTGTTATTAACCGATTCTTGAGGTTTAAGATTTGTGACGAAATTTTTGAGGGTATTTTCTGATTTGAACCTCATCTAAATTTTGTAGTCCCGAGCTATTCAGCAGATTTTCTCTGGCAAGCCTTTTACATAACTTATTGACATTCTTGTCTTGTCTTCTGAAGAGTCAGATTTATGCGCCTGTTAGTCACTCCTCTGTATGGTAGTCAATTAGTTTAGACCTGTAGGCAGTTGCCAAGTGATCCTTTGCAATATTTTCAATTAAACTGATTTTTTCTGTGATTGGATTCAATCTATAATAATTGTCTCTGTCTCCATATATATTGCAACATTTTTGATTTTTTTTAAAATAATTTTGTATTTTGTTTCTTAACTTTCATTATAATCCTTCGTTTTCCCCGAAGATATTCGTTTTGGGTTTTGTCCCTATTAAGTAGTATTGTGCACAAAAATTGAGGCAATTGAAGTCTGAATTCAAAATAGGAGGATGTTTTAATTTCGCGAAGGAGCAGATCGATTCGAAAAAATTATTTTAAGATTTTTCCATTTATTGAAACTGTCAAGGTATTTACATGTTCAAAGAAATTCCATTCCCAATTTTTTCGTACTTTTCACAGCTTTTGCATCATATCAAGATTTATGCGTATATAGCCTCGTCATTTTTGAGATGATATAAGTTTCTTGATAAAGTTCTATATTAATTCAACTGGCAGAAATATCTTAAAGTAATCCAAATTCCTGGGAAATCGCTGAATTAATGCAGAGGAAAGTTCCGACCATTTTGACGAGAGGGTGAGACTTGATTAAGTATGTTCTCTTATTATTTAATATGTCAATATTAATTTTTTGAAATTTTTTAATACTTCATATAATATTTTCAATGGGTAAATTATGATGAATGTAAACTAGTTCAAAAGTTATCGAAATTTTTTTCCGTATTTATGAAATCATTTTTCAAATAAACAATTATGAGTGAGTAAAACTGTCAATATCGTATGAACTACTACATCCAAGTAAATCTGATGTTTGTATGCATATCAGACAATATAATTTGATATATCGGGTGTTTTATTTAGAGTGATAGAACGTTCGATAGGCATAACTGTGATTTGACAGAAGGTAGAAGCCATGTTGTTTTGACATTTCTGTACAGTAAGCATTGACAAATTGTCATGGAAAGACTCAAGCCGCAACAACGTTTACAAATCATTGAAATTTATTCTATTCGCCAAACTTATAGAGAGCTTCGTGAAGTTTATGGTTTACATAATCGTTCATCAGAGCAGCTTATTCGTCGAACTACTCGATGCAACAACAACAATAAAACAAATAACTGTACGTACAGAGGAAAATATCGCTGCTGTAAGTCATAGTGTTAATGATGATCCAGATTTGTCTATTTGTCGACGTTCACAAAAAGTTGGACTCTGTGCATCCACCACATGGAAAATTTTGCGTAAAGATCTTGGTGTACACCCATACAAGATCCAACTAGTTCAAGAACTAAAGCCACTTGACCATAATAAGCGTTGTTTGTTTGCTGAATGGGCCCTAGAACAGCTTGATCCACTTTTTTATCGTAAAATTGTGTTTAGTGAGGAAGCTCATTTCTGATTGAACGGCTGGCTATGTAAACAAGTAAAATTGCCATATATGGAGTGAAAACAATCCTCAAGAATTTATGTAGGTTCTATTGTAACTTGAAAAATACACTGTATGGTGGGCTTTACACGCTGGAGACATCATCGGTCCATATTTCTTTAAAACCGATGATGGAGCTAATGTTACAATGAATGATGCTCGTTACAGATCGATGATTGATGATTATTTGTTTCAAAATTTGAATGGTATCGACCCAGAAGTGTTTTGTTTTCAACAAGATGGTGCTGCACCTCATGCTGCTACCGTAACTATTGATTTATTTAAATAAAGATTTGGCGATAACATTATTTCGAGAAATGATACAATTAATTGGCCTTCAAGATCATACGACATAATTCCACTGGATTATTTTCTTTGGGATTATGTCAAGTCATTTTTTTATGCTGATAAACCAGAAACAATAGCCGCTTTGGAAGCCAACATGACTCGTGTTATTGATGAAATAAGGCCTGAATTACTCGGAAAAGTGGTCCAGAAATTTGTCTGGTCGAATGCGGTTCCTCAGAACTAGTAGTGGTAGACATAAGCCGGAAATTATTTTAAAACATATCTGTCATAAGATTATCTTTCAAATAAAAAAAAATTTGGCTTCAATCTAAATTTGAATGTGTTTTATTTCAATTCAATGTTTCATCACTCTACGAAAAACATCCGAAATATTCTTGAAATTTCACTTCAGATTCAGAAGTTATATATAAAATGAGCAAACATGAAATCGGAGAAAATTGAATGGTGGAAAACATTGATTTTTTTTTTGGAATAGTCAGTTGTTGATATTAATAAATTACTAATATTGGCTGCAATATATTTACCATCAATATTCACATGGTTTGTCAATGATACATTTATATTTATATCATGCAAAATTACAACAATACAATTCTTCTAAAGTATAAAATGCGCCATTCAATAAAGTCTCTTGTGTTTACCTTTTGATACATCTTTGAAGTAAGTCCCTCAGTGCGACGAGTAACCTGTTAGAAATTTTAATGCCCCAATACCTGGAGATATTCTGTGTATTCTTTTTCCTATGTTATGAAATGAGCAGATCGTTTTTGTACCTGGTATTAAATAAGTGGTATATTTTCCATTTCTTGGTCTATTTTTTGAATTTTGATATAGGTATTTGAGACATTCTCTTACAAATAAGGATGGAAAAGTGAGTATACCATGCTTTACAAAAAATGGTCTACACGAATCTCTACTTGCAACTCCATACATAATACGCACTCTTTTCGTTTGTATGATGAATATTTCGTAGCGCCCGACAATTATCCATAGACATAATCGACATGCGCCGCCCAGTTTTATTTATCATCTAAGATAATTTTATTTATTCTGAGAGAAGCAATGAAATGAATAGGAAACAGAGAAAATTGCACTCCTAGACTTCACTGAGGTTTTTATAGAAGTAAATAAACACGAAACATTGTTATTGTTTGTGAAAAAGATTGAAAAAGATGAGTTTAATTTCGATCACAGTACGTGGTTCTGTCTAGGAAAATTGTTGAAATTATTACGTAGATGTTTGATTGCTTCGGTCTCTACTTGACCAAATTTCATTTTAATGTCGTTTGAACTGAAGTACATGGTTTCCGCTAATGTTTATTATGACACAACAATTATTTCATCAGTTACATTTTCAAATGCTAAAGGCTTGGTGTACGCTTGTATTTAATGAATTTCTTATCAATTGCTTGTTCAGTTACATTAATAGTTATCGTTCTTATTTGAAAACGTCATAATTTCAATCGTTGTTTTTTTCAGTAAATATCAGCGGAATTCAAGCGTTTGACTGTGATTACTAGTTATTGCGCATTCTTTCCTTGAAAAATTATGGGAAATTTATAATTGATAAGTAGTTTGTTTTCGTGGTGATTTCGAATCCTGTAAGGAATTGAAATATATTTTTGTTTATCGTTCATTTTTCATATTAAAATTTCTGTTTGATACAGTATATATGTTCAATTTCACAGTGAGCATTGATGAGAAACTTAAATACCCACTTGTTAGTACATACAATTATTTTATGCTAGCTTGGATTATCTTCGGACACAATGAAGAGAGATTTATGAGAAAGGGGGACTTGGTTATTGATATCTCGTCAATTCATAGGACTATCCTCTTAAAATTCAAATTAGAATCCAAACATAGGAAACGAGAATCTTATCTTAGGATGCCCTAAGTCAAATAAGATCAAGCTAATCAAAATTATTAGGTCATTAAAAGATAGGTCGAACTCAAATCATACATTCTGTCAAGAAAGTACCGGGAATTATCGATTTAAATCTGGCGGGGCAATGAGGCAGGTAAAAATTTTTTTTCCTAGGTTGGTACCACTGTCCTTAATTACTATGCCAAGCTTGAGCGGGATCTGTCAACTAGTGTGTTTGCAACAGCTGATTAAGTCAGTCGATGTCAGAGTGCGTGCCGTATTTTACTATGGGTGATTACGTTGAGCAAAAAATTTGTTTTAAGTTTTGTGTTGCAAATGAATTTTCGTGTGCCGATGCATTGAAAATGTTGCAGAAGGCCTTTGGTGATAATGCTCTATCAAAAACTCGTGCATATCAATGGTACAGAGCCTTCAAGGACGGTCGCGAAGTGGTCGAAGACTTGCCTCGTTCCGGACGCCCATCGACGGCTTCGATCGAAGATAACGTCGATAAAATTAAGGAAAGGGTGCTGGAAAACCGTCGTACCAGCTTGAGAGAGATAGCACATGATCTTAAGATATCCCACGAGTCCGCACGTACGATTTTGATTGATATTTTGGGCATGAGAAAGGTGGCCGCACGAATCGTACCGAAAGACCTGAATTTTATTCAAAAACGTCATCGCGAACAGGTTGCTTCAGACATGCTGGATCGCTGTAATTCCGATTCTACATTTATGGAACGCATTATAACTGGTGATGAGACCTGGGTCTACGAGCACGATATGCAAACAAGCCAGCAATCATCGGAATGGGTTCCAGAGGGTCAGACGGTAAACAAGGAGTATTACCTAGGCGTTATGAAACGTTTGCGTGAGCGTATCCGTAAGAAGCGGCCAAATTTGTGGGCGAACAACTCATGGATTTTGCATGACGATAACGCGCCTTCTCACCGAGCTACGATGGTGACTGACTTTCTCGCCAAAAACTCAACAAACGTGCTTCAGCAACCACCGTATTCGCCGGATTTGGCTCCCTGCGACTTTTTCCTCTTCCCAAAACTAAAATTGCCCCTTCGTGGCACCCGTTTTGAGTCGATTGAAGCCATAAAACAAAATTCGGCGCGAGAGCTAAAGTCCATTCCGGAAAGCGCCTATAAAAAATGTTCGATAACAGGAAGTGCCGTTGGCATAGATATATTGGAGCAAATGGAGCCTATTTTGAAGGCGACCCAATAAATTTTGACGATTAAATGTAAAAATGTTGTTTTAATTAAAAATTCCCGGTACTTTCTTGACAGAGTAGTATATTCAAATTTCTTCATAGCCAATACCAATAAGCATGAGCAGTGAATCAAAAAAGAGATTCAGAATACAACGAAGTATTAGATAAAACACCAGTCTCGGAGTTTTGATATACCGACAGACAGAATAAAGTCCTGTCAGCTGCTTTCTGAACTAGTAAAAGACTGAACGACTCTGTTATAACTTCGCAATACAAAATGCCTCTTATTGTATTTGCATGCACTACGAGGAAGGTAAAATCTGGTTTGATGCACAAATTCCAGAATACGAGCACGTCTTCCCGACGTATCATCAAATATTCGCGAGTTGCGCCAACCGTTATACCGTTTGGGAATATTTGCGGTGTTGATATTCCGATATTCACTTCGGCTCTCATCCGATTCCTGCACAATAACGTGAAGCGTACTCAGGAAATATCGACCGTCAATACATATAAATGTATTTATTATTCGACATTTTATAAGGGCACAGGGTATGTTCGAGATGTCCCTACGTTGATTATGTGAGAACAGGATTAGGTGTACTAAGAATGAAGGCCTTCAAAAGGAATTTTTTCAATGTATATTTTGCACCGTTTCATCTGTTGGTCACTCAGTTTGAATAAATGCAGTCGTAGCGGAATCTCCCGGGAAAATAAACGTTCAGAGCATACTAGAGGTAAAGAACATGACAGAAATTTCTCACAATCGTGATGAATACATGGCTCAAGTTGACAAAACACAAATTCCTCGACAGACACATTTATCGAAATATAATTGTTTCTCACGCTACAAATTGACAAATCGAATGAAACCTTTGGCAAGCACACATCCGTCGAATTTACTTACTACTATTTTCATGAGGAACTTATTGAAACTTTTCATTCTTCCTTCCCTGAGAAAGAAGTGAATGCAAAAAAAAGCGCGAAAGCTATAATCATTCTAAAGAAATCAAGGATTTGAAAAAGGAACTAGATGTTGCAAAAACCATTTTTGAGGTGAAAGAAGATGAAAATAGTGAAAAAACGAAAGGGTATTGAAAAATTCGCTAAAGGCTATAACGGACTCGGTGAAAATTAGAAATTCGAAAAAAATTAACAAAGCGGTAAATAAACTTCAAGCAATGTGAAACTTACAACAGCAAACACATAAAGGGAACCTAAATTGATCGGACGAACGAATCATAGCAGACTAAAGGAACATATATTTCACTTCCATAGGCAAAAAAATAAACAAAAAATTAACACCGTCATTGCAAACTTCTATTGGTCTACATGAAAAATGTTATATGGATAATATAGAGTCAATGTATTTGTACGCAGTAAGTGAAGATGAAATACTCAGCTTGGTGAAAAAATTAAAAATAGTGATTCTAAAGACTACTACGAAATGACTATCAAGTCTCATATATAGAAGCCCCCTCTGTAAAATTATCAATGCTTGTTTCAGTCAAAGTGTTTTTCCGGCCAAACCCAAAATAGCAACTGTAACACCTGGATAATATAGAGTCATTGTATTTGTATGCAGTAAGTGAAGATGAAGTACTCAGCTTTTTGAAAAATATTAAAAATAGTGATTCTAAAGACTACTACGGAATGACTATCAAGTTGTTGAAATTCATCGTCCCATATATAAAAACACTCTCTGTAAAATTATCAATGATTGTTTTTCTCAAAGTGTTTTTCAGACCAAACTCAAAATAGTAACTTTAACACCTGTTCACAAAAAAGAAGATATTAACGACATGTTTAATTACAGACCCATCACAGTCCTACCAGTTGTTTCGAAAGTATTCAGGGCAACACTGAAGAAGCATCTTGTGAAATTTTTGAAGAGGAAGGCACTACTTCATACAGCCCAATATGGGTTTAGGCAGCATAAATCAACAGTTACTGCAATGATAAAGGTACTCTAAACTGTACTGGAGGCATATAGTAGTTCTGAAGAAGTAGAAATTACATCTGTAGATCTGAGCAGGGCATTCGACAGTGTGTGTCACGGGGTACTTCTGAAAAAATTTTATTTTTATGGAGTAAGGGGCAAAATAAATCAGCTGTTCCACTCCTATCTACCAAATAGGCATCAATCCGTAAAATGGAATGACTCTCGATCAGATTTGAGAAAAATCGAATGCGGGGTCCCCGGGGATCTATTCTGGGTACAATTCTTTCCATACTATACACCAATGACCTTTTCGATAATATAACTTCCTAGTAATTGATTTAACGTTAATCAATTACTATGCAATTTCTTGGTTTAGCATACTTCAAATGGAGTTGAGAGAGAAAAGTATTATTAAGGGTCTTGTTACGGTGCAGTATCGAACTCTTATTGCGGTGAAACCACTATCTTTTTTGGGGATAAGCAGTACTTTGAGCTTCTTCACCGTTGTTCACTATCACCGAATTCACTTTTACTGATTTCACTTTTGGGTTCACTTTATACATGTACTAACTAATAACAATAACAACATAGAGAGAGATGTGTGTTATAACTTAGGAGTCGAGACAAATAGGAAAATGTGTTCAGAGCTGACTTGTTTCTACAGAGTGAGTATTCCGTGACTGTCTGGTCGAGGCAATGTTTGCAACCGAACCTTTTTGTTAACTGGAAGAATGAGAGACTCTATTAGGGCTCGAAATGTGGTCAGGTGAATTCCGAAACGACATTCGACTGTTGTTGTCTCGAAACGGCAATGGGTTTCTAAGAAAACTGTGAAGGATAAATATTTTCGGTCCTTAACAGGCCCAAATTCCATCCGTAATAATATTGTCCGTTTAATTTCTAAGAAATTTGAACCGGAGCAAGCGCTGAGAATTGGCCACCAAGATCTTGCGATTTATCGCCTCTGTCTTTTTTTGTGGAGTTAGGCGAAGGTTCGTGTTTATGCAGACTATTGACGATCTCAAAAACCAACATCCGTCAAGTTTTTGGTGATATATTCCTTCAAATGTGCCGGCGAGTCATCGAAAATTATCTTAAAAGGATCAAGTTCTGTAAGAGATCACGCGGAGGACGTTTAAATGATGTTGAATTCCACACAAAATAACAAGATCCAAGCATTAAATTGAAATAAAAATTTGATCGAAATTCCAAATGAAAGAGTGTGTTATTTACGTTTACTTCTGGAAGCACAAAATGGATAACCCTGTATAGTGAAACTTGAGAAAAAGGGGAAGTACAAATAACTAACAAATATGTGAAATATAGATAATATAACATGAACTTCATTCTCATAATCAATCCAATCATAGAAATGAAAAGAGGAAACCGTCAAAAAGTATCACAACTTCAACAAGATCTGAAAAAATATTCCACAAATTCCCTAATCGAATATGGTTTTATATCTACAATAATTTTAGTTATTTTGATTTTGAATTTTCTTAAATTAGATACATTGATGAACTTCTTAGGTAGTACATTGAATAATCTTATACACATATATTTTGTGTTTCTTTCAGTGAGTGTCAATGAATGCCTCGGAAAGTGGTATGGAACTGTACGTATTGTGTTGTTTTTATTCAAGAGATCATTAAAATATTGGAGATGTTTTCTCACAAATAGCGGACATTCCACAACATATAATCCCGGAAGTGTGAGCATGGAATTATTTCTTAAATGACCTCTGCATGATTCTTTATATTTCAATCCTATTATTGCCAAGGCGTATTTCTGCAGAATGAATAATCTATTAAAATCACTGCTTTCACCACATATGACGAGCCCGTACCTCAGAAGTGAAACAAAATTTGCATGATAAACTGTATATAAAAGTTCCATGTCCACTCTCCGTGACAATACCCTGATCATGTACAGAACTTTATTGAGTTTTTTGCTGAGCTGACTCACATGATCATTCCATTTCACGTGATAATCGAACGAATATCCAAGAAATTCTATCGAAGACAAAAATCTGACCTGGGTGTTATCCAGACTTATTGATTGAGGATACATATTTTTAGACTGAATCGTTCTAAAAATCACACACTCAGTGTTACTGACATTGAGAAGTAACACATTTTGAGTGCACTAATGCTGTACTGAATCGAAGGCTAATTTAGTTTGTTCAATACTCGAATTTAGGTCAACAAACAACAAGAGCTCGAGTTCAGTGATATATATATATATATATATATATATATATATATATATATATATATATATATATATTGTCATGGTATTTACAGTTAAAATAAATAATTACATAAATATATTAAGGAAAAGACTCACCTTTGTATATAATTGGCTCGTTAGAGTATAACTAGAGCAAAATTCATTAAATAATATCCATTCTGACAGAAATATTAATAATTCAATTCATTTAAATTCTTACAAGCTAAAAATTATGAAGAAAAAGCTTATTCAGGATACATAACGACTAGTCAAATTAAAATTCTTTGAACGGTAATTAAAAAACAGTAATCTTGTTGACAGTTTATAAATAGAATTCACAGGGAGATTTCAATTTACAATTATTCAATGTAAAAACAGCCAAAGATGCAATAAAAAGAAGTAATTTGAATTTAGATATCCAATTTGAAATTGATGAAGAATTGGTTGAAAATATTTGTTATTATAATGAATCACATATAAACTTTAGTGAAATTGTTGACAAAGAACAAGCTAAATTAAATATAACTTAACAGAATTATGTAGATAGGACAAATTTGATCAAAATTCACTTAATTCAATGAAAGATAGCACTACGTCAGATATTTTCAAATGATTAAGGTAATAGAGATCCTTCAAGATGTTTAGGCATCAATAGTATTGTAATAGCATCTAAGCTAAAGAAATTTAATCAATTTCATAAGTAATATTAAGTATTTTATAAGTTATAAGCATAAGAAGTTAAAATTTGTTAAATTTTGACACTTGAAATACTTTACGAACGAAAAGCAAGACTTTCACTGTTCTGTTTAACATGAAACATACATCAAAATGTAGTTAAAAAAATAAGCTAATTTTCAAAAGTAATTTCAAACCAGGAAATATTGTAAATTTTGTAAAATCATCAAAAGCATCATTTTTATATAAATTTGACAGAAGCTAGTAAGCTTTGAAATTCAATTTTTCTTGTAAACTATAAATAGGGCAGACACAGAAAAAGTCGGCAGTCTCCAATTATATGCAGAGTAGAATCCTTGTCGGTCCATAATTAAAAAAGTGCCAAAAAAGTATCATCATTTAAAAAACGAAGATTATTTGGTTATTGTGAATGGAAATTGAATCCAGAAAATACATTACCTGAATGTGAATGGAAAAATATCACATAGAAATCAAGTTTCAAACGAATTGGATATATTGAAGAAAATCAACAAAGGAGCCTGTGAATTTCAGAAGTTCTAGAAGTGTTGTTTCCAACGAAAAGAGTTTTATTCCTGAAACGAAGAAGGGACAATAAAAGGAACAATCATAAATTGAAGAACAAACTTACCAAAGGTATTAAAAATTCAATCCTGTTAATCTTTCCACAAAGAAGTTTCGAAATAATAATCACTGTTCACATTAGAATTATGTTAGGATATTCAGATAAGGTTAGGTTAACATAGAATTAGATTTAGGTTATGGATCACTGATTATAATATTTCAAATTACTTTCATATAATATAATTTAAAAATTCAATCTTTTAAAATTCAAATTGAACCCTCCCTCAAATATTAATCAAATTTAATAATATTTTAATTTCAATTATTCAAAATTATAATCTTAAGAGCTAGCCGGAAACATAGAATACATCACTTACATACAAGGGTGATCTAATTAGTATTCATTCACTAAATTTCATAAATATAATTCCATAACAATATATATATATATATATATATATATATACATATATATATATTTATATATATATATATATATATATATATATATATATATATATATATATTGTTATGGTATTATATTAAGAATTTTTTAGTAAGTATGAATACTAATTAGATCACCCTTGTATATAAGTGATGTATTATTCTATGTTTCCGGCTAGCTCTTAATATTATAATTTTGAATAATTGAAATTAAAATATTATTAAATCTGATTCAATATTTGAGGGAGGATTCAATTTGAATTTTCTAAAAAGATTGAATTTTTAAATTATATTTTATGGAAGTAATTTGAAATATTATAATCAGTGAACAATAAGCTAAATCTAATTCTATGTTAACCTAACCTCATCTAAATAACCTAACGTAATTCTAATGTAAACAATGATAGCTATTTCTAAATTTTTTTGTGGAAAGATTAACAGGATTGAATTTTAATACCTTTGGTAAGTTTGTTCATCAATTTATGATTGTCCTTTTAACTGTCCTTCTAAGTTTCAGGAATAAAACTCGTTTCGTTGGAAACAACACTTCTAGAATGTTCTGAACTTCACAGGCTACTTTGTTGATTTTCTTCAATATATCCAATTCGTTTGAAACTTGATTTCTATGTGGGATTTTTCCATTCACATTCAGGTAATGTATTTTCTGGATTCGATTTCCATTCACAATAATCAAATAATCTTCTTTTTTCAGATGATGTTACTTTTTTGGCACTTTTTAAATTATGGACCGACAAGGATTCTGCTCTGCATATAATGGGAGACTGCCGACTTTTTCTGTGTCTGCCCTATTTATAGTTTTCAAGAAAAGTTGAATTTCAAAGCTAACTAGCTTCTGTCAAAATTATATAAAAATGATGCTTTTGATGATTTTACAAAATTTACAATATTTCCTGGTTTGAAATTACTTTTGAAAATTAGCTTATTTTTTAAACTACAATTTGATGTATGTTTCATGTTAAACAGAACAGTAAAAGTCTTGCTTTTCCTTCGTAAAGTATTTCAAGTGTCAAAATTTAACAAATTTTAACTTCTAATGCTTATAACTTATAAAATACTTAATATTACTAATGAAATTGATTAAATTTCTTTATCTTAGATGCTATTACAATACTATTGATGCCTAAACATTTTCAAAGATCCCTCTTACATTAATCATTCGAAAATATCTGACGTAAATGCTATCTTACATTGAATTAAGTGACTTTTTGATCAAATTTGTTCTATTTACATTATTCTGGTAAGTTATATTTAATTTAGCTTGTTCTTTGTCAACAATTTCACTAAAGTTTATATGTGATTCATTATAATAACAAATCTTTGCAACAAATTCTTCATCAATTTCAAATTGGATATCTAAATTCAAATTACTTCTTTTTATTGCAACTTTGGCTGGTTTTATATTGAATAATTGTGAATTGAAATCTCCCTGTGAATTCTATTTATAAACTGTCAACAAGAGTACTGTTTTTTCATTACCGTTCAAAGAATTTTCATTTGACTAGTCGTTATGTATCCTGAATATGCTTTTTCTTCATAATTTTTAGCTTGTGAGTGTTTTTATGAATTAAATTATTAATATTTCTGTCAGAATGGATATTATTTAATGAATTTTGCTCTAGTTATACTCTAACGAGTCAACTTATATACAAAGGTGAGTCTTTTCCTTAATATATTTATGTAATTATTTATTTTAACTGTAAATACCATGACAAATTCCCCAAAATCAAAATGTTTATTCTGATGATGAAGGAATTAGAATAAAGATTTTGAATTTTTAAATAAATGTGAATCTTTGTGAACATTATAGGATAATTTTTAATTTTGATTTTTGAAATGTAGTACTGAATTGTCAAATGTTATCATGTATTTTGAATTGAAATAATAATAAAATTTTAATCTATAAATTTTGAAATTTATTCTCTTTCTTAATTGATTTGAAATCTTGATGTGAGTTTATTAATTGGCGTATCCACCAATTTTTAAAATCTTTCATTGTTTTCATTAAAAGTAGGAATAAATTCATGTGTGTTCTCGGAACTACCAGTGGCTTGTGATTCATTTCTTTTAAGTTCTTCTATTCTGAAATTTTTCAAATAAGTTGCATTCTCTGTTGTATAAAATGTATTTGATTGAGGCTTTTTCTTCGTGTATTGACTTTTACTCTTTTGGAACCTTATATGTGTTTGTGTTGGGATCATGACTCCTTCTTTCAATCTCACATATTTCCTTCCGATCTTTCTTCCCATTTTCTTGATTTTATTTTCACATTTTTGCCTGTATTTTCTCTTTACTTTTTGTGCATTGTGTTCATTTTTTGTTTCTGCTTTTGTATGGCAATGCCGGTTTAATTTTTCTCTTTTCATTTGATGCATGAAAGATTTCTTTTTTCTTGTATTCAGTTTAATTTTAAGAAATTTTGTCCCCATACATAACATTAAATTTTTATTTTTCCCTTTTTTCATTATTCTTTGATATTTCATTAGTTCAGATTCATTCTGGTCAATTAGATTTTCTCTAATTTTTATCATATTTATTTCATTCAATTTCATTTTTTTCTTCTTATAATCTTGTCTTAAATCATTTTGTAAATACATGTCATTGTTTTTTATTGTGATTCTCTTATTTTTGTCTCGATAATATTTGAAGTCATTTCGATTCTTCAAATTGTCATTGTCTAGTATTAATTCATCAATTGTAATGTCATTTTCATTACCTGTTTCATTTATAATCATCTCATCAATAGTCATTTGTATTTTATTTCCATTAACATTATTATAAATTGGTTTATCATTTTCCATTTCATATTCCTCTGCAGCATTATTATTCCTCATTGGGATTTCTTTTATATTTATAGCATTATTATTCATCATCGGTATTTTATTTTCATATTCATTTATATTTATTGTATTATTATTTATCATCGGTATTTCATTTTCATATTCATTTATATTTATTGTATTATTATTCATCATAGGTATTTTATTTTCATATTCATTTATATTTTTTGTATTATTATTCATCATCGGTATTTTATTTTCATATTCATTTATAATATTATTATTCATGATCGGTAATTTATTTTCATTTATATTATTATTTATCATTATAGGTATTTCATTGTCATTTATATTATTATTCTTCTCTAATAATTCATGAAATTCTTTTCTTATATTTTTCTCTGTAACTTCCAATTTATTATGATATATTCTAGTTGTTATTTCTATTTTTTTATCTAATTTTTCCTCTGTTGTATTTATTCTTTGTGTTAGTGCATCATTAATGATAATAATATCTTCTTCTATTTTCTTTTTCAATCTGTTCTCCATTTGTTCTAATTTTTCTCTTGTATATTTCACTTCCTTTTGAACTTTCTTCTATCATAGTTTCTAACCTTTTTGTATTGTATTTTATTTCTTGTCTCATTTGCATCATATCCTGTTCTACATGTATTAAATTATCTTTCATTTCTTGTCTCATATTTTCTAATCTTTCTGAATTTTCTTCCATCTTATTTTCCAATCTTTCTGAATTTTCTTTCATATTATGTTCCAATCTTTCTGAATTTTCTTTCATTTCTGTCATTTTTTGGTTCATGGCTAATAATATTTCCATTATTTTTGAGCCTCCTTCTTTCTGATCCTTGCTCGTTCCTTGTGTGTTTTCATCATCTCCTTTTTCATCAATCAAGGTTTTACTTCTTGTTTCCATTTTGTAATTAATGGATATCACTTGCAATTTCAGTTAAGAATTTATTCTGAAAATTCAAATTTTCCAGCCACGCGTTGGGCGACAATTTGTTATGGTATTATATTAAGAATTTTTTAGTAAGTATGAATACTAATTAGATCACCCTTGTATATAAGTGATGTATTATTCTATGTTTCCGGCTAGCTCTTAATATTATAATTTTGAATAATTGAAATTAAAATATTATTAAATCTGATTCAATATTTGAGGGAGGATTCAATTTGAATTTTCTAAAAAGATTGAATTTTTAAATTATATTTTATGGAAGTAATTTGAAATATTATAATCAGTGAACAATAAGCTAAATCTAATTCTATGTTAACCTAACCTCATCTAAATAACCTAACGTAATTCTAATGTAAACAATGATAGCTATTTCTAAATTTTTTTGTGGAAAGATTAACAGGATTGAATTTTAATACCTTTGGTAAGTTTGTTCATCAATTTATGATTGTCCTTTTAACTGTCCTTCTAAGTTTCAGGAATAAAACTCGTTTCGTTGGAAACAACACTTCTAGAATGTTCTGAAATTCACAGGCTACTTTGTTGATTTTCTTCGATATATCCAATTCGTTTGAAACTTGATTTCTATGTGGGATTTTTCCATTCACATTCAGGTAATGTATTTTCTGGATTCACTTTCCATTCACAATAATCAAATAATCTTCTTTTTTCAGATGATGTTACTTTTTTGGCACTTTTTAAATTATGGACCGACAAGGATTCTGCTCTGCATATAATGGGAGACTGCCGACTTTTTCTGTGTCTGCCCTATTTATAGTTTTCAAGAAAAGTTGAATTTCAAAGCTTACTAGCTTCTGTCAAAATTATATAAAAATGATGCTTTTGATGATTTTACAAAATTTACAATATTTCCTGGTTTGAAATTACTTTCGAAAATTAGCTTATTTTTTTAACTACATTTTGATGTATGTTTCATGTTAAACAGAACAGTAAAAGTCTTGCTTTTCCTTCGTAAAGTATTTCAAGTGTCAAAATTTAACAAATTTTAACTTCTAATGCTTATAACTTATAAAATACTTAATATTACTAATGAAATTGATTAAATTTCTTTAGCTTAGATGCTATTACAATACTATTGATGCCTAAACATTTTCAAAGATCTCTCTTACATTAATCATTTGAAAATATCTGACGTAAATGCTATCTTACATTGAATTAAGTGACTTTTTGATCAAATTTGTCCTATTTACATTATTCTGGTAAGTTATATTTAATTTAGCTTGTTCTTTGTCAACAATTTCACTAAAGTTTATATGTGATTCATTATAATAACAAATCTTTGCAACAAATTCTTCATCAATTTCAAATTGGATATCTAAATTCAAATTACTTCTTTTTATTGCAACTTTGGCTGGTTTTATATTGAATAATTGTGAATTGAAATCTCCCTGTGAATTCTATTTATAAACTGTCAACAAGAGTACTGTTTTTTCATTACCGTTCAAAGAATTTTCAATCGACTAGTCGTTATGTATCCTGAATATGCTTTTTCTTCATAATTTTAGCTTGTGAGTGTTTTTACGAATTGAATTATTAATATTTCTGTCGGAATGGATATTATTTAAAGAATTTTGCTCTGGTTATACTCTAACGAGTCAACTTATATACAAAGGTGAGTCTTTTCCTTAATATATTTATGTAATTATTTATTTTAACTGTAAATACCATGACAATATATATATATATATATATATATATATATATATATATATATATATATCACTGAACTCGACCTCTTGTTGTTTGTTGTTGGAGTATATATATATATATATATATATATATATATATATATATATATTGTTATGGAATTAAATTGAAAAATTTTAGAATGAATACTAATTAGATCACCCTTGTATATATGTGATGTATTCTATGTTTCCGGCTAGCTCTTAAGATTATAATTTTGAATAATTGAAATTTAAATATTATCAAATTTGATTTAATATTTGAGGGAGGGTTCAATTTGAATTTTAAAAGATTGAATTTTTAAATTATATTTTATGAAAGTAATTTGAAATATTATAATCAGTGATTAATAACCTAAATCTAATTCTATGTTAACCTAATCTTATCTAAATAACCTAACGTAATTCTAATGTAAACAGTGATTATTATTTCTAAACTTCTTTGTGGAAATATTAACAAGATTGAATTTTAATACCTTTGGTAAGTTTATTCTTCAATTTATGAGTGTTCTTTTTTACTGTCCCTTCTTCGTTTCAGGAATAACACTAGTTTCGTTGGAAACAACACTTCTAGAACTTCTGAAATTCACAGGCTACTTTGTTGATTTTCTTCAATATATCCAATTCGTTTGAAACTTGATTTCTATGTGATATTTTTCCATTCACATTCAGGTAATGTATTTTCTGGATTCAATTTCCATTCACAATAACCAAATAATCTTCTTTTTTTAGATGATGATACTGTTTTGGCACTTTTTTAATTATGGACCGACAAGGATTCTACTCTGCATATAATTGGAGACTGCCGACTTTTTCTGTGTCTGCCCTATTTATAGTTTTCAAGAAAAGTTGAATTTCAAAGCTTACTAGCTTCTGTCAAAATTATATAAAAATGATGCTTTTGATGATTTTACAAAATTTACAATATTTCCTGGTTTGAAATTACTTTTGAAAATTAGCTTATTTTTTAAACTACATTTTGATGTATGTTTCATGTTAAACAGAACAGTGAAAGTCTTGCTTTTCGTTCGTAAAGTATTTCAAGTGTCAAAATTTAACAAATTTCAACTTGTAATGCTTATAACTTATAAAATACTTAATATTACTGATGAAATTGATTAAATTTCTTTAGCTTAGATGCTATTACAATACTATTGATGCCTAAACATCTTGAAGGATATCTCTAACATTAATCATTTGAAAATATCTGACGTAGATGCTATCTTTCATTGAATTAAGTGAATTTTGATCAAATTTGTCCTATTTATATAATTCTGGTGAGTTATATTTAATTTAGCTTGTTCTTTGTCAACAATTTTACTAAAGTTTATATGTGATTCATTATAATAACAAATCTTTTCAACAAATTCTTCATCAATATCAAATTGGATATCTAAATTCAAATTACTTCTTTTTATTGCAACTTTGGCTGTTTTTACATTGAATAATTGTAAATTGAAATCTCCCTGTGAATTCTATTTATAAACTGTCAACAAGATTACTGTTTTTTAATTACCGTTCAAAGAATTTTAATTTGACTAGTCGTTATGTATCCTGAATAAGCTTTTTCTTCATAATTTTTAGCTTGTAAGTATTTAAATGAATTGAATTATTAATATTTCTGTAAGAATGGATATTATTCAATGAATTTTGCTCTAGTTATACTCTAACGAGTCAACTTATATACAAAGGTGAGTCTTTTCCTTAATATATTTATGTAATTATTTATTTTAACTGTAAATACCATGACAATATATATATATATATATATATATACACATATATATATATATATATATATATATACACATATATATATATATATATATATATATATATATATATATATATCAGGTATAAAAAGAGTTCCCGATTAATTCCTTGGGTGTTATCCCGACTTATTGACTGAGGATACATATACGACTGAATCGTTCTAAAAATCACACACCCAGTTACTGACATTGAAAAGTAACTCATTTTGAGTGCACTAATGCTGTACTGAATCGAACTAACTCTCAAACAAAGCGTCAATTCTATTAACAAGCTGGTTGAAGGAATTGCCTAGGGAAAGCACATTCAAATGAATTAAAGTGTCAACCTTTTTATTTAACTGATCCTTCTCCAGACGGAATAAAAAATCATTCAGTCGAACACCCTCTGGCCAAATTTCTGGGTTTTTTGATGCTACAAATACAAATTCACGTACAGTTATTTTAAGGGACGAATATTCTACTGGCCTGTTCGACTTTAGTTTATTACACCTGATATCACATATTCCACAGTTACGCAGATTTTTATTCCAAGGTGGGATGAAGTTTATAGTCATGTAGGTGTTTTAATATATGAGAAAATATATGCAACCAACGGATACAAATAACCACTAATTACACTAATATACTTGATAGAAGAAATATAACAAAAATTGCATATCAAAACAGATTAAATCTGTTAGTCTTCTACAATTTTAATTTCAAAAAAATTTTATTCAAAAAACTTTTACAATTAAATTAATGTCTAAAATAAGCACCGCTTACGTTTAATAGACGTATATAATCAAAATTCAATATATAATGTCAAATGGAATAAATAAACCAACAGATATAAGAAAGTCCTTAAAATTCATGAATAAATATTTAAAGGAGACAAAATTTTGTCTCTGATCTTACCTTTAAGAACACCAATGGCCTTTTAAAAAAATGAACACACCTTAAGGACTTCTCAAAGAATATAATTTATTTGAAATATTTAATATATTTAAATATTCGAATACGTTAATTCAGAAATCTCTCAAAACATGCACTATATCTTCAAAAAACAAATATAATTCTAAGTAATCCCTTCTTCGGTCCTAGATAATATTCCAAATATCAAAATCAAAAAACTACAACTATATCACAACAAACACGTGCTAAGAATGGATGCTCCGAACTAGGAACTCATTCGAATATTCAAATATATTAAATATTTCACATAAATTATATTTTTTGAGAAGTTCTTAAGGTGTGTTTAGACATTAATTTAATTCTAAAAG
The DNA here is from genome assembly GCA_034642435.1 of Megalocaria dilatata. NCBI lineage: Eukaryota > Metazoa > Arthropoda > Insecta > Coleoptera > Coccinellidae > Megalocaria > Megalocaria dilatata. Next base: position 83,102,728 of record CM067854.1, read on the forward strand.
TTTTTTGAATGAAATTTTTTTGAAATTAAAATTGCAGAAGACTAACAGATTCAATCTGTTTTGATATACAAATTTTGTTATATTTCTCCTATCAAGTAAAAATCCTTTTTCTATTTTGTTTTTTATATAATATATAATTATATTTTGGCTTCAATAAATCTCATTATGGAATGTCAATGAAATTAAATAACCTTGAAAATAACTTACACTGTTCTGTGATTTTGTCAGAACATAGACCAATGTTGAATTTTAAAGTTGGTCTGTTTCGAAGCATCCCTTCTTAGCACGTGTTTGTTGTGATATAGTTGTAGTTTTTTGATTTGGATATTTGGAATATTATCTAGGACCGAAGAAGGGATTACTTAGAGTTAAATTTGTTTTTTGAAGATATAGTGCATGTTTTGAGATATTTCTGAATTAACTTATTCGAATATTTAAATATATTAAATATTTCAAATAAATTATATTCTTTGGGAAGTCCTCAAGGTGTTTTCATGTTTTTAAAAGTCAATTGGTGTTCTTAGAGGTAAGATCAGAAACAAAATTTTGTCTCCTTTAAACATTTTTTCATTAATTTTAATGACTTTCTTATATCTGTTGGTTTATTTATTCCATTTGACATTATATGTTGAGTTTTGATTATATACGTCTATTAAACGTAAGCGGTGCTTATTTTAGACATTAATTTAATTCTAAAAGTTTTTTGAATAAAATTTTTTTGAAAGTAAAATTGTAGAAGACTAACAGATTTAATCTGTTTTGATATTCAAATTTTTATTATCTCTAGCTCTATTAGTTGGCCAGCACAAACTTGAATTCAACGAAAAATTCAGTCAATTTCAAAACGACATACAATTCATATGAAAACATTGTTCCGTCGACCCGAAAATTAGTCTTATTCAAACCGAGCAATAACGCCAAGTTTAACTTTTAACAAATTCATCACGATCAACTTGTAACGAACACTGAACCCTCAATGATCAGCTGGAAATTTTAAATTGAGTGTCGTAGCATTCAAAAGATATTTTGGTTATTGATGAAAATATTGATTTCTTGGATACCAGATGGTAAGATATTTTATAATAGTAATAATGTAAAGTAAAGGAAAACACTTAGTGTATTATCTTTTTATGTAATTGATGTGTTTCAAGTTTTTATTTATTTTCAAAATTGGGGATACACTCAAAAATAAAATTTATACTTGTCAACTTGATGATATTAAGACGAAGGTTAAATGAGATAATGGATTGATTAATCAATCCATTATAGATAAGAGTATTGGACATTAATTAAATTCAAACTTATCGTTAGTTATCGGTGAATGCCTTCTATGTGGAAGAAATTTCCAAACTTTCTGATGGGTATAATCTTTTGCTTTTATCAACTTCGCATAAAATTTCAGTTTTGCCGAAGTCTATAGAATGATTTTATTTCATTCAATTTGCTGTAAAACTGGTTTTTAATTCATTACGTAGTATAGATTTTCTATGTTCTTTCTGTCTTATGTTTATGGACTGTCCTGTTTGACCTATACAATTGCAAGGCATTCATTGAAATATGATTTGTATATACCGTTTTCTTCAAAAGTTTCAAGACAATATTTGCCGTTGTTTAAGAATAGGTCTTGTTTTTCTTTTTTGTATAAATGCTGTTGATGTTATTCATTTTAGTCTATTGCAAAGCTTGGTACCAATTTGTCTGATAAAATTGATATAATATTTATTGCTTTCTTTTTTCTGAAGTGGCGTGTGTATGCTGTTTCCATTGTTTTATGATAATTTTTTTCAGAATTTTACATTTTTTTCGAAAATTTTCGATTGAAAATGAGGTTGAAAGAAGGTTATGGAAAAAGCAGTCATTCTAATTTTGTAAGACAGGAGAATACCATTATGAATACCTCGACAATTTTATGAGTTTTGGAGGTTTTCGACTTCCATACCTTATTGGATGGAACTGAAGAATCACTTGAAAAATATTTCTACTTTTCTTAAAGAACCTATCCAGAAAAATACATCGTCATCATACTGTCATAATTAAGCACTTTTCTATCGAAATATCTTGGAAAGATAAGGTCTTCTTTTCAAAATAAGTCATAAAGCTTTTGGTTGAGAATTGTTATAAGGGAGATATCATGGAGAAACCGTCGAATTATTATTATATTAGCATACATCAAGGAGTATGAGCTATGGTAATAGAAAGTTCTACAAATCGAGACAGAGTAACATACATCGTATGAGAATCACAGTGTGATAAGAGCCTACTTGAGCTTGAGAAAAGTTTTCTGCGTTTGTAAAGATAAAAAAAATTGGGAACACGGTTCTTTATTTGAATTAACTCGCTACGGTATACCGTGTATGTATATTTGCGTGCACTAGATGGCGCTAGTAAATGATCAATACCCTAGTGTTACTGTGCAGAATGAATATGAGTGCGTGACAGATTTGGAGTCACTGAAGTGAAAGCATGCATGCGACTTACTCGTATGCCCCAACGATCAACAAAACCTAATCGGGCTTGTCTGAGTTTAGAATTGTTATACATATATATGTTGAACTGTCCCTGTTTGAAGAAGATGGTCTATGCCTGACGAGAAGCACTCGCGTAACCACACGCTGCACTCGTTCCAGCATATCACGATAACGCACATAATTGACGCTCCATACTGGTCTTGCAAACTCCAGGTCTTATGTTAGTCGTGTAAAGCTCGATTGATGCAGAAAATGAAAATGTGAAAATGACTTTCGAAGCATGTAAGATGTAGTCCTTGCTCGTTTGCAGACGGATTTTTAGACCAGTAGAAATCTCGAAAGAGTGGTGTCATTGATGGTGTATCGATATTGTGGGTTCAATTTGTCAATGTGAAGAACGATATATTTTGAGACATTCAGCGGATGGAGTCAAATCGCGCACTACTCAAGGAGGTTGTCCATGTCGCTGTGGAATTTTTGGTACGGCATCAAGGGGTCTATAAATAATAATAATAATAAGCTTTGAATATCAAAACAGATTTAATCTGTTAGTCTTCTACAATTTTAATTTAAAAATTTTTTTTTAAAAACTCTTAGAATTAAATCAATGTCTAATAGTAAACACTGCTTATATTTAACAGACGTATAAAAAATCCAACGAAAATAAATTATTAATTAAAATTAAAAGTAAGTAATATCGGATGTTTCGTTTCAAACATACGCACCTGCACTCGTCAGAAAGGCCGTGGTACGTATGTTTTGCCTTTGACAAACATTTGACAATTTTTCATATATATATATATATATATATATATATATATATATATATATGTATATATATATATCTATATATATATATATATATATATATATATATATATATATATATATATGTTAGCACTTCGGTAGAAAATTAGCAGACTGTATGTGTAAATTTGATAATGATTAGAAATACACCACAAATCTCAGATGGACACTCACCCTCATCCACTGAATTCCTGGTTAGTTGGGGATCCCCTTGTCTGGAACTCTGACACCAACACCTTGTTGAACTATCGTTCTTGTAATAAGAAATTCTGAACACCTTTGCTTTGAAAGAATTAAAAAACTCATAAGCCGGAAAAATATCGAACGTAATGTCGATCCGTGATCATTAAGATTCTGGTCGAAGAGAAAGTCTCTCGCATGCGCACAGTGTCATCTGAAAGATGCGTGGTGCATATATGCGCAATTTCAGAAATAAATTAGGGAAACTTGAATGCTGCACTAACATAGCCGCCCACAAAAACCCCTATGGGTTTTTCTAAAGAAAACAGAAAAAAAAAGTTTCCTCCTTTTAAAAAGAACACCATGTAAGTCACCAGAAAATTAAATTTAAATAATAGAAAAGAAAAATAATAACAAATATAGAAATACATTATTTTTATAAAGGAAAATAATTTGAAAATCAATTTCTCGGAAGTGGACAAAGCTTCACAACGGGTCTACGGAAAATACCATTAGCTGTTTTCACCGCAGCTACCCTATTGTGTCCATCCTCTCCCGGAAATAATTCCACAATGCGACCAACCGGCCATTTAAAAGGCGAAACGACATCGCTTTTGATCAAAACAAGGTCGTCGAGCTCAATTTCTTTGGCCGGCTCAGCCCACTTGAAACGCTGCTGAAGTGTATTAACATATTCCGCGAAGTACCTCTTCCAAAAATCTCGCTGCATTTTCTGTATAAGCTGCCATCTAGACAGTCTGTTTAATTTCAAATGAGAAACATCAACATCAGGAATTGTTGAATTCAAGGGTTCTAAAGTGAGAAAATGCCCTGGTGTGAGCGGAATTAAATCATTAGGATCTGAGCTCTGAGAACATAATGGCCTCGAATTCAGAACAGCTTCGATTTGACAAATCAAAGTTGTAAATTCTTCATAGGATAGTCGCTGATCTCCTACCACTCGTAGTAAATGAGATTTAACCATTTTTACACCCGCTTCGGCAAGGCCATTAAAATGTGCACCCGTAGGGGGATTGAAATGCCACTGGAAACTTAGAGTTCCAGAAGTTTCTTGAGCTAACTTCAAAAATTCATTTTGAGCTCCAATGAAATTCCGACCGTTATCGGAGTAGCACGCATGAATCATGCCACGTCGGGAAATGAATCGACGGAATGCCGCGATAAAACTACACGTAGAAAGCTCCTGCGTTAATTCTAAGTGAATAGCTTTGGTTGTAGTGCACACAAAAACGCATATATAAGATTTTAAATATTTTGCACCCTTTATGCGATGCATAGTTACGAAGAAAGGTCCGCAGAAATCAATAGCAACGTGAGAAAATGGCTTTAATTTAGAAATTCTGAAACTTGGAAGATCAGCCATTTCAGGTGGTTTGTAAGTATTTGGACGGGCACGAAAACATTGAAAACAATTAGAAATAACTTTTCTTATTGTTCGACGAGCTGATAGTATCCAATATTTTTGAAGAAGTAAATTATGTAACGTTTTTGAACCGGGATGTAAATATTGCTTGTGAACCGACTCTACAATCAAAATCGTTAATTTATGTGAGCTAGGCATCAAAAGAGGGTGTTTTGCGGCATATTCAATATAACTGGATTTCTTTAAGCGGCCGCCCACCCTGAGAAAACCTAGAGAATCTAGAAAGAGTGAAAGTTTCCGAAAGGGTTTAGGTAAAATTTTGTTTTTGTTAATAATTTCTATGATATCAGAAAATACCGAATATTGCGTATGTTTTATTAAACACATCAACGATTCATTCAACTCATGAATTGTTAAAATGCCTGTTTGTTTAAGGGAACCGGGTTTTGAAATTTTCGAAAATCGTAAACAGTAACTTAAAATTCTTTTTATTTTTTCAAGAGAGGAAAATTTATTTAAAAGGTTATCTAAATCGTCCATTGGAATATCTACATATAAAGATATACTTTTTTCTTCGGCAGAGACTACATCATTATTAAGTTCTGAAGTTTGAGCAGAAAAATTTGGCCACTCGGGTTTTGGGCTGGATAGGAATTCCGGTCCATTCCACCACATTTCGAAACGAATCAATTGCAATGGGTTCATTCCTCTAGATGCACAATCGGCAGCATTTAGAGATGAAGGAATATACATCCATGAATCGGGAGATACCAGTTCCTGAATATGGTGTACTCGATTGGCAACAAAAGTTTTCCAACGGCTCGGTGAAGCATTGAGCCAAGAAAGAACTACCTGTGAATCAGTCCAGCAAGTGATTTGATCGAATAAGAGTCGACTAGAAAATGTGTCAGTCACAAATTTGACCAAATCAGCCAAAAGCTTTGCAGCAGTCAGCTCAAGTTTAGGAAGAGTAATTGTTTTTAAGGGGGCAACTCTCCCTTTAGAACAGATTAGAAATACGTGAATAGAATCGCCTCTCTGTAATCTGAGGTAAATTACCGCTGCGTAACCTATGCTTGAAGCGTCACAAAATCCATGTAACTCACATCTCTCATATTGATCAAAGGTGATTCGCCTAGGGAGACGTAATCCAGAGAGTTCTGAAAGTTCACACTTCAATTGTGTCCATGAATTTTTAATGGACTCGGGAAGTTCTTCGTCCCAATCCTTTTTCAAGGACCAAATACATTGCATAATGTATTTTGCCTTTAAAAGAATGGGACACAGAAAACCCAATGGATCGAAAATCCGACCTATATCGGACAAGATGCCTCGTTTTGTGAGGTCTTTTGATATATTTTGGCACTTGTAAGAAAATATATCGAGAGAAGGGTACCACTGAAGACCTAGAACCTTCAGAAATGGTGGTTCATCCTTATCAAAGGACAAAGGAATCTGACAGTCAGAATGGTCTAAGGAAGAAAGCAATGCTGGAGAATTACTAGCCCACTTCCTCAACATAAAACCTCCGCGACTAAGCAGATCGATTAAATCCTTTTGAAGAGACAAAGCTTCAGAATCAGATGATGCACTACCCAGCACATCATCAATATAAGTTTGATCCTCTAGTATCTTACTAGCCATTGGAAAGTTTTCTCTCTCTAGGAGAGCTAGCTCACGAACGGTACGCATTGCCAAATACGGGCTACAATTGAGTCCGAAAGTAACTGTATTTAAGGTATACTCTGAAAGTGAATCGTTTGGATTAAAACGCCATAGAATTCTTTGGAAATTTCTATCAGAAGGAGATATTAAAATTTGTCTGAACATTTGCTTTATATCAGCTATGAATACCACTGCGTCTAAACGGAAAAGTAAAAGTAAAGAAACTATATCCTTTTGTAATTTTGGACCAGGAAGTAAAGTGTCATTTAAGCTCACACCTCTCGAGCCTTTTGCCGATCCATCCCAAACTACACGAAGTTTTGTGCTTACGCTCTCAGGCTTCAGAACACAATGATGGGGTAAGTAACAAAAATTATCATTGGGTATAGCTTCCGATGTGGCTAAAGACATATGTCCACTGTCAAGATATTCTTTCATGAAATCGGAATAAGAAGAATACAAAGATGGATTTTTTAATAAACGTTTTTCAAGTAAGAAAAATCTACGATAAGCTTGAGTATAAGTATCTCCTAGAAATGGTTTCGAATTTCTGAAAGGAAGCGAAACTATGAATCGACCGGTGGAATCACGAGTGGTCGTTTCTTTGAAAAAGGTCTCACACTTTTCATCTTCGACGGAGTAAAAATGCTTATCAGGAATTTGCTCTAATTCCCAGAACTTAGGAATACAGATGTCGACACGAACATCGGATTGAAGAAGAAAAGTTTTTGTTTCTGAACTTGTAGACGGATTGTTAACTTTACCCAAAAGAACCCAACCGAAAATAGTTTCAAGGGCGGTAGGCTGGCCTAATTTTCCAACGATACGTCCATTGAGTAAAATATGAGTGAAAAGCTCAGCACCAATCAGAATGTCTATTGGACTTGAGAGAAAATAATTTTCATCTGCGAGAGGTAAACCCTGTAAATGGTCCCATTGTCCCTTTTTAATAGAAAAAGCAGGTATATTAGAACATAATTTTGGAACAACAATAGCATCGAAAGAAAGTACAGGGCTGTCGGAATTTGTAGGTTTGATATCGCATGCAGTAATACCTTTTGAAGAAAATGAAGTCATTTCGTTCAAACCAAAAATAGTTGTAGAAAATTGATGTCTCTGTAACCCAAGATTACGAAAACATTTTTCGCTTATGAAATTTGATTGACTTCCTGAATCAATAAGAATGCGAACACGTTGAAATGTGCCATATCTATCACGGATATCTACCGCCGCAGTAGCCAATAATACTGTATTTTGTTCGGAAAAGGTGTTACCTGATACAGTTGAAGAATGTGGAATATTTTCTATGATAGTTGAACTATTAATATGGATCAGAGAGTGATGACGGTTATTACAAGTGCGACATTTGTACGACGAAAGACAATTATTTAGATTATGCGAATGATGTAAGCAATTCAAACACAGTTTATTTTGTTTGACGAAAGAAAAACGATCATTCGGAGATTTTGACAAAAAATCAGAGCATTTCGATAATCCATGTGAACCTTTGCAAAGGTAACACTTAACATTGGAATTATAATGAGTATTTTTTGTTTGTAATGAAAAACTATTGCTGGTCTTGGAATTATATTTATTATTACACTTCTCTTTGCTTACTGCAAATACTTTATTTTTAGAAGTAGTCAAATGTTGAACGGATTCTAGGGCCTTGCATTTAATTTCAACAAAATTATAAAGTTCCTTATATTCTGGAATTTTGCTAGAATCAGTTTGAATTTCAAAATTAGTTCGAGTCTCAATATCTAGTTTCCCTAGAAGTATATAGAAAAGTAAAAAATCCCACTGATCTGTATTGAAATTTAAAGCATTAAGAACTGCCAATGATTCGGAAAAGGTATTGAGTAGAATACGAAAATCTTTTGCAGTATTGCCTTTTAGTGAAATGAAAAAAATTGAATCTAATGCATTCGAAGCTATAAGTCTTTTATTTTGATATCTGTCAATAAGTTTTTTGAAAGCGGTGTTATAATTGTCGTTATTTATGGCGATACCATTTAGTAATTTCAAAGGCTCGTCTTTTAGGAAGGAAAATAAATATCTGAACTTTTCAACATTTGAAAGATTGGAATTATCATGAATTAATTTCTCGAACAGATCATGAAAAGTTGACCAAATTTTTGGATCACCGTCAAAAGTGGGTATATTAAGAGGTGGGAGTTTTGCAGAAGCTTCAACACTAACCGACGACGAATTAGAAGTATCATTTTTACTCATGTTATGATAAATAGACAAACCTTCATAATAAAAGTTTTCAGTCTCCCTTCTTATTTTCTCATGTGTATCAAATTCCGCCTCATCCTCAATCAGCATTATAATCTCATTATGACATTCTGAAAACCGCTCAAATAATTTTTTAACATCATCATACCTAGCCTTTAATTGCCCTCTTTTCGACGTATCAGTTAAGCTTTGCTTTGCAATAATGTAAAATTCCGAAATTCGACTAACGTATATTTTACGTTTGCTTTCAAATCTTTTGATGTTACTCATTTTTTGTGAAATATTTTATTGAATGAATGTAAATATAAAGTGATATATGTAAAGAACCAAATTATGCGAAGAAAAGATAATATAAAGAAAGTTTATTAGAACAGAAAGGGTGTCAACGAAAACTTTGGAAGTTGTAATCGTATTTGAGTTTTAATTATTTTCCAATATGAATTGAAAGAAGAAATATGCGGAATGAAAGAATATGTTTATATCGATTGAAGTGAACCTAAGTTGAACATATGGTTTTTTTGTATGAAGCGATAAGCGTATACTGCTTGTACGGATTTATCGATTTCCTACAATCGATATGAATGAAAATTAATAATAATTTGATGGTGACCTACGTGGAAATCTCGAAATGAAAAGAAAGAAAATAAGAAATCACTAGTCAACCGGTTCGAATGGACCAAAATGTTAGCACTTCGGTAGAAAATTAGCAGACTGTATGTGTAAATTTGATAATGATTAGAAATACACCACAAATCTCAGATGGACACTCACCCTCATCCACTGAATTCCTGGTTAGTTGGGGATCCCCTTGTCTGGAACTCTGACACCAACACCTTGTTGAACTATCGTTCTTGTAATAAGAAATTCTGAACACCTTTGCTTTGAAAGAATTAAAAAACTCATAAGCCGGAAAAATATCGAACGTAATGTCGATCCGTGATCATTAAGATTCTGGTCGAAGAGAAAGTCTCTCGCATGCGCACAGTGTCATCTGAAAGATGCGTGGTGCATATATGCGCAATTTCAGAAATAAATTAGGGAAACTTGAATGCTGCACTAACAATATATATATATATATATATGAAAAATATATATACATATGTTTTTTTTCAACAAATTTTTTTTTATTTAATAAATAAGAATCATCGGCAAAAAAGAACAGTGCGAAAGCAGCTAGAATGGAATATCTGTAACATAAACGATGAGCAGCACCGGACCAAGCACTGATCCCTGGCATACTCCACTGAGGATACACCGTGGCATCGAGTAGACGACGCCCACTCGTACACGAAAGAATCGAATCGCAGGAGCGAATTAGCCTACCTCGAATACCAGCCTGTTCAAGCTTATGCGACAATTTGGCACACAATCGAATGCCTCTCGACACTTAACTTATCAGGCCGTAGTTCTCGGGATCAAGCTTATCTCCCTTCTTTAAAATGGTACTATGATACTGGTAGCCAACCAGTTTCCAGACAGGATACCACTCTGCATTGAATAAGTAATTATTAAATTGAGTGGAGTCGATGTTGGGCAGGGTTAATAGAACTGTAGCAACAGAAAATGTGGCTAGAAGTCATTCTTGATGTAGATGTAAACCTCACCTCCAGATCGGCTAATTCTGTCAAATCGGTAGATTTTATAGCCTGTTATACTCACTAAGATATTAGGGATGTTGGGACTAAACCAGGTTTCAGTAATAAGCATGATAGATAGTTCCAATTCTTCAATATTAAGGAAGAAATCATCTAATTTTGGCAAAAGGGATGCCAGATTCGTATATAAAATCATCATCGTATGCTGTGTTCGGTGGTCTATAAATGCATGCAAAAAAAGGAACATAGAAGCAGTCGTGATCGTGATTGCTAACGAGTCAATGTTGGGCAGGATAAATAGAACTGTAGCAACAGAAAAGGTGTCTAGAAGATTATCCTTGATGCAGATGTAAATTCTACCTCCAGATCGGCCAATTCTGTCAGATCGGTAGATTCCATAGCCAGTCAAACTCACTGAGGTATCAGGGATGTTGGAACTGAACCAAGTTTCAGTAACGATCATGCTAAATGGTTTCCATTCTTCAATTCAAGGAGGAAATCGTCGAATTTTGGCGAAAGAGATGCCAGGCTTGCATATAAAAAGTGCTCGTTATGAAAATCCTCTAATCCTTTTTTTGCAATTGAAGAAGATGCGTAGTTTCACGTACCCAATGCAGTCTGACGAGATTGTAACTGATTCCTAAGTTTCTGTATGTACCTGAGTTGTTGAGGGGTTTCAACCTCAGTTATCCGCTAATTACGATACTCCTGAACCTCCAGTGATTCATTCCTATATCTCAGTATCGGTCTAACATCAAATTCATCTCCACAAACAACTTTGATTGTTGCTAAGTGGAGCTAGTACAAAGCGAATGATTTTGCGCGGCGTGGACCCTGAAACAATAGTCCTCAATAAAATGTTTGAAATCATGTGAAAAATCTTGAGAGAATTAGGTAAAATTTGTATAGAAGGATGTTATTTAGTTATGTTTTCAATTTGATAAAGAAAAATGTAACATTTAGTTAATAGAATTCGGAAAAACGGATAATTAGAAAATTTGTTCAAGAAAAATCCAAGTCTAGAAAATTTGATTCGTTAAAAACAATTGAAAGTTACCTCAAGATATATAAGGATGAACAGAGTTGGGCAGCAGGGAAAGTCAGTGTCAGTGTGAATTAAAATCAGTGCAAGTTAGAAATTCCAGTGCAGAAAAAAAAAGTAAAGGCCAAATTGAGTCAGAGTGATTCACTGGAAAGTTGAAGTCTTAAGTTTCCAAGAGGTCCGAGACTCAAAGTGAAGCCAAGTTTCAAGTTGAAAAAGGAAAAAATTACCATACTCCGGGAATGCATCGAGCCGGCGAGAACGTAAACATAAACAACAAATAGAGGTTATGGAAACTGAAACACAGAATCGAGCCTGATTGAGAACGGCAATAGACAGCGTCGAGTCAAAGAAACTCGCTGGTCAAAACAAGGACGTTAAGGAGAACAGGGAAGGTGCTATGCTAAAAGTTCATACACACTGCAAAGACTAATATCGTGAGTTTTGAAAAATTTTTAAAGTGGAAAGACATTGTCATTAGGAAAATATAATCTATATAAGGATTTAATTAAGGACATAGTTAAGATTTAGATAGAGAAAATCAATTAACTTGAAAGATTTCCATGAGACAATTTTTTCAAATATATTTGTGAGATTTAAAAACTTAAAATTATGTTTATTTCAATCATAAAATATTGAAATTCGGAAGCTTACGGTCTGAGATAGAAAATGAATCGAGGCAAAAAATAAAATTTAAACAAAATTATAAATTCAAAATTAACATAAAATTTGGTTGGAGTCATCAGAATAAAAATCGAAATCGAACAAAAAATAAAAACTTCAGAAATATATATTTGAAATAAATTTATAACAGTATGTATATTAACATACAAATATAAAAAAATCCCCAATTCCAAAATTATCTGAAATTCTCAAACTAAAGGATCAAATAAAAATAATTTAACGAGAACTCTAACATTTTATAGCTATTTCGGTTTCAAGACCTCTTCAAAAATGTATTGAATTCAGATTCAAATATATCACAAGATCAAAATTTAAGTCACCAAATAAGATAAAATCTGGAACGAGTAAACTCGAAGTAAGTTTTAAAGTATCCAAAATAAAACAGGAATGATCAACGTGATGTTACCATTAACCTATAATCAATAGTACTCGGGACATAACAAAATTGTTGATCTCAAATAATGTCCAATGACAAGAAATCAAGATATCAACATACAAATACAAGTGAAACCACTATTCCAAAATTATCTAAGATTCTCAAAATCAAGGATCAATTAAAAATAACTGAACAAGAACTTCAACATTTTATGGCTATTTTGGTCTACTAAAACTATATCCAAAAACTATCTTAATGATATCCTCATATATATTCAAAATGAAATATTTTTCAATGACTCGGAAAAAACCTTACATCCCTACATGAAATTTTTTAATCCAAATGTGTTAATAAAGCTATATATGTATGAGTAAAAACATACAAATACAAGAAAAACTGCTTTTCCAAAATTATCTAGAATTATCGTTATAAAGGATCAAATAAAAATAATAGAACGAGAACTCCAATATTTGATAGCTATTTCGGTCTCTAGACCTCTTCAGAAATGTATTGAATTCAGATTCAAATATATCAAAGTTTAACTCACCAAATAAGATAAAATCTGGAACGAATAAACTAGGTTGCTTGACAAGACAAGTTTTTATATAGCCCATGAAAATGCTTAAGTTCTTGCTTAGCTGATATAATTTCAGCATTTGACCATCTACTATTATTGTAGATAAAATTCTTACATTTTGTCAGTGGACAGCAAGTTTTGAATGTTTTTTGAGCATATTCTCAGATAATCAGTATAAGTGAACTCAACTCGTTCTTGTGAGATTGTATTACACAAGTGTAGAGCTTGCTTAGGCGTATAAATACAACAATCGATTTGAACCTAAATTATTAGGCAAAGCGTGTAGAAATCAGTGTGGTAATAAATGCACTAGAAGTATAACAATGAAGAGTAAATGTGGTCAATATATCTAGTTTTAGGTAATATTGAATGTGGAGACTTTACACAAAAATTGTGGAAAATTTCCATCTAGACACAGGAGCAGGTGATTCTAAATATAATCGTTCGTCGTAATAGCTCGTCGAAGTTTCTGGAGAAGACTTATTCAGTCGAAACAACGCAAGAACAACAATCACAATTAATGTTTATTTAATTCATCTTGGAATAATAGAAATATGACTGATCAAATAAAAACTTATCCACCTGGAAAATATCGATATGCTACCTTTCATGTCGGGCTCCGGACAAAATACAGATATATAGATATAATTTTTTTTATCAGAATAATACTCTTTGCATCTTAAGGTTATTCGAGTCGAATATTCAGAATATTAAGTGAGCAATAGAATGAAATAAGAGATTACTTTGTTTTCTATCACTTTTAATTATAACTGATATACAGTGACTCGAGTTTCGTAGTGTTTACTACATTTTCAAACTGAATGAGATCTAGTTGAGATCTAATTTGTTCTTTCAGTTTGAAAAATGTAGTAAACACTACGAAATTCGAGTCAATGTATATCAGTTATAATTAAAAGTGATAGAAAACAAAGTAATTTCTTATTTAATTCCATTAAAATGAACTATCCCAAAGTAACGGACTACTCCATCCAATATTTGAGCAATCTAAGCTGACGTAAATGCAGATTTATGAATCACAGGGATAGTAGAGATTATTGAATATGTTCGAGCTAATGCAGAACTTCGAGTTAACTGCAATTATTAACCCCAATTATAAACTTAACCCTCTCCGAGTTTGAAACGTGTAATTATGACTCAGCTTAATTTCTTTATTTAGACTGTCTTCATTTATGGGTGTGTGGTTAGTGAGACACTTCATAATTCAACCCGGATAACGTGAACGTATTTCGTTGTCTTCTTTATCAAACATTTGTTCGTCCATTAATCAATTCGAAGAATATTGAACACACAGTTTCTACTAACTGAACTAACAGTGAACGATAAATAATTCTCATTGAATGATACCAATAATCAGTCAGTAGTAGTGAAATAAGTTTTAATTTCATTTACTGGTTCAATTTATTTTATGCTTTATATTCAAGTTCTACTCGTGATAACGTTTTTTCACCGATTCAAGTTTGAACATAACGAATCGATTCATCTAATGTATGTGTCATATCATATCTGGACGGTTTAAAATACAAATAGTAGTGTGAATGAATTCTGGCTGAATTCTGTGAGTTAATCAAGTTCTCTACATTCAATAAATATTTTTACTAAAGAAGATCTGATATCTATGTATACTTTTTAATAAACGTTTTAAAACATAATTTTCGCGACAAAGCAGTTTTCAAAAGTGTTGTTTTAATAGAAGTACTAAAAATTTCAACAATTTCATTCCATTGTCTTCATTGGCAGAAGTAAATGGGAAATAATGTTTTAATTAAAAACTGATTACCAAATATTTGAAATCATAATAACAATTATTTTGCTAACAATAGCGCCACAAGATTTTTATATTTTGAACAACGGTTATTATTTCAAGAATACATTCATTTTATCCTGTTTTCTGTTATTCTCGTAAAGTCTTAGTGATCCTAATAATAAGGGGTTCTGCTAGAAATAGGGGTCAACAAGAATATTGACATTTGTTTGTTCACTCGGAAAAATTCAGATTTAATTTTTTTAATTAATGTTTATTCCTAGTGTTTCTAAGAAAGTGTGAATTAATCTTTCAAATTCCCTATGCAAAATAATTGAATAATGATTAAAGTAATTTCCCGCTTTAGTTAGATGGTTTGAGGAAAAGGATTTATTTTTTACATTGAATAAACTTTTTGAATGTTTTTAAATTACTATTGGAAAGTTCTAACTGTTTGTCCTATGTAAACATCTTGGAAATCACCAGAAATTGACTTAGGAACTTCTGTTGTGGTTTATCCTACTTACTAAATAACAAATTTCAATTCCATCGGATTTTCAGTTTTGAAAATAGGGAAAATTTAAATTTCGTACGAAACCACTCGATTGGTTTAGCCCATCAACGAACTGAATTGAGATATTCAGGCCTCAAACCTGAAAATTTTTAATCTCTGGGTGAATTGGACGAAGAGATACTATTGAGTGACCAGCTAGATCACCAGACCTTAGGCCGTTGAATTTTTTTCTGTAGAGTTATCGCAACAACAAATTTTATGCAACACAGTCGAGGATCATGGCAGACCTAGAAGAAAGGAAAACTACGGAAATGCGGAATATTTCAACTGAAACTTTAAACAAAGTTGGGAACAAGTTTTACAGGGGACTGTATTATTGCCAATAATGCAGTGGTGAACATTTTGAGCAGTTATTTCAATGTGTTAAAATAAAAAACATCATGTAATTAAAGTTCAGTTTCTTGAAAACTATCATAAATACTTTCGAAATTTCAACCGGTATCGTTCATTATAGACCGATGATGATGAAGTTTGATGAATTAAAATTATTAAAGAGCTCTAAAAAAATACAGGGTGTTCCATTTAAAATAAAGAGGACGGAGAAAGCTGGATTTGCGCGAACAACCCTGTTCATTTAAATTTATGTTCAAACGCGCACTATTGGATATAAAGGTTAACGTGTTCCAGTATTCCTTATAATAATTTAACATGAGGACACAAATAATTTCCTTCCATAAGTGGTTTCCACACTGTATAGTGTTTAAATGTCGGTTATTTAAATCCGCTGCCCCTCCTACTCACATAAGAGAATTTTTGAACACGTGTTAAAAATTACTACGAAACCTACGACGCCGAAAATTAAATGATTTGAATTCTTCTTCACATTAGTACCTGATTAAAGTTGTCTTTATTAGAAAATAATTTTTTTAATCTTTCAACGCCGCTCCTCACGCAGTCTCAATGACTCCTGTTTTTCTGGGTCTATTACTGTCCCCTTGAATACCTAAAGCAGTATTATCGGCTATTAATATCTTTATTGATATGGGTGTGGAAAGCTCAGCGGGAAAGCATCGGACTCGTGACCGGGAGGTCCGGGTTCGAATCCTGTTCAGGTAGAAAAGAAATTTTCTAGTTGGACGGGTATCTACCACCATTTCACTGCTGGGTCAAAAATTAACAGTGCTGTGACCTAAAGTGGCGCAAGCCTACACAGAACACAACTGAACTCCTAACTCGCACAAGCTGAAAAAGCTTCTGAGGGATCTTCACAGAAGATCTTGGAGTATCAGGATAATAATAATAATAATAATTTGTACAGTACAGGGTATTATAATCAAAAGTACACAAGAGAAATTTTCAGGCAATTCAAACAATTGTAACAATCAATTATGAAAAACGAGACATAAAGACTCATCACATTATAAAAGAAATACAAGAATCGATTATTTAAAATAAACAATTCGAACTGCAAAATGGCGAAGGAGACCACCCAACACTATTACATGGGGTTGCAAAATGGTGAAGGAGCAACTTCGAATCTGAAAACTGTTAATAAAAAAGTCTCAAAAGTCTTCCAATTATAATTACGAGACGATACTACATTATAAAACGAATTATTCCCTCAACATTCCCGCACCTTAGTTGCACATGGTTCCCGCTCAAAAGATAATTGCGGTTTGTGGATTATGCCAGAGGTAGCGGAAACTTCAATCAGTTTACCCTGCGGGCCCTGCATCACACCAGTTGATTAAACGACGTGTGTATGATAAAGTCTCCTTGCATGTCAGTATTAACGATGTCTGCAATGTCTGAGTTGGAGATCGACAGCATTTGGACTATTTCGGTGTTATCAGGGCACCATCCTCCTCTTGCGCCAAAAATCAACGGGTATACGTGTAACTTGTTTCCTGGGTACTTTGTTACAACAGCCTCCAGGAACATTTCCGAGCTGTATACGGACTTTTTCGTTCTATACGCAGTTCCCAATAGTTCTGGTGCTTTCCAGTTCTTCAAGATATTAGATATGATGAGGAGGTCAGGCTTTAGTGGTTTACCTTCGTTGCTTCTGATATGGGGTTCCTCCGTTACGTGCCACCCTTTTTTCTCCGCGATGTTCTTCAATCTTCTGGCAACGAAGTCATGTCTGTTTATTTTTTCCCAGTGAATGATCGGACATTTCTGTAGGACATGGGATAGGTTCTCTCGTCTCTCGCAGCCTGCTCTGCATTTTGCTTCCTGTCCATGATTGTAAGGCAGCCCTACCGTGGGAAAAGTATTTGATCGAAGCTGCTTGCCCTGACGTAGTCTTCACTTGCCCAATATCTTGGTGTTCTATCAATATAACTGTTTAAGGGTCTACGGTGGTTCATTTCCCCAAGGCCACCTCCATGGACTGATGATTAAGTCAGTGGTTCTAGCCCTGTCTTTCATTGCTGTTGTTGCATTAGATGGTTTGATCATCCTTTTTATTCTCTCGATCCAGAGTTCGGATTCGCGCCATCAATTATTGCAGTCCGTTTCACCTGACGATCGAGATTTTATTTAAAAAGCAGAATATTATTTCTGAGGGACGTGGATGAAGGAATTATTGGCAGATTTAGGCAGGTGTATCTTTTAATCGCCCATCTGATTGCCCGGTCCGCCACTTTGAGTGTTTTGATATGGATTGGGGGTTCTGAAGCGCGTAGATCTGAGGATCAGGTATACTTTTGTTAGCTCGAATTTCTGCACTCGTTTTAACCGTGCTCTCAGAATTCTGTCAACTTGGCTTCAGAGATTTGGTACGGAGCATTTCGTCAAACCCATCAATGTATACTTCCCTGCACGATAGTTCATGGATTCCCTAAGTCCCACCTGTGTAACGGGTTCGCCATGTATAAAGAACTGGCTTGTATTGTGGACAAATAATCTTCTGCCCGGGGCTCTTCACACTGAAATTCCTTAACATTTTTCTTTGCTCGGCTCCAGGCGACCCATGTCGAAGAACTCCTGGTATCTTGTAAGGAGCTTTCTGATGGCTTCCACGTCGTCTGCTAAAAAGATCAAATCGTCAGCATAGGCTACGCAGCTGATCTGGTCTTCCACGGATATACCTGGTACTCTTTCTAGTTCTTCTGCTAACTCGTCCATTACCAGATTAAAGAGTATTGGTGACATAGGATCTCTCTGTTTAGTTCTCTCCTTAACAGATATCGTGCAACCCTTGATTTACATTTATTCCACCTTTTATCTTATGGGGTGCCAGTACTATAATGCGAAGGACGGCCATTCAACAAGGTGTACTATGGTGTGTAGTTTCCGTAGTTCGCATCTACACGAATATGACGTGGTACTCGACCAGAATTAGAAAAATGTAATCCCAATCGAAATAAAGCCATTCATTTAGGCTGTGAAATTGATTATAATGAAACACCTTCAATAAATTAAACCAACGATGATTTAGCTTATGCTGAAAAATCAAAATATATGATAAAATTAAAATTAATTACAAGAGAAATAATCTACTATGAAGAGTATAAAAGAATTCAGAAATTTAAGCTTTATTGTCAAAGATTAGTGATACATCAATGTTCAAAGTATTCGTACTAGTCATTACTTCTTTTCTATCTTTCTGGCAATTGATGTATTCCATTACGAAAAAAAGCCGGCTATTTTGCCGCTGTCCTTGCATCGATCCAATTTTTGACTTCATCGTCATGGGTGAGCCAGTCCATATTGCATCCATCGGAAGATATGGTAATCTGAAGGAGCAATATCTGGGCTGTACAGCGGGTGGAGTTGCACTTTCCAATTGAGCGTTTCTAAGTAAGTTTTAACGGGCAACGCAACATGTGGCCGTCTATTGTCGTGTCTGTGGACGTATTGCGGCAGTTTTTCTCGCAATGTTCAGCTCATACGCCCTCATTTGTCTTCGGAAGACCTCTCCTTCAATCCTTTTTTTTATTGTAACAGCTCGTAATGCACAACACCTACCAAATCCACAGCATGATCTTCTCGCCATGAATATTTGGCTTGAGAGTTGATAATGAATCGTCCATATGATTCCTGACATTTTAGATTATCGCGGTTGACTCCCCCATTCCATCGCTTGTCATAATTTGATGCAAAATCTCCTGTCTTCTTGGCCGTTGGAGCAGTTGTTCACACGTACATAAACAGCGTTTGACATCTCTTGGCTTCAGTTTATACGGCACTCAATTTTCATCCTTTTTTCCCATTGCTTTTAAGCGATAGCAGATGGCTGCTTGAGTGACTCAAGTGTTATTGCGAACTTCTCTTGCATTTATGATAGATCTTCAACTTTAGTGGGGCTCTGGCATCTTCCAAATCAAAATTGCCACTTTCAAATCAAGCAAACTACTTCTGACATCCTTGTTCAGAGAGATCATGGTGACCATAAACATTCATTAAAATGCGTTGACTTTCAGCAGATTTTTTTTTCATATTGAAGTAAACAAGTAAAACTCCCCGCTTAAACACATCATTCGGTACAAAAAATGACATTTTCAGACCACCTAAAAACTATTTTGTTTACATCTGAGCGAAATGACAGATATTGAAAAGAATGCCTAATAATGACACTTCAAAATGAAGATAGATATGACAATAGAATAATGAACTAATAGAGACATCTGTTATCCAAACCACAAAAAACTGATATATTATAATAGATGTTCATGTATTATGAAAAGTTTCCACACTATGTCATTCATTCAATTTTATATATATATATATATATATATATATATATATATATATATATATATATATATTTATTTATTCATTTTCAACTTCCTTTTGTTTGGAATGAAATATTTCTTTCAGTTAATCAGGAAATTATTGGGCTCAATTGTAATTTTCACTGCAATCTTAAATCACTTAATATCTCACTTATAGACGCTAGTCAATAAAGTCGTTCCAATTTCCATTTTTTCAATAATGACAATAATAATAATAATAAATTATAGTTATAACAATAAAAATAAAATAATAATAACAATAACATTCTTCAATGTCAGATTGATGAATTTTGTGAACAGTTGAAATGTAAATTGTAAGAATGAAATACAGACATATTGTAGTAATTGAATCTGATATGTAAAAATATGTAGGCTCCTATATCAACCGTCTACATGTTGTTTGATTGCCAAACACGTCACACTAGTGCTTTACTCTCTGATTTATGATTTATTTTACATCTAATGAACCCTATACAAGAATATATATAGGTGATAGCCCAACACTTTTTATACTCTAAAGTACAATAGGGGTGTGATTATTGAATTTCCAGAACTTCACACACGGGCACTTCGTCTTTAACGTTACTTATTTTTTCGTCTAGGTTCCGTATTGCGCCTTTCACGTCATTGTCCTGATCTATTTCCAACCGTTTATTTGGAGTGGGACATTTCCCTAAGAGGGGTGGTAACTTCCTCGAGGATCTTAAATAAGATTTGGGGTCATGAGACACATCACTTTGACGATTTCACAATTTTATTTATGAACATTAACCCAACAGATTTCTGCTTGGCGTTTATGTCGGTATGAAAAACTCGTTGAAAGTGATGACCGAAAAGCATTAATTTGTCGTATTTCTGAACGTATTGAAGTTACTACTACCCATATCCATTCCTTAACAGTAGCACTTTCTTTCTTCAACATTTTTCCTTATATTCTGTTACCTACTACTCTAGAAGATTTATACCGGGAATAGTGTTAGTATGTAATGACTTAATAATCGAAATATAACAGAATGGGAAATTGCAAATACTTAGTACACTTTATCCATCACTTTCAACGAGTTTTTTACACAAAACGAATGACAAGCCGAAACTTTTCAGTATATTCATATATTCAATTACGCAACCTTCAAAAAGATTATCACTTGGCTCTTATTGCCATTTGAAATTCTTGACGAAGTTGCCACCCCGCTCAGGAGAATAATCACACATCCACGAATTTTCAATCACAAGATGAACCCTTCTAAATAGAAATTGAAAAAGTCTAGGCGTTCTCCGAAAAAACCCATACTTACGGAAGTATCTGGCTGCACTGTTTTATGTGGGCGACCCGGTATAATCATCAAAGTATGAACAGGACAAATTTGTTTAAATTTTCAGTAATGAGAATAAGTATTTTCATACACTTAGTAATTACAATATAATAACTTTTATCATTCAATTAGTATTTACGATGTTGTTATGTAGCCGTTTATCATTCAGCCTTGGGATACCTGTATATGTTAGGGAACAAGTTTGACATTCGGTGGGATGTTTTCAACAAGTCAATTCCACTATTGAGCTCAGGAATGTGTGGATAGAGGGGATATTATGATTCAAATGAATTAATTCGGCCGATCTGTACCAAACATCATAACTGAGGAGTGTAATCTATGGTAATAGAGGGTTCCACAAATCGAGACACTGTAATATACATCTGTATAACAATTCTGAACTTAAGCAAGCCCGATCAGATTCTGCTGATCGCTTATACATAAGCTGGAGATACGCACAAGTTTCGGACTTTTTGGCCCTCTTCGGTGCACTGCAATGTCCAACGGCAACTAATCCGTCAAATATCCACATTCGCTATGCAGAGAAACGCTAAGGTATTAATCATACACAAGCGCCATCTAATGCACGCAAATACACATACACGACTTGCCTTAGAAAGACCATTTAAGTAGAGAAATGTATTCCAGATTACTTCACGTTACAAATGCAGAAACATTTTCATCATGCCGTTATGCTGATAGTTGGCATATTCATATTCAAATAAATTAATTAAGCAAATCTGTACCAAACATCATAAGTAAGGAGTGTGAGCTATGGATAGCCCTCTTCAGTGCGCTGTAATGTCTGGAGACCACAAAATTTGTCCCTCATTCTCTATGCACAGGAACACTGTGGTATTATGTATGTTGATGTATGTTGCATAGTGTCCACATCTAGAACTTTTTATTACCACAGCGCACACTTCTTACTCATGATATTTGGTACAGATCGGTCGAATTAGTTAATATGAATATTAATATGCTAATTATGAGCATTAAGGCATATAAAGATTTGAATTGAGCATAAGGAAAGTTTTTTTGTGTTTGTAACGTAAAGCAATCAGGAATACATTTCTTTACTTGAATTAGCTTGCTGGGGTATTTCGTGTATGTGGGGTTGCGTGCACTAGATGGCGCTAGTGTATGACTTATACCTGAGTCATCATGTGCACAGGGAATGAGGGTGCTTGACATATTTGTGGTCGTTAGACATTTCAATGCAGTGAAGAGGACCAACAACTTGCATGTCTGCAATTTATGTCCCAGCGAACACCAAAACCTGATCGGGCTTGTTTGTGTTTATAATTGTTATAGAGATGTATGTTACATTGTCTCGATTTACAGAACATTCTATTATCATAGCTGACATTCCTTATTTTTGGAATTTTATGATAGGGGTAAAGGGGCAAGACGGGTTAACTGGTCTCGTCAGCCGTACGAAAGAACAATCAGAGCTGCTCTGGATCGTAATGATACATTACCATCTTGTTCATCATTTAGTGTTGTAAACTGCTTGCGAGTCAATGCTTTTCCGCACTAGCACCAAAAACTCATTTTTCGTCAAGTTCGTTGTGATTTTCACGTCATATGTCGCTTGTGTTCTGTAACTGAACATTAGTTTTCTACAACTGACTTAAAGTTATTCTTGTTCATCAATTATTACACCAGCAGGTAAGAACAAGTTTGTTTCCATATTTTGATTTGGTTTTTTATAAATATGTTATTTTACTCAAATGTGCATGTGAGATCAAGATGGGTTACGGGGTCTCCATCTTTCCCCTCCAAGAAATTCAAATGATTTCATCATGACTCTTTATAACTTACTTGAGTTCACTCTTACTTCAGGATGGTGAACAATTATAAAAGAAAGACGGAAAGTGGGAATTGGAGTGAACAAAGTATGCAAAATGGAGTGGATGTTATGACTGAAGGAGAAATGGGGTATAAATTAGCAGCCAAAACATATTGTGTGTCACAAACAATTTTAGAAAAAAAAGTTAAGCAAGCTTTTAAAGATCCTTCTACTTCCGCTACTTCGGTAAAAGTTTCTTTAGGATCAAAGAAGCGAACATTTTCTGATGAGAAAGAGAGAGATTTGAAATTATCTAACGGATATGAAGAGTAGTCTTAACGAACTTACAACAGAAGCTTTAAAGGCTTTGGCATACACTCTGGCAGTAAGAAATGGAAAGCAACATGTCTTCAACTCAGAACAAATTAAGCTGGCAAAGGAATTTTTAAGGAGGCATCCAGAATTGTCTATAGGAAAGCCAGAAAGCACTTCAGCTGCACGTGCCGCTGTGTTCAATAAACAAACTGTTGCGCAGTTTTTAACTTTCTCGGCAACGCTTATGATGAGCACAAGCTTTCGCCAGAAAAAATTTGTAATTGTGATGAAACAGGAGTTTCGGTAGTACCTAAAACAAAATGAAAAATAATTGATTGAAAAGGCAGAAAACAAGTGGGATCCATACATTCTGCAGAGAGAGGTACTACAATAACTGTAGAAATATGTTTCAGTACATGCCTCCTATGATGGTATTCCCAAGAAAGAGAATGGACCCACAGCTAATGCTGAATGCTGGAGCTTTGGGTATTTACAGCGATTCAACTGGATGACAGTTGAATTATTTCTTGACTGGTTCAGGAAGTTTGTTCAAATTAGTGGGGCAACGGTTGGTCGACCTATTGTTGTTAGATCGCCACAGCACCCACACCCAAATCCTTGACCTCATTATTGAAGCTCGTTCCAATGGGGTTATGATTTTATGTTTCCCCCCTCATACGACATACGGACGTAGAATGTATGAGGCCATTGAGCACATATTACGAACAACAAATCACAGCCTGGCTTCGTAGCAACCCAGGGATGGTTGTAACTGTCCGGCAAGTAGCAATTCTAAGTTGACATATATATATATATATATATATATATATATATATATATATATATATATATATATATATATATATATACCAGGCATAGATAACATACAGAACTATTGGTGGAAGTCTTTCACACACTCACACCTAGCTCTCACTCGTCTAATAGAAAAGGCAATACAGAATCCCGACACCATCCCTGAGTACTTTACGCAGGGCACCACCCTCATGATCCCGAAGAAAGGTGACCTGAAGCAGGCCAAAAACTACAGACCGATAACCTGCCTGCCTTCAGCGTATAAAATACTTACCTCAACCATAGCACAGAAAATCCGAATCCACCTAAATAAAAATAAGATCATGGCATGGGAACAGGGTGGGTGCAGGGAGAGAGGACGCGGAAGTAAAGAACTTCTGATGATAGACAAGATGCTCACAAAACAGGCAAAAACTAGATTGAAAAACATATCGATGGCCTGGATCGATTATCAGAAGGCATATGATTCGGTACCGCACAGTTGGCTGCTAGAAATCCTTAACCTATATAAAGTTGACGGAAAGGTAATAAACTTGGTCAAAGCCTTAATGTCAACATGGCGAACAACTTTATCGGTAAAGACAAGAACAACCAAGTACAGCACAGGAGAAATAAAAATAAAAAACGGCATATTCCAGGGAGATGGACTGAGCCCACTGTTGTTCTGCCTTGCCTTGAACCCCCTCAGTAACATGCTAAACAGATCAGCATATGGCTATACAATTAACCAAAATACCCAAATTACCTATCTCTTTTACATGGATGATCTTAAGTTATATGCTAGAGGAAGAAAACAACTAGAAGGAGAACTAGAACTAGTAAGAGGGTTCAGTTCGGATATTGGGATGTCTTTTGGCCTAGAAAAGTGTGCCACGTTGGAAGTAAGGAGAGGAAAGCTGATAGAAACAACAAACATTGAACTGGCAGATGGACGAGAGATAGCAAACCTAAGGACCGAGGACACATACAAATATTTGGGGATACAGCAAACATACGAAATGAAGCAAAAAGAAAATAAGACCGCTGCTGAAAACGAACTTATTAGGAGAATCAAAAAAATAATCAGCTCCCAATTATCTGCTAAAAACAAAATCACAGCAATGAACATCTGGGCAATACCTACCTTTACGTATACGGCTGGGATCGTCAGTTGGTCCAATACGGACTTAGAAAGGCTGGACAGAAGGATACGAACAACATTCACACAAAACGGCATGCTACATCCAAATTCCGCAATAGAAAGACTCTACTTACCTCGCAAGGAGGGAGGACGTGGACTCGGCAACCTGGAGCAAATATGTCTGAAAGAAGAATGCAAAATGAAAGAATACTTTAATAATAATAACTTACCTGTGCATCAATGGATTACTGCCCAATGGGAGAGAAGGAATCACGTTCAGGAAACAGCAGAAGACCAACCTGAAAAATGGAAAGAAAAATGGAAGACCAAAGCCTTACACGGACGGTTCTACGCTAGCCTTCACCAACCAGACGTAGACTTACCAAATTCCAATACTTACCTGATACAGGGCTACCTTTTCCCCCAAACGGAAGGAACACTCCTGGCCATCCAAGACCAGGTTATTCCAACCAGGACATATTTGAAGCACATCCTAGGCCAACAGGTGGAAACTACTAAATGCAGGATGTGCCACGCAGCCGAGGAAACGATCCAGTATCTGTCCTCAGGATGTTCCACAATAGCCGGCACGAAATATCTAGCCCGCCATAATAATATGGGTAAGGTCGTGCATCAACTTATGTGCCTCCAGAAACAACTTGTGCAGCGTTTCACACCCCACCACACATACTCACCACAAACCATAGTTGAAAACGACCAATACAAAATCTACTGGGACCTTACAATATTAACGGATAGAGGGGTGGAGCATAATCGACCGGATATGGTCGTGTGGGACAAAGGAAAGAAGACCGCCATAATCATAGATTTTGCAGTGCCACAAGACAACAACTTGGCAAAAAGCTATGCCGAGAAAATATCAAAATATGAGGCACTGGCACACCAAATGAAAGAAATATGGAAACTGAAGGTGGTGTCTATAATGCCCCTAATAATAAGTGTAAACGGTCTCGTACATCGAAGGACGACACAGCACCTAAAGGAACTGGATTTGCCAAATAATACCAGCACATGGATGCAGAAAGCAGTCTTGTTGGGAACGGTCAGCATTATACGGAAAATTATATATCCCCACTAGCACCGGAGTTGCTCTTGGCGCACGCGCCCGGGTAACACGAATACCACAAGAAGTGTGAATTAAAAAAAAAAAAAAAAAAAAAAAAAAAATATATATATATATATATATATATATATATATATATATATATATAAATAGAACAACTTTGTTACTTCTATGTTCTATGTTCTATATTCTATGTTCTATGATCTACTTCTAAGATTTTAACCCAAAACTGTCACATGTCATATTTAGTTAGTTGTTAGAAATATGAATAAAGAAACCCGAAGAAATAGCATTGTTTTTGATTTCTTCCAGGTTAGTAAGCTATTTTTTCATTTCTTCTTATTTCTTTGTATGTTATTATTTTATTTTGTGTATGTTTTTCTGGTATATTTTAAAATAAAGAAATCAAATTATTCCAGAATCATAACATCAAATCGTCAATCATAAAAATAAGAATTGATTACATTCTTATAAATCAAAAACGTAAGCTATAATGACGACATCCAAGAAGATTTGCATCGCTTTGGAAGCATTCAATACTGATAAGAAGAAAATACAAATTCAAATGGATCCAAACTACGGAAATGAAAAATACATATTATGAAATACCAGAGGACAAACAGGATATATCTGACCATCATGAACTTTTGGCTCTACCGAAGATAATGAATATCTTGAAATCGATTAAAGTAAGAGGTTCATTTCGTATGTGTGTCATTTCATTAACTGCGGAATTGAAAGAAATATATTTTGATGCCGAAGAAGATGTGATGTTAAAGAATGAATATTTACAACTGATTTATTCACCCGCATACGTGAGAACAGTATTTGGACAAGAATCACCAAAACTACAGGAAACGGTAGGACTTTCAAGAAAAAGCGAGGATTTCAAGAGTATAAAGGAGGATTTTGTGCTGAATAATTTTGATGGTAAGAGTGTTTCAGTGAATTTATTTATGGTTAGAAAAAATTCGAGACGGAATGCACGCGTTGTGAAGTAGAAGAAGATAGAGAAAAAATTTTGATTTTACGGTTGTGTCTGGATGGAATGGCGAAAGAATGGTTTGATTCTAAATTAATTACATTAGTTTCAGATGAAAGTTTTGAAATATAGAAAGATAACTGCTTAGAGAGTTTTTGTGAAACGAGTTGGCATAAATATAGAGAGGCGTATTCATTTAAATACATAGGAGGAAGTTTAGTTGACTACGCTTTTAGGAAAGAAAATTTGTTGTTAAATCTCCGAAATAATTTTCCAACTGACATATTAAATTAAATTGTGACAAGTTTGCCAAATATTTTACAAGATAGAATTGATCGATCAAATGTAATATCTTTCGAGAAATTCTTGGATGCCTCCACGTGAAATAGGCAGGAGCAATACTAGTGGACTGTATAGAAATTGTAACAAGGAGTGGATTATATCATGTTGGGGAGGAGAAATAGAGAATGTTTTCAGTAGAAGAGGCACGACATAAAAACCGGTGCTTGTAGTAGGTGTGTGTATGGACAAGAGATGACGGGGGAAATTGTTATGGGAAAAAGTTTATTTGGAGACCTGTAACCAACATACGCTACACATGTAAAATAAGAAGTCAGCACCTGATTTAAACTTCAACACTGCACTCGTTGGGCATTACAGCTGAAACTGACGATTGAAGCTATGAATTTTTCAAACATACATATGTATGTTATTTATGTACCTACGATCAATAAGTTATTTTGTTTAGAACCGTTTCAGAGATGTGAGTTCCACTGTTCTGATTCGAAGGACTTTCTGTATTAATAGCTAATATTCTTCACTTTATTTCAACATAAAGAAGAAGTCGTCAGAAGGTTACTGCCAAAAGTATTATTTTTGTTAGCTCTTAAAGTTGGAAAGATTTCATCGATAAATATTCTAAAGTTTCAGAAAAAATTTCTACAATCAACATGAATGACCATACCAGTGGAAATTGGAAGAAGGTTTTACGTCTTCGTTATGATTATAATATCATTAAATAGTAGATAAGTAGACGGTCTTCCACAAAAAAAAACGATCGATCATCTTTTTGTCTGGACTAACATGTTGCATCATAGAAGAATGGAAAAGCGTCCTAAATTCAAATGAAAATAGGAATATCTGACGAATAGTGATGTGATGAAATTATTTCAATGATTATAATGAATTAATTAATCCGGCGGATATGTTATTCCGAATATATGAAGGATTATTAGCTAGGTTAAACAGAATGTTATATGCCTATATGGTTATTGTCAGAAATATCCACTGTTTCGACACACGGAATAAAATCAGAAACAGAAAAACAAGAATATTAAGACAGGAACACTAGCAACATAAAAGATAGAATGAAATAAAGTAGAAAATAACCGTCGAACCACCAAAGTGCCAAAAATATTTTGATTCGCAATCATATTGTGTGCGTTAAATAAGGTGAATATGATTCCAAAAGTTGGAAAAAACGAAAATCAACTGCGGTCAGAATTTGAATAACAAAGGATATCAATTCTATCAACTTGTGACACGAACCAAGAATCACAATTAAAAATTCGGACACTATGACATACCAAATCCCTCCGAAACAAACTATGAAATGAATCCCGCCAAAAGTATTTCCGAAGAAAATAGACCGACTTATGCCAGAGAAGAAAAATTACCCGAAGAACGTAACTTCCCCAAGCAAAACACAAATTCCTTAGAAGCCCCGATGACAAGCTTTTTTGCAGACATCAAAGCCATGATCACACAAACCAAAATAAGATTATCCGTAATCTCCTCAATGGACTTGTTAACAAACTCAACTAGAAAAATTGCAAAGGTGATATAGATAAATGATATTAAATAAGGTCATTAATAATCCACACAATCCTTATAAATGATTTTTGGTACAGATCAGCGGAATTAATTTATTTGAATTAAAATAAAGTCATTCTGATTTTCACAAATTTTTATTGTTAATATGATACTATTATTTCGCTATCACGGTAGCGTCTTCAGGTAGGTGGTATCTTTCATTTTGAATAACTAAGAATATGATACCTGAAGATGATACTGTGATGGCAAAAAAGTTGTGAAAAGTTTGTGAAAATCGGAATGAACTTATATAATATTATTTAATATACATTTTCATCAAGTGAAGACTGATTCAATTGAACGTTAAAATAGATAACTTCATTGAACGCAAATGGCCTTTCAAACCATAAATGTATATAAAATAGACAAAATGCTGATTTCAGAAACACATTTCACTGAAAGAATAGCTGTTCAGCTCCCATTTTACAACACCTACTCTGCTGAATATCCTGATGACAGAGTACACGGTGGCTACGCCATATTGATTCGAAGAAATCCCAAACCCCATACATTGCCAAATTACGTGACTGATGAGATACATGCCACAAATATTGGGGTCTACACATGAACATGGAGCTTTGATGTATCAGCCATTTACTCTCCACCTCTACACGTTATAACAGAAAACCAATAAGTGGAAGTTTTCGAAATCTTCCAACATTCTAGTAGGAGGAGACTGAAACGTTAGGCATACTCATGAAGGATCAACTACTGAACCCCATCGAACGTAAATTGATGAAGGTTATAATAACCAGAAATCTAGAGGTAGTGTGTCCTGGCCGACTGATACCAATAAACTCCCAGACATCTTAGACTTTTTCGTCTCAAACGGTATTAAAAATGACCATATTATGCAGG
This sequence comes from Megalocaria dilatata, assembly GCA_034642435.1. Classification (NCBI taxonomy): domain Eukaryota; kingdom Metazoa; phylum Arthropoda; class Insecta; order Coleoptera; family Coccinellidae; genus Megalocaria; species Megalocaria dilatata. The sequence goes on from CM067854.1 coordinate 83,132,911, forward strand.
TACGAATAGAATCGACCCCAGATCTATCATTGTATTATACACCGATTTTGATAACCCTTAGTACAACCGCCAAAAACCAGAAGGATGAAACTACGCTTACAAGAAGTACTGACAACATAAGACTATATATTAATCAAAAGATGCTGACAACTTGGACGCAGCTTCAAAGCTTGAATCCGATATGTTTCAGATCGTTACTCGAAAACTCGCACCATTTCAACCAAGACGGGATCGTACAGAAGAAAAAATACCTTTACAAATTCATGAACTGATAGTTGCGAAAAAGCAAGCAAAAAAAAGTTGAGATCTCTCAACTTGATGGACAAAACAGAATACAGTCGCTTTGGTAGGAAACTCCATAAAACCCACAAGAATATTTCAAATCACAATTCCAACACTACATTGAAAATATAGACAAAAACCACGATCATAACATCTGGAAGGCTACAAAAAATACAATGACCAGTACAACGAAAACCTCTGATCAAGCAAACAAATGGAGAAGGCTCCAAATCTGATGAGGATAAATGAAACTTATTTCCAACACACTTGTCATAAGTACTTGCCCCAGATAATCCTTACCCACACAACAACAACATTATCAATTTTAGGAAATTGTTTGAGAAAGTTCTGTTCAAAAACTTTGAGAAGAAAAAAAAAAATACTGCGCTGCTATATTTTTAGACTTCTCCCTAGTTTTTCACAAGGTTTGTAATTATAGATTACTCTTCAAATTGAAAACACAACCCTACTGTTTGCTTCTGAAATGATACCTGTTCGACCATAATTTGTGTAGAATATGGTGATACTCCATCTAACCCAACTGAAATTAATGTAGGGGTTCCACAGGGAAACATATTGGGTCCAATGTTTTATCTGATTTACGAGGAGTGTTAAATGTATTCTCAGTACAAGTATATATATATATATATATATATAAATATATATATATATATATATATATATATATATATATATATATAATGTATATACGATAAAGAACTGAAGGTAGCAATCAATAGCTGATTGCTACCTTCAGTTCTTTATCGTATAAACATCGCTCTGCACGAAGATATTTTTTCACATTTGGGAATAGGTAGTAGTAACGGAAGATGAGTAATTTCTTGTGAACCTGCTTGCTGTCGTTAAGCAGCAACATCCTCGCTGAGAGTTTCCCTATTTCCTTTAATTTCTTTTCTGATATTACGCAAAGTGCTTGCTGTGATGCTTTTACCCTTTTTAGTGTATTATGTCAATAAAATACCTTTAAAATCTCAAAAGACCGTAGGCACTATTTTTCTGTGGATGGGGTGATTTTAAAATGGTTTGACGGCTGTGCACCCTTTTCCATCCACTGCATGGACTCTTGTTTACTCTCAGGGTCATAGTGATGAACTCACATGTCATCCCCATGTGAGTTGGGTTGAAAATAGTCGATGGGTCTTCTCCATAGAGCTCTAAAATCTCCTTACAGCAGTCGACTCGTACTTGCTTTTGAGTTGTGGTAAGCATTTTTGATACCTATCTGGCATTTGAGAGGTTAAGATGGTCATGAAGCAAATCATTCAAGGTTTTTCACGGATACGTTCGTCAGTTATTTGGGTCGTCTTTTGGTGGGAATACCTGGAAAACTTGTGATCGTAAACAAGCAATTTATATTTATACCCTCAGGTAGTGTCATTAGTAATTGAGATAATTAGATTACTTACATTATTAGCAGATCAGCCCGATACCAAGAAAGCATTGAACACCCTTCGTATATATCCGATATTCCAGAAAAGCAGGACGACATAGCGACATGGATATCCCATGAGAATACAGCAACAACTTCCAAAACCTTCAAGAACACCTGAATGAACTCTGATAAGTGGTACTCAACCATCAACAAAACAAAGTTACATTCACCAACAAAAAATATATATGTTCACCAGTTAAAATTCCAGTTTACACGTAGGCAAAATACCTGGGCATCCAATTTGAGAAACGCCTCACTTGAAAACAAGATATTCAAGCTTAAATAACACAAATACATATCAAAACTAGACAAATGTATTCTCTAATAGATAAGAAAAAAAACTTTTGTTCGAAATTTGTTAATTCGATACTAAAATCCACGTTGAGTTTTTCATCGAATGAAAAATAGCCACTTCATTCATTCATCGTTGGATGAAGTTTAATATAGAATAACACAACAATAAGTCAAAAGGAATTCTTCTCAAAATAATCCCCAGAATGAATATAAATTATCCAAAAATATCACTACAAATTTTCAATTGGTTTTAGCATAAGGCATTTGTTTCACACATGTTGTGGAAAATATTGATTTCCATCATCGCCATTCTAGTCGATTAACCGTCAAAGAGATTTTATCTGTCCGAACGATTTTCATTTTACATTTATTGGATCGAGTAGTGATCAATTCAGAGATAATCGTATCGGAATTATTTTAAATTGCAGGGCTGTTAAAATTTCTCAGCAGGATACACGGCCCCGATAAAATGTAATGGTAAATTACAAACACGACACGAACAGAACGAAACTCCAGTCGATATTTCTGTATTTTCATCCAGTTTTGCAGTAAGTTGTGACACGGTCAATTAACGTAAATTCTCAACCGGAAGAAAATTATTTTCATGGTTCAGAAACTGATAAACGACGTTTTTTTAGTTTGGCATGAAATTCAAATCAGGTGAGGACAACATATGCGTGATTGCATCCATGGCGAAAATATTCCATGTAAAACAAAGCGATACAGAATTGATGGAAAAAATAGCATTGAATTAGTCCCACTTTACGATATGGATATTATAATGTTGAGCATATTAATATACCTTCATATTGTTCGAGGATAAACTAGAATACAATATTAGTAAACAGCAGCATTATTCTGAAGCTGAATAAAATTTACTTGATTCCTAGAGGCATATATAAGATTTCGTTTTGATATTGAAAAAAAAACGAATATGATTTGAAAAAAACTAATGCATGTTTATTTCGTTTTAAAGAGGACGGTATGCCATAAACAATGGAAAACAAATGAAAACAATGAAAATCCCAATTGCCACTACGGCTACGGGTGCAGCACCATAATCTTTTCATGAAATTTTCCATGATTAATTCGCACATTTGCGGCTGTATGTCCTCGTCAACTTCACGAATTCCTTCTGTTAATTCTTAAATCGATTATGGAGCATTTGCAATAGATCTCATTTTCAACGTAGCTCCAAATTGAAAAGTCTAAAGGTGTTAAATCACGAGGTGCAAAAATGTTTTCTTGCAAAGTTACGATTGTTCCGTTACTTATGTGACATCTAGCACTGGCTTCCTGAAAATAAATTTCGTCCACATCAATATCTTCCAATTCCGGCCATCAAAAATCAATAATTATAGCTCGGTAGCACAATACAATCACCATAACAGTTGCGGATAAGTGAGGTCCAATCATACTGCCAGCCCAAGAACAGCCACAAGTGGTGACACGTTGAGGCTTTTCAACAATCATTCTTGAATTTTACGAGCCCTAAATGTGACAATTCTGCTTATTTACGTAGTCTCCGAGATGCAACTGGTCTCTATCACTAAAGATGATTTTTCGATGGAAATCCGGATAATTTTGATGCATTTCAAGGACTCAATCAGCGAAGATACGACATTCCTGGTAATTCCGACTTCAGTTCTTGTGCTAACTGAACTTTTGAAGCCTAAAGACCAAAATTTTATGCAAAATACGTTGTTATGTCCTTTGTAGAATGCCTAATTCCAAAGATCGGTAAGGAAACGACAAACCTAGGTTTTCGTCAATACTACTGGCTACAGCAACAATATTCTCAGTTATTCACCTCAACTTCTTCCACCAGTTTCACTATTGCCAGCCGAGAGTGTCCTTCATGACGATCCAAAATTACTTAAGTTTTTCGAATTGTGACGGCAAAATTTTCACCATATTTCTAGTGAATTTCAACAATTCCATTGCGTTACTGAAGTTCCATTTTTAGTTATGACTTAGTTTTTACTTGTCAAATGTCAAAATATGACAGCTTCAAAAGTGACATCTGCCCAGATAACGGGCTATTCAAAATGAAACCTTTTGTTTGAAAAACCTTTACATAGTCTTCAGTTGAATTCAGAGAATTTATCTCGGATGAATTTTCACAGGAACGAACAACCAAATAAGGTTATTGTCATCTTAACACCAAGGGTATTTATAATAATCTCATTCGGAAGCTACTTTAACTTTACTAGAAAAATCATAAATATATTATAAATAGTTTATAATAAAAAAATATTTATATGGTTTATACATTCTGTCAACAGAGTACCGGGAATTATCAATTTTAAACGCCACTTTTTATCGAAGCTACAGCTTACAAATTAGTATTTCAAACAAAAAGTTATCTATAAGCACGTATATGATATACATTCTGTCAAGAAAGTACCGGAAATTATCGATTTAAATCTGGCGGGGCAATGAGGCAGGTAAAAATTTTTTTTCCTAGGTTGGTACCACTGTCCTTAATTACTATGCTAAGCTTGAGCGGGATCTGTCAACTAGTGTGTTTGCAACAGCTAATTAAGTCAGTCGATGTCAGAGTGCGTGCCGATTTTTACTATGGGTGATTACGTTGAGCAAAGAATTTGTTTAAAGTTTTGTGTTGCAAATGAATTTTCGTGTGCCGAAGGAAACTATGCTACAAGAATATTTGCCTATCAATTGCATTGTGCAGTTACTAAACCAATTTTCGTCAAAGGTTTGGTTATGATTGCGGAGTACACTGCGATTTTGGAAGCCGTTGTGATGGTTCTACATGGTAAAAATATGGATTTAATTATGACGAGGAATCACATTGGTGCAATCCTTGATGTTATCCAGAAGGATCGACAAGAAATTGAACATATTTCTGAGGAAGTTCTTAATAAATCATATGATATGCCGGAGAAAATCAGCGTTGAGTTAACAGTTCCACGAATTGTTAAAAAGCAAATACACAGAAGTAATCCGCCATCTGAGACTGCGATTGAATACTGGAGAGGATCGTTGATTATCCCTTATTTTGACTCTTTAACTTTATCATTGAATGTTAGATTTCCACACGAGAATACAGCTGCTTTTGCCTTATCCCATCTTCATCCTTCATACGTGCTAAAAAGTACTTAAAAGATTTGGAAAAAAACGCAAAATCTTTCATGGAATTTTTTGAGTTGGGTGATATCTCTGCAGAATCAGATTTGTGGTATAATATAAGGAAAAGGAAAGATTTAACAACGGACAAATTAAAAGATATTGCAGTGGCAGCACTTTTGGAGAAGACTTAAATTTTTATCCCCCAAACAAGGCACGCACTCCTTATTTTAAGTGCTTTCCCATCCACTACGTTTACTGTTGAATGATGTTTCAGTACCGTTCGAATGGTGAAGACCGGGCTGAGAAGTACAATGGGAGAGGACAGATTGACCGGGTTGAGTTTGATGAGAGTCTATCGCAAATTTTTTGAAGAAAATCAGGACTGTATTGAAACGAGAGTTTTAAACAAGTTTTCTACAAATCCAAGAAAAATAATAGTAGCATAAGGCATGTAACTGGAATACATTTTTTTTTCAAAATTTGAATATCAAAACAAATTAAAATATGTTTATCTTCTACAATTTTAATTTCAAAAAATGTTCATTCAAAAAACTTTTAGAATTAAATTAATGTCTAAAACAAGCACCGCTTACATTTAATAGACGTATAAAATCAAAACTCAATATATAATGTCAAATGGAATAAATAAACCAAAAGATATACGAAAGTCATTAAAATTATTAAATAAATATTTGAAGGAGACAAAAGTTTGTTTCTGGTCTTACCTTTAAGAACACCAATTGCCTTTTAAAAACATGAACACACTTAAAGGACTTCTCAAAGAATATAATTTATTTGAAATATTTAATATATTTAAATATTCGAATAAGCTGATTCAGAAATCTCTCAGAGCATGTACTATATCTTGAAAAAACAAATATAATTCTAAGCAATTCCGTCTTCAGTCCTGAAATATATTCAAATATCAAAATCAAAAAACTAACCTATATCAATCAACGTACCACGTGTAAATGAATGATGTTTCGAGACACAGATCAACTTTATAATTCAAGATTGATCTATGTTCTAAAAGAATCAGAGAACAGTGTGAGTTATTTTTAAGGCTTATTTAAATTCATTGACATTCCATAATGAGGTTTCTTGAAGCCAAAATATAATTATATATTATATATATAATAAAATAGAAAGGCCTTTTACTTGATAGAAGAAATATAACAAAATTTGAATATCAGAACAAATTAAAATATGTTTATCTTCTACAATTTTAATTTCAAAAAATTTTTATCCAAAAAACTTTTAGAATTAAATTAATGTCTAAAACAAGCACCGCTTACATTTAATAGACGTAGATAATCAAAACTCAATATATAATGTCAAATGGAATAAATAAACCAAAAGGTATACGAAAGTCATTAAAATTAATAAATATATATTTAATGGAGACAAAATTTTGTTTCTGGTCTTACCTTTAAGAAAATTTAATTCTAAAAGTTTTTTGAATAAAAATTTTTTGAAATTAAAATTGTAGAAGATGAACATATGTTTATTTGTTTTGATATTCAAATTTTGTTATATTTCTTCTATCAAGTAAAAGGCCTTTCTATTTTATTTTATATATAATATATAATTATATTTTGGCTTCAATAGATCTCATTATGGAATGTCAATGAATTTAAATAAGCCTTAAAAATAACTCACACTGTTCTCTGATTCTTTTAGAACATAGATCAGTCTTGAATTATAAAGTTGATCTGTGTCTCGAAACATCATTCATTTACACGTGGTACGTTGATTGATATAGATTAGTTTTTTGATTTTGATATTTGGATATATTTCACGACTGAAGTCGGAATTGCTTAGAATTATATTTTTTTTTTAAGATATAGTACATGCTTTGAAAGATTTCTGAATTAACTTATTCGAATATTTAAATATATTAAATATTTCAAATAAATTATATTCTTTGAGAAGTCCTTTAAGTGTGTTCATGTTTTTAAAAGGCAATTGGTGTTCTTAAAGGTAAGACCAGAAACAAACTTTTGTCTTCTTCAAATATTTATTTAATAATTTTAATGACTTTCGTATATCTTTTGGTTTATTTATTCCATTTGACATTATATATTGAGTTTAGATTTTATACGTCTATTAAATGTAAGCGGTGCTTGTTTTAGACATTAATTTAAGTCTAAAAGTTTTTTGAATAAAAGTTTTTTGAAATTAAAATTGCAGAAGATAAACAAACATATTTTAATTTGTTTTTTTTTCAAATTTTGTTATATTTCTTCTATCAAGTAAAAGGCCTTTCTATTTCATTTTATAAATAATATATAATTATATTTTGGCTTCAATAGATCTCATTATGGAATGTCAATGAATTTAAATAAGCCTTAAAAATATCTCACACTGTTCTTTGATTCTGTTAGAACATAGATCAATCTTGAATTAGAAAGTTGATCTGTGTCTCGAAACATCATTCATTTACACGTGGTACGTTGTTTGATATTGGTTAGTTTTTTGATTTTGATATTTGAATATATTTCAGGACTGAAGACGTAATTGCTTAGATTTATATTTGTTTTTTTAAGATATAGTACATGCTTTGAAAGATTTCTGAATTAACTTATTCGAATATTTGAATATATTAAATGTTTCAAATAAATTATATTCTTTGAGAAGTCCTTTAAGTGTGTTCATGTTTTTAAAAGGCAATTGGTGTTCTTAAAGGTAAGACCAGAAACAAAATTTTGTCTCCTTTAAATATTTATTCATCAATTTTAATGACTTTCGTATATCTTTTGGTTTATTTATTCCATTTGACATTATATATTGAGTTTTGATTATATACGTCTATTAAATGTAGGCGGTGCTGGTTTTAGACATAAATTTAATTTTAAAAGTTTTTTGAATGAAAATTTTTTGAAATTAAAATTGTAGAAGATAAACATATATTAATTTGTTTTGATATTCAAATTTTGTTATATTTCTTCTATCAAGTAAAAGGCCTTTCTATTTTATTTTTTTTTTTTCAAGCAAATAATTATAATAACTTAATTGATAAAGCATTGTTATAATTATACATATTTTTCGAAAAATTTTGGTTTCATTCACATTCCAAAAATGAAATTTCGTGATAAAATGTTCCCGATCATGGTTTGGCCCCCCTAGATTTGATCCAGGGTACGTCCTTGGTACTGAGTTTCTTCAAATTTGTTAAATGTTTCACATAAATATTCTATTTTGGTATTCCTGTTTCAAAACATCTTTTCTCAAGAAATAGACACCTTCAATTTTTTTTCTATATACAATAATTTATAATGTTTTCCTCACACATGCGCATTATACCTCTTTAATATAATTGGATCTGGAATTATATGAATTTTTCTGTGAACGGATACAGAATTTGACGAATATTTTCGGTTAACCTGCAATATTCTGTCTCTATTCTATTTCTTAGCTTGTGTTCTTTATGGAAGTAATTTGATATTGATATGTTTTTATTGATTGCTTCCATTTAGCATTCAGAACATTCGACTGATTATGGACAAGAGTTTCGAACACTGTGCTGAAGAATCTGCTACATTTTGTAGTAGAGAATGAATTTAAGAGAATTGAAAATGGCGACAAATTTTTTCCATTGACTCAGAGTTTTATGTCGAATTTCACCTTCACGACATGAATTAATGAAGGAGAAAGAGAACTGACGATAGATCGATAATCAGAAATCTATTGATTATAATTCTCTTTCCGTCTAAAACTGTGCATTTCTCTTCTCATTGGTCACTGGGGTTATAAAACCTTCCTGGAAAGCGTGATAGAAAGTCTATGAATGGCACTTAATGGTACTTATGAAAGATAGTTCGTTGTTCCAAGTACATTAAAGTTAATATAAATTTTTTGATACTAGTTCAAGCAGTACCTATTGCACTAAAAGTATATTTACGTTAACTCCGAAATCATAAATTAGTTTAATGTACACGAAATTGTCGATTACTCATCCCTACTAATGCACTATTTCCTACTGTGACATCAATAAAGACGAATATAAAAGAATTCGAAAGTAGTCCAAATGATATCAAGACTGTCATCATTAATTGTATGGTTTTCAAATCTGAAATTTGGATGAGAGAGTCCTAAGGTAAATTACCATAACATTTTCATACGATTATTTCAACTGTAGTGCTCAGCCACAATTTTTCTTAGGAATCATGTGAAGTCCAGTTTCAGTTGATAAATATTTCCCTACTAATATTTCATCTGATCCATGTTTAATGATCCATTTGTTCCATCTATAAAATACTCGAACTGCTCCACTGGCCACGTAAGTATTAATTCAACAAAATGGACATTAAATTTTGATCATTATGTCGAATCTGTTACTCATATTTAGTAATATAGTATAGTAATATTTAGTGACATCCGACTCCAGGAACGCAATACAAAAAGAAATGAGGAGGGAATTGCTCGGAACAATAGGAAACAGTTAATGGACATAACCCTCATATAGACTAAACTGTAGACACGTGTTTTGAGCTTCTGGCACTCACCAGTACGGTGAAAAAAGTGTGAAGTATAGGCAACACTTGGTGGGAAAAAAATGAAAAAACAACAAACCAACGGAGTCAACAACAGAAGCAAGCTACCAATTTGTGGTTTGAGTAAGGAGACCCTATGATTACAGAGCAATAACCAAACTTCGCACACGGATGAAGCTATAGCTGCCTGCGTGACTTCCGAGTCCAGGAACATAATACAAAAAGGAAAAAGAGGAAATTGCTTGGAACAATATGACTATGATGTTTCACGAATAAATAGTTGCCTAATATTCAAACGTTTTGTTTCTGAATATAATTTTTCAGTGTCGTAACGTTTTTCAACCTTATGAATTATTTTCAAAATAGTTTCATGAGGAGTTTCCAGTACTTTCAGCACCCCATATAGTAATTTGGTACATCAATCCAGAACCAACTGCAGCATCATGTACACGATACAGGAGTTCATTCGAAAGAATGTTTCGCAGATTATAAAATATATAATACTGCTGATTTAACTGATCTATCAAGAACGTTACCTGCACATCCTGCCTTCAAAATGGCTCTATATGAATTCCCAAATATTTAATGGTTTCAGTGTTACAGATATGTGGACAAGTACAATTGCTTGTAATCAAACATTCGGGACAATGTTTCGCAGATTATAAAATATATAATATTGCCTCTTTAACTGATCTATCAAGAACGTTACATGCTCATCCTACCTTAAAAATTGCTCTATATGAATTCCCAAATATTTAATGTTTCAGTGTTACAGATATGTGGACAAGTGCAATTGCTTGTATGAAACATTCGGGAAAACTAATGTTTATTCTGTTGAGGTAAAGTTGGCTATCTTTGGTTGAGGAAAAAAATAGTTTTTTTGTGTATTCAGACTCAATATACTGCCGTTTTACCACAAATTCAATAGTTTCAGACCCAGCCTAGCAGCTGTTAGTTACAGTCCAAGAGCTTCCTTCAAACTTCAATACCGTGTCATTCGCATAAGAAATCATATTTGTGTTTGGAACATTTAGAATTTCATTAATGAATACAAGAAACAAAATTGGTCAAGGATTCTTTCTTGGGGCACTCCAATAATCGGTACAAGTGGATCACTTAACACACCAGAGATTTTGACATGTTTTCTTTTGGTATTTGAATAATTCTCCAATAATTTCAGGCAGATTCCCCTCACTCCCAACCTCTCCTGCCTATCCGAGAGCAGATTGTGGGTGACTGTATCAAATGCTTTAGCTACATCTAAAAATACAGATTAAAATTTTTTGTTTTTATTTAAGTTATTTAGATTACTCTCAGTGCGATTTTCGATAGCACAAAACGTTGAGACACCCTTACGGAAACTGTTTCGGAATTATCAAACTGAAACGATTTAAATACGCCATGATTCTTATTTTCAGACAATTTTCGAAATCTTTTGTCATTTTGTGGATAATCGAAATGGGTCTGTTATTTATCTTATTTTTTTATTTCCATATTTGAACAAACAAGTGATACGTGACTCCTTCCATTCAGAACAAACTACACCTTTCTTAAAAATCAAGTTGATTATATGTAACAATGGCTCTAAGATAAAAAGATGATTCCTTTAGTAGCGATGCATCCAAACCACCAGGTCCCGAAGCAGCACTGTCACTGAGAGAAGCCAAATTACATATTGATAATTCCCTTTTTACAGGGCTCACATGTATAGAAGATTGGACACCACATGAGCGAAACAGTATATTTTGATCTCCAATTGGAATACTATCCGCCATTCTGTGACCTATATTCGCAAAAAAACTCAATGAACATGTTTGCCTCCACGAGAGGATCTGTAATTTGATTTTATTGATAATCTTTCATAACATCATAACAGTCTCTTTCGAATTAAACTTTTTGTTTATTTCGATGATAATATTCCAAATTTCACGCATATTGCGATCTGCATTGAGATTTTGTTCTCGTTGGTTCTTCTAATGTATAATATTTAGACGATTTCCATATGCTGTAAGAGCTTGCTTGTTCATTACAAGGTTTTCTTTTGAATTCGTTTTTTATCTCATCATGAAGCTTTATTGACATGATTAGTCCCTCGTTATCTAAGCTTCAATTTTTATAAATAAAATAATATATATTTCTCTTGAAACGTTTTGTGGAAAAGTAGACATTTTGATTGTTTGTCTTTAAGTTTCCCAAAAAAGTCGAAAAAGCTTTTTGTGGATCCTCCTCGGAAAAAACAGAGGCCCAGCTTTCACTTTTGAGATATTTGTTCAACAAATCACTGTTCATGAATTCCTTGCTCAATTCAGTGTAAATATTATCTTAAATGGAGGAACATTTCTCTGGTACCCTAGTAACTATGTTAATATTCGCTTCAAAACTACCCAATTCCAGCCAAGATTCATAATTCAGACTCCTATAGAAAAAAATCCCCTATAATAATGTTTATATCTCCCATAAATATTTCGAAATTTCGCCCATTCAAATCTCCGAAGTAGTAATTCAATTCTTCTATATACTTCATAACATCTGGGGAATGTAGATCTGTATGATGCAGTCATCCCATAATCACTAGGGTAGAGCGGGGCACAAAGGTCCAATTTCACTATTAGCAATTATACTGTGAAAACCAAACCCACTACATCAAAACAAACAACACATATGAAATAAAAAATTGTCGAAATATGTTTGGCTCAATTCTCGGTTAATTCATTATGATATAATAGGAACATATTTTTTTACTGTTTTTCTAGACCTTGTCATCTGTCTCTCTTTGCCCCATATTAGGGGTAAAAAGGGACAGCGAGGAGGCAAAAAGGTCTGATATTTCATTCTTAATTTCAAAGGATTTTACGAAATAATAACTAAAAATTAATCAATGGAAATCAAAAGTACGGTAATCATTATAATAACAGAAAATATATTCTCTTCATTTAAGTATGATTGAATTTAATCAGTCTTAATCCAATAACAATATATTTTTTGGAAAAAATGAAGTTTCATTAATAATTTCGAACTCTCTCAACATTTTTTTTGATAATAATCAGTCTCAGTCGTACAATAAAATTAAACAAATCAACATTGTTCTTATGCATTCTGCCATAATCTAACAGAACTTTAAAATTTGATAGTATACCAAACATAAATATTTAAACTCTTATAAAACAAAACTGAATGTTAAACTTTAAACAAAAAAAAAAGTTCTTCTAACTCTTACTATTATAAGGAATATTACTTTGGTAGGTATTTCTGTTTTATCTTAATCAGACTCGTCATTTCCTGAATCACAATTGTTAGGGGGGTATTTCGTTTATCTGTTCGCAGACCCCCATGTTCGGGATATTCTTATGCAACGACTCGGGGTTTAGCGAGACTTGACGGTTCGACCGGCCTGTTCTGGCCCCGGATCAATGCGTAACAATTTAGGGTTTGTGGATCTCGACGAAATGGCTTAGCCGTTAGTGCTTGACGCCAGGATCAATCAAATGACTTCACATGGATTCGGTGAGTCAGGACGTACAGGCCACTAGACGGTGCTCATATCACGATCAATTGTAGTCGTCAATCTTGGGATTATCTTAGTTCATGGGACTGCGTTCGAATGGATGGATAAGAATTCCCTCCGGCGGGTGAGTTGCGTCTCAAACCAACTCGGGTGCTGACCTGCAGAGCCAGTAGAGGTTGAATTAAAATTATTAAACAATTTTCTGTTTACCTGGCTCATACTCCTCATTTTTGGTCCGAATAAATATCCACCCCAAAATTAATTCACTTACCTGTTTCCTATTCAAAACTCTTGCATTATTCTCTTGGCAACATGAATATTAATGAATCAAGAATTTTGAATCTGATGTCAAATCTGTAACTTATGTTCAAAAACATCTGTTTTAGAACAGAAGTCAAGGAATTCTTGATAGAAAATATCTATTTTCTATCAAGAATTCCTTGAATTAATTAGAAATGAGGTTTATAGGAAAAGATTATCACAAATCTAGCTACTCATGATCCCGAACCTCTACTCATTTTTTCTGTGAAACATTAGGACCGAACAAACACCTTATTTTTACACTCTTTAAAATTATACCTGTTATCTTTCCTACTATTATATTCAAATACATTGATTCGGCTGATCTGTACCAGAAGTCATTGATAAGGAGTATGAGCTATGGTAAAAGAAAGTTATAGAGCAAAGAAACACAGTGGAGGAGGGTGGAGAAATGAAGGATTGTGATCTATACAGATGTATGTTACACTGACTTGATTTCTAGAACTTTCTATTACCATAGCTCATACTCTTTACCTACTATTATAAATAGAATTTTAAGTTCTGTTCTCTTCAGTTTCGAAAATGGGATAACAACCCGAAACTTATATGTCAACAGACATGAAATTAACAGTGAAACTTAAGTCAAGTTGTTTTTATTTACTTTATTGATCTCAATGAATCGCCCAGAATCAACCCCAAGTATTTTGCGATGACATAATTGCCTACAGTAGGCCTCAGATTGTCTTTGACAATTTTTTAATTATGTTTCGCACAAAAAAATCAAAGCGAATCACTTATTCGTATTTAGCATTAAGGAATATTTGCCTGCTATATCTGCCAACCGATACAAATCTGCATCCATTTTCAACGCCATTTTTTATCGAACCTACAGCTTACAAATTAGTATTTCAAACGGTCAGTTATCTATAAGCACGTACTACTCTGTCAAGAAAGTACCGGGAATTTTCAATTAAAACAACATTTTTACATTTAATCGTCAAAATTTATTGGGTCGCCTTCAAAATAGGCTCCATTTGCTCCAATACATCTATGCCAACGGCACTTCCAATTATCGAAACATTTTTTATAGGCGCTTTCCGGGATGGACTTTAGCTCTCGCGCCGAATTTTGTTTTATGGCTTCAATCGACTCAAAACGGGTGCCACGAAGGGGCAATTTTAGTTTTGGGAAAAGAAAAAAGTCGCAGGGAGCCAAATCCGGCGAATACGGTGGTTGCTGAAGCACGTTTGTTGAGTTTATGCGAGAAAGTCAGTCACAATCGTAGCTCGGTGAGAAGGCGCGTTATCGTCATTCAAAATTCATGAGTTGTTCGCCCACAAATTTGGCCGCTTTTTACGGATACGCTCACGCAAACGTTTCATAACGCCTAGGTAATACTCCTTGTTTACCGTCTGACCATCTGAAACAAATTAGTAGTGCACCACGCCACGGATATCGAAGAAAACAATGAGCATCACCTTCATTTTCGAGCGGCTTTGGCGTGGTTTTTTCGGTTTCGGCTCATTTTTTGCCACCCATTCCGATGATTGCTGGCTTGTTTGCATATCGTACTCGTAGACCCAGGTCTCATCACCAGTTATAATGCGTTCCATGAATGTAGAATCGGAATTACAGCGATCCAGCATGTCTGAAGCAACCTGTTCGCGATGACGTTTTTGAAGAAAATTAAGGTCTTTCGGTACGAGTCGTGCGGCCACCTTTCTCATGCCCAAAATATCAATCAAAATCGTACGTGCGGACTCGTGGGATATCTGAAGATCATGTGCTATCTCTCTCAAGCTGGTACGACGGTTTTCCAGCACCCTTTCCTTAATGTTATCGACGTTATCTTCGATCGAAGCCGTCGATGGGCGACCACTTCACGACCGTCCTTGAAGGCTCTGTACCACTGATATGCAAGAGTTTTCGATAGAGCATTATCACCAAAGGCCTTTTGCAACAGTTTCAATGCATCGGCACAGGAAAATTCATTTGCAACACAAAACTTTAAACAAATTCTTAGCTCAACGTAATCACCCATAGTAAAAATCGGCACGCACTCTGACATCGACTGACTTAATCAGCTGTTGCAAACACACTAGTTGACAGATCCCGCTCAAGCTTGGCATAGTAATTAAGGACAGTGGTACCAACTTAGGAAAAAAATTTTACCTGCCTCATTGCTCCGCCAGATTTAAATCGATAATTCCCGGTACTTTCTTGACAGAATGTATACCCGTAGTTACTTTCACCCATAAACCAACATATCATATAGAGTTTATAGGACGATATGGAATATAAATAGGATTAGAACGTTTAAGCATTGCATAAAATGTACGAGAAAGTAAAATTGGGAATTAAAATGAAAAACCATTAATTCACGTGATATTTCTTTCTACAAAAGAATAACTGATACTATCTGGGATACTTGCGGTTCTGTTCAGCAGCTGCGCATGTAGGAGTATAATATTCCAAATAAAACTTCCCCCGAGAACTTAAACATTTAAAGTTTTATGATTGATTCCTCGAATAGAAAAACAAAACAGTGTCTAGAAACAAGAGGCACTTGAAATATTCTGACTGGAACTGGAATGAGTTTGACCCCGGAGAAGGAGCACAAAATACCGTGAAACTATTTCCTCTTAATCCTTTTATGTTCCAAGTTGAGTCTGACGAAATTCGTTTTTATGCTCGAATTTGAAGAGCGACGAACTTCATCGCGACTGCAAGAAAACTTGGGGTCGCAGTTTCGCGACAAAATCCGGTTGGACTCTTGATGTTTCTTCATTTTTGGGTCTACTCAAACTACTGAGGATTAACTTCAAAGAGGGTTCTCCTATATTGACTGTTGGGAGTTTTGTAGTTCATATAGTTTTTCTCGAATTAAGTTTTAATATTTATGCAAATATAAGGAATACCTGCGTATGGAATATTTCATAAGGGATACTACCTGTTTAAGCCGTTGGTGTTTGGAAATTGATAATTAGAACAAGTTTAAAATAATGAGATGCGCTTTTTTACTTGATAGAAAAATAATTACAAACTTTGAATATCAAAACAGATTTAATCTGTTAGTCTTCTACAATTTTAATTTCGATAAATTTTATTTAGATATTTTAATATTAGCCTTCTACATATTTAATTTCAAAAAATTATATGATATTCAATGATTATAACTTCTGAAAATAAATTAAAATAATGTCATATAAGTACCAATTATATCATATGACATATAAAATAAACATTCATTATAAGACATCCAAATGGTAAAACAGAATCCAATAAATGAAAATTGTTAACCAAAATCCTATAAATTAAATATTTTGAATAGACAAAATTAAATTAATAATCTTAAGATTATGTTCGACATTTTTGAAAGATATTTGTTTTCAGAAGATTGATCAGCAGAAACAATATTTTAACTATTCAAAATATTCAATTTATAGGATTTTGGTTAACAATTTTCATTTATTGGATTTTGTTATACTATTTGGATGTCTTATAATGAATGTTTATTTTATATGTCATTTGATATAAGTGGTACTTATATGACATTATTTTAATTTGTTTTCAGAAGATATAATCATTAAGTATAATTTTCTGAAATTAAATATGTAGAAGGCTAATATTAAAATATTTAAATAATTTTTTATACCTTCTATCAAGAATTAACCTCTATTTATGTTATTCCATAATTTTTTCAGAAAAACTTTTAGGATTAAATTAATGTCTTAAATATGCACTGCTCATATTTAATAGACATATAAAAATCGAAATTCACTATACAATATCAAATGGATTTAAAAAACAAAAAAAAACAAATTATTAATTAAAATTAAAAATAAGTGATATCGAATCTTTCGTTCCAAACATACGCACCTAAACTCGCCAGAAAGGCACGTGGTACGCATGTTTTGCCCTTGACAAACTTTTGAAAACATTTCCTGGTCTTATATTTATGAAAACTAAATCTTTTTCCAAAATACACAATATAATTTTAAGAAGTTCTCCAAATCTAATTTATTTGAAATATTTGATCTATTTGAATATTTGAATAAGTTACTTCAAAAACTCTCAAAATCATGTAGCACATCTTCAAAAACAATTAAAAAATCAGATGAGGTCAGTTCAACTTTACATTTATAATATAAATTCAATTAAAAATAAATGAACTTGTAATCTTACCAAACAATTTCTCCAAAATCTGTGAACACAAATAAACTTGATAGGTACATCTATTAGGAGTACAAATAAGTTTCCGCCGTTTTATTGTAGATGGCGCGGCACGGAGTTTCGGTTAGCTTTCGCAGATGATAACCGGCTTAAAAAATAGTTTGGACATTCAAGAACAACATAACCTATTAACATCATTGATTTTATATTGGTAAAATATAATTTTTATAAGTTGAAAATGTCAAAATTTGAGCCAAGTAAGCGTCATTTGCGGGAAATATTAGTTTACTTCTTTAATTTAAAGAAATCTGCTGCTGAGGCGCATCAATTGCTCGTAGAAGCATATGGTGAGGGTGCTTTGAGGGAGAGAACGTGTCGAGAGTGGTTTCGAAAGTTTAAAAACGGTGATTTCGACGTAGAAGACAAAGATCGCAGTGGAAGGCTAAAAATTTACGAGGATGCAGAATTGGAGGAAGGTTCATCTCAAACACAAAAAGAACTTGCTCTAACATTAGAAGACACTCAGCAAGCAGTCTCACATCGTTTAAAATCATTCTTTTATAATAAATATTTAATTTGTGTTAAAAACGGCGGAAACTTATTTGTACTCCTAATAATATCCAAGGAAATCAATGTTTTATGCTAAACACCGAAATCACACAAAGTTTGTAATGCTATGGCCTTCATTAAACCACTGGAAACTGTATAATAAATTTCATTATTCAAAAACCTTATATAATTGTATATTATATATAAAATAAAATAATAAGATGCGGTTTTTTACTTGAAAGAAGAATAATCACAAACTTTGAATATCAAAACTGATTCAATCTGTTAGTCTTCTACAATTTTAATTTTGAAAAATTAAAAAAAAAAAAAATTAATTAAATTAATGTCTTAAATAAGCACTGCTTATATTTAATAGACATATCAAAATTCACTATACAAAATCAAATGGAATAAAAGACCCCAAAAAATAAATTATCAATTAAAATTAAAAATAAGTCATATCAGAAAAACGTGGTACGTATGTTTTGCCCTTGACAAACATTTGAAAACATGTTCAGTTTCTGATCTTATATTTATGAAAACTAAATCTCTTAAAATACACAACAAAATTTCAAAAACTTCTTCAAAACTAATTTTTTGGAAATATTCAATCTGTTTAAATATTTGAATAAAAAACTCTCAAAAACATGTAGCACATCCTCAAAAACAATTAAAAATTCAGATAAGGACCAGAAACTGAACATGTTTTCAAATGTTTGTCAAGGGCAAAACATACGTACCACGTGCCTTTCTGACGAGTTCAGGTGCGTATGTTTGGAACGAAACATTCGATATTACTTATTTTTTATTTTAATTAATAATTTATTTTGTGGGTTTTTATTCCATTTGATATTGTATAGTGAATTTTGATTTTTAATATGTCTACTAAATATAAGCAGTGCTTATTTAAGACATAAATTTAATTCTAAAAGTTAAAAAAAAAAACATTTTTGGAAATTAAAATTGTAGAAGACTGACAGAACTGATTTGATATTCAAAGTTTGGAACAAGTTTTATCCAATTTATCAAATTTTGCTACTGAAAAACTTTCTAATGTACTTGGTATTAAAATATAGCTTTTAATAAGTAAATAATTATATTTAAAAATTTATTAGAATACCAAATATTTTTCAGGATTAAGTTTTTCTCATTTCAATAATCGACTTACCACATTTGTGTTCTGGATAACATATCATTAAAATCAGGGTGTATATACTTCCTTCGAATTATCATTATTGTTATAGTCATAAACACCTAAATAACTGTCATGAATGATCAATAAAAGTTTTCAATAAATCAATAAATATTTCTGTGACTCGTCACGATTCATCCATACTACTATGCACAACATTCATTTTGAAAGTTCATTCTCAATATTTTTTTAATATATTCATATATCGATTTACTGTTATTTGAATCGTTAAGTCCTCAAATTCTAATTTCCCTGCATATGATAAAAATTGAATAATAAATGTATTGATTAATCCGCCGGTTATAGAATTTTTCAATCTAGTTTCAGATTTATGAATTATAATTATAAATTCTTTTTCAACATAATTTAAGTTTATCAAATGAAAAATTTTGATGAACAATGAACTAGTATCTTATGACTATGACTAAACTAATTAAACTCAACCTGTTCAATTCGATTTTACCGAAGAATTTGTGTAAGGTTTTAATTCTAATTTAATTGAATTCCGGACGAAAAATATTTCAATACTCATTTCAATTTTTGCTTTCTTCCTTGATTTTTCCCCGTATATCAATTCAGCTGACAGATTTTCTAGTTCCATATTTTCTTTCTGTATTATTGTAGCTCAATTGTTTATACTTTTTCTGCTAATATTTATGCTTCATGGAATATAGAATTGTAGCGAATTTTTATATACTGAAAGAGTTAGTTGGTGGTTGGTTGCGTTTAGATGGGTTTATTATATATTCAAAGCAGCACTAGATTTGTGGGAATATTTGAATTATCCTGCGATATTACTGATCATTTCAATAATTGTCTACATGAATTTCACCAAATGGCTATGTAATAATGAAGAGTCACTGATTTGCACAGATTGTGTTTCGGCCGAATCATTGCTACGTTTTTTTTTTTGAAAACCACGTTGGTGAAGCCATCATTGTCAACGGCTAGTATATATAATAGAACGATGAAAATCAATTTTTTTGGTTCAGAATTGAACGATGTGAAATAACATGATATGTTGTTTCAGCAGAACGGCGCTTGGTGTCACACAGCGGAAGCCACGATTGACCTTCTGCGTATCTCTGGCAAGGGTGATTTTAATTCACCACCAAAATCATACGGCTTGACCCACGTAGACTTTTTCTTATAGGGTTTCTTGAAATCACCAGTCTATGTTAGTAAGCCGCAGATGACAATTGTCATTAAAGTCACCATAGCCAATGTTATTACTTAAAATTCTGCAGATCTAGGCATTGAAAATTGAACCACTCGTATTGAGGCCCATGTGAGGAGCTGCAGCGGACATTTGGACCATGTTATATTTCATACCATTATAATGAAACGCACGTATCTTTAGAATAAGAAAGAGTATGCTAACATGAAGTATTGGCATACTCTTTCTTGTTTGAAAGAAGCACAACTTAATGCGTTTCATTTCAATATCTACCCTCCCTCATTAAAAAGCCTGTAGATGCCAATAATTTCAAGACACAAAAGGAAGATTGAGGCAATTCAAAAAAGTTGTTAGTTCAACTGCCTATGTGAATCTTATCACAATACAGCATAATATTAGCAGTAAAAATAGGTTCGTGCAGTTTTGATAACATATGATGCTACTAGTTTACTATTACAATATTTCATAATAATAATAAATATAAACCTCAGGCTATATTGGAATCGGAAAAATATAGAGCATATTTCAACAGAACTATTCCTACAGATAAAACAATCCCTAATAATAGACCAGATATTGTAGTAGATGATAAACAGCTTAAAACTGCCTAGCTGATATATATATATAGCTATTCCTAACACCCACAACGTACAAAGTACAATAGTAGAGAAGAAGGCAAAATACCTTAGCCTCGCAGAAGAAATCAAAAATGTACGGCGATTAGAAAACATGATAATAGTTCCCATAGTGATACTAGCCACTGGAATAATACCGATCAGTTTACACAATTCACTAGAGAAATTGGGAATTCGAAAGAATGTGTACATAGTCCTACAAAAAGAGACTGTGCTGAACACCACTCTTATAGTACGAAATTTTCTGGTTTAGAGGTAGATGCAGTGTGCATTCCATTGAGAACTAAAAGTAGAGAATAAAGAAATGATAATTATAATAATAATATCAATAATTAGAGGTAGATGCAGTCTGCATTCCATTGAAAACTAAAAGTGAAAAATAAAGCAATGATAATTATAATAATAATATCAATAAAAATAATAAAAACTGTATGCAAAAACCTATGAAACACTCTGTCAATTAATAACATTGGTGGAGCAATTTTCGAATGACTTCGGAATGAAATTAAGGATGGACAAGTTTAAAGTGATGAACCTAAAAAAAGAAAAATACGACTTAAGAGGAGCAAGGCTTGAAAATGAAACAAGATTAATATAAGCGATGGCGGAAACCAATTATTACAAATACCTTGGATATGAGCAAGCCCAAAAACTAGACCATACCAAAATTAAAGAGAATCTCATACTGGAATTCATGAACCTTGTGAGGAAAGCATGCTTGTTATATTTAAACAGCAAAAATCTATTCAAAACTCTTAACACTCTTGCAATATCTGTTTTGACCTATTCAGTTGGTGTCATAAAATGGGCCGATACAGATTTTGAGGAGTCGATGAGAAGAGTAAGAATAGAACTGATTTTTCATAGGAATCATTATTCTAAATCAAGTATGCTGCGTCTTACATAACCCAGAAAAGAAGGAGGAAGGGGAATCATCGATATCAAGAACCTCCACGATGGACAAAGTCTACGAAGATATTTTTTTCTCGAAAAGAACGGTCTACTTTACACTCAGTTGTGTGCGATGCAGATCAAAATTTTAGTCGCTTGAACCTGGCTGAAATTAATAAACAGTGTGATGACACCATAAGGAATAATATTATGAAGCATACTGAACGGTGGAGGAAGGCTCTCCACAGACGACATCCCCACGCTCTTGACTAGACATATGTCGATAGTGTAGCGTCGAACGCCTGGTTAACGTGAGAAGAATTCGTAGTTAAACCAAAAAAATACCTGAAATACATCAAGAAAGACCCAAATATACAGGACGACAAATGTCGAAGATGTGGGATTAGATATGAAATGATCCAGTATATACCATCTGCCTGCAGTACCTTGAGCCAAACTGAATACCTTCACCATCATAACCAAGTTGCTGGAGTCATTCTTAAAAATTTATGTAGCAGCTTCAAGCTCTAGTACAAAAAAATACCGTACTATAAGTATGAAACTCAGGCTGTGCTGGAATCGGAAAGATATAAAATATATTTTGACAGATCTATCCTTACAGATAAAACAATCCCTCATAATAGACCAGATATTGTAGTATCCGATAAACAGCTCAAAGCTGCCTACTTACAAAATAAAATAGCAGAGAAGAAGACAAAATACCTTAGCCTCGCAAAGGAAATAAAAAAATATGGCGATTAGAAAACGTGATAATTCACTAGAAACATTTGGAAGTTCGAAAGAACGTGTTCATACTCCTGCAGAAAGCGATTGTGCTGAACACCACTCGCATAGTGCAAAAATTGCTGGCTTAAATGTAGATGAGAATATTACGATGAAGTCTGCATCTCATTGAAAACTAAACGTAAAGAATAAAATAATAAAAATAATAATAGAAATACTAACGGCCTTGTAAATAAATAACTGCCTGTGTACTTGAAGCTTACAACAGTTAAGGAGCATTTGAAAATAATAAGCCTTATGTGTTGGCTGTGATTTTGTCCACCTGCTCCACAATAAGGAGAATAATGGCAAGAGATTAAATCGTTGGTGTTGAACACCCCGGTTCATCATCATTTCCACCAATTTAATTGTGATAAAAAATATTAATAATAATAATAATAATAAAATCTCATGAGCTCTTCAGGACGGGCTTGGCGAACCCGAGGTAGCGTAGCTTAACCTAATGTAATGGAGAGAAGATTAAGGAGTTAAATTATTATTTATTAGATTGAAGACCTTGGAACATCGCTACCTCCTGGGGGGCAGCACCATAACGCTTCTGGAGCCAACGCTGGAAGTGACAGTATACGAGCCGGTGGTGACCGTGAGAGAGCACGGCAGATCGTGGTCGGGTCACCCGAAAAAGTTAATGCCGAATATGGTAAGAGTGAAACCTCCAACATTTCAACTGTGACTGTGAGCAATTTTCCAGGAGGAGAAATACCCATTCACCTGAGACCACTCTTCCAGGAAATAGAAGAGTACGTATAAGATGGAAACAAGAAATGAATACTATCATTATGCATACGTATTTTCACATCACTCAAATCGAAATTGATATGAAAACTTAACGACAGAAATTGCATGAAGCTTTCACTCTGAAATACCCCTGTATGAACATGAGCGAACAGAGAACAGCAGACCAGCGAAGAGCTATTGTGAAAAATAAACTTCTAGTGGAGACCATCATCGAGAGAATTAAAGAAGAAGTTCGTCTCCATCTAGAACAGCAAAACCAATCTAAATAGATAGCACCTGCAGAAAAAGAATTAAACTCGAAACAGAAACAACACTTTAACAACCTATACCAGAATCGTTTGATAATAAAGACCACGAGATGATTTCACATATATAGAATAGCTTCAAAGAATCTCTGCAAAAATACCGTGGAAATAATTCCACATCAAGACCATGGATACCTATGCAGAAGCTTTCACGTAAACTTTCAGAAATTAAAGAGATATTGAACAGGAAAGTAATACTATTTATGGTGAAGGTTCAATCCTTTGAAGAACTCCATGATGTAGTGTACTGCTCATCCTACATAGCGGCAGTATGTAATGGAGCAAAAATCAAGGATACTAGCGAAAGAATACGAGAAGCCATCAAGGCTACGCCTTGGAGAACTAGACTAGAATAGAAAATATCGATAAAGAGAGCAGAAATAGTGCAACAGATAGAATACGAAAGAGGAAATCGAAAAGTTGCTAGGAAACTCGAAGCAATTCGAAAGAAGTATAAGATTCACACTGACAGGGATCGATTAAACAATGAATTAATAGAATTCATTGACATCTTGAAACAGAAATTAGCATTATATTGTGCAAATCTCAAAAGATACAAAAAGTGTGATGAGAGGAAACGGCAAAACCGTGAATTTCAAACTAATGAAAATCAATTTTACAGAAAAAAGAAGGTAATAGTTATACTGAGAATGACACCTACTCTAGTGAAGACCAAATAAGATCATACTGGTCATCGGTATGGTCCAACGACTCCAAAACACAATTCTTCTGCGAACTAGCTAAAAACCGAATAATGTGAACAACAAGACATAACCCCTATGCAAACATCAGAAATAATATACAATACAATATTTTGAAGCAGGTACTTGACAACGTTCAGAATTGGAAAAGTCCCGGTAGTGATAACATATTTAACTACTGGTACAAAAAAACAACTTGCCTCCATAACGATATGCGCCTGTATATCAATAAATTCATAAAAAACCAGAAAAATTTTCCAGATTTTTAACAGAAGGCAAAACCTATCTTCTGCCTAAGGGACCAAATTCTACGGACCCTTCCAAATATCGCCCTATTACATGCTTGCAAACATTTCACAAAATCCTGACGTCATGCATAACAACTCACACATTGAAAATCAAAACATAATTTATGCCGAAAGGGCATGAAGGGGTTTGAGGAACAATTGATAATGGACACAGTGATTATGAATCACGCCTGAAAAAATAAAGGGAAATTATCCAGCTGTTTCATTGATTACCATAAGACATTTGATTCCGTACCCCACTCATGGCTGGTCCATGTTCTGAAACTTTATACAATTCACCCCACGATCATTAAACTACTGCAGAATTTAATGCAGAACTGGTGAGCAATTATTCATCTAAAAGGAGGTAACAATGTGAGAAATGAAAATGGAGGACAGCGATGTGCCAACCTCGAAATCCAGATTAAACGAGGAATATTCCAGGGAGATTCTCTGAGCCCCTTATGATTTTGCCTAGCTTTGAACCCTTTATCCAAACTACTCCGAAGAGCTAAGTTTGGGTATTCTTTGAACACGAGATCAGCAAAGTGCATATCTCATCAGTTGTTCATCGATGATCTCAAACTGTATGCAAAATCCTATGAAACTATCAGTCAATTAATAACATTGGTGGAGCAATTTTCGAATGACTCCGGACTGAAATTTTGGATGGACAAGTTTAAAGTAATGAACCTAAATAAAGGAAAATACGACTTAAGAGGAGTAAGGCTCAAAAAAGAAACAAGATTAATAGTAGCAATGACAGAAACCGATTATTACAAATACCTTAGATATGAGCAAGCCCACAAACTAGACCATACAAAAATCAAAGGGAATTTCATACGGAAATTCATGAACTGTGTGAGGAAAGCATGCGTGACAGATTAAAACAGCAAAAATTTATTCAAAACTCATAACACTCTTGCAATAACCGATTTGACCTATTCTTATGGAGTCATAAAATGGGCCAATATAGATCTTGAAAAGTTGATGAGAAAAGTAAGAGTAGAATTGACCATTCATAGGAAACATCATCCTAAATCAAGTATGCTGAAAAAGAAAAGAAGGAGTAAGGGAGCTGATCGATATCAAGAACCTCCACGATGGACAAATTCAAAGTCAACGAAGATATTTTTTTTTCGAAAAGTACTGTCTACTTTAAACTCAGTTGTGTGCGATGCAGATCAAAACTTTAGTCCCTTGAACCTGACTGAAATTGAAAGGCATTGTGATG
Source organism: Megalocaria dilatata (assembly GCA_034642435.1). Lineage (NCBI taxonomy): Eukaryota > Metazoa > Arthropoda > Insecta > Coleoptera > Coccinellidae > Megalocaria > Megalocaria dilatata. The sequence goes on from CM067854.1 coordinate 83,158,978, forward strand.
ACACCGTGAGGCATAATATCAAAAAGCATACTGAATGGCGGAGCAAGGCTCTCCACGGACGACATACCCACGCTCTTGACGATAGTTTAGCGTCGGACGCCTGCTTAACGCGAGGAGAATTGTTTCCCGAAACAGAGGGGTTCATGGTAGCCATCCAGGATCAGATAGCTAAAACAAATAACTACCTGTAATACATCATGAAAGACCCAAATATACAGGACGTCAAATGTCGAAGATGTGAAACGATTCAGCATATAACATCTGCCTGCAGCCAAACTGAATTCCTTCGCCGCCATAACCAAGTTGCTGCAATCATTCATCAAAATTTATGTAACAACTTCAAGCTCTTGGACAAAAATACCGTTCTATAAGTATGAACCTCAGGCTGTGCTGGAATCGGAAAGATATAGACTATATTTCGACAGATCTATCCTTACAGATAAAACAACCCCTTATAATAGAGCAGACATTGTAGTATACGATAAACAGCTTAAAGCTGCCTACTTGATAGATAAAGCTATTCCTAAAACCCACAACGTACAAAATAAAATAGCAGAGAAGAAGGCAAAATGCATTAGCCTCGCAAAGGAAAAAAATATTGCGATTAGTAAACGTGATAATAATTCCCATAGTGATATCAGCCAGTGTAATGATACCAACCAGTTTAAAAAAATTCACTGGAAAAATTGGAAATTCTAAAGAACGTGTTTATACTCCTGCAGAAATCGATCGTGCTGAACACCATCCGCATAGTGCGAAAATTCCTGGCTTAAATGTAGATGAGAATGTTGTGACGCAGTCTGCATCTCATTGATAACTAACAGTAAAGAATAAAATTAATAATAATAATAAACTTTATTTGACATAACTGAGTACATGAAATGAAATGTCAATAGAGAAGAAACAATTTTGCAGACAAAACCGCATAAATTAGATCTTTTCTGCGATAATGCCTACGAAAATATTATATTAAAGATGAAGGTTAAATTAATACAATGAAGCCGCGTATATTCAGAAGAAAAAATTCAAGCAGGAGGAAACAGCTATTTTAAAATATATATAAGGAATATCTGATTGTTCTTCAGATCAATAAAAGCATGAACCGTGGATCAGGGAAAGTTTAAAATCAAATTGTTGGCATATTTTTAGAACAAATTAATTGAATTTATCTGTTTTGTTTCAGGTCGTAATTCATTGTACGTTCGAGGACCCAGATATGTATAACATCTTTGTGCTTATGTTGTATTCACTTGAGGTGTATAGAGGCAAATATCTCCAGATCTTGTTTTGTAATCATGGCTCACAAGTTTCCCAGTCTTAACTTTCTTCTGTTCCACAAAAATTGCGAGACAATAAATTTGTCGAATATCCAATACATTAGGTCCTGCATACAACAAATCAGATGGGTAAGTTCTTTTTTTGGTATATTATTTTCAAGATTCACTTTCGAACAGTCATCAATGGTTTTCGTTGACTGTAGCAGGCAACTCCCGTAGACTTATTATCCTAATTTTTTAATACTTCTATGGAATTTCCCCATGAAACTATACCATATCGGAGTTGAGATTCCACTAGTGCATAATATACTGACATAAGTTGTTTTCTATTGATAAATTGTCTAAAGGATTTAAATTAAGATAGTAAACTTCTGAACTTTCCGATTAAATTCTGCACATGAATGTTCCATTTAAATTTTGAATCAATCATTAACCCGAGGTATTTTAAATGTTGCACAAGTCTTATAGGAGTAGTCTGTTCAGCGATAAATAATTTTAGTCAAAACTTGCAGTGGTCTAAGTGAGAATATATAAGGAAAACAAATGTTAACTTCCGCTATTTTATTGATTTACACGACAATTGTTTCGTCATACAATGACTTAATCAGGTGAGTATTTAAACTGAGGTATACAGTGCAAAACATGACGTTAAATACAACGCTCTGGTACAAAAAATATTTTTTGTAACAGAGCGTTGTATTTAAACAATAAAGCAGTGTCGTCGGCAAAACTGATTATCATACCTGTACTCTTCTGGTGAAATAAATTGTTCAGATATATCGTGAATAAAACTGATTCCAATATTGTTCCTTGCGCAACTCCAAAATCAACATCTTTCATTCCACATTTGATATTGTCTATAGTAACACACTGTTGTCTGCCTGCTATGTAACTTTCTAGTACTTTCATAATATTTCCCCTAATTCCGATTTCTTCCATCGATCTGGTCAAATCTGTACGACTCGAAAGCCTTCGCTAGATCTACAAAGATACAAAGGCTTGTTACATTATCATCAAGATGCCTATGAATGGTAGATGTTAATAGGGCAATTGCATCCTGTGACGACTTCGCTTCTCGGAATCCATACTATGAATTGCTGATAATTTTATACTTCTGAGAAAACTGGATAGTTTTTCTTATATAATAGATTCTATCACTTTACATATGTTGGATATAACAGACATGGGTCGATAGTTGGAGACAATACTTTTTTCTCTATACTTCTATGCCTTATGTACATTCTGTCAAGAAAGTACCGGGAATTATGGATTTAAATCTGGCGGGGCAATGAGGCAGGTAAAATTTTTTTTTCCTGGGTTGGTACCACTGTCCTTGATTACTATGCCAAGCTTGAGAGGGATCTGTCAACTAGTGTGTTTGCAACAGCTGATTAAGTCAGTCGATGTCAGAGTGCGTGCCGATTTTTACTATGGGTGATTACGTTGAGCAAAGAATTTGTTTAAAGTTTTGTGTTGCAAATGAATTTTCGTGTGCCGATGCATTGAAAATGTTGCAAAAGGCCTTTGGTGATAATGCTCTATCGAAAACTCGTGCATATCAGTGGTACAGAGCCTTCAAGGACGGTCGTGAAGTGGTCGCCCATCGACGGCTTCGATCGAAGATAACGTCGATAAAATTAAGGAAAGGGTGCTGGAAAACCGTCGTACCAGCTTGAGAGAGATCTTAAGATATCCCACGAGTCCGCACGTATGATTTTGATTGATATTTTGGGCATGAGAAAGGTGGCCACACGACTCGTACCGAAAGACCTGAATTTTCTTCAAAAACGTCATCGCGAACAGGTTGCTTCAGACATGCTGGATCGCTGTAATTCCGATTCTACATTCATGGAATGCATTATAACTGGTGATGAGACCTGGGTCTACGAGTACGATATGCAAACAAGCCAGCAATCATCGGAATGGGTGGCAAAAAATGAGCCGAAACCGAAAAAACCACGCCAAAGCCGCTCGAAAATGAAGGTGATGCTCATTGTTCCAGAGGGTCAGACGGTAAACAAGGAGTATTACCTAGGCGTTATAAAACGTTTGCGTGAGCGTATCCGTAAGAAGCGGCCAAATTTGTGGGCGAACAACTCATGGATTTTGCATGACGATAACGCGCCTTCTCACCGAGCTACGATTGTGACTGACTTTCTCGCCAAAAACTCAACAAACGTGCTTCAGCAACCACCGTATTCGCCGGATTTGGCTCCCTGCGACTTTTTCCTCTTCCCAAAACTAAAATTGCCCCTTCGTGGCACCCGTTTTGAGTCGATTGAAGCCATAAAACAAAATTCGGCGCGAGAGCTAAAGTCCATCCCGGAAAGCGCCTATAAAAAATGTTTCGATAATTGGAAGTGCCGTTGGCATAGATGTATTGGAGCAAATGGAGCCTATTTTGAAGGCGACCCAATAAATTTTGACGATTAAATGTAAAAATGTTGTTTTAATTGAAAATTCCCGGTACTTTCTTGACAGAGTAGTATATGTGTTACAGTGACAGTTTTCAGAGGTCTAGGAAATACTCTCACAGACATTATTAATTTAAAGGCAAAGCAAAGCGGTTTCGCCTTTGGCTCAAATTGAGTATATGTTTTTTACATCATATTCAGTGATTTCCGGAAAATATAAAGAGTTTTCCACTCGTTTGAGCTTTTCTGTGTAATTTTTCGGTTTTTTTTTTATTTAGAGAGCCATTTTTCTACCGAAATTTGAAAAGGACTCATTAAATTCATATTTTTTGTTTATGATGATTTGTCCGGTTTTGTCTTCAATTCGTTCGATATTGTTTTTCTTCTTGATCCCAGGACAGAGTTTTCTTAGAATATGCCACATAGTTGTCGAATCATTTTTTTTGCCTATGATTTTGTTGTTGCAATGAACAGATTGAGATTTCTTTATCAAATTATTCAGAACATTCCTGTACTTTTTGTATGCATTCAGTATATTTTTGTCGTCTTTATTCTTCTTCCATATTCTATATAGTGCGTCTCGAGTTTTCATTGAGTTTAGGATGCTCTCTGTTATCCAGCTCTTTTTACCTGTTTTTATCTTCATTGTCCTCTTACAACCTTCAATATTGTTTTCTAGTGGCGCTATTATTTCATCAATACAATTATTCGGATGAATGTTACCCTAAATGCTTTTCCATCCTTGTTTCTCCAGTCTTTTCGTCGACTCAGAATAATCAATTATTGTTTTCATATTACCAGTTTCCTGCCTAAGATCAGTTTTTGTGTTAATCTGAAAAACCAGAGAATTGTGATCTGTTATAGTGATCTCCAAAACAATTACTTTCACTTCCTCGTGAATATTCTTCATGAAAACATGATATATACATAAAAGACGATCAACCCGTATTCTAGTATTAATATTAGTGCATGAATCGAAACATTCCCAGTGCAATGTATTAAGATAATCCTAACTTATCTCATTTTCTGACTGTATATTTATGTTTATATCTCCGACTAATATGTGTTTGTAATTTCCACTTCAATTAATTGATTTTTAAATATCTTTCAAGGTTTTCACAAAATTCACGAGAACATGATGATGGAGATCCATATGATGATAATAAAAATAATAATTTATTTGCATCAATTTTACATCGTTCGTCAATAGTAAATAATATATGGATGTTATTGTCAAGAAATGGTTGTTGTCTAAGCTTTTTGTTATTTTATTGATTTTAGTCTGCACAAAATTGTGAAATTCGAAAGTATAATTGTATTTTTTCTTTATGAACACTATTATTTAATCATTTTAATTATAATTATCTGCGTTATAAATAGTGTTAAATCCTTTGAGTGTTTATAAGCTGACGTCGTGAACGCTTCTATCAGTACTATTGACTCCATTTCGAAATTGAGAAATTCCTGAAATATATGAAAGTTCTTAGAGATACTCCTTGTATTATTATGTAATAATGTAAAATAAGTTTTCCCTCGCCAGTTCACAGTTTTCTACGATGTCACAATGAAAAGTTGCCATCAAATCTGCAATAAAATCTGTTATGAATTTATTCATATTTCGTTCATATTACCTCTGTATATGCCACATAACCACCTGGTTCTACTACGAAGAAACATATACAAAAACATACTTAAGAACTTCATAATTTTTATTTAAAAAGAGGAACGAATAACCATCATAGCAGAAGTAAAGATACTGCTTCATTTGGAATGTACAAAATTAATTACGCATACATCATAAATAATCACAATAAGAACACTATAGGTTGTGTGATAAGTATTATATTGAAAAATTTATCAGATCTCAGTAACCTACTATCTGTGTAACAAAAAGTAAAATTTATTTTTCAATAACAACAAAAAAGAATAGTTACACCAAATTGTTTTCCAAAATGCAATATCCCCTTTTCTTGTTGATTATTTAGTCGAAAACATCTGTTTCTTCATCAGATTGAATTTTGCGTATTTTACCATTCCATATAACGATAGTTCTTCTTACAGAATTTTCTCTACCCACTTTTTCCTTAGCGAGATCTTCTATTATAACTAGCCTTGTACCTTTGAAACATTCTTTTGCGGTGAAGTATTTCGTTTTCCATCTGGACAGAATCGAATTTTAAAATTATTGGTCTAGGTTCCTGGTTTTTATTATTTTTGCTTCCCAATCTGTAGTACTGATTTATATTTAGTATTTCTACTTGTAGTTTCTCACAAAAAATGTCCTTCAGTTTTACCCTCAAATTTTCCCTGGTTTCCTCACGAACTCCATAAATCCTCAATTTATTTATTTTAGTGTTTTCTACTGATCTATTCAATTTCAGTTTAAGATCAGTTATCTTGTTTTCCAATTTCTCCAAGTGTGCTGCCACCGTTGATTTAATTACCTCAGTCACTTTGTTTATTAATGTCGAGATGAATTTCTTATCTGAAAATCATTCAGTGATAAATTGTTTCATTTCATCTCTGGTATTTCGCGTTAGTGGCACCTTCTTGAGTATATTGAAAATATATTTTATATTCAGTGTTTGAAAAATACATCACCCAAAATGCGTACGTCTAATTTGTGTGATATAGGCCGATCAATCGATATCAAAAACTTCCACGAGGGACAAATTCAAAGTCTATGAAGATAAATTTTTTCTAGAAAAGAACTATCCACTTTACACACAGTTGTATGCGATGCAGATCAAAACTTAAGTCCCTTGAACCTGGCTGACATTGATGACCGTGATGAATAATATCATAAAGCATACTGAATGGTGGAATAGGGCTTTCCAAGGACGACATCCACACGCTGTTGACCAGACATATGTCGATAGAATAGCATCGAACGCTTGGTTAATGCGAGAAAAATTGTTTCCCGAAACAAATGGGTTGATGGTAACCATCCAGGATTAGGTGGCTAAATCAAAATCTACCTGAAATACATTATCCCAAGATACAGGTCTACAAATGCCGAAGATGTGGGGTTAGATCTGGAACGATCATGTAACATCTTCCTGCAGTGCCCTGAGTCAAACTGAATACTTTCACCGCCATAACCAAGTTGCTGCAATAATTCATCAAAATTTATGTAGCAACTTCAAGCTCTTGGACAAAAATATATCGTACTATTAGTATGAACGTCAGGCTGTGTTGTAATCGGAAAGATATAGGGTATATTTCGACAGATCTATCCTTATAGATAAAACAATCACTAATAATAGACCAGATTTTGTAGTATACGATAAACAGCTTAAAGCTGCCTACTTGATAGATATAGCTATTCCTAACACCCACAGCGTACAGAGTACAATAGCAGAGAAGAAGCCAAAATACCTTAGTCAAAAAATTATAGCGGTTAGAAAACGTAATAAAAGTTTTCATAGTGATACCAGCCACTGGGATAATACCGACCAGTTTACACAATTCACTAGAAAAATTGGGAATTCGAAAGAACGAGTACGCACTACTGCAAAATGCGATCGTGCTGAACACCTCTTGTATAGTGCCAAAATTCCTGTCTTGAATGTAGATGAGAATGTTTTGACTCAGTCTGCATCTCATTGAGAACCAAAAGTTAAGAATAAAGACATGATCATAATATTAATAGTAATATTGATTGCAATACATCTACAAGTACATCTGGCAACACGTTCATTTTGAAGTGTCATCATTAGGCTTTCTCTTTAGTGTGTGTCATTCAGTATAAAGAACACAGATTCTCTGTGCTCTGAGATCATTCATTACTTCAGTATGAGGGGAGTAAGGCTGCTGAAAGTCATTGTTTTTTAGTGGGTGATTGTGGTGCTCTAGCTAAATGAACGTGTCAGAAGTGGTTTGCCCGATTTCAAAGTGGCAATTTTGATTTGGAAGACGAAGAATGATGAAGGATTAGAGGCAAAGCTGGATGTAGATCCTTCACAAATGCGAGAGAAACTCGCAAAAATACTTGGATTCACTCAACCAGCCGTTTTTAATCTTTTGAAAGTAATGGAATGATCCGAAAGGTAGAAAATTGGGTGCCGTATAAACTGAAGCCAAGAGACTTCGAACGCCGGTTTTTCACGTGTGAAAAACTGTTTCAACGGAAAAAAAGAAAGTGGGTTTATATTGAATTGTTCTGACGATTAAAAGTGATCCCATTACGATAATCCAGAACATCAGGCAATGTATGGATACCCGGGTCATGCCTCATCATCAATTGTCAAGCCAAATATTTATGGCGAAAACATCGTGCTGCGTATTTGGTGAGACCAGCTAGGTGAAGTGTATTATGAGCTATTAAAAACGAACGAAAGGATCACAGGAGAGGTCTAGCGACGACATTTGATGCGTTTGAGCCGAGAAAAACGACCGCAATACGCCGACAGTTAAGAACAAAGTTATTGACAATGCATGACACACACGGATTCACCTTTCCTGGCCCATTAAAACGTACTTAAAAATGCTAAAATGCTAAGTCCTACCCCACCCTCCTTACAGCCCAGTCACTGCTCATACCGATTATCATCTCTTTCAATTGATGCAATATGGCTAACTCTTTAAATTACGATGAAGTAAAAAAATTGATCGATGCATGGACTACGTAAATTGCCAGAAAAATGGAAAGAAGTAGTTAGCGATGGACAGTACTATGAACTTTGAATGTATAACCAATTTTTCACAATAAAGCTTCAGCTTTCGAAAATACTCTCGAACTCATTTATACTCTCCTATGTGGCCACCACTCGCCATCAAAAAGACACTCAAATGTAATATGAAAATTAATTAAAAATTGGACCTCCTGTCATATTCAATCATGTTTTCAGCAGAAAGAAACTTTTTGTACTATAGTTTTAAAGTTTTGCCCGATTTGAGTTTCGCTGAAATATTCTATAATAAATACCGTGTATTTACACGGTATAAATATGAAAATGATTTCCTGAAAAACTTTGTTCTATTGAGTGGAAGTATAAGACTCCGATGACTAAGGTTTCATCAGGCGAATATCCGTTTTGTAACGTTGTTTGTTCGTCAAATATGGGGAACGATCAGATCTGGTTATCGTATAATATACGCAGACAGCATGCAATTATCTTCGATACTACATTGAAAGCCATTCAGGATCTGCCAACTTATGGCGGCATACAGGCTCAAATCGAGAGATATTGATGAATTTCAATAAAACTATTGGACACGCTGAATTCCTTCTGTACTCACGGTATCGAGGCAAGGCAGGTTTATAACGGTTTATTACGTCTGCATAGTTTTAATGATATAACACTCAGAAATCGACCAACATATTTCTTTGCTGTACATCTGAATACCTTTGCTGTAATTATCTCTACAAATTACCATAAACTACATTCGTATTAAAATAGGCGAAAAGAATACGATTTTGCGTTTAGCTGTGAACTTATTAACTCTTTCTTCGTTCATGAAAACATAATGGATTCTAGTTTTCTTACCCAACTAGTGACTAGGTAGCTAAAAGTAATGTAATAAGAAATTACTTAGTTTTCTATCACTTTTTATTTACATTTAAAAATGAACTATCACAAAGTAACGGAATACTTCATCCAATACTTGAAAGCTGAGGATACCGTAAGCGAAGCTATTTCTGAAATCTTTATACTGTGAATGTTTGTATCTAAAGAGAGAATAGCTGTTTAACTTAAAATGTTTGATATAAAACTAATAGGAATCTTTGAGTATACACTAATTTGAACTTACCTAGAATATATGTTTCTATGGTTATTACTGAAATGCGTTTTTACTTGTACAGCCTTCGAAACTGTATTGTCAGGACAAAGTTCATTATGAATTTCATTTACATATCATTCAAACATTTTTCGATTATCAGTTACTTCTCTTCAAAAAAGATAGGAAATTCTTGATTTGTGTGAATTCTTGAAAAGTATGTTATGATACTGATACATTATGTATTATTATTAATAAAATAAATAAAAACAACTTGGCTTAAGTTTGACCGTTTATTTGATGTCTGTTGACATATATGTTTCGGGTTTTTAGCCCACTTTCAAAACTGAAGAGAACAAAACTTAAAATCCTATTTTTAATGGTAGAGAAGATCCAAGGTACAATTTTGAACGGTGTAAAAATATGGTGTTAGTTGGGTCCTAATCTTTTACAGATAAGAGCAATGGTGATGAATTAAATTGAAGTTGTTCATTTGTAATTGGTAGCTTCTTACCATGTGCTAAATGAATTTCCAAACTTTCTAAAAGGTTCATTCTTTTGCTTTCATTATCTAGGTGTAAAATCTTAGTTCTACTAAAATCTATGAAATGGTTGTTATTCAAACAATGTTCCGAAAAACCAGATGTTATTTTATCATGTAATATACTTTTTTTATGTTCTTCTACCCTTATGTATTATAGTATGTAATCAATTCAAAAATTATATTAAATTTCAAGTCGCCAATTACATTGGCCGACAAAAAAATTTTTCTGGATTGTAACAGAAAGACCTATTATGGTAGAATGGACGTATCCAAATATGAAAATCAGAAAAGTTGTAACACGTAAGATTGTCTTGTTTCATTTATCGAACCACGTTCAATGTAACAAATTTCTGATGTGTATTGAAAAGAATAATTTCAGAATTTTTCAACCGAACATATCGACTACTATATTAATTTGACATCTACTAAACATACCTCACATTCAAGAACAACACAAAAATTTAAAATATCATGGCCTGATCTCATCGTCCTTGATAGTGAATTTTCATTGTCATAATTACTTGGTGAAATTTTTCATCATTCTCGTCACTCACAGCTTCCAAATTTTCAGGAAAAAATGACAGATATGAATGAAGGAAATGAATTTTTGATGACATTTCGGCACCAAGTGATTTGTAGGCAACTAATAGTTCATTAACTAACTGTTGGAAGTTTGCATCCATATTGTTGCCCAAAAATCCTCTCACTAAACTAAAAAATGAGTTCCACGCTCTGAGTTCCTGCCTGGTAAGCTTCTCTGTAAAATTAACGTCGTCCAGAAATGTTCTGATTTCTGGTAAAATAAAAAAAGCCTTCCTTTAATTTGGCATCACTTAACTTGGGAAAGACTCGTTTTAAGTATTTGAATCGATCATCATCATTATTGATAGCCCTCACAAAGTTTCCCACCAATCTGAGTTTAATGTTAAAAGGAGGCAGTAGGACATTTTTTTGGTCAGCAAGAGGTCTAAACTTCATCATTTTGAGATCCCGGTTGAAATACACTTCTTTCTGGCCGAAGTTTTTTTTATATAATGATGATTTACTGTACGACTATCCCATAGACAAAGAAAAGAGCATTATTTTGTAAATCCTCCCTGAAATTATTTTAATTCCACACACATTTGTTGTAATTTATTTTATTCAAAAGAGTACACATATTTTCATAACTTCCTTTCATCGTCGCTGAATGGGCAACTGGTATAGAGGGTTTTAAATTTCCATTATCCAATAACACAGCTTTTAAACTATATTTAGACTAATCTATAAATAAACGCCACTCAGAGGGGTAATTCTCAATATCAATTTCCTGCATTGAACCATCAATCTGTACACGCACACAACAAATTTTTCATACTGTAGAATGCAGAAAACGCAGTATTTCTTTTTCTGAAATTGATCATTTCCATTTCGTTGCGTAATAAGTTCCATTTCGTAAGACTGGAACCAAGAAATTCTGACTGTTGCTTTGATAACCCGAAATCGCGTACTATATCATTTAACTCACTTTGAACAATAAAATGAGGCTCGCCGGAATTGGGACCTGGAGTAAAAGAAGGGTGGGTGCACTGTTCTTCGGAGCTGGCTGATGATTTGTTGTCTCCAATATCTTCTAAAACAACATTTTGCGGATCTAAAGGTGCGATCGGCACACATGGAAAGCCCACTGCTTGTCTTAATCTCCAATTAAAACAACAAAACAGAAAATGGCCTGGCTTTTGATTTCACCATAAATTCTCCACCAATGTAACAAAATTTGTCAGGAGAGATTTTGAAACTGTCTGTCTCGACATTTTCATCCTTAAAACACTTTCGTATCTATACACTGGGAATCACTCACATCGAAACTCAACAAAAGATTCTGATTTGTAATCTTAATTTCATGTTTAATCTTGTAAACAACACAGTTTAGGTACTCTTCCGGTTATTCTTTAACCGTCCCCTCATAAAATTGACTACTTGCTAATGTAAAATGGTCTTATTGAGCTATTGAAGAGAGGTACGTATTAGGGCTCTAGGAATATTTTTCCTATTATAAGAAGGGTATTTCCATAAAGAAGTAAAGATCTGCTTTGTATTACAAATATATTGTCCACCAGTGTCATAAATAAATTAAGTGTTACACTAAACCCCATCTTCGGCTGATAGATTTCAATTTGAATCAATGACTTTGTATACAGATTATACTATCTGTTGATCATTTTGGTTCCCTCAGTTGACTTCGCAAATTCGCTCAACACAAAGTATGGAAATCATAGATAATGCATTCATTTTCAGGATTTTTATTTCCGATATTTGTATTTTAACAAGAGGCTTAACGAAAATATTTCCTGAGATTGAATTTGAGAAGTTAGAAGTAAATGCGAGATTGAGTTCTATCTTTGAGTGCGTTATAATCTGGTTTGTGTTATTGTGAGCGAGGGATTTCTTCAAATGACTGAGGCGTGTTTTCTGTTGATTAGGTAAAGGTACGGTTTCAAATGGCTTGTTTTGTATGAGTGCTGGACAGTAAAGTATTCATTTGACTCGATGTGGTGCTTGAACGACATTTATTGCTTAACTACTTTCAAGATGACCATTGTCAGATTAACACTTTTGTGTGAACTGACGGGATTTTAATAAAATGTTTTGATGAACGGCTTTCTGCGAAAAGTGGCGACATTTTAGAGAGTTGCTCTAGCGACCATCTGAAAAGTACGAGGATATAACAAAGAAAAGAATGGGGAAAGTGGGGCTGCGTGGAAGTATATACCTGCCGAATAAAGGTTCACAATATCTTGTTCACTTTCGAAGAAATCTAACAAATGCCTTCAATCCGTTTATAATATTCTACATATGTTACTCGAAAATTTATATTGAATGAAAAAATACCAACTATCCCCCATTCATTGGAAAGTTATACACTGACCCAAGTAACTTCATATTCTAATTGGTTTGAAGTACAAAATAATCATTATATTCCATTCGAGTGATACTCGTGCAGAGCAATGGACTGCTGAACGGAAATTTATCATAAACTTTTATACATACCGTTTGCAACTCAAAAATGATTCGTGCGCCTTTGGAATATACATAATTTTTCAATACCGCGTTCAACTTAGAACGTTGTCATGATAATTTCTCATATTGCACGACCTGTACTGAAGAAACTCAACGAAATTTTTGAGAACTGCTACAGGCGTTTCTATTCAGTGGTTAATTGAAATTATTTTTGAGAGAAAATTAAACTATTAAAGAACCAAATTGAACGTCAATATTCAAAATTCGGTTTTTTCATGATATGACCTGAGACATGGGACATAGGGATAAGAGACGATATAACATTAGATTCACAACTACACGTAGATTGGAATCGAAGTTGCCAGCTCGTTTGATGCAATGTGAGATTCACTTGATTGAATTTGTAAGCATTCATGTTCCATGTGTCATTCAATCGTCGGCTGTCATCGCAGTTGTTAAGGCAGATGGTTTTTGTTCAATTTCAAGAGCTTTGCGAATAATGCGATTTGTAAGGATTTTTTTCTCTGCAATAGTTTTGCAGCTACCGAAGTCAATTTTGCGACCTGTACCTGCGTGGCTTGTAAAGAGGACTGAGCATGAATCAGCTTTGCAGATTGCTTCGTATAGTCTGTAAGTGACCCATCTGTTAGTTTCACTTATGTATGACCTGGAACATTCTGAGCATAGTATTTCGTATAAACCTTAAGACTCGTTTGGAATTGAACTTTTGGGGATCAAAGAAAGATGGATATTTTATTGTTTGCTGTGAATACGGTTTCAATATCTTGTTTCCATATAATGCGACTTATTTAGTCAGTAACACCTTGTGAGGATTGTTTTTTTAGAATTCTTGAGAATCCTGCAAATGTATCTGATTCTATCGGAAGGATATCTGAATTTGATATCTGCTATATTCATTGGAGTAGAACAGATTGAATTTAGTTAAATTCCTGTATAATGTAAAGAAATTTGAATACCAAAACAGATTTAATCTGTCAGTCTTCTACAATTTTAATTTAAAAAAATATCTCATTCAGAATTTTTCAGAATTAAATTAATGTCTTATAAGCACGGCTTATATTTAACAGACGTATAAAATCAAACAATATGAAATGGAATAAATAAACCAACATATATAAATTGTCGATTAAAATCAATAAATAAATATTTGAAGCAGACAAAACTTTGTTTCTTATCTCACAATCATGAAAAGTAAATCCTTTCCGAAAATAAAAAAACATAATTTGAGGAAATATTTCATTTGAAATATTCAATACATTCAAATGAGTTAACTTACCTTGAAGTTGTCCTGGGGTTATTGTTTGAACAACTAACTTTAAAATCAAGATATTCTATATTCGTCACCAAAATCACAGAAAGCTGTAAGGGCTGATGAAGAGATTATCGGAATTCTAATTGTTTTTTTAGGATATAATGCATGTTATGAGAGATTCTTCAATTAACTTATTCGAATATTTGAAATAAATTATATTTTCTGAGAAGTCCTTAAATTATTTTTTATATTTTTGAAAAGGAATTAGTTTTCATAATGGTAAGATCAGAAACAAAATTTTGTCTCCTTCAAATATTTATTTATTAATTTTAATTGACAATTTATATATATATTGGTTCATTTATTCCATTCGATATTGTATATTGAGTTTTGATTTTACACGTCTGTTAAATATAAGCCGTGCTTCTAAGACATTAATTTCATTCTGAAAGTTTTTGAATGAAATTTTGTGAAATTAAAATTATAGAAGACTCGCAGATTACATCTGTTTTGATATTCAAATTTTGTTATATTTCTTCCATCAAGTAAAAAGCCTTTTTCTATTTTATTTTATACATAATATATAATTATATTGAGGCTTGAATAAAAATCTCATTATGCATTATTAATGGATTAAAGAAAAGCTTATAATATCTTACAGCTTTCTGTGATTTTTGTGACGAACATAGAATATCTTGATTTTAAAGTAAGTTGTTCAAACGATAATCCCATCGAAGTTATATTTAGTGTTGGTTGTTTTTGATTTTTCAGATATGATTCAGGGACGATGAAGAGATTATCGGAATTCTGATTGTTTTTTGAATATATAATGCATGTTCTGAGGGATTTTTGAATTAAGTTATTTAAATATTTAAATATATTGAATATTTCAGATGAATTATATTTTCTGAGAAGTCCCAAAATTATGTTTCATATTAGGAGTACAACTAAGTTTCCGCCGTTTTTTTGTAGATGGCGAGGCACGGAGTTTCGGTTAGCTTTCGCAGATGATAACCGGCTTAAAAAATACTTTGGACATTCAAGAACAACATAACCTATTAATATCATTGATTTTATATTGGTAAAATATAATTTTTATAAGTTGAAAATGTCTAAATTTGAGCCAAGTACGCGTCATTTGCGGAAAATATTAGTTTACTTCTTTAATTTAAAGAAATCTGCTGCTGAGGCGCATCAATTCGTCGTAGAAGCATATGGTGAGGGTGCTTTGAGTGATGGAACGTGTCGAGAGTGGTTTCAAAAGTTTAAAAACGGTGATTTCGACGTAGAAGACAAAGATCGCAGTGGAAGGCCAAAAATTTACGAGGATGCAGAATTGGAGGAATTATTGGAGGAAGGTTCATCTCAAACACAAAAAGAACTTGCTCTAACATTAGAAGTCACTCAGCAAGCAGTCTAACATAGTTCTTCTATAATAAATATTTAATTTGTGTTAAAAAACGGCGGAAACTTATTTGTACTCCTAATATTTTTGAAAAGGAATTGTTTTTCATAATGGTAAGATCAGAAACAAAATTTTATCTGCTTCAAATATTCATTTATTAATTTTAATTGACAATTTATATTTGTTGTTTTTTTTTTTATTCCTTTTTATATTGTATATTGAGTTTTGATTTTATACGTCTATTATATATAAACCCTTCTTATAAGACATTAATTTAATTCTTAATGTTTTCGAATAAAAATTTGTTTGAAATTAAAATTGCAGAAGACTGACAGATCAAATCTGTTGTGATATTCAAATTTTGTTATATTCCTTGTATCAAGTAAAAAGCCTTTTCGTATTTTATCCTATGTTATGTGTTTATTGTCGGTGAGTTGGATGAATCAGAGGACGGGAATGGAATTGATTTGTGCCAGAGGGTGGTGAGAGCCGGCATGGAGATAACTATTGGCATGGGTAGGTTTTCCATAGACAGTGTGGATGAAAGATGTGCCTGATTTGAAGGTAAGTATTATACTTCTAGAAAAGAAATGGAATTATTTGTCTTAAGTTTCAAGTAAAAATTATGTTTGGATGGTAATTGTTGAAATAGTCAAGAAATTGATTCAGACTTTCGATGTCAGGTGGCCATATGACGAACACATCGTCTACGTATCTCTTCCAATACGTAGGTTTGAGGTGAAATGTTTCAATGGCTTTGGTATCATAATCTTCCATGAATATATCAGCGACAACTGGAGAAATAGGAGAACCTATGAAGGCACCTAAGACTTGTTAGTAGAAAGTGCCTTGAAAAACGAAAAATTTACTACTCATACTGTGGCTGCTATGAATTATATTATGTTCCAACATGCATGTCAGAACGCTTTATTCACGTGCAATTAATCGGTTCAAAACACCCCCTGTAAGCTCTCCTTTGAAAATTCAAAGTCACGACATAACCTAAAATATAACTTTTTCTTCTGAAAGATCACTAAATGACATTTTTCTTTATACAGTGTGGAAACCACTCATGGAATAAAATTGTTTGAGTCCTTATGTATTATAAAAAACACAAGGACACGTCAACTATCAAATTCAATGGTCCGCCTTTTGAGCAAAAATTAAAATATACAGGGTAATGCGCACAAGTCTTCAGAGTTCGTCCTCTGTATTTTAAGTGGAACACACCATGTATATTTTTATATTTTTTAAAGGTCCTCAATTGATTCCAACAAACTATGTCTTGTATGGTCTATTATGAATAATACCGGATGAAATAATAAAATTAATGATTTATCACGCTTTGAATAATTTTTGAATAACCAAAATACAGATCATGAAATTACTAAAAAACCTCAATTGAGTTGGAGAAATTCTAAAATCCATTCATGATACAACCAGCTGGCTAATTCAGGGGTTTCTAAATTCAGTTTTCATCAGTGGGGACGCGTATATATAGAACAAAACAGAAGATCTTCCAATAAAAGGTTCAAAAAACATCAAAAATCATTTTGAAACGGGAAAGATAACTCTAATTTTGTGAAATATTTTTTCAAAACAAATTATGTGTTCCCGGGATTAGATATTCTTGAAATGATACATCTGGAAGTGAAAGCTAAAAAACTAGACATCCGGCAATCGTAAGAAATATTCAAGAATAAGCACGATTTGATTAAAAAAATATAATATTGAATTGTATCAGTCCTTACTTGGTGAAAATCCATATTAAATAATTTGAAATAAGGTTATTCTGATTTTCACAAATTTTTATTGTTAAACTCACAACAATTGTTTCGCTATCACAGTAGCATCATCAGGTAGGATCACATTTTGAATAACTAAGCTTGTTTCCGAAATCCGTGGCTATTTATATTACAGTAACTACAATAAATTTTTATTAGGCACTAAAACCCAAAAAAGGGTCCCTGCAAATTCCAGCTTATCTGAATATATTTAACAGAGGTGAGCTATTTAAATCTATTTATTCGTTAAGTAATATTCCAATTTTATTATGTTTATTTATCTCTAGGGATTCTAACAGATTTAAGGCATAACTTTTGCTTTCTATATGTAGAATTTCAAAGTTATGGTTGAAATTATGTCCTGTTTCTAACAAATGGTTGGAATATGTGAAATTGCTTTTATTGTTGAGGAAACTCTTCAAATGTTCACACATCCTATGACGGAACGTTCTTCCAGTTTGACCTATATAAATTTTAGGGCAATCACCGCAGGTTAACTTATAAACCCCAGATTTATCATCCTTATGTGTGTAGTCTTTATTATTTTTGATAAATTTACTCAAGTTTAAATTAGTAAATGAAGTTCTCAAATTATATTTATTTTTGAGGTATGTAGCAATTTTCTCAGAAATACCTTTAGTGTAATTTAAGGAAATGTATTTAAAATTTTCTTTTATATTAGGAAACACCATATTTAAAGCTATTTTATTATTTTTCTTCATCAATAATTTGTCTATCAACTTTGGATCATATTCATTATTAAAAGCTATTTGTTTAATTATGTTAAGTTCTGAAATATAATTTTCTCGATTCATGGGAATATTAACTAATCTATGGATCATACAATTAAATGCTGATAATTTTTGATTTAGAGGATGATTTGATTTATTGTGTATAATAGAATCCGTATAGGTTGGTTTGTGGAATATTGAAAAATCATGTGAACTATTTATTCGAGTAACAGTTAAATCAAGAAAATTAATAGAGTTATTAAGTTCGGTTTCCATAGTGAATTTAATTGAAGGATGTATTTCATTGATGAATAAAAAGAATTTTTTCAAAAGTCTGTCTGTACCTGTGAAGCAACAGAAAATATCGTCTACATATCTATACCAATATAAAAAATATTTCTTAAGGGGATTTTGGTGAATTTTAGTTTCAATATTGTCCATGAATATTTCTGCTAATAAAGGACTTAAGGGATTTCCCATAATCAAACCGTTTTCGGATTTATAAATTTTATTTTTAAATTGAAAATAATTTTGTCTAGTGCAAATATCTAGACATTCTAAAATATCTTCTTTGATAATTGTATTGCATCTATTGTTGATTAATAGATTATCTACTAGTTTAATTGTGTGATATTGTGTGATGATCTATTAATCAACAATAGATGCAATACAATTATCAAAGAAGATATTTTAGAATGTCTAGATATTTGCACTAGACAAAATTATTTTCAATTTAAAAATAAAATTTATAAATCCGAAAACGGTTTGATTATGGGAAATCCCTTAAGTCCTTTATTAGCAGAAATATTCATGGACAATATTGAAACTAAAATTCACCAAAATCCCCTTAAGAAATATTTTTTATATTGGTATAGATATGTAGACGATATTTTCTGTTGCTTCACAGGTACAGACAGACTTTTGAAAAAATTCTTTTTATTCATCAATGAAATACATCCTTCAATTAAATTCACTATGGAAACCGAACTTAATAACTCTATTAATTTTCTTGATTTAACTGTTACTCGAATAAATAGTTCACATGATTTTTCAATATTCCACAAACCAACCTATACGGATTCTATTATACACAATAAATCAAATCATCCTCTAAATCAAAAATTATCAGCATTTAATTGTATGATCCATAGATTAGTTAATATTCCCATGAATCGAGAAAATTATATTTCAGAACTTAACATAATTAAACAAATAGCTTTTAATAATGAATATGATCCAAAGTTGATAGACAAATTATTGATGAAGAAAAATAATAAAATAGCTTTAAATATGGTGTTTCCTAATATAAAAGAAAATTTTAAATACATTTCCTTAAATTACACTAAAGGTATTTCTGAGAAAATTGCTACATACCTCAAAAATAAATATAATTTGAGAACTTCATTTACTAATTTAAACTTGAGTAAATTTATCAAAAATAATAAAGACTACACACATAAGGATGATAAATCTGGGGTTTATAAGTTAACCTGCGGTGATTGCCCTAAAATTTATATAGGTCAAACTGGAAGAACGTTCCGTCATAGGATGTGTGAACATTTGAAGAGTTTCCTCAACAATAAAAGCAATTTCACATATTCCAACCATTTGTTAGAAACAGGACATAATTTCAACCATAACTTTGAAATTCTACATATAGAAAGCAAAAGTTATGCCTTAAATCTGTTAGAATCCCTAGAGATAAATAAACATAATAAAATTGGAATATTACTTAACGAACAAATAGATTTAAATAGCTCACCTCTGTTAAATATATTCAGATAAGCTGGAATTTGCAGGGACCCTTTTTTGGGTTTTAGTGCCTAATAAAAATTTATTGTAGTTACTGTAATATAAATAGCCACGGATTTCGGAAACAAGCTTAGTTATTCAAAATGTGATCTTACCTGATGATGCTACTGTGATAGCGAAACAATTGTTGTGAGTTTAACAATAAAAATTTGTGAAAATCAGAATAACCTTATTTCAAAAAAAATTAAAAAAATATAAAACGAGCACATGGATCTTTGGCACGCTCCACTTCTCGAAGTTTTGCACCTGCTGAAGTCTTCAAAGAATATATAAAACTTTTTAAATACAATTTGTTATTCAGTTGAAAATGTGGTGAAACTACCAAACTTGAGTCACTATATCTTCAATAATAAAGACTAATAGAAAACGAAGCATTTTATTATTTCATTCCATTCAACTATCACAAAGTAATGGACTACTCCATCCGAAAATCGTAAGGGTAATTTACATAATAATATAATATAGGGTTTCGATATAATGAAAATCAGCTTTAAAGCTATATTAACACAAAACAAAATGAACCGCATACCTTAAGTTGTTATTTTTTCAACGATACAAAAGCGGATAAAAATCTAGAGGTCGAGTTTCCTCGAAAGTTTCAATTATTGGTTGAAGTTACCAGTGAACATAATATCTGAAGTACCTCTAGCTAGTTGTGTTAGTATAGATCAATGAAATCCATTACATTATTGATGTAAGAGCCAGCGAATGTTCTTGACTTTGACTTTGTTTTTATAAGTTTTCTGTTTATTCACCATACTTGCCATAACAATTAATGTGACATCAAATACGAAGGCTCTGGTGCAATGAATATTGTATTTCAAAGAAATCCACATTTTAGCTTCTTCCTCAAATACCCCGCGAACGAACCACAATTGGTTTGTTGATCTAATAATACAAACTGGATCAATTAAAGTGTAAAGTGACAGCAGTCAAGACAACATTTCAATGAAATCGGTTAAGAACTTCTGGAAATTTAAAATTCATTAAAAGAATTAGTATTCAAAGCGAGTAAGTACTCTTCTTTATTTCAGATGTCACATACAGAATATGTATGAAAAATGGAATGGCGTCATAAATTGCAAATACAAATCAAAATAAACCCTCAGAATCCAAGTAATCACCCATAGAGTATGGTTCTAATTGAACTAGCATATCTTTAATTAATTTCTCGAATCTACAAAAATTGTTACAATTTTTTAAATGAATGGTTAACTTATTACATATTCTAATACACATATAATATGGACCCTTTTCTTTCACAGTCAACCAGTGTTGAGTATATATTAGATCTTGGGTTCTGGTATTATAATTATGATCACCACTAATAATGAACTCATTCTTATTCTCAAAAACAAACAGTAAACATTCATAAATGTATAGACTATAAACAGTTAATAGAAGTAAGTTTTTGAATTTTCCTCTACAAGAAAATAATACATTTCTCATGACAGCCTCAAAGTTAGCATGATAGAGAATTTTGATGGTACTACCATTCATATATTGAGCGAAGGTTCTAATTGCCTAGCCTCTGTTAACCAACTTTAAACAAAAATTATCTATGTGAATGTCCCAATTTAAAATTTCATCTATATAAACCCCCTAAAATTTTGTATAAGACACGAGTTCTACTTGGTAAAAATTGTGATTTTTTCGTTCTGAACATAATCAATTCAGTTTTTGATTCGTTTATAGATAAACTGTTGGACACCCACTTCTTTAAAGATATTTTTAGGTTTCTCAACAACTTCCGATGAAATTTTACCTGAAGTCAAAAGATACATACGTATTCAGGAGCAACACTGTATCAAAACTTTGCTGACATTCAAACACTTCTAAAGAAAACTCAATATTTTGTTAGAGAAAATTTGCATTTTTGTGGGCTGGTAGTGTACCTCCTATTATTTTGTACGAATGTCTGCTATTTCCTAGCTTTATATCAATTGCTCAATTTTGAGCAAGCTCAACTTCAGGGGAAACGAAATTTTGAATATTTTTCAATGACAGATTGGAAATTTGTATCCATTATTTTATAATCTGTTAAATCAAAAAAAATTTTAAATAACGAGCAAATCAAAGGAATATAAAACCGGACGTATCTTGTGGAGACTCCTAACCAGTATCCTATATTGTAAAGTTTTACTTTTATATATAATATAAAATCACCAGCCAAGTTCTTCAGAAAAAAATTTTTTTAAACTGCCAGGTGTATATGAATAGTTGCGAATAAATTAAGGGGGTGATTCCTTGTCAAAAAATAGAGTGGGTCTTTCATATAAACTTTATTTTTTGGAGCCCCCATGCTTAGGTACAACCCGCTGAAGATGGCAGCCGAAAAACAGTTTTTAATTTTTTTCTGAAAAACTAAAAAACTGACAATAATTTTACCTGAATCAAAATTAATCGAAACAAGTCAGTTGTCATAAAATGACATCCGCTAACTAGAAAAATTCTTGTTCGGATATAATTCCTGCCTCTACGACTCACGTTATCACGTTGATAAATAATTTTTTTCTCAAAAACCTCGCAATTCAGCTAGAAATTACAAGAGACGTTATTTGTCAAGAATGGATCGAGCTATAGAAAATGTTTTTTTTATTGTGCAATAGGAATATGGTAAAAGTTTCTTGCGAAAGAAGGTTTAGGGTTGACTTTTTCTACCCCTTGCAATCATAGACGAACACCACCAAACATTTTTTGAATGCCTCCTCACCCGCATGAAATGTCTGCATAATTTAATTCATGTCAGTTTTTTGGTTTTTAAGAAAAAATTAAAAACTCTCTATAATATACCTCTATATAATATACCATCTACCTGAAGAACCGAAAGAATAGTTGTAGCAATAAAAATTTGTGAGAATCAGAATAACCTTACTAAATACATGAAAACTCTATAGAAATTTGTAAATGGATATTGGAAGTCAAGTTTGTTTCCAAAATTTTTGACCCTCAAACTTACAGCGCCATACCATAGAGTGCAGCATACAAATTGAAATATAACATATTTTTGCGGTCGGGACAAACGATAGAAATCCTTTATGAGGTGTGGCCATTTGAAATTTGTATTTTAGATGGACTATAAATAAAGACTAATGAATATTTTCCCAAATTTATAAGTTTCTTAGGAACTTTATACCCTGTCAAAATCAAAACTCAAGAAAAAAATCAAGGATATTGTTGATTGTTTGATTGTTATTCCTCTTCGAGGAATAACACTGAAATCAAAATTGCTAACCCTCCACAGCGAAGGCTATGATAAAAAGATGAAAGGAAATTCAACTAAAACAATCTTATTTGCGCTAGCGATTTTGTCTGATCGCACATGAAACATCATACTTCGTAAAATGCCTCATAGTGCGCCAATGAAAAAAAAACATAAAACTTGTCTTTCCTGAATGAATACCAAATTGTCAACCTGATAGTGGAAATGCAAACTTGTACTCCCTGTCTACTTATTTCAATTGAACAATTAAACTAGTGGCTCTTATTCACAGTAAAATGTAATTTCTCGGTTAGCTTGAGGTTCGAGATTTACGTAAGGAGTTATCTTTGAGGTTCTCGTGGAATATTGTTATCCAAGGTATCGGAATGATGGTGCTTTATCCAAGAAAGGATCCTATTCTGCATATAATCAGCAGGTGTTCCAAAATGTTCCAAATGACCAGTATAGCGTCCGGAACCAAGATGGTGCGGTAATAAGATACTCTAAATCCGGCACAAGGAAGATTGTCTGGCCTTAAGATAATCCAAGAAAAAAGGCACTCCAGCACGATTGTTCAGTTCTAAGAACATCCGGTAATAAAAATGAGATGAAATGTCCAGAACACAGAAATAAGGGCCTGTTATTCGATCAGGAGGATGAGAAGGGAAATTAAATGGATAATGCATAATATCATATAAAGAAACATGTTGACCTGTGAAACCTGCAGAGAATGAAGTGAATCAAAAATAATAATTGGCATTCATAAAAACCGGAAATATAGATCGGTGTCTACGTATTACTTACCGCCTTCAGATTATACCTCTCATAAGAAACAATAAAAATTCAATAGTCCACGATTTTCATGGATTAGGTACGTTAGTTCGATAAAAGTACCACAATATGTGTCTTCGTGTAACCTCACAATACGAAAGAAAGGAAATCTAGGAAATTCTACGCTTCCTGAAAACAATGCAACTCTACAGCGCATACGATAACCGCGTCCTCTTTCATTGCGGAAACTCCAAACTTCTGAATGGTCTTAGCTTAATCACAATATTGGAGCATATTTTAGCAATTGAAATTCAAATCAGCAGTGTAGCGACAAGGAATCGACAAACCTAGGTTTTCGTCAATAGTACGGGCTACAGCAGCAATATTCTCAGTTGTTCTTGAAAGGCACACACGATTTCGATTCTTCACATCACTAACTTGTCCCAACAGCTCAAACTTTTCAGCAAATTTTAACCATTTTTGTAGTAAATTTTAACAATGTTAATGCGTTATTGAAGCACGTATCGTTCGATTCTTAACGACGGTGTAGTTTTCACTTGTCAAATGTCAGGAGCTTCAAACGTGATAGCGGCCCAGATAGGCTATTTAAAATGAAACCTCCTAATAAAAAAAAAATTTGTTGCCTGTAAAGTCGGTATACGGGCGAAAGTTTTACGTGACAACGACTTTGAGTGGTAAAATAATTTTAATGTGAATATTCATTCGTATAGTAGGAAGAAGGATGAAATAATAGTAACAATTTAAAACATTTATTTATACAAAGAATTATATTTAAAACATTAATTTATACAAAGAATCTCGCACTGAATTTCATATTAACAAAATTTTATTTATCAATCAGTTGTTATAAGTTATTAATAAATTTAACTTGTTTTACATTGTTATAAATATAAAAACTAAATTTAAAAGTTAGAACATTTATTTAAATCACATTAATTGTTAATATCAATCGATTTTAATTCAAAGTGTATTTTCTAAAAGGAGAAAACTAATTCACATTTGATCTTTGAATTTGTAAATCGCGCGCTTACGACCTTGCGCAGTGATTAGTGGCCTCGGTTTGAATGTTTGAAAGTTTCGATTTGACAGGTTGGAGGTTAAACATTGTTATTTCAATTTTTTACATAGCAAGTCGCGCTCATTTTTTCAAGGTAAACAAATTATTATTGGTTGAGAAACGATTTCTACTACTTTTTTGATTGAAAACTACCACAACATTGTGATTACTACAACATAACCTATTCACTTATGTCTTAGTCATTTATTTCATCATGTTATATTATCAGTCTGAAATTATTTACCTTTGCTGTTTGAATTGTTGCGATGGACGAAACTACCTTCACATTATCACTACACAATCGTTTTACAATTAACTGGCAACGTGTAAACTTGTATGCAGGCGCCTAAGCGAAATAGAAGCGCAAGACATGAACCGGTGTGTATGCCTATCTCTCTCACTCTCTCTCTCTCTCGCTCTGTCTCTCTTGCTCTTAGGCGGGCTAACTGTGCTCGAGTGGAAGGGACGCGTGCCTTTCACTTTTTATGTCTGTCTCTCTCGCTCTTAGGCGGGCTAACCATGCCCGAGTGGAAGGGACGCGTGCCTCTCACTCGCTCTCATTGTGAGCGCATAACGTGAGCGGAGCGTAACGCAGTTTCTTGAAGTGTCACCCGGCAAACCAATTTATAAGACGTTGTCACGTCAAAACCCTCTATATTTTCATTTATATTTATATTATATATCTGTATTTGTGAGAAATATGCACGCATATGTAGTTGGGAAAGATTGAATTGAATCTAATTTGCTCTGAATATGTCAAACATTCAAAAAAGTTAATGGGAAGCACGAGTACTGAAAGAAGTTCAACTGGACGGTCAATGCGTGGAGACTATTTTCGGCACAAAATTCGAAAATTACGAACAAATTGGTACAACGCAAAAACGACGATATCATGGAAAATAAATTAGCATCCTTACGTATGCAAAAAGTCTCACTTCCTTGAACGGTTCAAATGCATAACAGTTTCCCCCTTTGCATATGAGATACGGCGCCAAATTAATATAATTTCCTCAGATACCGATTTTCCGTTCGCCGGGATTTCGAACGGAACACGTCTTGCATACATAACAAATTACCGCAGCTCCTGTCGTTCGAAATTCTTTTATTGTCGTCGCAACATGAATTATTCCGCTCCATCTTGCAACAAATATTTCATGCAGTGGATTCAAAACTCAAACCCCAAAAGTGAAATAGATAATTCATGAAGTCAAGTATTAAGTGATATGGGAGGCGGCTAAGTACTCGAGTATATCTTTGAGGAAGTTTGTTTCCGTGTGTGAGTTACAAACTGGATGTTGAATCATTTATTATTGGGGAATGTGCGAGTCTGGTGAGGAATGGTATATACAAAGGATATTTCACGACGAATTCCTATCCCTCCAGGCCTTCCGTAATGGGGATGGGAGTAACGTATCGAGTCGTGGGAGAGGCACTGTAACGTGATAATCATGTTTCGCCAATTTGGCACTACATTCTAGCACCCTGTCTGATCGCTTGGTGTTTTAATTGCTAATGGGTATAATCAAAAGTTTATGAGAACTCTTCACAATTGGATAGTTTTGAATTATTCATCACTTATTCCTTTAGAAACTTTCATGGATTAATCAGTAGAACTCGAAAAAAAATAACATACCAAAAAGCCAGTATTTAATTGACTTAGTCTTTACTTGATGAAAATTCATATTAAATATTCTAATTTTCACAAATATTATTCGGCTGACCTACTAGCATATTCAGGTAGGTGAAATATCTTAAATTTTTTGAGGACTATATTTTTTTATCTAAATTGGCTTCTATTATATTTATATTAGAGAAAGTACCAAAATTTTATTGGGCATTAAAACTCATAAAAGGGGATCTCCGAAAATTCCAATTTATATGAATATATTTAACAGTGGAGAGTAATTTAGGTCTAAATTTTCGTTGAGTACTATTCCGAATTGTTTGTATTTATTAATTTCTATTGATTCTCCAAATGCTAAAAAATGCAGATTGACGACAAGGACGTTAGAATAATAGCAAATCTGTATTGGTATCAAACAGCGAGTATACGCTTGAGAGATCGAGTTTCGGAGGAAGTGTAAATCAGAAGAGGCGATAGACAAGGCTCTATTTTGTCTCCATTGATCTTCAATTTATATGCAGAACAAGTATTCAACGAAGCGTTAGAAGATAACAACGAGGGTATATTAATTAATGGAAAAATTATAAATAACATCAGATATGCAGACGATAGCCTGATCTTTGAAAGTTCGGAGACTCAATTATAGAACCTTGTGCAGACAATAACTTTTCAGTGCAAAAAAATACGGCCTAAAATTGAACAACAGCAAAACCAAATACATAATAAATAATAAAAACAGCAACTTTCAAAATAACGGAATTTAAGTGAGTGGTGTTCAACTCGAACGTGTGAATAAACTAACTTATCTGGGAAGTTTGAATATCAAAACAGATTTAATCTGTTAGTCTTCTACTATTTTAATTTCAAAAAAATTTTTATTCAAAAAACTTTTAGAATTAAATTAATGTCTACAATGAGCACCGCTTATATTTAATAGACGTATACTACTCTGTCAAGAAAGTACCGGGAATTTTCAATTAAAACAACATTTTTACATTTAATCGTCAAAATTTATTGGGCCGCCTTCAAAATAGGCTCCATTTGCTCCAATACATCTATGCCAACGGCACTTCCAATCATCCAAACATTTTTTATAGGCGCTTTCCGGGATGGACTTTAGCTCTCGCGCCGAATTTTGTTTTATGGCTCCAATCGACTCAAAACGGGTGCCCCGAAGGGGCAATTTTAGTTTTGGGAAGAGGAAAAAGTCGCAGGGAGCCAAATCCGGCGAATACGGTGGTTGCTGAAGCACGTTTGTTGAGTTTTTGGCGAGAAAGTCAGTCACAATCGTAGCTCGGTGAGAAGGCGCGTTATCGTCATGCAAAATCCATGAGTTATTCGCCCACA
The DNA here is from genome assembly GCA_034642435.1 of Megalocaria dilatata. Taxonomy (NCBI): domain Eukaryota; kingdom Metazoa; phylum Arthropoda; class Insecta; order Coleoptera; family Coccinellidae; genus Megalocaria; species Megalocaria dilatata. The sequence continues at coordinate 83,186,961 of CM067854.1, forward strand.
AATTTGGCCGCTTCTTACGGATACGCTCACGCAAATGTTTCATAACGCCTAGGTAATACTCCTTGTTTACCGTCTAACCCTCTGGAACGAATTCGTAGTGCACCACGCCACGGATATCGAAGAAAACAATGAGCATCACCTTCATTTTCGAGCGGCTTTCGCGTGGTTTTTTCGGCTTCGGCTCATTTTTTGCCACCCATTCCGATGATTGCTGGCTTGTTTGCATATCGTACTCGTAGACCCAGGTCTCATCACCAGTTATAATGCGTTCCATGAATGTAGAATCGGAATTACAGCGATCCAGCATGTCTGAAGCAACCTGTACGCGATGACGTTTTTGAAGAAAATTCAGGTCTTTCGGTACGAGTCGTGCGGCCACCTTTCTCATGCCCAAAATATCACTCAAAATCGTACGTGCGGACTCGTGGGATATCTTAAGATCATGTACTATCTCTCTCAAGCTGGTACGACGGTTTTCCAGCACCCTTTCCTTAATTTTATCGACGTTATTTTCGAGCGACCACTTCACGACCACTTCAGAGCTTGAAGGCTCTGTACCACTGATATGCACGAGTTTTCGATAGAGCATTATCACCAAAGGCCTTTTGCAACATTTTCAATGCATCGGCACACGAAAATTCATTTGCAACACAAAACTTTAAACAAATTCTTTGCTCAACGTAATCACCCATAGTAAAAATCGGCACGCACTCTGACATCGACTGACTTAATCAGCTGTTGCAAACACACTAGTTGACAGATCCCGCTCAAGCTTGGCATAGTAATTAAGGACAGTGGTACCAACTTAGGAAAAAAAAATTTTACCTGCCTCATTGCCCCTCCAGTTATAAATCCATAATTCCCGGTACTTTCTTGACAGAATGTATAATCAAAACTCAATATTCAATGTCTAATAGAATAAATAAACCAATATAAAAATATGCAATTAAAATTAATAAATAAATATTTGAAGGAAAATATTTATTTATTAATTTTAATTGCATTTTTTCATATTGGTTGGGTTATTTATTCCATTTGACATTGTATATTGAGTTTTGATTATATACGTCTATTAAATATAAGCGGTGCTTATTGTAGACATTTATTTAATTCTAAAAGTTTTTTGAATAAAAACTTTTTTGAGATTAAAATTTTAGAAGACCAACAGATTAAATCTGTTTTGATATTCAAATTTTGTTATATTTCTTCTATCTAGTAAAAAGCCTTTTTCTATTTTATCTGGGAAGTGTTTTTAACGACAAATGGGATCCAAGTAAAGTAAGAAGCCGAATAGGTAAAGCACGAACACTAACGAACATGAAAAAAGTGTTTTACAAACACGACTTTAATATCGATTTAAGAATAAAAATGCTAAAATGTTATCGTTTCCCTGTACTCATGTACGGAGTTGAATCCTGGACATTAACAGGTACTCTACTAAAAAAAACTCTTATTATTATAACTAGTTAAAATAGAATCCTTTGAAATGTGAGCTAGGAGGATTCTGAAAAAAACCTGAACATACAGAATAACCAATGAAAAGGTACTACGACTACTCAATAAACCGATGCAACTGATCAATACCATAAAACGCCGCAAACTTGAGTACTTCGGGCACATTATGAGACATCCAAAAACATATGGCTTGCTTCATCTGATCATCTAAGGAAAGATAATGGGGAAAAGAAGCGTAGGCAGGAGGACAACTTCGTGGCTGAAAAATCTCAGAGCGTGGATCGGGGAATTAACAGCACAACTGTTTCGTGTTTCAGTGGATAAAGTGATGGTAGCTAATCTTCTTGCGAACTTAACATCATCATCATCATAGTCTAATCATACTCAACGATCGCAACGGTCATGGCACTGACGAAGAAGTGATTCTAACAAGTTTAAGGAATAACATTCACTTTCTATATGTAAAATTTCAAAATTATGGTTGAAAGTATGTACCATTTCTAATACAGCGTTCAAATATGTGAAATTATGATATATTTTTGTTATCGAGGAGACTCCTCAAATATTATCCAATTCTCCGTCGGAAAGTTCTTCTAGTCTGTCCTAAATAAACTTTTTGACAATCACTGCAGGTTAACATATACTACCGATTTATCATGATGTCTTTATTAATTATAATCAATCAATTGGAGTTTGAATGAGTTTCGAATTCAGTACCTAAATCATATTTTGTTTTAGGTATGGAGCAATTTGCTCAGAAATACCTATAGTATAATATATTATAAGAAAATATATTGAAAATTTTCTTTTGTATTCATTTATACCTTATTTAAAGCCAATTCGTCATTTTTATTCATCAACAATTCATTTATCAGAGTAGCATCTTAGTCGTTATAAACAGTTTTTTGGTTAATGATGTTGACCTATAAAATATCATTTTCTCGATTCATTGGTATTTTGAATAATCTTTGGATGATCATACAACTAATGCTAATAATTTTTATTGAAAAGGATGATTCGATTGATTGTGTATAACAGCATCTGTATACGCTGGTTTGTGAAATATTGAAAATTCAGGTTAATTAATGATTTTGGTACTGTCTATTCAAGAAAATAAATAAACTCATTATGTAGCGTCTCAGTAGTGAATTCTTCTTGAAGAGTGAATTTTCTTGATTAAACAGTAACCAAAATCAATAATTCACATAAATTTTCAATATTTTACGAACCAACATATATAGATGCTATTATACAAAATAAATCAAATCGTCCTTTTAACCAAACATTATCACATTTAATTGTATGATCGACAGATCAGTTAACATACCCATTAATCGATAAATTTATATTTTACAGCTCAATATCATTATTAAAATAGCTGTTAATAATGACTACGTTCCCAGACTGATAGATAAATTATTGATGAATGAAAATATTTGAGTAACTTCCATTTTGGTATATCCAGATATAAAAACATTTAATACATTTCCTCAAAAAATTACTGAAAGTTTTTCTGAACAAAAAATTCTTACATAACTCAAAAATAAATATGATTCAAGAATGTCAGTGAATTAATCAATACAAATAAGGACATTGCACATAAAGGTGATGAAATCGGGAATTTATAAGCTAAACTGCTGTGATTGCCAAAAAAGTTTACATAGGACAGAGAGGAAGAACTTTCCGACAAAGAATTAGAGAACATTTGAAGATTTCCCTTAATACAAATCGTAATTTCTTATAGTCAAACCATTTTTTAGAAACAAACTATTACTTTCAACCATAATTTCGAAATTCTACCTATGGAAAGTGAAAGTTATTCCTTACGCCTGTTGGAGTCACTAGAGATAAATATATACAACAAAATCGGTATAGTACTCAACGTACAATTAGACCTAAATAACTTTCCACTGTTGAATATATTCAGATAAACTAGAATTTCCAAAGAACGCTCTTCTTTGGTTTTAGTACTCAATAAAAGTGTTTTACCCACTCTAATATAAATAGAAGCCAATTTCGAAAACAAATTGAGTTATTCAAAAATGTAAGATATACCACCTACCTGAAAGTGTTTCTTTTTTGGCGAAACGACCGTTGGATCATGATGATAATTATGTAAGGCGAACACCGCGAAACTAGTTCGCCAGCGCTCCGCAGAATACCAGATCGCCCCACAAGTAGTGGGTTCCACAAGCTCGCAGCTGGACACCAACTTTCACTGCGGAACAAGCCTGGTAGACTGAGTAGACTCAACCCAACTCCAAACCTCCCCGGATCAGAACCGTTCGCCTCCGTTACGGAGCAACCCGGTAGATTCCCAGTACCCGAGCAAACGTACCCGTTCGCTAGTGCGTGAAAAGTACCACTGTGCCCTGTATACTCCATCAGTATACGAAACTTTAACGTGAACTGTATGTCCATATATTGTGTAGGTGTAAAGATGTAAGTAGAAAACTAAACCTAACCAGTTCTTTTGATTAAAACACCCCTTACAAAGTAATAAAATTTTTGAAAATCAGAATAACCTTATTTAGTATTAATTTAAAAGCCAGTAATGAAAAGATCATTCATGTAATTCGATGGTATATATTTTCATCTCATCCCAAATAACCTAAAAAGGAAAGGTATTGTTTGAAGCAGAAAATCTCTAATTTTAATAGTGTATGGATACGAATTGAGCAGCGCTTCTCGATTGTCGCAGCAGGCTCTCCAGCTGAGTTTTACATGTTTTTGGTGCCATATTTCTAATTATGATAAAAAAATATGAAATGAAAATTGCTTGGAATGGTTTTTTCGAGTTTTCCAGAGATCAAGTGGATCCATTTTCAGAAAATCTGAAAAATATCGGGTGTTTTTTCAGAGTGATAGAATTATCAATAGGGATAACTGTGATTTGACAGGAGGTAAAAGCCATGTTGTTTTGACATTTCTATTCAGTAGGCATTGACAAATTATTCTATTCGCCACACTTATAGAGCACTTTGTGTAATTCGTCCATCAGAGCAGCTTATTCGTCGAACTATCGATAGATTTCGGACAAAATTTTCTCTACTCGATGCAACAACAACAACAAGACAAAGAACTGTACGTATAGAAGAAAATATCGCTGCTGTAAGTCATAGTGTTAATGATGATCCCGATTTGTCTATTCATCAACGTTAACAACAAGTTGGACTCTGTGCATCCACAACATGGAAAATTTTGCGTAAAGATCTTGGTCTACCCCATACAAGATATAACTGGTTCAAGAACTAAAGCCACTTGACTATAAGAAGCGTCGTTTGTTTGCTAATTGGGCCATAGAACAGCTTGAAGTTGATCCACTTCTTTATCGTAAAATTGTGTTTAGTGATGAAGCTCATTTCTGGTTGAACGGCTATGTAAAAAGGCAAAATTGCCATATATGGAGGCATCATCGGTCCATATTTCTTTAAAAACGATGCTGGAGCTAATGTTACGGTGAATGGTGCTCGTTACAGATCGATGATCAATGATTATTTGTTTCAAAATTTGAATGCTATCAACCCAAAAGTGTTTTGGTTCCAACAAGATGGTGCTACACTTCATGCTGCTGCCGCATCAATTGATTTATTGAAAGAAAGATTTGGCGATAACATTATTTCGAGAAATGGTCAATTAATTGGCCTCCAATATCATGCGACATAACTCCACTGGATTATTTCCTTTGGGGTTATGTCATTGGTTTATGCTGATAAACCAGAAACAATAGACGCTCTGGAAGCCAACATATCTCGTGTTATTGATGAAATAAGGCCTGAAATACTCGAAAAAGTGCTCCAAAATTGATCTGGTCGAATGCGGTTCCTCAGAGCTAGTCGTGGTGGACATATGCCAGAAATTATTTTTAAAACATAACTTTCATGGAATCATCTTTCAAAAAAAAACATTTGGCTTCAATATTAATATAAATTTGTTTTATTTCAATTCAAAGTTCTATCACTCTTAAAACAACACACGATATTTCGAAAACTTCCAAAATTAAAAGTGATTAAAATTAATTAAAATTTACACATTGGCCGCCAATTTTGAAATTTTAAATGAAATTTTGTGATTATTAATAATAAGAATTGTTTTTTTATTATTGAATTTTCCTTTATATATTTAATTTCAGTGAAATTTTAAATGAAATTTTGTAACTGTTATTAATTAGAATAGTTTTTTTATTATTGAATTTACTTTTATATATTTAATTTTAGTGAAATTTCCATTATTAGTATGATTAATCACTATCAGCCGCCAATTTTAAAATAAAAAAAAATATATAATTTTTATTAATTAGAATAGTTTTTTTATTATGGCATTTAACTTTGAACTATTCTTGGTTCGAATACTTATTCGATCACCTTCTAGTTATTGCCGGGAAACTGGTAAAATTAAATTTTGTAATTGAAAATTGAAAATTTAAATCTTAATAATTTTGGTTTACTAAAATAGGAAGGGTTCAATCTGAATTTCTAAGAATTTAATTTTTTGAATATATATTGAAGCAAAATAAACCAAACCATAAATCTGTGAACTCTAAAGGTATCTTATGTCTAAGCTCTATGTTCTAGTCTTCTAACCTTATCTCTAAATATAATTGTAATAATAATAATAGTAATTTGAGTGAAAGTTTTACAGAATACGATTATTTCCACCTTTGATGAGTTTGTTCATCATTTTCATTTTTCTCTTTAAGTGTCCTTTTTCTGTTTCAGGAATATGTATTGGATTCTTTGAGAATAATATTTCTGAAGTTCTGAATTTTCACAGCTAGCTTGATAGTTGATTTATATTCGAATATCTCCATTAAACATTCAGGTAACGTATTTCTGGATTCAAGTTCAATTCAAAATAATAATGTTATCTTTTTTGGGTTATGGAACTGTATAGTTTGGAAGAGTAAATCCTCTTACAAACAAAGCGATATGGTCTCGGCTCTGGAATATTGCATTGTGCTGCCAAAATTCTTGAAAAATAATGTTTTCAATGATTATACGAAAATTTACACTATTTCTTGGTTTGTAGATATTCTAGAAAATTAACTTAATTTTTTATCGATCTCTTGATACCTTTTTCATTTGAATCGGTTAAGTTAAAGTATTCCTTTTTTATCACAAAGTATTCAAGTGTCGAGAGTTTACAAAGTTTCAACTTCTTATGCTTCTAAATTAAGAATTAATTAAAATTAATTATGAAATTGATTGAATTTTTTTAGCTTAAATACTATTTCAGCTTTATCTATGCTTAATCATCTTCGAGGATATTTCTTACATACACCTTCTTAACATTACTAAGGTAGATATTATGTTTCCTTGAATTAATTGATTTTTCACTAACTTTGCCCTTTTCACATTACTTTGGTGAGTTAGATTTAATTTAGCTTCTTTATTGTCAATAATTTCACTAAAATTAATATAGGATTCATGATAACAAATTTTTTTCAACAATTCTTTTACCAATTTCAACTTTCATAAAAGTATTTTTGGTTTCATAAAAGTATTTTTGGTTTTTCATTAAATAATCGGTCCGCCTCACTAGAAATTATATTACACTTTGAATAATTTATACATACAAGAATTCTTTATTACCAAACCAAGTCTCCACACTGCACATGACATTTTCAATGAAATAAAATAATGAAGAATATTTATTTCCAGAATTAACTATTCAACAACAATTGTACAGATATTCTTTATTATTTAATTGAAATGAATTTCTATCAAGTAATGTCCAATTCATTGTCTCTTATTGAGAAACAAGAAAATTACTAACAACAGAAATTAATCATGTCAAAATTGGATTATCTCTTTGCGAAATGTCCACCATGAGATGTGCTGAAATCAAAATTCAAGGTGTTTTAATGAGTGCGGGTAAATGTTTATGTGGAATAAAACGTTATGTGTACGAGATATTAACGAATTCATTGTTTTTTTGAAAAGATACATGTATGCCATTATTTATAAAATATAACATCACTCAAATATCTGCCGCGACTTTTCAAAGTGCCATGAATCCTAGTGGTCCAATCTTCAAGCACTCTGTCGCATAGATCCGGTTGAATTTCAGTAATGGCATTGATTATGTCGACTCAAAAGGTGACGGTCATCTGCGACTTATTAGCACAGGCCTGGGGCTTCAGAGAACCGCGTAATAAAAAAGTCTAGCGGGGTCAAATCGCATAATCTTGGTCGCAAATTTATGTCACTTTTGCGAGAAATAAGCATAAATTCAAATTTCTCATGTGGAATGTAAATTTTAGCTTTATCTGTGCGACATGTAGTGGCGTTCTACTGCAATCAAACGTCGTCTTTGTCCAAATCCTCCAATTTGGTCATAAAGAAATTGGTTATCATTGTCCTATAGTGCTCGTCGTTGACAATGCCACATCAACGTAGTTTTCAAAAAAGCACGGCGATCATTGACATCGTGGTAACTTCATGTCGATGCACAGCTTCCTGGTATCATATACAGCAGTTGTGCTTGTTAATGTAGCCATGCATACTAAAATGCACCTGGTCAAAAAAGATGATTTTCAGGTTAAAATTGGGAACTCTTATCAAACTTTCTCAAATCCACTTAGCGAACAAACGGAATTATCTGCAGTCATTACTTTCGAGCTCTTGGATCTTATACAGATGTAAGAATAAATCCCAACGCATCAATGTTCCTGGGCGAGCTGACATTCCTTCGGCGTACGAGCGATAGCTGATTGTTTACCAACAACTTGGCCACCAAACGTTTGAGAATTGAGTGTGAAGGCCACCGCGTCTGTCCCAGAATAGGCAAGGTTTGGACTAACGAATAATACTCATTTTCACAATAGAGTTTAATCATTTAGATTGAATGCTCCATCTTGTGACATGTCATGATTATTTAGAATCTTAAACTGTCAAATAAACAACGGGCTGAACAGACTGACTCCACCGAAGTAAATTGGCCTCCATTAGCTGCCAGCACTGACAGATTTAACCTAAAAAACCTTTTTTTAGTCAAATGAAATAATTTGCGGCTTTCCACGAACAGTACTGAAATATTTTCGATAGAACAAAATAATTTCATGCGAAATATGAAAAAAAGGAATGAATTATATCGAAAACACTTAGAGTTTGATATGGAGATATTTGAAGAAGGTGAATTTGTCACTCACATTCAATGAAATATATAGGAAGTCGAATTTGAAAAACTCAACTCCCAGTCATTTGCTCATGTGAACGAGATATCCTTCCATCCTTTTTGAACGATCCTGTGTTGCGTGAATTGAAGTATGGATATAACTATACATACAACATTGCCCCGTTTCAAATTTTCTCTTGAATATTGTGGTTTGAATATTAATTTTTTATTAAGTTCATTTTTTTCAATTGCTTCAGTCTTCACTTGACGAAAATTCATCTTGAATTTGAAAATGAAATGATATTTAAATTTTACTAATCTTCATTTAATAACGGCAATTGATTCTCATACCATGACTTCGTCAGGTGAATACTAATTGAAAATTGTTTTATTTTAAAATAAAAGAAAATAAAAATATAGGAAAAATATAAGAGAAGCTTGTTATTATCCGATTTGAATAATAATCGGTCAATATACTTCGATTTATAAATTGTACTCAGTTTTTTATGAATAACGCTCGGAAAGCTGATTCGATTTATTGAAACTCTCAATTGAAAATATCTACTGTATTGGACGTCATTTATTGGGAATTCTAGCTAATAAAAATTTCATGAACACCAATAATGAGGACGCTTCAAGTATTTCATTACAAGAAAACTTTATGCAATTAATAATAAAAAGAACAACTAACAAGTCGACAGGCACAAAAAAGTATCATGAATTTCCGAATAAAATTCACACATCAAAAATGAAAATTCTTTTGATTATCTATGAAATAACTAATAAAGACGGTTATACAGCAACTAAATGGTTTACTGTGATCCACGAAAATCAGATTAGAAACAAAAAGCCGACTATATAATTGTACAGTGGAACATATACCAGATGAGACAATCCGACATCGAACATAGTTGAATGGCACAATAAAAGACAGAATAGAACAACGACATCTAATCTGGTACGGACACGTCATGTGAAAGGGACAGGAAAGATTACTATGAATAGCAATGGACTTATCAACCACCAAATAAGAGAAATAGAGGAAGACCAGCACAATCATGGAAAAAATGGGTAGAGGATAATATGATGACGAGAAACTTGAGGGAAAACGACGCCCTGGCGTATGAGATGCGAAAACCAGATTCAGTATATAGTCGAAATAACACATATGAAAAATAGATAAAAAAAGTTTTTTTACAGTTTTCCGACGACTCCGATAATTGGAGATGATTAATCTGGTGTTGCCTGAAACAATTCATTAGGAAACAGGACGATTTGTAAGAGAGATCAGGAGTTACGTTTGTCACATTCTTGCACAGTAGATATGTGATGACTTAACAGCTGATGATAACAATTTTGCAAATGTTGCCCCCCTAGTAGATCTCGAAAACTAGCACAAAGAATAGCACTCCTCTTGGTGTGTCATGTAATCTAAATTATATCGGGTATTTCCAGAGATGAGTAATTCTCCTTCAAGAATGTAGACCTCATCGAAATGAGTCATTTCACCATAAATCGTCTAAAATAAAATATTCAAGGGAACATTAGGTGTTTGATTGTATCTATATTCTCTTGATAGAAATCCATATTATTAGGTTATTCTGATTTTCACAAATTTTTATTATTATTATTAAACAACCATTGGGTCGCTATCATAATAGATCCTCAGGCAGGTGTTATCTTACATTTTTGAATAACTAAATTTGTTTTCGAAATCGGTTCACATTTATGTGAGAGTAGATACAAAAATTTTTATTGAGCACTAAAGCCTAAAAAGGGGGTCTCTGTAAATTCCAGTTTATCTGAATATGTTTAACAGGGGTGAGTTATTTAGGTAAAATTTTTCGTCAAGTACTATTGCAATTTTGCTATATTTATTTATCTCTAGTGACTCTAAGAGGTTTAAGGAATAACTTTTGCTTGCTATATATAAAATTTCAAAATTCTGGTTGAAAGTCCTGTTTCCAACAAATGGTTCGAATATGTGAAATTACTTTGTTATTGTGGAAACTTTTCAAATGTTCACAATTTCTAAATTCTACTTCCAATTCGGAAATTTTTTCCAATCGGTTCTATGTAAACTTTTGGGCAATCACCACAGGTTCACTTACAAATTCCCGATTTATCATCTTTATGTGTCTAGTATGTTTAATGAACGTACTCAGATTTGAGTAAGTTTTAAATTAAGTTTTCAAATCGTATTTATTTTCGAGGTTTGTAGCAATATTCTGAGAAATACCTTTAGTATATTTTAAGGAAATGAATTTGAAATTTTTCTTTGCACTGCTACTATTGAATATATACCAGATCTAAAGCCATTTTATTATTTTTATTCATCAGCAATTTATCTATCAGTGTAGGATAATAGTCATTATTAATGGCTATACTTTTAATGATGTTGAGTTCAGAAATATAATTTTTTCGATTCATGGGAATGCTAACTAATCTGTGGATCATACAATAATTAAATGCTGATAATTTTCAGTTTATAGGATGCTTTGATTTATTTTATATAATAATATTAGTAGATGGTAGATTATAAAATATTGAAAATTCATGCGAATTCTTGAATCTGAAAACTGTTAAATCAAGAAAATAAATAGAGTTATAATGTTCCGTCTCCATAGTGAATTTCTTCAGTATAATGAATTTTCTGGCTTTAACAGTAACCAACCTCTGTCGAATTGATTATGAGAGGTCCTTTATTATCAGAAATAATCCTGAATAATAATGAATCTAAAATTCACCAAAATCCCTTACTGTAATATTTTTTATATTGTTATAGATATGTTGACGATATTTTATGTTGCTTCAAAGGTATAGACAGACTACTAAAAAAACTTTTTGTTCATCAACGAAATACATTTTCAATTATTTGATAACTCTATTAATTTTCTTGATTTTACAGTTACCATAATTAATTATTCACATGAATTTTCAACATTTCATAAAGCAATATACTGATAATTAAAAAAATGTATCTATGACAGTAATTTATTTCCACAAAAATGTTTGTACTAATACAACAATTGTTTCACCACGATGTGGCTTCTTCAGGTATTACATAGTACAAACATTTTTGTGGAAATAAATTACTGTCATATATACATTTTTTCAATTAAAATGAGTTTCCACCAAGTGAAGACCGAATCTATCAAATATACTGATAGTATTTTACACAATAAATAAATACATCCTCTCAACCAAAAAATGATCAGCATTTAATCTCTGTGATCCACAGATTATTCAACATCCCCATGAATCGAGACGATTGAAAAGTTTGGCAAATAAATCACTGATAACATAAGCGAATTTAAACTTATGAAATTAAGTGTTGAAGAAATTGACTGTACAAGATGCTCACATTCCCCTGAGATTTATAATTTCGAAAGTGACTAATTCATACGGCCATAATTCCTCCTTTCATATCAGCAAAGAGCTGATATGAACTGACAAGTATAGCTTTATATTATATTCGTCATTTGGTTTGAAGAAGAAATATCTTCAATTGAAAAAAAAGACTTGTTTTACTTAAAAGATAAAGAAAGAAAATCTAGTTTTTCTGAATCACTAAAATATCTTTTCACATATATAAATTGAAATAGAAATATTCGTTTAATTTCATGATTGATCTAGAGGACTATACTGTACAATATATCTGATGTGCGGCGCATGTGATACAAAGGAGTGAAAGCACGTGTTTCATTCACCGAAACATCGCCGAAGCTACGTGTGTTTCCCAGAAGTGATGTGGACAATCCAATTGACCAAATTGATTGACAGAGGGCATGTTGCTCTGGACGTGATAAACGTTTGGTCCTACAGAGAAGCTACTCGCATTCGTAACCGCAGATGTCAGAATCCATGATACTGCATATCGTGGAGAGAATATCTCTCATACATCTTATTCAAGTTCCTCACTAAGGGTATATCTGTCAGTATTTATACGATTAATTTTGGTAAAAATATTTGAACAGCTAAAGTGTTATTAGCTAACAAGAGGTTACTGATATATGTTACTCATTACAACTTCCTTACAATATTCAGTTGTAATTATTCATAATTTTAATGAATTTTTCAATGAAATTTGTTGAAATCAAACAATTTCATATCAATTGGCTCATAATTGATTGATCGATGCCTTCATTTGCGATAATAAAATTGAAGTGAGTCATATGAAATCTGAATTTGATTTAGAGAGAATGTGAATTTGGTTCTTCATATTGTTATTTTCAATAGGTTGGAGCATTGTAGTTCTGTTTTTTTCGAATAATCCAATAAATGACATGAATGGAGTATGCGGTTGGCACTAGGTGAAACATTATAACAATTTCATTTGAAATTATTCACACAGTTTTTATGTTTCACAATTTATTCAGAATCCTGACACGTGTTTCGGTCTTTGGTCCATCTTCAAAGGAACATAAAAAGGAACTTCTCTTTTTGTACTCCTCTGAAGATGGTCGAAAGACCTAAACACGTGTCAGTATTCTGAATGAATGGTGAAACATAAAAACTGTGTAAATTATTTTAAATGAAATTGTCATAATGTTTCACCTAGTGCCAACCGCATACTCCATTCATGTTATTTATCAGATTATTCGAAAGCCTTCGACCCTGTAGACCACTCTATGCTTTTGTCTATTTTGGCATATATTGGTCTCTCTGATTGTGCAATACTACTTATCAGGGCTTATCTTGAGAATAGATTCCTGGCTACACATTACAAGAGTGTTATTTCATCATTTTTACAAATTTGTAGGGGCGTACCACAAGGCTCTATATTGGGACCAATACTCTTCATAATTTTTACATCGCAATTTGTGAAGTACACAGTTTCTGCGTGGTCCCCTACTATGCCGATGATAGTCAGTTGTATATTTCCCTTACACCTGCTGAAGCAGATCAGGCCGTCACAGACCTTAACTTTGATTTGAACAACATTTTAGAAGTATCCCAGAAATATTATATGCAGCTGAACGTAGACAAGACAGTTGCAATCTTATGTGGGCCTAAAAACGAAGATCATACTCATCGTTTTTTATGAATAGTTTGCCATCGAGCAAATTAGTAGCTCAAGTGGCTTTACACGTGAACTATTTGAAAAACTTATGAGTGAGCAGAGTGGTATTGTATTTAGTCAACAGTTTAGTTATTTTCTCCAGAATTTACTAATGCATATTTTAATTTTTTTCGAAATTTTGTGGGGTTGACAAATTTTTTATAGTTGTCTAGGTTAGATTGAACAGTAAACCGTATTTGTGCACTGAATCTCGCCTTTTCCTTTTTTTTTTGTTTTGTTTGTTATGATGGAAGTTGTATATTTTCTGTATCATGGAATAAAGACCTTTATTATTATAATTCAATATCTATGTAATTGTTGCTTCATGCAAATCTTGATTTTCATTGCACCGAACAGGTAATTACCAGAGACAAAGTGCACTGTAATTGGTTACGAGAAATAATATTTATGCAAGATTTCTATAACATATTTCTTCTTTATATTTAGAAAGATTTTACACTTTTTAATTTTCGTACCTTTCCTCCGTATTACTACTCATTTCATTTTGTTACACCGAACCATGTTAGTTTGCTACATTCATGAAAAAATACTTGGAACAATAGCTTATAAAACTATCTCATTTTTATGATTCCTGCAAAGGATATTTAGCTGTTCAAAACGCATCTGTTGTTATTTTTTGTGTTGCATAGTGGACTATTGAATACTTCCAAGTCCAATGGTACAAGTAGCGCCTAAACTCAAAACATGTTTCTCATTTATCAATGTTCAAATAACTGTGTAGATTTTATGATGCAGGATTAAGTTCAGTACGAGGGTATTTCTAAAGAGTATTTGTGAACTTGTTAAATTTTCACCAAGCTCAATGGGATTTTTGATTTGAAAAATCTCCAGATAGCCCACAAATTTACTGTTTTGAATATTACAGAATAAATTGGCACATTTTTCATTCAAAAAATTATTATTATCTGTTAGCGAAATGCCCTTTTTATTTCCGACTTGGAAAAGTAAGATATGATCCATCAAAACTTCACAATTTCTTTTAATACAGCTAAACCATTGACTTCCATATTATAAAAATCTCGTTCATCATTATCTAACTTTGTCAAGAAGCACCTGCAATGGAGATTTTGAACTATTTAAATTCGTTTTTCTTATATATTTAAATTCATACTGCCAAAAATTACAAATTTATTTTCCATGTGTATTCAACAGAATTATGCTCGTTGGACAGTTAACAGTGATAATTCACAAAAGGTTGACCAAAGTCATCCTGACTTGTTTGAACAGTTTAAAAACGGATTTTTCAGCATTCAAAGAACTAATGAACCTTTCTCAAAGCAACCACATGACTTAGTACTGTAACAAACGATCAATGCAGATGCAGCCAGGAGACTTACATGAATTTTTGATAACTAAAAATTTAAAGGATAATTTTTAACATTGTACATTTTCTATTTTTTCAGGCATAATACAATTTACCAATTCTATCTCAGCACGTCAACTATCGGCACTAAGTCATGACATGAGATCAACTGTAATTAGAAGTTTATATAAAAGTTCATATTTGTAAAAAGAACAAGATGTGACAGCAGAGTTATCAAATCATAATATTGAAAATTATAGCAAGCAATTGCAACAATTTGTTGACACATTCAACCAGTTTATTAATCCGTTTAGAGCTGAAATACCACAAGATCTTTTGCTAATTATTTCATATGGAAAAGCGCCCTCACAGCCAGTAGATACATTTCTCCTGCATATTGAAAAAATGGTGACATATGGCGTCAAACATTCGTTACAGAATGCAAAGAGGATGGAAATAGAAAAAAAAAACATAAAAAAGTACCACTAGGTAACTTTTCTGTAGATTATGTTAATTAGAAAATAAAAACGAGGGTAGGTGGCAAGGTGCAGGAAGAACTTATTCAGAGAGATCTGTTTGGGCGAATGCTTGGTATATCGATTGATCACAAAGTGTAATGAATGTCGAAAATCTTATCATACCTCATAACTCCAATGCCATTATCTATGTGTCATTTCGAGGGTGGCATTTGTAAAACTCAATCCATATTACTTAAATCTTTGGAAAAAGGCGTGCAACACGATCCACCTTCTTGCATTGATATTTTGAGCCCTGATGGTTTTTCTTGCTTCATTCCACCAAAAATGTGCCTAAAACTTTTGGGAGTATCTCAAAAGAATCTTACAAATGATAACCCTCTTGAAAGCAACGAAATATGATGTCATTTTTGACCAGTATTTTTCCCCTTCTATAAAATATTATGAAGGATCTCGTCGATAAGAATCATACCAACTAGAATTCAACATTACTGGACCAGATCAAGTTCGTCCATCAGATTTTCGCGAAAGAATTAAAAAACATCCATTTCAAACAAAAATTTTTATAATGCGTTGGGCTACTGATGGGATGATTCCATTCATTGGCAATAATAACATTTTTATAAATTTTCGACAATGCCACTCATTCACCGTGATTAACAATAAAATAATGTCTAAAATCCATGAAAATTTATCGTGTTCCGAGCATGAGAAGGCTGAAACAAAGATCGTGTAGCATTTATGCAACCTCGATGCCTAGGCTAATTTTGTGATACAATGCTCAGACACTGACATTGCAGCCATAATGCTGGGAAATATGCATCATTTGAAGAATGATGATTCCCACGTTTGGATTTTGACTGGTACTGGTAACAAGCAGAGGTATGTTGACTTAAATACTATCTACGAACAATTAGGACCGCCGTTGTGTCGAAGTTTACCAGCATTCCATGCTATCACAGGATGTGATTTTAATCCAGCATTTTTCAAAAAGCGCAAAGAAAGGCCGTTTAATATTTTAAAGAAAAACGCAGAATACGATCAAGCTTTTCACCGTTTTGGTTCGTAGGATTTTGCTTGAGTAAACTCTAAGAGAATGAAAGAGAGAGAGAGAAGTCAATATATCCTAATACATGTCTCACTCAGTCTCATGCGCGTGGATAATGGCATTAAAACTGAGTTTAGGGGATGATTGGGCCCTTGGATCAGTCTGTCTCCATCTAAAAAGCTTTCCAATAATTGAATCGATGAGTGGAAAAACAGTACAATTCCAAAATTACTTATTTTGAGCTAAACTCAAAAATATGTTTTTCGTGAATATGCTGATAATCAAATGCGCAGTGAAGTTGTAAGGAATGACCGCATTTATAAGATTTTGCCACGCAAGTTGTATTTTGAGTATACTGACAATTTCTGTTGCAAAAAAAAGAACTTGGAGTTATATGATTTTTCCACTCAATTTTTGTTAAACTAAAAAAAATATTATTTATATAGGTAAAAATTCGTCTATTCGTGACTTTTAACACACTGTTTCAATAGTTATAGCATTATATTTTGGTTACAGACGTCATCATTCCTGTAGGTCTTCATTGTTTTTCTCCCATTCCGTAATATGATAGTATTACTACTCCAAGATTTCGCCGTCCATATATTTCAGAACATTCTTTATGTCTTAAATATTGAATTGTATCAGTCCTTACTTGGTGAAAATCCATATTAAATAATTTGAAATAAGGTTATTCTGATTTTCACAAATTTTTATTGTTAAACTCACAACAATTGTTTCGCTATCACAGTAGCATCATCAGGTAAGATCACATTTTGAATAACTAAGCTTGTTTCCGAAATCCGTGGCTATTTATATTACAGTAACTACAATAAATTTTTATTAGGCACTAAAACCCAAAAAAGGGTCCCTGCAAATTCCAGCTTATCTGAATATATTTAACAGAGGTGAGCTATTTAAATCTATTTGTTCGTTAAGTAATATTCCAATTTTATTATGTTTATTTATCTCTAGGGATTCTAACAGATTTAAGGCATAACTTTTGCTTTCTATATGTAGAATTTCAAAGTTATGGTTGAAATTATGTCCTGTTTCTAACAAATGGTTGGAATATGTGGAATTGCTTTTATTGTTGAGGAAACTCTTCCAATGTTCACACATCCTATGACGGAACGTTCTTCCAGTTTGACCTATGTAAATTTTAGGGCAATCACCGCAGGTTAACTTATAAACCCCAGATTTATCATCCTTATGTGTGTAGTCTTTATTATTTTTGATAAATTTACTCAAGTTTAAATTAGTTTTGAATGAAGTTCTCAAATTATATTTATTTTTGAGGTATGTAGCAATTTTCTCAGAAATACCTTTAGTGTAATTTAAGGAAATGTATTTAAAATTTTCTTTTATATTAGGAAACACCATATTTAAAGCTATTTTATTATTTTTCTTCATCAATAATTTGTCTATCAACTTTGGATCATATTCATTATTAAAAGCTATTTGTTTAATTATGTTAAGTTCTGAAATATAATTTTCTCGATTCATGGGAATATTAACTAATCTATGGATCATACAATTAAATGCTGATAATTTTTGATTTAGAGGATGATTTGATTTATTGTGTATAATAGAATCCGTATAGTTTGGTTTGTGGAATATTGAAAAATCATGTGAACTATTTATTCGAGTAACAGTTAAATCAAGAAAATTAATAGAGTTATTAAGTTCGGTTTCCATAGTGAATTTAATTGAAGGATGTATTTCATTGATGAATAAAAAGAATTTTTTCAAAAGTCTGTCTGTACCTGTGAAGCAACAGAAAATATCATCTACATATCTATACCAATATAAAAAATACTTCTTAAGGGGATTTTGGTGAATTTTAGTTTCAATATTGTCCATGATTATTTCTGCTAATAAAGGACTTAAGGGATTTCCCATAATCAAACCGTTTTCGGATTTATAAATTTTATTTTTAAATTGAAAATAATTTTGTCTAGTGCAAATATCTAGACATTCTAAAATATCTTCTTTGATAATTGTATTGCATCTATTGTTGATTAATAGATTATCTACTAGTTTCCAAGTATACCACCAAACGAAACAATTAAACTAGTAGATAATCTATTTATCAACAATAGATGCAATACAATTATCAAAAAGATATTTTAGAATGTCTAGATATTTGCACTAGACAAAATTATTTTCAATTTAAAAATAAAATTTATAAATCCGAAAACGGTTTGATTATGGGAAATCCCTTAAGTCCTTTATTAGCAGAAATATTCATGGACAATATTGAAACTAAAATTCACCAAAATCCCCTTAAGAAGTATTTTTTATATTGGTATAGATATGTAGATGATATTTTCTGTTGCTTCACAGGTACAGACAGACTTTTGAAAAAAATTCTTTTTATTCATCAATGAAATACATCCTTCAATTAAATTCACTATGGAAACCGAACTTAATAACTCTATTAATTTTCTTGATTTAACTGTTACTCGAATAAATAGTTCACATGATTTTTCAATATTCCACAAACCAACCTATACGGATTCTATTATACACAATAAATCAAATCATCCTCTAAATCAAAAATTATCAGCATTTAATTGTATGATCCATAGATTTGTTAATATTCCCATGAATCGAGAAAATTATATTTCAGAACTTAACATAATTAAACAAATAGCTTTTAATAATAAATATGATCCAAAGTTGATAGACAAATTATTGATGAAGAAAAATAATAAAATAGCTTTAAATATGGTGTTTCCTAATATAAAAGAAAATTTTAAATACATTTCCTTAAATTACACTAAAGGTATTTCTGAGAAAATTGCTACATACCTCAAAAATAAATATAATTTGAGAACTTCATTCAAAACTAATTTAAACTTGAGTAAATTTATCAAAAATAATAAGGACTACACACATAAGGATGATAAATCTGGGGTTTATAAGTTAACCTGCGGTGATTGCCCTAAAATTTACATAGGTCAAACTGGAAGAACGTTTCGTCATAGGATGTGTGAACATTTGAAGAGTTTCCTCAACAATAAAAGCAATTCCACATATTCCAACCATTTGTTAGAAACAGGACATAATTTCAACCATAACTTTGAAATTCTACATATAGAAAGCAAAAGTTATGCCTTAAATCTGTTAGAATCCCTAGAGATAAATAAACATAATAAAATTGGAATATTACTTAACGAACAAATAGATTTAAATAGCTCACCTCTGTTAAATATATTCAGATAAGCTGGAATTTGCAGGGACCCTTTTTTGGGTTTTAGTGCCTAATAAAAATTTATTGTAGTTACTGTAATATAAATAGCCACGGATTTCGGAAACAAGCTTAGTTATTCAAAATGTGATCTTACCTGATGATGCTACTGTGATAGCGAAACAATTGTTGTGAGTTTAACAATAAAAATTTGTGAAAATCAGAATAACCTTATTTCAAATTATTCTTTATGTCATTTATCTTATTGGAATTTATTGATAATGGATTTTATAGGCTGGTTCATTTGGTAATGTTGGAATAACGTGGGGCTTGAGAAGTTTGAAAGTATTTGTAACTAGACCTCCGTTGAATAGACTAGCTGAAATATAGCCAGGTGTGCAACTGTCATAGATTAGCTAATTATACGTTGCAATAGGGGAGATCTCATTATCTCCATTAACAATCGATTTACAGGTTTTCTTATAATACTGAGGCCACCAGTTTTTGAAATCTGTCACATCTGTATATTTGATTACTGATACTTCAAAGGGTATTTGTTTGCGACTGCTCAAAATTATGTGTTCATATTCTTCTGGTAAATAAATTCGATCATGTCGTCCGATTACTCGTTTGACGCTTCCAAAGCCTCTGTCGCAGGGCAGGAAGGAGTGTCCACGGACTGGAAAATACTGGTAGATTTTCCGAAAACGCTTGTTTTGAGCAAGATACAAAAAAATCTTACAACTGTGTGATTGCGATTCAGTCCTGGACAACCGTCCGAAATAACATGAAGTTGCTGTATCTCAAGTGGCAGTTTTTGGATGTAATCATAAATGAAGTTACAAACTTCATTCGGCCTTTCAGAGCTTGTCCTTCATGATATGTGTAGAAATGACCAGTTCCACTCCTCAAGTCACGGATCTCGAATCCGTAGAGCCATAACTGGCGAGAGTAAATAAAACATTTCCTGAACAGGTATCACCGGTAGTGGCATATTCTGAATGTAGTCAAAAACTATAGCACCAACATCTTTTCGTTCTTGGCACAAACCTTCAATTTCCTTGACTTTGCTATAAAACTTATTAGCTCTTCATTTGTGTACCATCATTTCTCCTGCAGCGACTCGTTTCGCATTATAAATGAGAAAACGATCTCTCAACTTTAAACTGAGTTGTTCACATACGCCACAAACATCAACCTGTGGCCTGCCGAATCTCAAATTGAAATTTTTTTTGGAAAACTTCAAGTAGAATTCGAACTTGACCTTCTCTTTTTCTTCTTAATATATTTTTTTGTGAAAAGGTCATGCATAGCCTTCAAATTCAGAGAGGCGTCAAGGTAGTGAACTTTTTTGGAACTATAATTAGAAACCTTCGTGGGAAATGACTCTTTGTGACATTTTATTTTAGCAATTGTTTCATGTGATAGAACATGTGGTCTATTGTTATGCTTTCCGCGCAAATCTTTGGGAGTATGTCCAGAAATCAATAATCGATTCAGGCGTTGAAGACGCAAATTTGTCATTGAATGCAAACTCAAAAAGCAGTTTTACAAACTGGAAGTCTCTCTGAGCCGCTTAATACAAAATACGAGAACGTTGTGGTCCTATTCTTCTGCTTGGTCCCAACTTTAGGACGGCTTCGTGCTATTTTATGAGCGTCCATTAGGCCAGGCCGAAATGTATCTTGTTCGTCTTTAGAACCTCGTTGATATAAATGAGTCAAAATAGATAGTTTTTTTGCTTCACTTGTATCGGACATGCACTTCTTCTTGCAGCTGCAGAAAAAACAGTTTTGTAATTCCAGTGTTGAAATTTATACACCTTAAAAACTTACGTGCAATCTGATCCGGTAACTATTTTCTCTTCTAGTTTTCCTTTTTCAGTGACATACTGTTCTCCAGGAAGACGGGCTCAATTTCTCGCAGTCTTTTTCCAGGTTTGAGGACATCTTTTACGTTAACATTCTTTTCTTTCTTCATATGAACTATGATCTGAGCACTTACTACTGGACATTATGCAAGTATTCGATGATATTCGACACTTGAGACAAACGACAACGATAACACCTTTTCATAATAATGAAGCAATGAGGTTAGAAATTCATATTTACGACGATGCATGTTAAACTCTAGTGGCCAGAACTTCATAGGATATTGCGTCAAAGAACGATATAACTCCAGGAGTTTTAACGTTCTTCCCCTCAATATAATAATAGGCAGTCTCAAAATTGCATATGTGGTGTGATTTATATTGTTATTCAACTCTTCGGGAAGCGCAACGTTCAGAAGTAAATTTGGCTACCTCAGATAAAAATGGATTATTTTTGAGTTATACTCTTTTTCCACTCACCGATTCAATTGTCTGGCCGACATATATAAAAATGGAGCATCAGAATTTACGTAAAGTTCGGTTATTACTTTGAAAGCTTTAAAGCGTCTGCAAAGCAATACGGCCGACGGAAAGTGTCTGGGAGTATTGGCGACTTATTTTTGAGGACATTGCCTAAAATATACGTGAAAATTAGCTTGGGGAATTTAGGTGAGGTAAGTAATGTCTCTATCTACCTTGATTACCTGATACCTGAGAACTGGCCGTCTAAGAAAGCTAAGTCAATCCTAGCAGGTAGACATGCGTTCTTAGTACATACTAACACTACTCAATCGTCCACATTTCGTTCGTCAGAAAATAAGTGACGTCTGGTGGCCCTGGGATCTCGGACTATTTCGTTATAAAGTACAATAGATACCATTAGTTATCAAACAAACCATCATTTAAATATCCACCACGGAAACGCTGGCAGGAATGAAGTCGTTAAACTGAATTTCCCAGGACTCTTTCACACAAATCAGGTCGTATATTAGCAATTACTCACTCAACATTGATCTCTAAATCGTCTAAATTTGCTGGATGATTACTGTGAACCAATGACTTAATGTTACCCCAAAGAAAGAAGTCCAATAGAGTCAAATCGCAGAAACGGGCCAGATAATTTATCAGTCTCTTTCTTGAAATAATTGAATCACCGAATTTTGTTCTCAATAAAGTCATTGCGTCATTGGCAGTATGACAAGTGGTACCATCCTGTCGAAACCACATGTTCCTCAAATCAAGACGAACTAATTCAGGCCATCAAAAACCAGTCAACATTGAACGATAACGATTTCCATTGGCAGTTACCGCCTCATGAGCTTCGTTGAAAAATAAATAAGGTCCAATGACTCGTTCAGCATTAAATCCGCACCAAATAGTAAGTCTGTCAGAATGTAATGGCAGTTCTTGATATTCTTCAGGTTTATCACGACTTCAGATACGGCAATTCTGCTTGTCAATATAACCGTTTTACCAGAAATGAGCCTCATCGCTGAGAATGATTTTCTTATGGAAATCTGCATCATTTCCGATTTTTTCTGAG
The DNA here is from genome assembly GCA_034642435.1 of Megalocaria dilatata. NCBI lineage: Eukaryota > Metazoa > Arthropoda > Insecta > Coleoptera > Coccinellidae > Megalocaria > Megalocaria dilatata. Next base: position 83,210,045 of record CM067854.1, read on the forward strand.
CGCGAGTAACTGAATACACGACGCTTTAAATGATCTGTTGGTTTGAGTTCTTCGGATAAAACGATTTTGTATGGATGTAAACCAAGGTCTTTCCGTAAAATTCGCCATAAAGACGTCTGGGAGATGCCTAGTTCTTGTGAACGTCGAGAAATCGTTAAATTTTGGTCTTCATGAACACATTGACGTATGGCAGCAATATTCTCCTCACTTCTAGCATTTCTTCGTCTCAGTGGCACTGCAATATCATAAAGTATAAAATGTTAAAGCACGTAAAGTTACAGTTACAGATCGCGATTTTTCATAATGAATTTGGATTATTCGTAAACGTTATTGGACTGTGTCGCTTTCTACGATAAAATGGTAGATATTGGTAAATAAAACTGTCAATGAAGCAAATGAACAGTGGCTGCCATGTGTGAGTACTGTCAATTTAAAAATGGGGCGTTTCCACTGAAAAACTTTATGATGAAATTATTTTATGAAGTGATTGTGGAAATGTTAACGTTGATTGAAATTTTGATTTGAAATGCCTGGTTATATTTCGCATTGCTGAGATTCTTTTTGTATTAGGAAGGATTCTTACTGAATAAATTTTTAATCTATTCGATAAAAAAAATCAAAATTTTTGGTATCTATTATTTCTTCAATTTGATTTGAATATATAAACACTATTTTTAAATTTAATCGTGCAGTCTTAGAAGTTTGCTTTGCTATCGGGATGCAACCAAAAATGCACGCATGTGTTCTGTTGGATATGATTGATGCCAAGATACGATGACAATATACATTCAGGAAAAAAGAACTGGCTTTCACCTCATTCTGTGGATCCCCTTCAGTGGTCTGTCGATGCAAGCATTCTTGACGCGCTCTCTAAAGGCCGATTTACATCAGACGAGCGAATGCTCATTCTATCCCCACTTTATCGAATTCTCTTAGCAATTTTATTAAAAAAAAAATTCACACCGTTTTTATGTTCCACAATTTATTCAGAATCCTGACACGTCTTTCGGTCTTTAGACCATCTTAAATGGAGTACAGAAAGGAACTAAACTTGACATTGAAAAGGTTATTACACTTAAGACATCTGTGTATTTTTATGGCGCATGGAAATAACAGAATCCAATGTAGGTGTGTTGCCAAAGAGTATTTGGGAATTTCTTGAATTCGCCTTTTTCTTAATGGCTCCTTTTGATTGAAAAAATCTCCAAATAGTCCATCAATTTACCCTTATTAACATTATATAGTAATGTGACATTTTTCTCATTAAAAAGGGATTATTTTCTATACAATGTTCTGCAAAACCGGTTGATTTCTGGTTTTTCAAAATAGACATCCTATGTTCTTTGATTCTATTTTGTGAACATCGGCCTGTATGTCTTATATATGTAGCATTACAATCATCACATTCAATTTGATAAATCACCGATTCGGAAAAGTTTAGGTTACTTTCCTTATTGTTCACCAACATCTGATGAATCCCCGATTCGGAAAAGTTGAGGTTACTTTCCTTATTGTTCACCAACATCTTAGCTAAATTATTTCTATTTACTGCCAAAGAATTAATTCCCATTTCATTAAGACCATTAGAGATCGTACGGCTGAAACCTTTTGAATAAGCCATTGAAAACTATAATACGTGTCAGGATTCTGAATAAATTGTGAAACATAAAAACTGTATGAATTTTTTTTTTCTTATAAAATTGTTATAATGTTTCACCTAGAGCCAACCGCATACGCCATTCATATAAATTCTCTTAGACAGATAAAGAGATGAGGAGCATTCTTTCGTTGTTCTATCTGCAAAGATTCTATGGATTCCCGGGCCGGTTACTTCAAAGGCGTTTTGTGTTCTAGCGATTTGTTTAATGCCTATTTTTGGGCAAAAATTTTAGTTCTCGTTCTTGCTCGCTGATATTTTGTGTGAACGCTGCAAAAGTTTACACTAAAAGATCAACAGAGAATGTTCTTGTTCTAGCTCTTTCTCTTTGTTTGTTTCATTTAAACCCACCTTAACCTTGTACATTTAATTCCGATTGTTACACATAAAAGAATGTGTTGATAACCACGCTCGGCCTGCGATATAATTCCATCATGAAGTAAGAGAAATGGTAATCTATAAATTAAACTATTAGTAAAACTCTACGGTTAACCTAAATTTTGGTGAAAGTTGTAATGTTCACGAAAATGAAATTTCAGTTTTTATATATATATTCTGGGCTTAACAATATGGTATATCACATATTAGTGCCGTCTACCCAGTCCTCTTCTCCAAGCCTCGCGATCCTGTGTCAGTTCCACGTTCAACTGTCTCTGTTCCATAGATTGGTGCACTCCCTCATTCCAAGAGCGTCTCGGTCTTCCTCTTTTCCTCCGTCCTGGTGGGACCCACTCAAATAACCGCCTCGGCCATCGATATTCGGGCATTCTCATTAAGTGTCCAAACCATCTTAGACTTTGGATTTCGATTCAGTCTATTACGGTTTCTCTGGCCTGTAACCGATCCCTTATGCTATCATTAGTGACATGTTGTAGCCTTGATGTTCCTGCACTTCGTCTCAGATAGTCCATCTCAACTGCGTTCAGTCTGCGTTTTAGGTCAGCGTTAATGGTCCATATTTCACTGCCATAACACAGAGTCGATTCCACCATCGTTCTTCCTACCCGTATCTTCGTACGATTGGAGATTCCTCTATCCCACCACAAAGAGTTCTCAATAATCTTTCTTGCCCCTTGAATTCTCTGTTTTATCTCGACTCCACCAATGCCATTTCTGTCAACGACCGCACCTAAGTACTTGAACTGATCTACTTGTTTAATTTTCGTGTCTTCGTCAATGAGCACCTCAAAACTTGCTTCACTGTTTACGACCAGATATTCGGTCTTTTTCAGATTCACGCTCAGGCCCCATTGTTCATATTCCCTGTACAATCTTTTGATCATATATTCAATATCAAAAGAATCCTGTGCTAAGATGACCTGATCGTCTGCAAAGCTCAATGAGTATAATTTGTGATCCCCCACAGGTATACCCATCTCTCCGCAGCTCCTTTTCCACCTAGCCAACACCACCTCGACATAAAGGTTGAACAACAGAGGTGACAAACTACATCCCTGCCTCAGCCCCTTTGATATATTAATTGGCTTTGATAACTGTTTGCCAATTCTGATAGAGGCAGTATTATCTCTGTACATTTCTTGGACAATCAACAGCATTTGTTTATTGATCTTCAATATTTTCAATGCTTCCCATAGTTTCTGCCGGGGAATAGTATAATAAGCCTTTTCCAAATCAACGAAGACCATGTGTACCTCTTCTCCTGTCGATATTCTTTTCTCTGCCAGTTGTTGTAGCACAAATAGGTTGTCCACACATGAGCGTCCCATTCTAAATCCAGATTGCTGTTCACTTATGCTACTGTCCATCTCTTTGCTGAGTTTAGAGCTTAAAATTTTACCATAAAGGCGGCTCAAGCTGCTGGTAATGCTGAGGCCTCTGTAGCAATTGGGATCCCTCCGGTCTCCTTTTTTGAAAACCGAAACCAGGTAGGCATGTTTCCATTCTTTTGGGGTTGTTATCGTATTAAAGCATCTATTCAAAAAAGTGGTCAGTCTTTTGACTATTTCTGTACCCCCATATTTGACCAACTCTATCGGTATATCTCCAGGGCCGGGAGACCTTCCATTCTTCATTCTCTTCAGTTGTTGCTGCGTTTCTTCTATAGTTATTGTCATATTAGGGTTATGGTGATCATGGCTATATCCTTCTTCTGCTTCATTCCTTGCGTAGTCTCTGTTTTCAGTTAAAAGCGTTTTGTAATGATCTTCCCAGTCCTTCATGTTAATTATATTCAGTGTTTTATGTGTCTCGTTGGTTTTGAGTGATCTAATTGTTCTCCACACTTCCGTTGATTGTGCTCCACCTATATAGTTCTCGATTTGGTAACACTTTTCCTCCCAGAATCGGTCTTTAGTTTCTTTTATTTTCTTCTTCAGTTCTCTATTCTTGCTCTTATATATGTCACGACTGTTTTGATCTTTATTTGCTAACCAGTTATTAAATAAGTTATTTTTATCCTCAATTAGACTCCTTATTTCCTCTGTAAACCATGGAGGTTTTCTTTTCAATTTTCTGGCTGGCATTGGTCCCAGAGCTTGCATTGCAGCTGAGTGTAGTGCTGCTTTTATTTTTTCATATTCAGTTTCCACGTTTTCATTTGGCGGTCTCGTTCTAAGCTCTTCTGCTAATCGACTTTGATATAGGGTTCCTATACTTTCCTGCTGTAATAGGTATAGATTCAATATCTGTTCTTCAGGTAATTTCTGTTGTTCTTCATTGTCCGGATGTTTACTCATTTGCTTCCTAACAAAAGGACATACTATCTTAGCCTCCACCATGTAATGATCGGATCCACAGTTTGGACCTCTTTTCACTCTGCAATCTTGCCATTCGAATCGACATTTCTGTTTACATATGAAATAATCCAGAACAGAACAGGTTTCCAACCTTGAAAGAATTTTCTCGAAAAATCGTGATTTTATTTAACTCACCTCACTGATTTCTGGATCTTCCGTTTCGAATTGGAAGGACTCACCGGATGATTTGATATATTTTTGTCTATTCCAAAGTCTTGAAATTGATGATAAATATTCTGCTAATATTAAGATATAGCACATCTTGAATCAATATATATTTTTCTTGTCTCCGATGATAATAAATAATGATAATATGTTGATTGATGAACTTCAAGAAGCCTAAAGTAGATATAATTAATTGATTTCTACCAATAAACATGTATAGACGACTCACAAAGCGCCAAGCTCGTATCCGTGCTCTTTACTAATGTAATTTATTTTTCGATTATACTCGGAATTAGACAATATTCAAACAGGAACGATACTTTCATTACGGAGGTAAATTTGATATTGATTTTTATTTTTATCGTCTATTTATATATTCCGTTTTATTGAAAGAATTCTACGTAGGCGCTGGAATTTCGATATTTCTTTAAAATTATAATTTTATATTTATCTCTCTCTATAGGATCATTTTCGATGCCATTTCTTCATCAAATTTTATTCCAGAATTTTTCCACATTCTCTAATGTCTTTCATAGAGAAAAGTGTAGATTTACTACCCATATTTAAATTTTTTCTTGTTCCATTAATTTCACCGAATATTTCCTCTGAAATAATTTCAATGATCTCTTTAAATTATTGCTACCAAGTGTTCCGTTCGAGGTTTTTTCTGATATTTCTTGGCAAAATTTTTCTTCAACTCCTAGATGAATATTGTTTTTGAAACCAATATCCTATGCTACACCACCAATGATGCTAATTTCTAAGTCAGTTTTACATTTCTAACTGATTCTATGATTTGGTGGGCCTGAGGAATGTAAATAAAACACATCTAACACATTTGAATGTAATTATTTAAAATGATAGGGAAAAGGCTTTTTATTTGATAGAAGGAATATAACAAAATTTAAATATCAAAACAGATTTAATCGGTCAGTCATATAATTTTAAAAGTTTTTCGAATAATTTTTTTTTTCAATTAAAATTATAGAAGACTTGTCAGTCTTGTTTAATCTGTCGATTAAATCTGTTTTAATATTCAAATATTGTTATAATTCATCTAACAAGTAAAGAGCCTTTTTCTATTATTTTATTTTATACATAATATATAATTATATTTGGGCTTGAATAAAAATCTCATTATGGAATGTCAAGTGGTTTAAAAAAAACCTTATAATACCTCACATCTTTCTTAAAGTTTTGTGACGATCATAGAATATCTTAGATTTTAAAGTTGTTCAAAGCGATGATTCCAGGGACTTCTAGGTGAGTGTTATTTGTTGTTGGTTTATTTTACTTTTTAAATATGAATTAGGACCGATGAGGACCCAATCGGAATTTTAATTATTTTTTGAAGCTATAATGCATGTTTTGAGAGATTTTTGAAATAACTCATTAAAATATTCGAACATATCAAATATTTCAAATAAATTATATTTTCTGAGAAGTTCTTAAATTATGTTTTGTATTTTTGGAACGGAATTAGTTTTCATAATTGTGAGATAAGAAACAAAGTTTTTTCTCCTTCAAATATTTATCTATTGATTTTAATTGATAATTTATATTTGTTAGTTTATTTATTCCATTTGATTTTGTATATTGAGTTTTGATTTTATAAGTCTATTGAATAAAAGCTCTGCTTATAAGACATTAATATAATTCTAAGAGTTTTTTTAATGAAAATTTTTTTAAAATTAAAATTGTAGAAGACTGACAGATTAAATCTGTTTTGACATTCAAATTTTATAATTATATAAGTTTTCATATTCAAAAGGATAATTTTGGTACCTTTTCATAATCATTCTCATAAATCGAACTTCACCAATGTTCTTCGTTCAGAAGTGGTGAAGTTAGATTGACGAGTAAACCTAGGTTTACCAGGGTAAATTGCGGAATACCTAGGAAGCGTCCGAAATATAACGGAAATTATACCTATTTCTGGACTTTACCCGGCTAAATCGCATTCCACCCATTTTCACTGGGTCAAAGTAGGGTGTAGGAATTATTATTACGCATCTCTCACCACGTGCAGACAGTTAGGAAAATGGCAACCGAAGGGAAAGAACGTGCGCGTTTGAGACAGCGTCTTAATGAAATTTTCATTGGATTAGTGTCTTCGAAAAGTGAAAAGTTTTTTTTTCAGTAACAAAATTTGTTCAAATACATGCATTAAAACCGAAAAGGGCTGGGGAGGTTGCTGAAAACCTTATAGACATATTCTGCATTTTTGGTGCTCCATCTATACTACAACCAGACAATGGCCGGGAATTTGCAAACCGTGCCATTGAAGGGTTATGTTCCATGTGGAGTGGCCTCAAAATAGTACATGGCAAACCGCGCATCAGTCGGTCACAAGGCAGCGTGGAGAGAGCACATCAAGATATACAAAATATGCTCATAACTTGGATGGATGATAAAAACTGCAAACGATGGTCAGAAGGTGTGACATTGGTCCAGTTAATGAAAAACGGAGCATACCATGATGGAATAAAACGAGCCCCTTATGTTGCCATTTTTGGACATGATATTAAAGTAGGCCTATTTACATCAGCTTTTCCAAAAGAAGTTATTGAAAATCCACGAACCGAAAAAGAGTTTGAGAGAGTCGTCAGGGAATTTGGTGGGGTGATGAGTCTCAACAAGAGTAAAACAAAGACCAGCCAATGTATAGTGAATCAGAAATAGATATCCCGCAAAATGATACAATTGAAAGTGACAACCTGCCCGAAGGTATTACTGAAAGTGACAATGAAGAAGACAATATCAACAATAATAATGGAGGAAACGCCAATAATATAGAAACTTCAGAAAATCAGACCAAACGTGCAGATTGTGATGAGCCTTGTAAATCAATTAGATGTGAACTCTGCTCGTGCCAAAAAAATATACTTTCAAAAAAACAAGAAGCAAAAAACAATTATAAAATCAAGAAAAGAAAATGAAAACCTTATCTGAATCGAAATTCCCTCCATGTTCCGTTGGAGATACACTCAGAGCAAAGGTTTCAGATGTTGATCGAGGCAGGGGCGATTTCAGTAACATTTTCATGACAGTTATCGAGAAAACTGACGACCATTTTTATAAACTGGAAAAGAAGACAAACTATCGACAAAATGTTCTCCAGGAATGAATTTTTTGCGTGTAGTGAGAAATTTATAGATCTGGAAAAAGTTTTATCGGAAAAAAAAGTTCACGACAGCTTGCAAATGAACAGTCACTTTTAGGTCAAGGTTATAAACGTTGTAACTGTAAAGCAAAATGCGTCACCAACAAATGTAAGTTAGAGCTAGTGCAATTTTTTGTATTAGGAGTACAAATAAGTTTCCGCCGTTTTTTAACACAAATTGAATATTTATTATAGAAGAACGATGTGAGACTGCTTGCTGAGTGACTTTTAATGTTAGAGCAAGTTCTTTTTGTGTTTGAGATGAATCTTCCTCCAATAATTCCTCCAATTCAGCATCCTCGTAAATTTTTGGCCTTCCACTGCGATCTTTGTCTTTTACGTCGAAATCACCGTTTTTAAACTTTTGAAACCACTCTCGACACGTTCTCTCACTCAAAGCACCCTCACCGTATGCTTCTATGAGCAATTGATGCGCCTCAGCAGCAGATTTCTTTAAATTAAAGAAGTAAACTAATATTTTCCGCAAATGACGCTTACTTGGCTCAAATTTTGACATTTTCAACTCATAAAAATTATATTTTACCAATAAAAAATCAATGATATTAATAGGGTATGTTGTTCTTGAATGTCCAAACTATTTTTTAAGCCGGTTAACATCTGCGAAAGCTAACCGAAACTCCGTGCCGCGCCATCTACAATAAAACGGCGGAAACTTATTTGTACTCCTGATATATCTAAATGTCACGGCAGCTCATCTTGCTCGAACAAATGAATTATAGTATTTTTACTTTGATAGAACACAGTTTTTATGTTTTCATCTATATTGGTTGATTGACTTTTAAGAAATGAACTTTTCAAAAATTTCCGTCCTAGTTTTTTTTGTTACACCCAACTTTATTCAAGTGAAAATGGGTGAACGCGGTTTAGCCGGGTATAACGTCGGTTATATTTTAGACTTTACCCACGTTTCCTAGGTATTCTGCAGTTTACCCGAGTAAACCTAGGTTTCTCGTCAATCTAAGTTTACCCATAACATATATATTTTATCCATTTATCAGATTGCTATATTTAGTCCTCAAAAATGTTACATCCTTTCTGCTTGTATGCTTTCAGATAGATTAAAATTATTCGTGCTCCCTGAAAATTCTTCGGAGACTGAGGTTGGTCGACAATTCTCATTTGACTCTTCTGATTTGACTTCTTGCATTTTGTTTGGACATATCTAAGCCTTGCTTGTGCCACTTTCTCCATCTGTCGAAGGCATTTCATTCGGTGGACCACGACGAGTTATTGATACTGTTAGAGGACTATGACATTTCTGGAGTAATACTGAATTGGTTGAGGACTTTCTTGACTGGAAGAACCCAATGTGTTCAAGTGGAGGATGCGATGAGTTCATTCATTCCAATTGTTTCAGGCGTGTCCCAAGGTACAATACTTGCCCCCTACAACATATCATTCACACCAACTCAGTGTTCACCCTCCCGCTCAGATGTAGGATAACTTCATCTGCTGATGATACTGCAATATTCCTTGAGGCCAAGACCTGGACAGGGTTGGAATCCCTAATGGAACATGTGTTAGGAATGATTGAGTATTTTCAATCGAAAAATTTGACAGTCAACTACGCAAAGTCTGTTTGTTTCGTTTTCGAATTCTGTAGCATCTGGCCCTTTATTCCCATCACTTAAATTAGATGAATAGAGTTCTGTACGAGCAGCAGATTCTGTGAAGTTTTTGGATGTTATTTTAGACAAGCATCTCAGGTGAAATTTATATATAGATAAGTAGTTAAGAAACTGCGGATGATCATAGCGAAATTCAAGATCCTCAAAAGTTTCTGTCACTCAAAACTACTAACGACAGTTTATTTGGTGCTGGTACAACCTCATCTGTCATATGGTTTGCTTGCCTGGAGTGGTGTTGGTAAATCCCACCTATACGAATTGGAAATTGTTCAAAAATGGATTTTAAAAATAATAAATAATAAACCTTGCAGATAGCCGACTGATGACCTCTTCAAATTGGCTGGGGTTATGGATGTGAAAGAGTAGTTTTTTCGACGTTTGGCCGTCCATCAGAGAAAAAATTTGGGGTTAGCACATTTCAACGAGCATGCATATGGTACCAGGACAAGAGGTTAATCAGTTGTGATGTGGGTGGTGTATCGGATGCGACAAAGATTACATGTGTTTTTGGCTGCTCGTGTGTACATTTATATTCCCCGCGATCTTAAGTTGACAGGTACCTTGAGAAATTTCGAGGTGAATATGAAAGCATGAATATTGAGTCAACCGAGGCAACATGATGCGAATTCACTGATGTTTTAAGATAGACGCAGTTGTTTCGTATTCATTATTTTCATTGAGTGTATCCTCGAGAAGCTTTTTCTTACCACAAGTTATAACTGTACTGATTTGTTTGTAGTATAGCATTGAACACAACTTTGCCAAACTAGGTTTTTTCTTTCACGAAATCAACTTCGGAAATATTCTGTTTTTTCTTTGGAAGATTCGTTTGTTTTTTGTCTGATATATTAGAAGAAGTTATTTTTTGCCGATTTTTACTTTCTTGCATCTTATGGAAATAAAAATAATTATTACTATTATTATTATATTTCTGTGATTCTCCTCTGCTCCAGTATTCAACATCTCATTTCTTTCACAACTCCACAGTAGCTCTTCATCCGAACATTTATAATTTTACCACTCATCAGTTCTTTATTCAACTTGTGATTGACTTATTGATTGTACAAAGTTGAAAGCATTTTTTTTTATATTCCCTAATACAGATTCAGAGTCAGAGAAGATCAGTGCTTTCTGTAAATATTCATTTTGGTTGTATAATGAAGTCATTCTTTTGGATTCCTCCATTACCTGAAAAGCCAAGAAATATTTGAAATATTTTCCATATCGTTTTTCACTAGGAGACCACAGATCATCTTCGTCTGGAAATTCATATCAGTCACATAAAATAATTTATCATTTAGTTATAAGTATTTATTGTTTTCTGTAGATATATACAGAAGTAAATACAAGAACAAACCAACAAACGATTTGTAGCCAATTTAAAGTAGTATATTGTTACAAACATTATAAAATAGTTCATTAAATTCCCATAATGCATCGCAGCATTTATTTATTCGCAGAGACAAGCGTATTACCCTCAAGTGATTTCACGGATAACCATTGATTAAAGTGTGTTCTCTAGAGTGAACATCCGAGGCACTCTCTTGTTTTGCTTACCTGTTAGCCATGGGCTTATTGCACGTGAACTTGATGTAGATTTGGAGATTAAGCATAAGTTTGACAGAAGCACACATGTCAACTTGATGGAGAAATCCTTGTCTGCACAAATAGCAATCTCGAATTCATTCTCCAGTGACGTCCAGACTGTCGAATCCCGTTGGGTCTACGCGATTCTGACGGACTATTTCCGGTCTGAACGGAAATCGACATGGCGGCTTCTGGCGTGATCGCTCTGGCACTAAATTTCTGGCCTAGCGGTCTGGCAATTAGAACTTAGATTCAGTCACGTAATTCATTCAATTAATTTGATTTGTTCCCGGTAGGGAATTTATCCAGGCTTGAACGTTATATGGGTGAACTATCCCTGGTGATTTGTGGTGTTTAAGGACTGATGTTTGAGTCGTGTGAAATTTGTCTGAGTGCAAGGGTATTTCCAAACAGAAGCAATGCAATGAACATTATTAATCTATTAATGCACGTTCGTACCAGAGCGCCATCATTAGTAACAAATGTCGATATTTTACGAAATTTGGGCTAAAAATATAAGATAATATTGGATTCAAATTTCGTGGAAGAATTCAATTTTCAATAATTTGTCAAAGACAACCATCGAAAACATGACATTTGTAATAATAGTTTTATGAAAACTTTCTCCATGTAGAACGAATTCGAATAAATCTTGATTATGATGACAATATTTTATTGAAGCCAAATGAACATTTGAATATACAAAAATATCTCAATGAAACGAGGTATTAAGTAAATCGAGGACAATGTGGTTTTACAATGAAAAAAATGAATATGTTTGGATATCGCTATATCTATTTATTTTTATCTATTTGTCCCAGGGATACAGACAGCCTCTTTGAGAACAGCGCTTTTAATTATTTACCCAACAGCAAATGGTTGGACGGTCCCCAAAAACCAGACAATTTCTTTCCTGGCCCTCGTTTCGAACTCTTAACCTTACGATTATGAATCCGATATCTAAGCCACAAGACTACCGCCGCTGTAATATAATATGATAACATTGCTTCACGTTAGAAAAGATTTGCCAATAAAAGTAATTCTGAAGTATTTTCTAACCCAGAATATTAAGTTTCATGAAAAAATTCCAATATTAATTGATTTGATTTATGCACGAAAGTATTTTTTCATTTGACATAATAAATAGAAGAGAAAATTTGATCCTTTCTAATTCGATAAATAACGTCATAACGTTTCAAAAATAATTTTGAAGGCTCTGAGTCAACCTAGGGAACAAGTCAATATATATTATCATATAATTTTATGTCTACTTAGTGAAAGTTTTAATTTAGACGTAAGAAGTAAAACCTAAAATTCTGAAAAAACTCTTAGCATAGTTTATAGCCATTACTCTCAGTATATATATTTATTTTTATTTATTCCGTAGGTTTGCAATCAGGAACGCGTTTCAGTTCTTAATACAACTTACAGCTGCTAGAAAATTATTAAGTCATTTCAGCCTGTTCATGAAAATATTATAATAAGGAAGAACCTGAGATGTCATCACAGAACATTGACACCTCGTGTCACCCCACATTGACATCCCAAGGGGACATTTATAACACAATTTAAATTCCTCCCTGACTCAAACTAATTCATATATAACAAATTATTTACTTACAAGTATCTTGAATTCTAGTGTGATCCAAACGTATTCGTAGTTTAATATTGACCGCCATCGTGATATCCGCATTATTAAACCAACGTGTCGCTCTAGTGTCATTCCAGCCACCCGTTTTGAATCAATATGATGGCCAGAACACTACTGAATTCCTCACTCGAAAAGCTTCTGATGGATCTTCTCAGGAGATCTTCGAGTATCGGGATAATTATAGTTTGGGGAAGAAAAAATCCATTATTTCTTCGGTTGATGGCTGTAGTGATAGATTCCTTGTTAAGTATCGATCAAACCATTTCAGATTTATGCTCCTTGTCAAGGCGACATTTTACACTAAAACAATGATCTTGTTGTTTTTTGCTTGGTCCATTCAATTGTGAGTTACAGAGTGTTAAAAATGGTGGTCAACAAAGGGAAACTTGGGTACATTTTACAGTTTTCCTTTGACAAAGGCGAAAGTGCAAGCCAAGCGGATGAATTTGTGAATAGTGTTCATGTTCCCTATACTGTAACAGATAAAAACTTATAATTTCAATTTCATTGATTCCATTCCGGTATTTTTGGTGTTTTACTAAGAACTTGATTTTTTATCATTCTACAGAAGGTATGTAGCGTTGATACTCTTAGATGAAGACACCCCATATTGTCCATTTCTATGATGTTGTAACGGAAAATGCTCTAAACAAATGGAAGGAATGAATATAATCGAGAAAATACCATAAAATAAAATGGCCTTTTACTTGATAGAAGAAATATAACAAAATTTGAATATTAAAACAAATTGAAATATGTTTATCTTCTACAATTTTAATTTCAAAAAAAGATTTTTATTCAAAAAACTTTTAGAAATAAATTTATGTCTAACAAGCACCGCTTACATTTAATAGACGTATATAATCAAAACTCAATATATAATGTCAAATGGAATAAATAACCCAACAGATATACGAAAGTAATTAAAATTAATAAATAAATATTTAAAGGAGAGAAAATTTTGTTTCTGGTCTTACCGTTAAGAACACCATTTGCATTTTAAAAACATAAACACACTTAAAGGACTTCTCAAAGAATATAATTTATTTGAAATATTTGATATATTTAAATATTCGAACAAATTATTTCAAAAATCTCTAAAAAAATGTGCACTATATCTTCAAAAAAGAAATATAATTCTAGACAATCCCGTGTTCAGTCCTCTTTTTACATTCCAAATATCAAAATCATAAACATAACCTATATCACTCACGTGTTAAAAGACTTAAGCTTCGAATACAGATCAACTATATAATTCAAGATTGATCTATTTTCTAACAAAATCAAAGAACAGTAGAGTTATTTTAAGGTTTATTTAAATTAATTGACATTCTCTAATGAGATTTATTGATGCCAAAATATAATTATATATTATATATAAAATAAAATAGAAAGGCCTTTTACTTCATAGAAGAAATATAACAAAATTTGAATATTAAAACAAATTGAAATATGTTTATCTTTTACAATTTTAATTTCAAAAAAATTTTTATTCAAAAAACTTTTAGAAATAAATTTATGTCTAACAAGCACCGTCTACATTTAATAGACGTATATAATCAAAACTCAATATATAATGTCAAATGGAATAAATAACCCAACAGATTTACGAAAGTAATTAAAATTAATAAATAAATATTTAAAGGAGACAAAATTTTATTTCTGGTCTTACCGTTAAGAACACCATTTGCATTTTAGAAACATAAACACACTTAAAGGACTTCTCAAAGAATATAATTGTTTTAATATTCAAATGTTGAGAAAATACCATGTGAAATCGTATAAAATTACTGTTTTCGTCGCAGGTCAGCTACTCTTTCAGTTAATGGAGGAGGTGATATCATCCATCTGAAATGTCATGGAGGTTGGAAAAGTTCTTCTCCAGTCGAGAGAAACATTAAAGAAAGCATTAATAATAAAACTGAAACGCACAGAAAATCTTGGGTAAAGGTGAATCATCTTAAGTGCATTGTGAATCACTAACAAATGATTGCTGAATTAATTATAACAAATTTCAGAAATTACTATGTTTTACTACCAATAAAAATAATAAATCAGACAAGAGTTGTCTGATGATGGGATAGTTCATTTCCCGAAACTCGAGTCACAAGAAAATGTGTAAAATATATTTTTATTGGTAGTAAAACATAGTAATTTCTAAAATTTGTTTCAATTATAATCAACTACCAAATAGTAACGGCTGAAACAATTCAGTATCTGATTGTTGAATTACTAACAATGGCGGAACATGCAATTTCAATCTCATCTAGACTGTCTTCAGCGTCTGGAATTGGCATAAAGAATTGTAAAAACTGTACTTTTAATTTTCTTTCATTAAAGTGAATAAATTCTCGGAGATATGTGAACTGCTCGATTGTAGAAAAAATCTTGTGTGTAATTCGAGCGCAAATTCTTTGTCGATTTCCAGAAATTGACAGACTGTCTCTTTCAATCGTATCATTTTGCCCTCTTAATACACAAAGAGCTATTGAAGCCTTATTATTGCTATGTATCATCAAATGCTTGTGAAAGATAATTTCTATCAAAGTTTTCATTTCCTTAGTACACCAAAAAACTGTGAATATTGCTCACACTATTTTGGTACGTTACCATTTCAATACTCTTTTTCTATTTCACGAAAAGTTTCCTTTCCTAATTGGCCCTTATAGTAAGGATGTATCATCAAAATCCAAAGAGTAGTTCTGCGAGCTTGCGTGGGCAGCTAGGTCCCATTTCCCTGGGTATGACTCGAATATCGCTTTTGTGTGAAGATATTTTCATCGGTAAGCCTTCCCTATGATCCTTTCGTTCGATTGTAGCAGCTGATATGCCTCCCAATTGTCTCTGTACCTTGTCGTGGTGGAATGCTTGTCATGACTGAAATCCTAGTTTCATTATATGAAATGGAGGATAGGGAAGACTCACCCTCTGCCCATACTCCCAACTTCGGCTCCATTCATGGATCCTTAAGCTACTTATCCGCTGCGGTGTCGGAAATGGTCCGCTGGAGGAAAAAGGGAAGGCTACGAGGTTTTGATCAGGGTGGGATCTTGGAAGACTCGCCCTTTGCCCATACCCCCAACTTCGGCCCCATTTTTAGATCCTTAAGCCATCTCTCTACGATGTTTCGGAGCCTCGCTTTTAGCAGTCGAACAGCAACAGCAGTCCTTCGAGGTGGAGGATCTATGCTGGAAAGTCGTTATTTCTGTTGTTTCGATGCTTCGGGCTTTCGCAACAACCAAATAGGGACACTCTGCTCATGCAGCTGAGTGCTGGAGACGACATGGCGATTCGTTTGGGAGAGGGGAATGATCCGTTCTGGTTCCTACTCGGTTGTACTAGCGCAGATATACCACAAAAATCTCTATATTTGAAAGAGTAAGCTGAATCGTGCCTGAGGAAGGTTTGGACGGGATCCTTAGTATTGGAGGAAATTAAATTATTGTGCCCACAATTCTAGTTCGCCATCTCAACGTCAGAGATGACTGACAAGATGTTTTACAGTGTAGCGCTCAGATAAGGGCGGTGAATCCTACCATCAATGTATTGGTTGGTTCTTCTTCTGTTACAAGGCGATGCGGTTATCTAGTGTGTGAGCGTCTTCTTGGCTTGGCGAATGTTGGAAGAAAATAGTGGATATCGTCCCAAACATCAATACATTGGTGAATTTTCTGTGATAACAATTATCTTGCAAGATCTTCACCATTATTTCTTTGGCTGCTCTACTGAGACCCGGTTGGATCAAGTTATCAATTCTGTCTTTCATCCTCATAATGAGTTAGTTTTTATTTTCGAGTCGTGTGCATGCAACGTATATATGGTAGAACTCCTGGGTTTGTAATACCAATCCAATTTGATGACGTTTTGACATTCCTCAGTAACAAGCTTGTTCGGAAAGACGATAGACCTCTTGTTCTCGTGTTCTGCAGTAAATTTTGTGTGTTCGGTAATAAAACCTAAACAAACCACAACTGAACTCCTTACTCTCACAAGCTGTAAAGCTATTGGGGGACCTCTACAGAAGATCTAGGAGAATCAGGATGATATCCGTATCGAATGAATGGAACTCGTTTAGTATCTCCTCGATGCATTCTGCTGGGATACTCATTATAAGATTGTCAAAAGTTCTTTCATTATACTAAGTTGGAAAAAAAAATCATTATGTTTGCCTGAACTTCAAGACTTTATTTAACATGTTTCAGATTGTCCGATTTGGGTCAAGTATGCATAGTTTTGTCCTATAAATTATTGTCATTTTAAGGGTAATTTCATAAAGCCTGTCTCATAGAAGTCTTTCCCTTTTTTGGTGAAAAACTCTAGTCATCGGTTCTCACAATCTTGTCTTGATGGTAATTACTTATCAGTCAGAAAGTTATGCAATCCGAAAAAAAGATGATATTTGTTTGGTGCCAGGTCTGGACTATATGGTGGATGCATCAAAACTTTCCAACCAAACATCTGGAGTTCCTATATATGTGTGTGGCCTGAAGTTGCCCTGACCACTAGCTTCAACCGTTCCAGTTGTTGACAGTAGAGATATGAAATTAGTATTTGGCCATACAGAAGCAACTCATAATAAATTATTCCTTTTCAGTCACATCAAATGCACAAAAGAACCTTCCTGGCTATTAGTCCTGGTTTGGCCACGGTTTGATCTGCTTCACCGCGCTTTGATCATGATCGTTTTCGCACTATATTGTCGCCTGTAACCTATTTCTCTTCCCCCCAGTCACCATCCATTCAAGAAATGGGTCGATTACATTTGGTTTGGCCAAGGCTTCGCAGATGGAAAATACGATCGATCCTGGTTTTGGGTGATAATTGGCATGACACTCAAACATCGAGCTTCTTGTTGAATCGAACTTTGCGCAAATGAGTTAAAACTATTTTATCTTTGGCTACTGGGTTATGCTACGACTACTAATATGCCAGTCAACTTCGATTCGACGAGGTTTTCTGTGCCGTTTCAATTTTATTATTAATAATTTTTTCAATGTATCCCTCGGCTGTTGAACAACTTTTCCAACCTTCATGACGTTTCAGATGGATGATATCACCTCCTTCATTAACTAAAAGAGTAGCTGACGTGCGACGAAAACTGTGACCTGCATATAATTTATAATCTGATAATTTCACAGAACATTTTCGAATTATTTTCACTTGTTTAGAGTATTTTCCGTTACAATATCGTAGAAATAGACGATAAGGGATGTCGTCATGTGATGGTTCAACGCAACATACCTTCTGTAAAATGATAGAAAATAAAGTTCTTCACTATTAGTAACACTGAAAACACGACTTTTTCTTGTTTTTGAGTCAGGAATTTTTACTATTAATAGCGAATATTTGTCTTCTGTGGTCATTTTCACAAGTTCGTGTCGTCTACATGCACCGGAAACTCCCATAATTAATACAACCCGACAATAAAATATCTTATTGATATTTACAGTTCAATGAATAGTGTTATTTACTCTTCTTCTTAAAAATATTTCACCTGGCGCTTCACAGAGGAATCTGAACAATTCTATTTTGGTGAAAGTTCTTAATTTTTTTTTGTATCCTACAGATTGGCGCTTTAGGTATGCAATTAACTTCGTATATTGGCTGATGTCAATATTGTTTCTTAGAGATAACACAGATCTTAGCATTGAGTTCACAGACCAAAGTGTAGCAGAGTTCATAGTTTTAGCTTTTTCACTAAAGTAAGTCATCATTAGGTTTTCAGTGCACCTTCTAACTTTCCTTGAATGACACCATGTGCTAGTTCGTAATGCTTTTCATACTCAGCTGTGAGATATGTGATATATCTTCTTTCATCGAATGAAATTGAAAGGTATTTAGCTTCCTTCACTTTCTGTAATTTTGTTTCCTGAATGATTTCGTCGCAAACATCAATCAACTCATTTTGCACACTTTTACTGATGTATGTTGCGTTAGATTTAGAAGTTTAATTAATAAGAGTAGTCAACCTACTTCTCCCGCGACTTTTCTGGCAATAAGTTAAATGTCGCGATTTTAGCGGCTCTTGCAATTTCAGGTGGTGTTAATGAAAAATTACTACAATCATTTTCTTCTTCCATTTTTGCTGCTTCACGCTAACATAAGATGATTATTCAGGAAAGTTTTCACTCAAATGAAAGATGTCATTTACTCGTTGTCATTGGTTACTCTGAGCAATGCACATTTGATTTATAGTTAATAATTGGAGAGCAAGCGTTATTTTTATTTTTCATTACTCATGCGGGGAAAGTACTATGTTTGCGCTTGCTTTTGGGGTCGAAAAGGCGCTAATTGCCCACTTCACAATTACCACACGAGTTTTGAGTAAATTTAATGTCGATTTAAGTGCGACAAGTAAACTTCTCGCACGCAAATTTTCATTGGCACACGCAAATTGACGAAATTAAAATAAGACAGTCGAACTGTCACTACTAAATAAGTAAGGTTGGAATTTAAATAAAAGTATTTTATACTCCCATTATCCCCGCATTCGTAATAAAAAATAGTATGTGCAACTCGTGCGAGGTTGTCGATTGCCTACTCAAGCGAATGAGCTCGAACTTCACTCTCGTGGGCAATCGGCAACTTCTCGCACTAGTTGCACAATATACTATAGTCGCTTATAAGCGACAAAGTGACATTCCTCGAAAAAGATGACGTTTGCATTGTCAAATACGAGCGCAAATGTCTACTTTGGATATCGATCGTAAAAAAATGTATACTATTTTCCCTATAATATAGACAATCTACGGATATTCAACAAAAACTAGTTATATTTCCAACGTAAGAGGTCGGTTTTCAGACATTAATTAATCACTTAAATTCTCTCCTATAATCAAAGAAATTGATTCTTTGTCAAGACACCATAGCTATGAAATAATATAATAAAATAAAATAATTCAATTCATATTTGGTTGATATTTATAATCTGTATTTTCACACATGCCTCAGTTTTCAGATATTGATTCTATAATCTTATCCTCTTTTCGACATTTTTCAGTGGACTAGCCTAGTATTTTAAACATTGATCAACTAGTTGACTAGTTCATTGAAGTTCGCTTTTAAACAGAATATTAGAAAATGAATATAAGAAGATATATATTTTATTGATTTTTTTTATTTAGCTTCCAAATAACTTCCAACTGAGAATAATATGGGTAAGAAATTCAGATTCCTTTTCCGGGAAATGTGCTAACCATTCTTTGATAGGGAAAAAGAAGAAAAAAGACGTTTTTAAATTCTATGTGGAGAAATTTGTTATTTCTGAATATCCAATTGAACCAAACTTCTCTTGGATGATTCTTCTGAATGAATACGGTCAGTACTATAAGTTTTCTTTTTATTCTCAACTAGTTCACTGCCGCTCGTATATTTAATTATTCTATATATTTATAAGGTGAAACAGTATTTCTATTTTATTCAATTTATTTTTGAGAGATTTCTCAAGATATTATATATATATATATATATATATATATATATATATATATATATATATATATATATATATATTTAGTAGAGTTGATCCAGCCATTATCTGTAAATAAAATTCAAATTAAGAAAATCAAAGCCAAAATTAGGTACGATATCATTGCGTATATTTTGTAGTTCTGCCAAAGAGGGAAAATTACTCATCGATCTATATTCCAATTTGATGCAAATACATAATAAGCTTTTATGGTTCCGATCTGTTTAAACACTGACAGATGACGAATTTCCAGAGAATTCTAATTGGTTTTAAACTGAAACAGATAATTGAGTTTTTACGTGTGATTCATTTGCTTTGATTTTTAAAAGACGTACAAAAAATGTGTGTTGAATTTCAATAAATATTAAATGTAGAAAACGGTAATAATATGGTTCCATATCGATCTTTTCAGTTTTTGTATAACCATCAAATTTCGATTCAGTAAATTCGCCTTCCTGCACCTTTGATGTTTTCTAATACGAACGCAAAATCTGAATATGTAGTGTCCGGAAGATGAACTAGATCGGAAGTATAGACGTGAGAACAGTGTTTTTCATATTATAGGCCCTAGTTATATTTAAATTTTTTTATTTTGTACTGATACTCATGGATCTTCTATGAAAATCCCTGAATTACTCTAGCTTGTGCTTCCTTCGCCAAGATGCAAACCCTCATCGAAGACGAAAATCTGCTTACGAGTATAATGTTTTAACCATTATGTCAACCGTCGGTGATATTAGCCGGGTACCTATATTATTTCCAAGCTTGGATGTTTAATATATATAATACACTTCATATACCTTTACTGATGAATAAATATAAGATTAGTAGGAAAATTCATCCACTGGTGCATAAACTCAAAAAAGGATACATAAGTGATAAAATTCAAACTATTAGTCATGAACCAGTTATTAGTTATACATTATCATAATAAATAATAATAACATTCAATAATGTTATTAATCCTACAGATACTCATTGTTTTCTTCGATATCCGTGGCGTGGTGCACTACGAATTCGTTCCAGAGGGTCAGACGGTAAACACGGAGTATTACCCAGGCGTTATGAAACGTTTGCGTGAGCGTATCCGTAAGAAGCGGCCAAATTTGTGGGCGAACAACTCATGGATTTTGCATGACGATAACGCGCCTTCTCACCGAGCTACGATTGTGACTGACTTTCTCGCCAAAAACTCCACAAACGTGCTTCAGCAATCACCGTATTCGCCGGATTTGGCTCCCTGCGACTTTTTCCTCTTCCCAAAACTAAAATTGCCCCTTCGTGACACCCGTTTTGAGTCGATTGAAGCCATAAAACAAAATTCGGCGCGAGAGCTAAAGTCCATCCCGGAAAGCGCCTATAAAAATGTTTCGATAATTGGAAGTGCCGTTGGCATAGACGTGTTGGAGCAAATGGAGGTTTTTTTGAGGGCGACCCAATAAATTTTGACGATTAAATGTAAAAATGTTGTTTTAATTGAAAATTCCCTGTACTTTCTTGACAGAGTAGTATAATAGTTTTAGCAAAAAACTCCATTATACTGTGAAAGCAAATGTCAATCAGCATTTCACATTAATTTTTTTGTAATGTTCGGATGAGTAATCAGCAATTTTTATTCCTATGACGATAGGTGACGGATCGTGTTTTTTGTTTTATGCCGGCGAATACATATAGTATCCTCGTGCTGAGTTTTGTAATTATAAAACTATGTGCATGTTTTAACAACATCCAAATTCTGGTGAACATAAATTAGACGATTCAGTATGTAGAGTATGTAGAGGAAAATGCTATTATTTGGTTTTTCTTGAATATAAGACGACATGACTCCTGAAGTATCAGGTTATATATACAACCACGTTGTAGCGAAAGTAAGTGCTAAAATACACCCCAACCAGAGAATCCAATGAGAGCAAATTCTTGCGGCGAGAGATTGCAAAATTTGGTTCACTTATTTTTGTGCATATGTGATCGAAATGAAAGTTATTCTCAAGGTGAAAACTGACACAATCCAACGATCTGAAGCAGCACTTCGGAAGGTTCAGGGTCAAATCAGACTGTTCCTTTTCTGGAATTAAATGATCATGGTTTAATCTAGATTCACAATCAACGAGTTATTGGCACAAGATAATAAAGCTCTTGAAATTCATGTCGAACACTAGTTGAGTTGAAAAATATTCCGTGGATTTGAGTCCCCGAAGAAATAACAAATTACAGATGTTTCAACATGTACTTTGGGTAGATCTTCCAATTTTAAAGCTTTGTTGATAATTATCAGAATGAAAAAACGTGATAGATAATCGTACATTTGACAATAAACAATTATCTTGCAAACTTTCGATAGTTGACAGAGATGAGATTGATTGTTTTCAAAATTATCAACCTAATTCTTTTATAAATTGGTTTGATCATTTCCAGCGTTAGTAATGATCTGAAAAATGGAAATATTGATCAAATTTGCGAAATACTCAGCGATAAGAAAAGCAATATATTCCAATATTTTGGAATATCACCATTTTGTAAGCTAGAGATTATAATAATAATGATGTTTATTTAATAAAAAACGAAAAATATAATACAATTCAAATGTGACCTATACTAAGTCAAAATTTCTATTCCACAACAACACTATTAGAATATCGATACATATATCTTTCCCAAAGGCAATCTCATTGGCGAAATTTATGCATCCATACACAAAAAAAAAGAAATATATCATCAACAACACCGTTGTGCAATTCAGGCCAATCCGAGTATCTCAGTTGCGAACATAAATTTTTCAGGTCAATCATTTGTGCAACTTCCCATGTCGGCAGCGTTCTAATCCATTCTTTAATTTTACTCTTGAACCATTCAAGATAGGGGTATAATTGACCTCTTGAGGAATTTTATTGTAAATATAGGGGGCCGGGTATAATCTTATGCATACTTGGCCTCTGTTCTATCGTCTTTAAAGTTCGAGGAAATATTATCCAGTTAACATCACCAAAAAATGTTCAACATATAGCTCAACAAGGCCTCTTTTTATTTTCCCTTTTTTGAAGAAAATATAGCATATCCTCCCGAGAAAGAACCTGATAAATTCGAACCCAAAATCTCTTCAGTAAGGAGTCAGTTGAATAAGCAAAATAATAATTTAAAAATATATAAAAATTTCTTTTTTATCACTAGACATTTCTGCAACAACTAACCAACTTTGGGATAAGCATGGCCTATACGAAAATTAGGTTATGTCACAGAAATATACAATGAAAGAAGAAACGACTTAGATAACCGCCACGTGCATGTGATATAATACAAAGAAATTTCTAAATTATTGATATATAAAAATTGAAAATTACTGTGAAGAATTATTTGGACATCACAGAATAACAGCTGGAATCAATTCCCCAGAACCTCTACAAATCTTAATCTAAATGAATCTCATGAAAACATTTAGAATTAAATTTTAAAGCATGTCCTGAATACACTATGTTATCTACTGCAGAGTATAAGTCGAATCTTCTTTCATTGCATATTTGTATGATTTAACCTAATTTTCGTATAGGCTATGCTTATCTCAAAGGTATTGCAGAAATATCTAGTGATAAAAAAAAATTTTTATATATTTTTTCATGATCATTTTGTTTATTCAAATAACTCCTCACTGAAGAGATTTTGGGTCCGAATTTATCAGGTTCTTTCTCTGGACAATGTGCTATATATTCTTTAAAAAGAAAAATAAAAAAGGCCTTTTTGAATTATATATTGGATATTTTTGGGTCATAGAACTTATCATTCTTCAACACCCAATCGAAACATATATGTATAAGGTGAGTTTAAATAATTTGGTCATTATTTCATATTTCTTTTGATTCTTTATAAGTTAATTTCCACCACATGTGATGTGTATAGTCTGTATCCTTCAATTCTTGAACAAATTGAATTGTATGGGCTTTCAAATGCAAATCTTTCTTTAAAATCAAATGCAAGGATGATTTTTTGATGTTTAATGATTGGTCTCGCTTTCGGATGGATGAAGACAGATTTTGACGAACTGACGCCTTCACTTCTCGAATGTTTTCTTCGTCGCTAACTCAACGAGGGCGGCCATAGTGTTAAATTTTTACCGTCGCACCTGTATTCTCGAACGTCCGTATCCATTTTCTAATGCTTTCCTCACTTGATGCATGGCGTGTACGATATTCCGCACGATACAAACATTGAGAAGTTACTATTGAACCATCGTTGCGATAATAAGCTCGTAGGCGAAAAGCGCGATGCGTTCATGGGTACTGCTCCATCGTGACTAAAACTACACAAAATGGCATACACCACGATCCTCTCCCCACTCCCCTTCGTCGTTCAGTTTCAATGCAACGCCAAAACAAATACCCGATACACGCTGTATATGTATTTAGTCTGTAAATAAATCAATTAAAGTTTAAAAAACCCTCTTGAACCCCATTGAAGTATGCACATCTTAGAATTTGCATACCAATTGATTGGCGTCAATCAATAACACCGAAGAATTCAAAAAGGTATATCTACTTACCAAGCAATTTCACTTGTATTGAAATGATATTTACATTTTTTACGAAACGAAATATATATGTGATTCGCGTCATGCAGAGTAGGAGAGGTGAGCATGGTGGACGGGTGCTACAAATGCTTGGCCACTGGTCACCTTGCACGAGAGTGCAAGGTCCAAAAACAGGTGTGTAGGAAATGAGGCACAGAGGGGCACGTCTCCAAAATGTGCAAGAACAAGGAGGAATGCCGATTGTGCAAAGCAAAAGGCAAGAGCGCTGGACACAGTACTACGAGTACTACGTGTCGGGAGTACCAAATGAGAGAAACACGAATGAGAGCTAGAATGTCATAAGGTGGATAGGACTTTCAAAATCCTACAGTTTAATGGACAGAGATGCTACGGCGTGATGTGTGAACTAAGCGAGTACATGATGCACGTGAAAGCTTGAGCATATGTATACTGCAGAAGCCTTATGTGAGGGGTGAGTGGTTTCCCACAGGCCCTGAGAGTATTTGTCTCGGGAGACGGTGGAGCGGCCATCGTGGTCAATGACCCCGATGGTGACGTCGTGCCGGTGACTGGGATAGGAGAGGTGGGCGTGTGGGTCTGACTCAGGAATGAAAGATACGAAGGATAAGTGGCTTCAGGCTATTGTAGATATAGCGATAGCATAGAGCCGTAGTTGGGATATGTGGAGCGCATGTTGCGTGTAACTGGGAACAGTCCGGTCCTTATAGGACTGGACGCGAATACGACATCTACCTTGTGGCATAGCAAGGGGATGGGTTGCTTATGGACCACGTATTGAAAGGGGCGAAAGCATGGAAGAGTTTATATGTGAGAACGAGCTCATTGTAGTGAATCGGTGGTCTGAATGGTACATCTTTAGTGGTGCAAATGGGGAGTAAGACATCGATCTGACCCTCATGAATAGTAAGATGGATGATTTGTATACGTCAGATTGGCGTGTGCAGCCGACCTGGAGCATCAATGACAATAATGGTGTACTGATTGCTCTGGAGAGTCGAATGAAGGATAATAATGCGACTGTGGTAGAGAATAGATGGTGCATAAGAGGGGCTGACTGGGGAAGATACAGAAGACTTGTTCGGGTGGAGGCCGATTGTCTGGACCGATACGACGGCTCGGACGAGAAAGTAAGAATGCTGGAGAATGGGTGTCGAGTGAGAATGGGAGAATGTTCAGGAGGCCCAGGGGGCCTCCGGGTAGAAATACTTGGTGGACCCCTGCCTTACAGCGTAGAAAATTGGAAGTCAGAAGGGCGAGAGAGGCATATCAGAGAGCAAGAAAGACAGGATGCAAATGAGTCGAAGTATATCCGACTTCGACGGATGTTCCAAAAAGAGATTCTTGCTTGCAAGAATCTCTTTTTGATTGGAGGGAATTTGTTGAGCATGAGGGAAACACCAACCCATGGGGGGTGGTGTAAAAGATATGCATGGGGAAGAAGCGAAAGACTGAGATATGCGGAGTGAAAGTGGGATCACTCGTGACGAGAACATGGAGAGAGACTGTGGAGGCGCTTCTGAATGGGTTCTTTCCCACTCAAAGTGAGAACATGATTATGACTGAAAGGCTCAGAGAGAATGTAGTAATGAGTGAGCTCAGTGAGGAAGAAGTAAGGATGGATGTGAGATTGCAGAAGTCTGGCAAAGCACCAGGCCTGGATGGGATATATCCCGAGATGGCAAAGCATGTGTGGGCGAGCATTCCGGAGTTCATGCTTTCAATGTACAGCACGATTGTGAATGAGGGTGTCTTCCCTCGGCGCTGGAGGGTGGGGTCGGTCGTGATTCTGCGGAGGTCTCTGGATAAACCCAGGATGGAGGTGGGGTCATATCGGCCGATTTGCCTGCTCCCGTTGCTTGGGAAGATGCTAGAGCGTATCATGGTCAATAGACTGAAGGACAAGATTGGTGGGTTGTCTGAGAGAAAGTTTGGCTTTACCAAGGGTAGGTCAACTGTTGATGCATGGCTATTAGTTGAAAGGCTAGTGAAAGAGTCGTATGTGCTGGAAATATTTGTGGATTTCAAGGGTGCTTTTGATCACCTGGAATGGAAGTATATCCTGAACAGGTTGAATGATGAGGGATGTGAAGAAATGGCATTGTGGGAGTCTTACTCCTCTGATAGAGAGGTGAGGGTGATAAGTGCACATGAAAGAGTAGTGAGAATGGTCACTAGGAGATGTCCACAGGGTTCAATCCGAGGTATGGAAAGTGTGCGTGAATGAGCTACTGGAACAGTATGAGTCAGAAGGATACGAGGTTGTAGCGTATGCGGATGATGTGCTCCTTCTGTTGGAGGGGGCAGTCGTCTCCAATTGGAGACGAAGGCAACTCATTGTATGGGTCTTTTGAGCGAATGGGCCTCAAAGGCGGGAGTGGCTGTATCGGAGGAAAAGACAGTTTGCATGTCGCTGAAAGGGAGGTTGGCCGCTAGTCGGCCACCTAAAGTACGCCTGAATGGAAAGGCTGTAAAGTATGTGAGGGGAACAAAGTACCTATGCATAAAAGTGGAGGAGGTGCTCAGATTTTCTGGCCACTTCTCAGATGTAAGAACAAAGTTAGCGAAGCTAACGGGGTGTCTGGGGAGAGTACTTAAGATAGATTGGGGTTTGAACGGAAGGCCATGACCTTCGTATATGGTGGCGTGTTTCGTGCATGCGCCATGTATGGAGCCCCGGCCTGGTATGGATCAATGGTGAATGAGTATGCAAGGGCTGAGATCAACAGATCTCAGCGGGTTGTAATGAAAACATGCCTGCGGGTGTGCAGGACGGTGTCCACTGAATTCGGGTTTATCCCGGATGTACTGTTTGTGGAAAGGAACGAATGGTTTTCCCCTGGTCTGTGCTTGGGTTATATCCTCACAGGCAATGGAAGCTTGAATGAGTTCCTTTTTTGTTTGTTCCCTGATGGGGGTCAGAGTTAGTGCAATGCGGTGATCTTCTGGAGGTAAAACGGAACGAGATTTCGCCCGATTGTGCGTTGGGTGGACTCCGCCCCGGCTGGGAGTCGCCCCCCTTGGGGAGAAGCCTTAACAGCAGACCCCCAAATTATTGAGCGGCCCATATAGATCTGGGAAATTCCTCGTGCCGCAAGGTCCATGAATTAGAGAACGCCAGGCTCAGCAACCTGGGCTGTTCGTGAAATGGACCGGTCTGCTGGGGTAGATCATTGGGGGGCGCGGTGCCGAGCCGGGCCCACCTGTCCCCCTCTGGCGGATATCAATTCCAGAAGAACCGACGGGTATTAGCTAATTGCTAGGAAATACATTCCCAGAGCATGTTCCAGTAATGACGCGATAATTACTACCACGGGATGGGCGGTAGCCTCCGGGAGCAATCCTGGCCGCCCTATTAGAGGATAGGTTTCGTGAGGGCAGTGGTTGAAAGTCTGCATGCTGCGTTAGCGGGGTTCTGATCCCCTCGGCGTGTGAGTTGCGTCTCCAACTCAGGAAGTAGCCTGCATACCTACAAGAGGTTGGACGCACCGGTGATGGGGTGTCTGGCGCGCTGATTCTGCGTATCCAAATCCCTCGCCCATGGGGGCCGTGACCATTAAGCCTTAGGGTGGGTGCGTCACGTTAAATATGTTCTTGATTCGTTCTTCTGCAGGATCGTGCTGTCAAAACGGAGCACAATAGAGAGTCAATCTCCGTTTTAGGATTCTTCGCCTGGTGAGGTTGTGTAAAACGGCATCTTCCTGATAATGCAATAGATGCAGACTAATTTTTCACGAATATTAGCATTGAAGAAAAGAATACATACATTTTCAACTATTTTAGGAGGAACAGTTTTCTTATGTTTCTCTTTCTTCAAGGTCGTTCTTGTAAGGCCTCCTAGTTATTATTGAAGTAGATTTTCGCTTTGTGCTTAGGAGCGAAGAGATTTCGTTAACAGATTTTCTGTCTGATAGGGCTGACGTGGATCACTCTGCCTCTGAAGTTACTCCTATACAATTATTTGCAGATGCAGAAGCATGTTGGGATAAGTTGTTGATGTAAGTAGGTGCGACATGGGCCACTTTGTTTGCTAAATTGTCTATTTTGTCTTCTGAAAGATTTGCAGTTAGTTAGTTATTTGTGGCGAGCGGGCGTCGGTCCACCCTACCACTGCGTCCTCACGGATTATGTGTGGTTCATCCTAATTTATATCTCCCCGACGAGATCCAGTTTTTGGACAAAACTGATAATCTTATTCGGGGGTAATTTTTTAATTCGCAGTGGACTCGCCAAAGAGCTATCTCAATTCCATTTGAAGTATGCTTAACCAAGAATTCACATACTAATTGGTTAACATTTAATCAATTACAAGGAAGAATTCAAAAAGGTATCTCTATATGTAGAGACACCTTGTAATTGATTAAACGTTCACCTTGGTATGCCAAGCAATTCTTTGCAGTACTTAACGAACAATTAGACCTAAATAACTTGGCCCTGATTAACATACTCAGATAAATGATTGGAATTTATATTTTTTGTACCTACTCTAATATAAACAGAAATCACTCACATTCAAATTGAGTTTTAAGTAGAAATCGATTTCGAAAACAAATTTATTCATTCAAAATGTAAGATACCATTTACCTGAAGATGCTATTGTGATAGCGAAACAATTTTAGTATTGTAATAACAATGAAAATTTGTGAAAATCGGGATAAATCTCATTTAATACTATTCAATACGCATTTTCATCAAGTGAGGACCGATTCAATTGAACAAAAATTATTATTATATTTCATCAAGAGCCAACCACAAACTCTATTCATTTTATAGATTCCTACGCTGAGTAATGAAATATTATATATTAACTCCACAATTAGGGAATATAATAGGAGTTATGCTGAGTGAATATGTAGAATTTATAAAAACAACATTCACTAGATAACTTTCACATACCATTAGTTGTATCTGAGTTTCTCTCAAAAAATGAACTAAATTATGATGATGAACAAAATCTATATTTGAGTAATTTTCAACAACCATAAAGTATCTGTTATCCACTAATTAGATCTACCAGTTTAGTAGACAAAAAATAGTATTTTCCATTTCAAATTAACAATTCCTAGAAATTTTCAGGCAAGCTTCAAATTAAATTAGAATATCTTTTGTGAATTCGATGCGATCAATGAATACACCAGCACGGGCTTCCATTATGCCCCTCAATAGAGTTCGATCTTTCGTTTATCTTCAAGTATATTAATAATTTAGAACTACACTGTGGAGTTCATCCTGATGAGTTGACTCAACGAGAATGTTGCATAGCGTTAATAACCTGAAGGCCCTTTCCTACTCGTTGCTTTCACATTTTTATTTCCTGAATTTACGAAGTCACCTAAAGGCAAACGTTGTTCTCTCTCCGGAAGATGTTAATAATAAATTTTAACACGGTATGAGGTTCTGGCCTGGACCTGATTTATTTATATGCTCAAGGTGGCGGTACACAGTTGTTATGAGGTCACTTCTTTCTTTTTGTAGTCTGCTAAAGGCTTTATGCCTTTGAAATATTAACGAGAATGATATTTATAAGAACTGCGGTAGGTATTCTGCTGCAATGGTAATGCGTTCTGGTAGGTACATGTATACCCGTACATTTATGGATATACATTGTCTTTATGTTACGGTTTGAGAGGAGTGGTTGTTTTTGCGACACCCAGTCCATTATAACGGAAAATTATGGGGGTGAGTTTCCTGTTTAATATAAATGTTCTTCCCGTCTTCTCCAAGAAAGTTTGATCAAGTCATTCTTGGTTTATATTTGGAGAAGTAAATATTACATTCAACAAACGTTTTCAATGTAAGGCAAACAATTAACTCATTTATGTGTTTACATAAAAAAGCAGTAAAATCTCACGAGATTTCTCACGCTCGTACACTAGTGGTTAAAGATTTTAATGATGCCAAAAACTTGGAGCAATCTGAGAAATTTCATTACAGTTTTGAAGTCAGCTTATTTTACTGAAGAACATTTTGTGTGTTACATCCTACTCGCTATATGTTACATCTTACTCGCTATATGCTACATCTTACTCTTAAGTATATACAAAAAGAGGAAATAATTAATTGTGCTAAAATATTGACTATTAAGCGAGAAGCAGTGAAAGAATATGTATAAATAACAAGGATAATATTAGAAATAGATATAATAAGTAAAAAGTAGTTAAGTCTCCACTACAGCAAAGTGCAGCGGAGAATATGTCACAACAAGATATTCCTGCCAACGATGACATACGTCCAGATTATTATTATTTAATTAGATAGTAGTTGTGGGAATGTAGTATTCCCAACCGAAGCGACATTGTTTTAACTACCTCGAAGTTCTTTGTTACATGTTCCTATTGTCAAGTTAATTGTGCGTTTACCCAATTGACTTTCAAATTTACCTATGTTTGCACACTATGTTTTAGGAGATCTATGTAACTTTAATTTTATCAATACATTAATCAACAGGAACTACAGAGTTTAAGGATGTATCATGGCCGAAGAGAGGTCGAATTTCCCTCCCTGACTCTTTTTTGCTCACGCTTCACTTCACGACCACACATCAAGTCAGGTACGTGATCCTATCTGTCAGGACCAAATATTGTGTTTTTATTCAACTTTGCATTCTAAACTTCCCGTCACTATTTCCTTGGCCTCATTTAAGTTAAACTTGGGTTGTCTTTACAACGTCATGTACTTTTCTCCCTCTCTCCCCTAGACGATCACGATAGAAAAGTAAAGTGCGAAACAGTACAAGCTATTCCACTACGCAGTATTTAGGACAATATATAAAACAAAATTCAATTACATGTGATGTTTATTGGCGTTATATTTTCAATCAATAAACAGTAACTTAGGATGAAAAAAGATTTAAATGTAATGAAATACTTTTTTCGTCATTAGCCATCAAAAACACCAATTCCATATTAGCATTATCAAATGGTGAACACGAAAATATTTCATTTTGAATATCAATCAAAACAATTGAAAAAGTGATCTTGGTTGCTAAATCCTCTTATACACATAATATGTGGCATTATCGGCAAGTGAAAAATGGTTATCGTAGTAGAACCAAACAAATAGAACAGGAAGACACCTGTAACATCGATCAAGATCAGAATTTTGGCTGAGTAAATGCCTGAAGAGATAACTTTCAGAAAAGGTATAACTTTTGATCGAACTAAATCATTGCAGCCCTTTATCGGAAATTCAAGATTACATTCCATTGTCTGAAATTCAAGATGACGGTTCAGTATCGGGAATTCAAGGTTACGTCATCTTGTCAGGAATTCAAGATTAGGTTCCTTTTACCCGAAATTAACTATCATATTCTTTTGTCATAAAGTGACGAACGAGGAGATAATTTCCTGGAGTATTATTTTATATATTTATTTCTTTGTACTGTATCAAGGAAGAATATTGTCAGACTTTAACTGCATGTCTACCTTAATATCGGGGTTGTATTATCGACACTATTATCGAGCTAGAACTGCGGAAAACATCTAAGTTTCCATCTACTGATCAAAAACAGAGTACCGTCAACGAATGCTGAACCACCAATTTAGATTAGTAATTTTTCTATTTAAAGTCAATCTTTAAGTTTTTATTATATTTTTATTTTACTTCGTTTACAGTTATATATTTTTAAATAGAATTGTAAAACTTGAAGAAAGTTTTTATTAGTCAGGTGAGCCTGAGATATATATCTTGTCAAGCCTTAAATTACGTTACACTGGTACACCGAAGTATGGAGTAGGATCTGATATAAATACACTTTCCTGAAAATAATTTCTTTTTGTTTGAATTTGACCAAGAACATTTGAATTGTTCTTTCCCCCTATCGTCACAGTTTTCTCTTTTTATGTACTTGTACAAAGCTATCTGCAGATATCGTTTATATTTTTTTAGATCATCATTCTAGCATTCATTAATTCATCTTTTCTTTCTTAATTCACGTTGGTTACATGTAAATGGAGAGGCATTTACAACAGTAAAAGAAATGCGTGAAATTTTGATAGGTCACTTGGAGAAAGATTACCGTATCTTGACTGAAATTCAGAATTGTTTTACTGTAGAGGAAAATTTTGAAAAGTTATAACTGTCAATTTCAGATATATAAAATGTGATTTCTAAGCATAAACCAAGAGCCACGAAATCTGAAGTTAGGAGAATTGAAGATATATTGTCTCATTCTTTAAGTAGATAACATGAAATTAGAAATTAAGATAATGATCAGGCTACACAAAAACGTAACTGCGTGATTGAAATTATTAAATTAGAATAATTCATAACGCTGAGCAAAAGGAACTCTTAAAGTTCTGGTTTTATCTTCTATATCTCAGATAATTTTCGGCATAATTTTCATCCAACCGTTTAATACTCCTTTCCACTAAATTGCGATTTCTCCAGCTGCTATTCACGTTTATAAGCAATGTTATGTAATAAGAGCCACGAAATATGAAGTTACATTACATTGATGTCTCGTCAATACAATTTAAACGAGGTGATAAATATGTTCAAGACGGTAGATAAAACTAGTAGGAGGTCTGGGTTGGACTCACTTGATCAAGACACAAGTTTCTTCCATACGTCAATATCCTGTGTCACTAGCATTGAAAACCAGTTTTTCACCTTGGTTGTCTCCCCAGTGGTTTGCTAGTGAAAATGGTGGTCCGTATGGAGCGTTTTTCCAGAGATTTCCTTTCAACGAGCTCCTATCCGGGTTAAACAATGCCGCTCAGGTTTTATGTCGCCTAATGAACATGGTAATAGGTCCATCGCTGGATCTTATATTGTCTATTACTAAGTCGTTACTTCAGACTTTGACACCGATCTTCTGGTTTTAGAATATATCTTCAAAGTTCTCAAGGATGCGAATCTTACATAAAATTCTGAGAAATGCAGGTTTTATCGCCCATCCTTGAATTTTTCAGAATTTATAGTCATCAAACATCTGAGAATTATTCCGGATATAATCAAATGAATTTAGATTATCCAGTACATAATAATAGCACTCAAATTAGGTAATTTTTGGTCTTGACAGTTTTTATCGTAGGTTTCAGAAGGATTTTTTTCACCATATATTTCTCTATCTCTTATCTGCTTAGAGCTCATTGAAAACGACAGCCAGTAATAGTTTAAACCAAAGACGTTTCTGAAGGTAAAGGATGTGTTAACTACGACACCTGTTCTGGCTAGTCTTGATTTTTCCGAAGTCTCAAGCATGGTTCAGACGTTGGAGTTGGTGGAGAAAAGTAAAAGTATCCAACATATTTTCAACTTCTCCAGTTAAGCATTGAATACGTATCAAGGTAAAAATACTATTGCGGAGGATTAGTTACCTGACATTCTCTTGTCAATTGACCGATTTTGATCTCACATTGAGGAAACTGAATTTACTGTCAGTACGGAGAATTCATCCCTGAAGAGGCTTCACTCCGTATAGCAGATATCAGATTCTCTCACCCATCAGATAGTCAAGTTATCGTATCACCAATTTGAAATGTTACACCGTAGTGGCTCACTGTCGCTGTTTCTCTTTTTCGTATTACTGAATCGATGCAATATTCAATTAAATATTTAGATTAGTATCTTGAAACCTGTCGGATGATATCCTGGTATTCCGCAGAAGGTGGTAGAATTCAATTTTGAGTAATTTTTTTATGAGCATATCATAAGCTTTCTCTGCATTTTTTTGGCCGAAGAAATTCTCCGAAGATATTTGAGATAATTCATTCTCTAGTGAACTAATAATTTCTTTTGTAATACATTTTGTCCTAATAATTTGCATTTCATTTTCAGATTCATTAACCGGAGCCGAAAATATCAAAAACTGTGCCAGGTGATCAGAGATGTAAAGTTCTAATGTAAAACAATTACATTTATGATAGTTTAAATTTATGATAGTTTATATTTAAAAATATATTGCTTATACAAGCTTCTGCTTATAATCTTCCTAAATGCTTCGTGGAAACTCCTTTCTAAGCCAAAGGAGTTAAACAAATTAGTTATCGCCTTATTTTCTTAAGTGCCAACGAGGAAGTTTATGTTGAAGTCCCCTGCTATTAATATTTTCTTTCCACAGAATTTGTCTATCAGATAATTTAGAAACACCATTAATTGCTCTAAACAAATGTCTCCTGAACCCATTTGTGATCTGTATACTCCCAATATGACCGTGTTGATATTTACCAAGTATAATCCAGTAAGTTCTGCAACCCTTTCAATAGCTAGCTCACTTAGTTTTTCTATTGGGGTTGTCTTATAATTAGCTTTCGCTGACATTAATATTTCTCCGTGTTTGTTGATACGTCTATAGTAATAGGCTTCAATTTTATAATTCTCTAAATTAATCTACTTCAGCTGTTCTTCGTTTAACCAAGTTTCTGTTAGGCAGATTAAATCTACAAATACAACTTTGTGTTGTAGTGTGTGTATATTATAATTTTGTATATTAAAACATCTACTCTTATAGATGGATATAGTGCTGAAGTTAGATTTACGATAATAGAATTTGTATTTTCTATTTATCGAAAATGTTTCTTTCTTCTATGAAAATTATCACCCACTAAATTTAAATCAGAATTAGGAAATAAAATCATTCTGTTATATTTTTATGAAGTATTCGTAGTTTTGTTATGATAAGAAAAAACACATATGGTAAATACAAATTCTATATAATATTCAGAACACCATCATATGCAATATTTATTTTGTGTAATAAGCAAACTATCATTATATACTGCTAAACTGTCTTTCAATTTGAATATTGCACTTTTATTGGAGAAACTCCCTACTACATAAACTAAATTCGCAATGTCTCCCTGAAGAAGTTTCAAACTGAGGCTTCTAATGAGATACACTTCCGCCCTTCAAAAATTAAAACATTAATCAATGTTTGAACAGTT
This sequence comes from Megalocaria dilatata, assembly GCA_034642435.1. Classification (NCBI taxonomy): domain Eukaryota; kingdom Metazoa; phylum Arthropoda; class Insecta; order Coleoptera; family Coccinellidae; genus Megalocaria; species Megalocaria dilatata. The sequence continues at coordinate 83,245,564 of CM067854.1, forward strand.
GACTACGAAAATATTCCTAGTCAACTCACCACTCCCGAAATCATCGCTGGAATACGAAACGTTTTCTTAAGATACTCAAATACACAAGGACATCAAAGAAATCGCTCAGCGAAAAACAACCTGAGAATATTTTCACCTCTGGAAAAAGCACATCTGACGAAAGTAAAATATGGAAAGGCAGTTATTCAAGCTTTCCTGATGCGATAATAACCTACGCGTTTTGAAGTATACTCCAGGAAACCTCAAATATTTGAATTTTATTTCATGCTGAAAACATTTATCTTCGCTCTTCACTTACTCGAGGTTTTCCACGTTCCTCGTATTTTGGTTTCTGCCTCCTTCCCTAACTAAAGAAGGGATGACTCGATATTTATTCGGGTACCCAAGAGATTGGAAAATATTTGTTCCTATGTTCTATCACGAAAAGTTATCCTCAGATGGGAGACTCAGTAAATAGTATTGCTAATTTCTGGCAGTTGTATGGGGATATCTAATTTCTCTACTGTCAACAGACCATGTTTATCTCAGAATCATTTTAAGCTTCAGACCACACTTTGTGAGTAGGTACTTGAAGTAAGTTATATACATTGAAAACCAGAATAATACGAAGTGATCTTCCTCTTCATTTCCTATTTCAATGAAATAATTAAGAATATCTTTGATTCTTTCGGTCATTACTTGACAGAAATTCATCTTGAAATAACGAATAAAAAACAAAATTCAATTTCTGCTAATATTTTATTTCACAACAATTGTTTCGTCATATCATGACTTCATCATGTGAATACTATTAGATACTGATTCAACAATGCTCGCAATGTTTATATATATAGTACAGGTTGTATAGCAGAACATAGAGGAGATGAAGGAAGGTTTACAAATATTTGAAAAATGATTCAGCAGGGGGAATCTACTTGATTCTGTTTGGTTATTCAATAAAATTTGTTTTTAAAATACCTATTAAATTTTAATGTTTCTAATAGGTTCAATATGAGACTTTTGTTTCGAACGTGTAAAATTTCAAAATTACTATTAAAAATATGTCCTGTTTCCAATATGTGTTCTGCATAAGTTGAATTTCTTTTGTTGTTGTAATAATATTTTTCATTAAAATAAATTAATCCGGCTGATCTGTACCAAAAATTATTAATAAGTAGTATGAGCTATAGTAATAGTAAAAGAAAGTTCTAGAAATCGAGACAGTGTAATTTTCCCAATGAATCATTGGTTTTTAAGAGATGTTGAATTTATGATTCATCTTCAAATATCTAGCTACATTTTCTGATTTTGATCCTAAGTATGTTAATGAAATATATTTATTTTCTATTAAATTATTGTTTTTGGGATATAATTAGGACAAAGCTAGTTTTAATAGTATTTTTACAAAAAGATTTTCGATAATTAGAAAATTGAAACCGTTGTTCAACGCGATCTGTTCAAATTTATTGTACTCTCAAAATTCTCATGTGTCATACGTTTGTTGGCTAATCTCAGGGTGTTTCAGAAAAGGTGAGCCGGCGAAAAACTGAAAAAGAAATTGGGATTTGCTTTGTAAAAAAAATTCGTAACGTCATCCGTATTCAAGAAAAATGGCGTTGAAGAAAAAAATTATACACATTTTCTACGATTTTGTCGAAACTACTAGCAACATTGTAATTAAATTTTATACGAATATGATTTGAATGCTGATACATCCCATGAATTTGTTTTTATATCTGACTCTCATAGAGGGCGCTAGTTACACGGTTCGTACCAAGTAGTATTGAACTTAAGGTTATATTTACTAATTAATATTTCAGGTGAATTTAATCATCATTCAATTTTACACCAAAGAGGTACTTCCGGTAAAACTCGATACTGTGTACCGTTTCCGAATATTTTGATTTAAAAATATGAAGTAATAACCAATGCAGTTATAAAGTAATGATAAAGAGATGTTGAACGTCGACAAGACCCAGAGTTTCAGTACCAAATAAAGTTTAGTTGACGAGGCCGTAATTCTTTTTTGGTAAGACCGTTTACTTTGTTGGAAGCCCCACATACAGTAGCTGACAAAAGAATTATCGTGGGCGGTGCACTATGTGAGAATACTTGGAAGTTTTTCAAATGAAGCAATATTACCTATTTTACACTATTCCATATCGTTTTTACTGAAGGTTTTATACTCTGAAAGGCTACACCAAATACTTCAGTAGTATTCGTGCAACAGAAGAAAGCAGCAAGAGCTACCGCTGGTGTATCACAGAGAACAAATTGCAGGAAGCTCTATGAAAATAAAAATTGTGACGTAACCAACAACTTCTATACTAACCTGCGTGTATTTGTTGTGTAAAACTGACAAATTCGAATCACTCCAGTATGATTATGCCACGAGAAACCGAAATAAATAAGTTCTTCCACAACACCACATCAAAAGAACCCAAGGTATCTTCAACTTTCTAGGTATTAAGTTGTTTAACAAATTCCTCCAAACTGGGGGTACCTGAGCAGAATATTTTTCGAATATAAACTGAAAGTTTTTTGAGGAAAAATATATTATATTCCTTAAATGAATCGAGTATGCGGTTGGCTCTAAGTTAAACATTATAACAGTTTCATTAGAAAAAAATTAACTCAGTTTTTATATTTCACAATTTATTCAGAATCCGGACACGTGTTTCGGTCTTTCTAACATGCACTCCTTTGAAAATGGTCGAAAGACCGAAATACGTGTCAGGATTATGAATAAATTGTGAAACATAGAACCTATGTGATTTTTTTTTAAATGAAAAAATATTCTATTCTATACAAAAGATTTTAAAATTTAAATTTTGGATTTCAATACTAGATTTTCAAATTTAGAAATCTATACCTATCTGAGATATCATTGTTATTGAGCTAGTTGTAACTGTTGTTTGCTGAATTTTATTCCATGTTCAGTTTGCTTTTAACCTTTTTGCTTATATACCTGTGTTCACCTCTAACGCACCTTGTAACTTATTGAAGGTTAATTTATTTATTTGTGATGTATTTATTGTTATCGCTTCGATAACAATTAACTTTAGTATTAATATCGTTTATGTACAAAATGTTTTCAAATAGATTTATTGTCTTATATATATAAATATGTATTGTCATGGAATTTGCAGTTAAAATAAATAATTACATAAATATATTAGGGTTAAGACTCACCTTTGTATATAAGTTGACTCGTTAGAGTGTAACCAGACCAAGATTAATTAAATAATATCCATTCTGATAGAAATATTAATATTTCAATTCATAAAAATACTCACAAGCTGAAATTATGAAGAAAAAGCATATTCAGAGTACATAACAACTAGTCAAATTAAAATTCTTTGAACGTCAATTAAATATAAGTAATAATGTTGACAGTCCATAAATAGAATTCACAGGGAGATTTCAATTCACAATTATTCAATGTGAAAACAGCCAAAGTTGCAATAAATAGAAGTAATTTGAATTTAGATATCCAATTTGAAATTGATGAGGAATTTGTTGAAAAGATTTGTTATTATAATGAATCACATATAAACTTCAGTAAAATTATTTACAAAGAACAAGCTAAATTAAATATAACTTACCAGAATTATGTGAAAAGGACAAATTTGATCAAAATTCAATTAATTCAATGAAAAATAGCATCTACATCAGATAATCTGAAATTATTAATGTAAGAGATATCCTTCAAGATGTTTAGGCATCAATAGAATTGTAATAACATCTAAGCTAAAGAAATTTAATTAATTTCATAAGTAATTTTGAATAATTTATAAGTTATAAGCATTCGAGGTTGAACTGATAAATTTTGACATTTGAAATACTTAACGAAGGAAAAGCAAGAATTTCACTGTTTTGTTCAATATGAAACATACATCAAAATGTAGTTTAAAAAATGAGTTAATTTTCAACAGTTATTTCAAACCAAGAAAGATTATGAATTTTGTAAAACATCAAAAGCATAATTTTTCAATAATTTTGACAGAAGCTAGTAAGCCTTGAAATTAAATTTTTCTTGAAAACTATAAATAGGGGAGACACAGAAAAAGTCGGCAGTCTACAATTATATGCACAGTAGAGTCCTTGTCGGTCCATCAATAAAAAAGTTCCAAAAAGTATCATCATCTAAAACAAAAAGAAGACTATTTGGTTATTGTGAATGGAAATTGAATCCAGAAAATACATAACCTGAATGTGAATGAAAAAATCTCACATAGAAATCAAGTTTCAAACGAATTAAATGTATTGAAGAAAATCAATAAAATTGCTTGTGAATTTCAGAATGTTCCAGAAGTGTTGTTTCCAACGAAACCAGTGTTATTCCTGAAACGAAGAAGGGACAATTAAAAGGAACAATCATAAATTGATGAACAAACTTACCAAAGGTATTAAAATTCAATCCTGTTAATCTTTCCAGAAAGAAATTTATAAATAATAATCATTGTTTACATTAGAATTCCGTTAGGATTTTTATATATATAATATATATATATATAAATATATATATATATATATATAATATATATATATATATATATATATATATATATATATATATATATATATATGTATATATATATATATATATATATATATATATATATATATATATATATATATATATATATATATATATATATATATATATATATATATATCAAATATACAGGTATAATAAGTGGAAAACAGAAAAAAATTTTTAAAAACTTCAGCAGATCCAATTAACTAGAAAGAACAAAACAAAAAATTTATTCTACGCAAAAACAGAATCGACAAATGTAATGCAAAATGCTTGCAAGTACCATGCTCCCTAATTCCTAACAAGTTTATACTAATCTTCAATGAGTTGAAGTAAAACACTTTATTTCCGCTTATTTTTATTTTTCAACGACAATTGTTTCGTCAACTACATATTGACTTCGTCAGGTGAGTATGGTAACTGTAGTTACCATACTCACCTGACGAAGTCAATATGTAGTTGACGAAACAATTGTCGTTGAAAAATAAAAATAAGCGGAAATAAAGTGTTTTACTTCAACTCATTTACGATGAATTTCCGTCAAGTAGAGACCGAAACAATCAAGAGTTTAATCTTCAATGGAATTACCTATGTGTCCTTTTCCGGAAAACTCGATGAAAATTCTTCCCACCTTCGACCACGCTTTCTTCAAGCCAAACTTTTTTTTAGCTGCATCAGCAGATTGAAGTTCTCTTCAGTTAATTTATCTGCCAATACAAATTTCGTACCTTTTAATTGCCTTTTGTCATAGAAAATTTCATTTTAGAACTCATTGAGTTAAAATAAATCAATATTGGTCTCTTTGGGTTTTTGCTTCTCAAGCCCATTCTATAATATTCATCAATTTGAAAATCCTACAGTTTGAATCTTTGATTAAATAGTTCCATGACTTGGTCTCTCAATTTTTTTCGTCTCATTTCTTCTAATCCATAAAGACGCAATTGTTTGAGCTTATTTTCCTGCTCCAATTTTTCAATTTTACCCTTGAAAATATTGATTTCAGTGGTCTGTTTCTCGAATTGTTTTTGGACTTCTGTTATTCTCTAGTCGATCTTATCGAGCCAGTCATTTATCACCTGTGTTATAACATCTGCAACTTTGTTTGTCAATGCCGATAAGAATTCCTTGTCTGATAAACATTCCATGATAATTTGCTTGATTTGGTCTTTTTGATTTTTGGTAAATGGCATGCTTCTTATAGTGGTTATTTCCTCTGAAAATTTTCCACACTATAGTGTTAATGACGAAAGAAAAGAAAGGTGGTGATTGACTCGTTTTCTACATCTCGATTCCACTCAAATATAACAATTTTATATTCGGGAGCGGCAGAATGCGTCTACTCAGCGCGAAACATGAATTATGAATTATGCAGAAAAACGTATAAAAATGCTGTAATTTTTTTTGAACAAAATAACCAACCTCAAATTTCATTATAAAATGAGTTGAATATTTCACTATATGAAAGTTTATTCGTTCATATGGATAAAATGTAAGAGACCAACCTATAAAAATGCGGTTTTCATGCAGATTCCAAAATAGTACAACATAACTTCATTACAACTTATGTAACTGCAAAGTTATATTGCTATTAGTATACCAACGGAGCAAATTCTGCTAAATATTCAAGATTCAATAATTTCTTCTCTGATGATGAGGGCTTCATGAAAAACAACGATACATAGTGCTCAAAACTTTTTTTCTACAAAAATGACTTCAGTTATTCATACGGTTTTCTGCATTTGTAGTGTTATTTTAATGGATAATATTTTACTGGGAAAAAACTGATGGCTTTCATTTATTTGTGAGTGTGTACACGGAAACGCAAAGTGCTGTAGTAGAAGTCATTTTATTGAAGAAAAAAATTCAAACGGGGATAGATTTTGTTTTTTATTTTTTCAGAACATCCAATAGCTCTTCTATACAGTGTTTCAGGATCATCCATTCATTCGGGGAAACCCTGCATAGAGAACTGAAGAAAAAATCCGAGGAAAACATCTTTTCATCATTTGTTCATGGATCATTACCTCAAGTGGACTGACAACTCTCTTATGATTGCTATAGTATGAAGGGAAGCAACTTTATGATATCACTATAAAAAGGTTCAGTTATTTTTATTTTGCGTTGGCATATAGATTGAAAACTTGTTGGGCTAAATCGGTGAAATAAATCAAACGAATAAGTTTTCACGCGATCTTCATCAAGATATTAACACTGCAGTCATCAACTCCCAAACTAAATATTTCTTCAAATTCCTCCCGAACATTTTGTAGCCAACCAGTATAATACATACGTGTTGATAGAGCATGAGCTGAGTACTCGTTGACAAGATTTTAATTTTACAATTTGATAGGGAATACTATATATTAATCGACATGGAGTTCGAGACTAATGGAATTACTCGTTATTAGAGGATGCACTATATGAAATCAATAACATAGCACCCATAAATCAATCAAAGAAAACCTCGTTATCCCTTTAAAATGAAAAAAAAAGGTAGTTTGACTTCTATATCCTAACTTCACTACTTTTCACTGGATTGAAAGTTCTTCACATAAAATATTGAAATAACTCTTAAATAAGTGAACTGATGGAAGATTTGATAACGTTTTCAATTGAATTATTCAATTGATACAATACATTTTCCTTGCGTTCATCAACTCGAGGAATAAATTATGCAAAGATGACATTTTTGTTCCAGAGTTGCGAATGCTGAATGAATTGTTATGTTGAGTTAACATCTTCAAAATATTATTTCCCGGTGATGACGTAATCAATGGGGTTGAATATATATATATATATATATATATATATATATATCAATTTTAAATTGAGAGTCAATATTGTCCATAGAGTTTCTCATTCAGTTCAATTACAAAATAATAAAATATCAATATAATTTTTAGAATAATTACATATTGCAGTATTTCCTATGATCACTGGGAATTCCCTGGATGATTAGCATTAAGATTTAGTGGTCTATATAGCATTTGGAATCATTATTATCCTGATACCTGGATTTTCTGTTGTAACGCTAAAAAATGCTCCACTGTTTATTTGAATTTCAATCGCTAAAAAATGCTGCAATAATTTGATTAAACTGAGATCATTAAGAAGTTTGGAGTTTCCGCAATGAAAATCGACGCTGATTTCTTTCTTTCGTATTGTGAGGTTAAACGAAGACACACATTGTGGTATTTATTATCGAATTAACGTACCTAATTCATGAAAATCGTGGAATAATGAATTTTAATTTTTTCTTATAAGACGTCTAATCAGAAGGCGGAAAGTAATACTAAATATATTTTTCTGCTTTTATGAATGCCAAGTATTATTTTTGATTCATTTCATTCTCCGCGGGTTACAGAGGTTTACATGTTTCTTTATATGATATTATGCTTTTAATTTCCCTTATCATGCTCATGATCGAATAACGTGCCCTTATTCCTGCGTTCTGAACTTAACAATCTTGCCGGAGTGCCTTTTTGCTTGGATTATCTTAATACCAGACAATCTTCCTTGTGCCGGATTTAGAGTATAATATTATCGAACCATTATAGTTCTGGATGCTCTAATGGTCATTTGGAAAAAACTGAAACTGAAGACCTATTGATTGTTTGTAGAATAGTAACTATCTTTGGAGAAAGCACCATCACTCCAACACATTGGAAAACAATATTCCAAGAGAACCTCAAAGATAAGTCTTCATGCAAATCTCGGACCTCAAACCAACTATAAAACTATATTATATTGTAAATAAGAGTCACTGTTTCATTTGTAGAGTTGAAATAAATAGGTAGGGGGTAAGAGTTTGCATTTTCACTATCATCTTGACCATTTGGGATTCGTTCAGGAAAAAGGTATTATTTATCTCTTCATTGCCGCACTATGAGACATTTTACGAGGTAGGATGTTTCATTTGCGAACGGACAAAATCGTTAACGCAAGCTAGAGCGTTCTAGATACTGAATTGTTTCAGCCGTTACTATTTGGTAGTTGATCATAATTAAAACAAATTGTTGCACTTACTATGTTTTACTACTAATAAAAATATATTTTACACATTTTCTTGTGACTCGTTGTCTGATGATGGGATAGTTCATTTCCCGAAACTCGAGTCACAAGAAAATGTGTAAAATATATTTTTATTAGTAGTAAAACATAGTTATTTCAACAATTTGTTTTAATAAAGCGTTCTAGTTTCATTTCCTCTTATTTTCTTATCGTAGCTTTCGCTGTGGTGGGTGAGCGACTTTGGTTTCACTCTGAAGATCCCTTAGGAGTTGTTTGCTTGTGCTAATTAGGACTTTACTTGAATTCTGGTTAGGCATTGTTACTGCATCCTCACGCCATCTTAGGCACAGTTCACTGAATTTTCGACTAACAGTGAAATCGTTAGCGAAACCCAGCTAACTAGAAAATTCCTTTAGTACCTAGTTATGAGTGTGGATAGCTCAGCGGGAGAGCATCGGACTCGTGACCGGGAGGTCCAGGTTCGAGTCCTGTTCAGGTAGAAAAGAAATTTTCTAGTTGGACGGGTATCTGCCACCATTTCACTGTTGGGTCAAAAATTAACAGTGCTGTGACCTAAAGTGGCGCAAGATCGCAGTAACAAAGCCTACACAGAACACAACTGAACTCCTAACTCGCACAAGCTGAAAAAGCTTCTGAGGGATCTTCACAGAAGATCTAGGAGTATCAGGATAATAATAATAATAATAAAAAAAATAATAATAACGGGGCCCGAACTCGGAACCCTCGGTTCTTGACAGCCCCGGCTTTAACCAATTAGATTACAATATTCATTGTTGTCTTTCATCATATATATTTTCAGTTCTCTGATCATTCGTAAAGATTATTTACAAAGATAAAAAAAGCCTGATCACTTAAATTCCGAGTTCAGCAAATAGCACCTAGTAGTCGCATGGCGCTGCCTTGTTGAAACCTCAGACTAATAAACATAGATAGAGGAAGTGTACGCAGTTTGTGAGTATCCGCAACACGCTTTGTCGACGTAATCAAATTCTGATATACTTTGAAATGCGCAATGATATAAACTTTTATCAATTTGCCATGAATAGAGTGAACAATCTATATTAGACTACTACATACATTATCCCTCAAAAATCTTTGATCGGAACCAGGTTTCATGAAAGAAGCTATGAATTCCGTACAGGAGATAGCAGAATGAAAGGAATAATATGGGAAAAAAGTCACTTGCAATCTGGCATTCGATGAAATTTTAATAAAACGAAAGGTTCAATGAGATGGCGATTAAAACATACGTATATGTTGATAATGGCACAGTTATAGACGGTGAAAGAGTTGAAGAAATTAAGAATTCTTTAGTTTTCATGCTGGTATGTTTGAACAGAGGAAAAAAATTTAGAAACCTGTGTACCCATCTATCGTTTATTGATTTGAAGAAAGTATATGACACGGCGCCCCTCACAAAAAATTATTTTAATTTATTGTACAGCGGTTTTACAATGGCAATCTTTAGTTGATCGGGAAAGATGCCCTCCACCTCCCCAAATGAACGATTAATTATAAAACAGAGGGATGACAGAATGAATTCAATTGAATATTTGATAACTTTTATAGGTATCTCATCCTAACCACAGGACATTTTATTCATTAAAGACTTGACGGATTTCAGAACTTCTTGGTGTGTAACCTCAAACATCTAAAATGAGTCTATCTCCATCCATGCTGGATGTTTTATTTATATTATTGGTTTTAATCAGTTCAGAAGGAAAATTAACGAAAAATCATTTAATTCGTCAGGAAGTAATGGAGAATAATCTTGATCACAGGGGATGTCTGATGAAATCTTGCTCTTTGTCAGAGACTTTATCACCTTCCAGAAGGCCTTAGATTTGTTTTCAGAGTTCCTTATCTTGCAATTAAAATGTTCTTTCTTTGCTTTGGACAATAGAATGTCATATTGCTTCTTAGTGGAGTTATATGTGGCCTTGAATTCAGGTCTAGATATAATATGGAGAATGTCAAGCTGTTCCCTAAAATTGATAATTCAGGTGTAAGTTCAAACTTTGTATTTGATGACCGGCGATTAATGTTAACTTTATGAAAGCATCGTTCAAATGTCTCTGAAGATCGCTCATAAAATATATTCCAGAGTTGATTAGGATCGCCTGGATGAGTAAAAAGATCATGCCAACTCAGCAATGACAGTTCTTGAAGAAAAAAATTTGGTGGACTCATCGTTTATTATTCTCCTCTTGAGAGTTTTTTGTCTTTGTTTATAAATGGATTTAAAACTAGTTGTGAACTTCATAACTGAGTGAATCGAAAAAATGATATTCAATTACCTGAGTTTCGCCATAAGAGATGGTATTAAATTGTCTAGGCAGGTACTTGGAAAGGGACGACTTGGCTGAAGATTGGAGACCTTCAAGACGAAATTTTGCAGAAACGATATAAACTCCAAAAAATATATAGCCACTACGTTTTAATTATCGAAAAAAAAATTGAGCAGTTTTTTCTTACCAGCGGCGTACCCAGACATGAGCCTTGGAGAGGGATAAAAAAGTTATAAACGAAAAAATTTGTTATTCGGAGGATATACTTTTATAAAACAAAATCTAGTCTTTTCGAAAGTTCATCAATAATTCCATCTTCGGAGATAGGTAACTCCCTATGAATAGATATCATTCCTACGCCGTTGGGCCTGTTTTGAGAAGTAGAATTTCGGAAAGAGTTCTTTATTCTTTTCAATGTAAGAAATGATCTCTCTGGAGTGGGTGTAGAAACTGGTATTGTACAGAATATTAGTAATAGCTTGTACACATTAGGAAAAGCCTGTAGAAAACATATTTCTAGATGAGCCAAAGTTAGACTATTACTTTTGATATCTGGATGATTAATCAGATGAATATGCCACAATTTAGTTAAAGTTTTTGAAATACATCATCAGGTATATAGAAATCTAAAGGTTTGTCATACTCGTCGGCATCAGTTGTCTTTTCTCCTGGCAGCAGATGCATAAAGCCCTTGAAAATTTGTTTATGGTTTGCAAATCTTTCCTCTAACTGCCTGATGAAATAATCAATGGATGGAATGTAAATGGTAAACCTGAAATAGTGCTGGTGCTTCCGAATCTTGCAAAATGATAGGATTTGCCTTATTTTTTGGCGTGAAACAATTCTTTTTATCTTAATGTTGGTTCCAATACTTGAGGCAAGAGCCTGAAATATGCAAGAAAATAAAAAACACGTTTTATATTATAACTTTTACCTGAGTTTTATCGAAGATCGAGTCGAAATGTGTTTTGGCATCTTGACGTATGATTTTCAGACAAGAAATAGTATTTTCCGTCATAGTTACAACTTCTCTGAGGCCGATTAAAGATTTTTGTAGGAATCGGCAAAGGGGTAGGGCATAACAAAAAATTTGATTCACGACATGAAGTGCGAACAGATAGTCGCAACATATTCGCATCTCTAGAATCTTTCCAGTTTGATATCTCCTCTAAACTTTCAACGACGAAATCAAATAATTCCAAAAAATCTTGTACTGCTTCATACTCAGATGTCTACCGAGTTGCACATAATCTTTTGAGAGCTTTTGTGGAAGGACTTTCATTAGGCTCATCAAGCCTAAGAACAGTTTGTTTCTTTGAAGTGTTGAAGAAATCCTACAATTTTTCTATAGTATTTGGGCAGTTTCTAATTTGTGGAATTTCGCAATCTTTTGATATGGCCAAATTCAAAGAATGGACAGCACAATGCACATAAATCGCCTTAGGGCAGTTACGACGAATAATGGCTTGACCGCCATTGAATTTGCCTGACATGTTACTTGCACCATCATATCCTTGCCCGACAAGATTCTTGAGTTCTATTTCAAATTTTTCCAAACTATTTAATATTAAATTAGATATACTTTCAGCGGTTACACTTTATGCTGGAACGAACTGTAAAAAATCCTCGTGGATTTTGTTTGCATTGACATATCTTACACATAGATTTGCTCAATTGTGGATATATCGGTTGTTTCATCTACTAGAATAGAAAACGCTCCAGCCTCATTAATTCTTGATACCAATTTATTCAGCATGATAGTATTCATATTGTAAATAATTTCATCTTGTATTCTTCGGCTTATATAAGTTTCCCTTTTACTTGATTTTTCAAGAGTCTCCCTTAGCTTAATGTCACCCCTAGCTCTATATTTCAATATTGCACGAAATTTTCCCTCATTTACGGAACTATCATAAATTTCTAGTTCTCCAGAATCTCTTTGTCATCTAAATGACATTTCCTCTTTGCCGCATACTAATACAGCTTCTATAATATGTTTAATTCTACCTCTATTTTCTGATACCTCTCTTTTTCGATTTTCGTCTATCAAGTCTCTTGAACTTCCGTGTTTATTTTAACTAAATTATCGTATGCACATATGGATTCTTTATGAAATTGAATATTCTGATGTGGATTGAATATCTACAAAAATGAATCATAGCTTATCTTATAGTTATAAAATAGAATTTAATGAAAATTTACCTCTTTTGCCTTTTTTCAGTTATCTGTTTTGGTTTTCACCAAAGCACCTAACGCCTGGCTATTAGACCCGCCTGTTGTGGCGAAAAATACAAAAAATTTACAAAACGCTCCGTTTTCTTTTGCTGAGTATGAAAGTCAACTGAACTCTACGAGCCACTTATGTTGAAAATGAAGTTTAACTCTTTCATCACTGTATTTTTCGAGTAAAGGAAACCTTGTATGTCGGTGGTGGAACCTAAAGTGAGCTAATCACAGCTTTTATATCGCTGACATGTTGACCCACAAAGTAACTATTGTCCCTTGAATTTACAGACACTTCTTGAGATTTATTTTCATTTGTCGAAGTGTCAGTTGTTGTATTCAAATGCGAAAAACGTGAAGATTGGCCTGCATAAATTTTCCTTCTTTTGAAGAAGTTCTCCAAAGAAGTTTGCTTATTCATAATGAGATTCTGATTATTTTGGAGATCACGGAACACACATGAAAAGTTAAGCACTGAATATAATAGAAAAATTTCACTTAATCCACATCAAACAGAAAAAAATAATAAAGGGTTTTTTACTTGATAGAAGGATTATTACGAAATTTGAATATCAAAACAGATTTAATCTGTTATTCTTCTACAATTTAATTTCAAAAAGTTTATTCAAGAAATTTTAAGAATTAAATTAATGTCTTTATAAGCACTGGCGTATTAAATCGAAACTCATTATAAAATATCAAATGGAATTAAGAAAAATCCAACGACTATAAATTGTCAATGAAAATGAATAAATAAGTAACTCTTTTTTGTTTCGTTCCAGGCATGCGTACTTAACTCTTCAGACAAGCTTACGATACCTGTATTGTTTTCTGATCTTATATTTATGAAAACTAAATCTTTCTCAAAAACATACAACCTAATTTTAGGAACTTCCCAAAAGACAATTTATTTAAAATATTTAATATATTCAAATAAATTACTTCAGAAACTCTCAAAAAATATAGCATATCCTCAAAAAATAGTAAGAATTCAGATAATACTAGTTCAACTTTACATATAAAAAATAAATACAATCAATTAACAATAAATAGACTTACACATTTGGAGAGTTTTTGAAGTAATTTATTCAATATATTAAATATTTCAAATAAATTGGATTTTGAGAAGTTCTTAAAATTATGTTGTATATTTTTGAGAAAGATTCAGTTTTAATAAATATAAGATCAGAAAACAATACATTTTGTAACAGTTTTATTTTTACATCTCCCCACACAAAGTATGCACCCCTCATTACATGTTTGCGTTTTCACATGGGAGCAACTTAGTTACATGAAAATAGTTATTGTCCTTTCTTTTATTTCCAATATCTATCTCATATATAGTGTTAGAAATTTTTTTCACTATTGGAAAAGATCCTATTCTTATTTCATCAAGTTTTTCTCTATTTAATTTTGATTTATTTTCAACGTAAACATAGTCTCCAATTTTAAAATCATAATGTTTCCTATTCTCGCATATCAGTCTTTTATTTTATTCATGATAGCGTAAAGAATTTTTGTATACTATTTTCTTATCTTTTGGTAAATTTCTCTCTTCAATAAGTTCTTCTGGAGCAATGGGATCAGTTCTGCCACAAAGTAAATATTCTGGGCTATATCCAGTTGTACAATGGTCTGTTCTATTGTATTCTTCAATACATTCATCGGCTATTTTCGTCCATGCCCTAGTTTTCTTTTCGTTTTGTTTGCACCTTATTCTTCTCACTACTGTCTGATTTAGTCGTTCATTCAGATCATTAGAAAAAAGACAATCTACTGTTTTGAAAATTAATTGTATATTCAAACTTCTCATATGTCGTATTTAAGAGATTATTCTGTTGATCGTTTTTTATTTCATTAAATTCCACCAAATTGACTGTTCTTATACATTAGTCCATATTCTCCGTTTCTTCCAGAACTGGGTTTCTAGAAGGACAATCTGCTTCTACATTTCCTTTTCCTGGTTCATATATAATGTCAAAATCGAATTGTGATAGAAAATTCATGATGTCACATAGCTTTACATCTGGTCTTATACGAAATTCTTTCCCTCCCAATGGTTTATGGTCAGTAACAACAATAAATGTATGTCCTATTAGCCAATATTTCTAAAATTTAATTGCCTCTTTAATTGCCAGACATTCTAGAAATAATGCTTTATTGTTCTTTTGATATTTATTTAGTTTTTTAGAAAAACACGCTACGGGTTTCATTTCACCATTAATCTGTTTTTGTTTAAGAACAGCTCCTACGCCTTGAATACTGGCATCAGTAATACTGATTCAGTATATTATTTTTTTTTTATTATTATTATTATTATCCTGATACTCCTAGATCTTCTGTGAAGATCCCTCAGAAGCTTTTTCAGCTTGTACGAGTTAGGAGTTCAGTTGTGTTCTGTGTAGGCTTTGTTACTGCGATCTTGCGCCACTTTAGGTCACAGCACTGTTAATTTTTGACCCAACAGTGAAATGGTGGCAGATACCCGTCCAACTAGAAAATTTCTTTTCTACCTGAATAGGATTCGAACCCTGGACCTCCCGGTCACGAGTCCGATGCTCTCCCGCTGAGCTATCCACACTCATATATAGTAGTATAAGCACCTGGGCCGAAAATTGCAAGAATTGGCTCATAACAAAGGATGTCCTTAACCTTCTTAAAAGCTTACTGACAAGCCAATGGCCAATTGAATTTTACATCTTTTCTCAGTAAATTATGTAATGCTACTAATAATCTAGCTGAATCTTTTATATATTTGTGTTAAAAATTTACTCTACCCAAAACTTGCCTTATCTTCTTCCGATTGTCTGGTGGAGAAAAATTCCTAATGGATATTAAATTGTCATAGGTCGTATTATCATACTCGTCGTAGATCAATTATCATAGGTCGTACTGTATTGTATCCTACAATATGTCCTGAATATTTGATGTCTTGTTCTGCAAAATTACACTTGATGAATTTGAGTCTGAATCCTTCATTACATATAGCTTTCAAGAGACTCTCCAAATGTTCTATATGTTGGTGAAATGTTCAAGAAAATATTAGAATATCATCTATATAATTTAAGCAGAATAAATTCAGGTTATATTTTCTGATAATAATATTGAATATACGTTGAGATATGGCCGGAGATGTTTTTAGTTCAAATGGTAAACATTTCCATTGCCAGTGACCATTCTGTGTCACGAAAGCAGTCTTATATCTATCTTTGATACGAATAGGAATCGACCAAAAGGCATAATTCACATCTAATGTAGCAAAGAATTTTGCATTTCGGGTTTTGGCTAAGATTTCATCAATTAATGGAAAAAGCTGTGGTTCGGGAACAATTAATTCATGGATTTAACGAAAATCGAAAATCGACACATAATCTGGTTTTAGACCCTTCATCTCTCTTATATGCTAAAGTGACTGGTGATGCAAAAGATGAGGAAGACTCCTCAATCAGATTCGCTTTCAACAATCTTCGTATTTGGAATTCATCAATTTTTGATCCTCCATTGAGCATCTGTATGGTTTTTTTGCTATAAATTTGTGTTCTTGAAGTTTTATATGTGCCCCATTATTTTGCACCTGCCCAATATCAAACTTGTGTTTTGCAAAAATATGGTCATATTTATTTATTAAAACTTCAATTTTATTTCTCTGATTTGTTTCCAAATGGTCTAATTTTGCTTCAAAAGTTCTGGTATCCCTTCATTGAAATTGATGGTGTAATCATTGTTATCTTTATTACTATTATGGACACAATCGATGTTTCTCTCTTCATTCATATCTAATCTTTGATAAATATTCAAATCAAAATCTTGTTTTAATTGAAATTTGGAAATAGAATCCAGTCCGAGTAGAATATCATACTCGAAATTTTTCTCATTATTTGCAAAAAGTACAACTTCTTTTTGGATATTATTGATTCTCATTTTTGTAATTATTTACCCTGAAAAATTTGAATGTGTTTCTATTATCTTGAATGCGTAGACATAATTTTTCTGCTACTTTGGAATTCAGAAAAATAACATTTGTGCCCAAATCATAAATTCCACCTAATTCATTGTTATTTATAAACACCTTCAATTTTATCAATGGCAGCAGCCTTAGTTTTTTTGGTTTGAAATGACCTCATTCAATTCATCCTGTACCCCAACATTGTTTAAAGTTTTTATGTTACCGGGTAGGTTCTTTTATTCAAAATGATTGGATTTATTCCTTAACCGGCATGAAGTCTCCGGATTAAATCTACCTGAAAAACCATTCTACTCACAAATTGAGCATGGTTCCTTCTTAACTAGTCTACTATTTGTTGTGAATAGGAAGGAATTTGTTCGGCAGATTTATTCATTCTATGATTTTCTTCATTTTGATCGTTGTCATATTTTGTTCAACTCTCTAGCTTTTGCAACTCACCCAATAATTTCTCGAAAGTTGTTACATTTGATCGATCAATTCTATCTTGTAAAATATTTGGCAAACTTGTCACAATTAAATCAATTAATATCAATTGGAAAATTATTTCGGAGATTCAACAACAAATTTTTTTTCCTAAAAGCTTAGTCAACTAAACTTCCTCCTATGTACCTAAATAAATACGCCTCTATATATTTATGCCAACTCGTTCCACAAAAACTCTCTAAACAGTTATCTTTCCATATTTGTCTAAACCTAATGTGATTAATTTAGAATCAAACCATTCTTTCGCTATTCCATCCAGAAACAACTATACAATAAAAATTTTGTCTCTATCTTCTTCTACTTCACAACGCATGCAGTCCGTCTCGAATTTTTTCAACCATAAATTCACTGAAACACTCTTACCATCAAAATTATTCAGCATCCTTTATTCTCTTGAAATCCTTTTTATTCTCCTTGCTTTTTCTTGAAAGTTCTACCGTATCCTGTGATTTTGGTGATTCTTGTCCAAATACTGTTCTCACGTATGCGGGTGAATAAATCAGTTGTAAGTATTTATTCTAAAACATCACATCTTCTTCGGCATCAAAATATATTTCTTTAAATTCCGGAGTTAATGAAATGACACACGTACGAAATGAACCTTTTACATTAATCGCTTTCAAGATATTCTTCACCTACGGTAGAGCCAAAAGTTCATGATGGTCAAATATATCCTGTTTGTCCTCTGGTATTTCATAATATGTATTTTCCGTTCCCGTAGTTTGGATCCATTTGAATTTGTATGTATTTTTCTCCTTATCAGTATTTGATGCATCCAAAGCGACGCAAATTTTCATGGATGTCGTCATTATAGCTTACGTTTTCGATTTATAAGAATATTATCAATTCTTATTTTTAAAATCGAAGAAATAGACGATTTGATGTCATGATTCTGAAAGAGTTTATTTTCTTTAGTTTAAAATATACCAGAATAACATACACAAAATAAAATAATAACGTACAAAGAAATAAAAAAATAGCTTACTAACCTGAAATAAATAAAAAAAAATGATATTTCTTCGGGTTTCTCAATTCTCATTTCGAGCAGCTAATTAAATATAACATGTGACAGTTTTAAAATCGTAGACATAGAACATAGATCATTGAAGTTACTCAGTTGTTTTCCCTAAAAATAACAATTTTATTTTTACATATATGTACATATATATATACATATATATATATATAGATATATATATATATATATATATATATATATACCGAAAACATTATAGGCTTACTAGAACATCTGATGACAACCTGGAGGACGAACTTAACATTCGGCAAAATAATAACACCATAGATAAGAATCTTAACTGGCATCTTCCAAGGGGATAAACTCAGCACCCTCTGGTTTTGTCTAGCTTTAAACCTCCTCAGTAGGCTGCTCAACAACAACCGATACGGATACCTTGTGGACGACAGGTCAAACATCAAAATTACTCATCAACTGTATATAGATGACCTCAAGCTATATGCCGCGAATGAGGAGCAACTGAGGAGCCTTCTTGGGATAGTGACATCTTTCACACAAACCATCAGAATGGAGATGGGGCTGGACAAATGTGCCTCATTACACGTCAAGAGAGGAAAGTTGACACAAGGGGGAGAAATGCTTATTCAAGATGAGGTGACTATACAAGAACTAAGCCCAGAAGAATCATATAAGTACCTGGGTATACAACAAGCATTGGAGATAAGAACATCAAAACAGAAAGAAGATTTCAAAAATAAATTTTTTGCTAAAAAAAAAAAAAAAAAACCCTCCGCAGTAAACTGAACTCCAAGGCAATGTTTACGGCAATCAATACATGGGCAATTCCAAGTATAGCCTACTCTTTCGGCGTGATCAGGTGGTCAAGCACAGAGTTGAAGGCGATTGACACACATGTGCGAGTCCTAATGTCTAAATACGGCATCCACCATCCCCATGCATCGGTGATCAGACTTTACATGCCTAGGCACCAAGGAGGAAGGGGTTTGCGAAATGTTGAAAAGGCCCACAATAAAGCGGTAACTGAACTCAGAGAATATTTCCACTCAAAAAACTTACCGTTCTTTCAATCAATATGCCAGGAAGACCGCAACATCACGGCTTTAAATCTGGCAAGCAGAAATAACCCACCATCACCAGACGCCATCATCTGAACAACTACTGGAGGAATGGCACGGCAAACCCTTACATGGCAGGTATCCGGAGGCACTGAAAGAAAATAGAGTTAATAGAGAGCAGTCACTAACTTACCTTAAATCCGGTTATTTATTCCCAGAAACCGAGGGACGTCTCATCGCAATCCAAGATCAGGTGGTGCCAACAAGAGCGTACCTGAAACATATAGCCAAAAAGAACATACCGACTGACAGATGCCGGAAATGCTGCCAAGCCTTGGAGTCTATACAACATGTGACATCCTCATGCCCCATTCTTGCACCCAGGGAGTACACCCAGCGGCATAATGCTATGGCAAAAATCTTTCACCAAGCCATTGCCATGAAAGTAGGACTTATACTTACCTCTCGAAGGGTACACGAATACTTACCCAAGCCGATACTTGAAAACAGTCAGTTCAAACTCTACTGGGACAACCCGATAATAACGGATAGATCGGTGCCGCACAACAGGCCCGACATCGTGATCTTTGATAAAGGAAACCGCAAAGCAACAATCATTGATATAACCGTCCCGGCAGATGATAACATAAGTAGAGCGTACACGGAGAAACTAACAAAGTACCACGACCTGGCTTTTGAAATAAAAGAGATACACCAGCTAAGAACGGTAAAGATTCTGCCCCTGATAATCTCCACGAATGGATTGGTTGAGAGCCACCTGGCAGAAAATACGGAACTCCTTGAACTGGATCAGGAGTTGATAAGTAAAGCTCAGAAGGAGGTGATCCTCTGGACAACAAGAATTGTTAGAATGTTCCTTACAGCTGCCTAGAAGGTCCTTGGTCGTTAAGACCCGGACCTTCTAGAGGAAACTCCCATAATGGTGATTATTTAAAAAAAAAAAAAAAAAAAAAAAAAAAAAAAAAAAAAAAAAAAAAAAAAATATATATAATATACCGAAATCACAGCCAACTTCGTCGATTTTCTTCTTAGCATTTGAATTGTTGGATACTTGATTTATATGATGAATATTTCCATATTTCCATTAAAACATTTAGGTAACATATTTCTGTTAAATTTCAATTCACCATAAGAATATCAACATTTTAGGTTGTCGAACTGAATTCTTGAAGAGTGAAAAATCTTTAAACAGAGCGAAATCGAATTCCAGTGCTTACTATCATGTGTCAAAATTATTGAAAAATGATGCTTTTAATGATTATGCAAAATTAACACATTTTCTTGGTTTAAAATTATTCTAGAAAATTAATTTTAATTTTTATCTAGTTTTTGATACCAATTTCATGTTTAACAGAACAGTGAAAGTCTTGCCTTTCATCCGTAAAATATTTCAAGTGTCAAAAATTCACGAAGTTTAACTTCTAATGCTTCTAACTTGAAAATAATTTAAAATCACCTATTAAATTGATTACATTTCCTCAGCTTATATGCTATTACAACTTCAACCATGTATAATAAGCATTTTCGAAGATATTTCTTACTTACATATTTTCAGCATTGCTGACGTAAACACTATGTTTCCTTGAATTAATTGATATTTGATTTATTTTGCCCTATTTACCATTTTGGTAAGTTATATTTAATTTTTTTTTCAATAATTTCACTTAAATTTATATAAGATTCATGATAATAAAAATTGTCTTTAATGCTTTCTTTACCAATCTCAAATTACATATCTAAATTCAAATTACTCCTATTTCTGACAACTTGGGCTGTCTTTAAATTGAATAATGAATTGAATTCTCCTTGTGTATTCTTTCTGAAAATTTTCAACAAAATTTCTGATTTTTGACCAATGTTCACTCGAATAGTGGTAATGTTCTCCAAATATGCTTTTTCTTCAAAATTTTGGCTTGTGAGTATTTTTATAAATTGAATTATCAACATTTTTATCAGAATTGAACCTATTTAATTGATTTTGATCTAATTATACTCTAACTATACTCTAACTATTATACTCCACCTGAAGAGTTTCAGGTGCGCATGCTCAGAAAAAAACGCCGTCTCTCAAATTCAGAGGTGGAAGCTCGCTCGCAAAATCGCATTTCCTTCGAGAACTTCATTGTTCAAAGCGGAACACATGGTCACTGGCGTCACAGGCAGAGCTTCGCACTACGCCTGTCTGAAGAGTTCCAGGTGCGCAGACTCCGAAGTAAACGCCCTTTTCCGAACTAAGAGGCAGAAGTTCCTTCAAAACACCGCATGTCCTTCGAGAGCTTCAACATAAAAAAGGATTAAAACATATCTACGATCTTCTGTAGGCTATCTTCCTATTCATTAAATTTTCCTAAAAAGAAAAAATTTTTAGATGTGTCAATGAGCAGAAGATCTTCATTCAACTCATTACTGAACTGAATACTAAATTGATTCCTGGACATATCAATTCAATAATGACTGCAGATACAAAAATAACGCCACCAAATCAGAGATTTTGATGAAAACCAGAAGTATCGATTATCATTGCTGAAGTCAAATCATTCGAAAAAATTTTTGAGGATGATCTCTGGAAGGTTATACATTGAATTGATTGAAGTGATTAATATGACTATATAATAGTTGAACGAACTTGGTTCACTGCTTAGTGGCATAAAGGAAATATTTTCATTTATCATTCATTGTATGAGTCCGCTGAAGATACTAAAACTAAGTAACTACTCCCAAATATTTTTTTATTAGAGATACAAATTGAGCAGCATATTTCTGCCTTTCGAAGCAAATGCGGTTTCGAACTGTCGTATAAATTGAAAGCGATTGCCGCAAACCTGTAAACGTGTATTCTGAACATATCTCAATTAGAGCAGATATTGTTCCAAATGCTGCAATATACGGAATTGCAGGAGACTGTTCCACAAAGTTGGGTTGAAATCCTCAGTTTATTCCACAATAAAGTTGATGTGATCGAGAAGACTTTCTCTGGGTCTGCGGATTTCCAATTGAAGTATAGTCTTTGATTGTCTTACTGAACCGACTGACACGAATAAATCAGATTGAATTCAATTGATCATTATTGTATGAAATTATCCGAAAATATTTCTTCAATATTAATTTCCAATAAGATTTGCCGTTTCCAAATAATAATACGAATAAAAATATGTTTATAAATGCACTGATTTGAAGTCAAGTTTTTGCGAGCTTTTGTATATGGCACATGACCCTCACGAAATTTGGATTTAGCCTTCTTGCTAAATTTAATTCCGGTCGTAGAACTGTTGCTATGGTTACTGTAGCGCTCAACGCTGCTCTGCTAACAATTTTTTTTTGTGATCTCATTATACGATTCCCACGAAATACACTAGATAATACCCATTATAGGTCTTCTTCTAAAGACAAAGTTTAATATCGATCAAATCTATAGTCTCGAAAATTTTGGGAAAAATGGGAAAAATTTCCGGTTTATCCCTCCTATTTAATTTTCCGTATCATTTAGTACATATATGCCGACCAATCATTTTGTGAAAACTTCAAAAATCTGCGATTACTCAGCTCCCGGGTTCGAACCCAGAGGGTAGAGATTTAATTGGCAAAGACCACAGTTAAAACAAACTGTAGAAACTACTATGTTTTACTACCAAAAAATATATATTACACATTTTCTTGTGACTCGAGTTTCGGGAAATGAACTATCCCATCATCAGACAACTGAAGACCTTACAGTGGAAGAGAGGTATTTAAACAAAAGTGATAAATACTTTCAATATTTCAACAGATTCTCGGTAACACCTAATAGTGGTACAGAGGTTTACAATCGGAACGTGATAAAAAACTGGGTTTAAAAAGAGGGGCCTTCTAACAGATATCGGAATGTCGGCAATCGACAAAGAAGGTTGTTAAACAGATGGTACCCATTTAAATATCTCAAATAATTTTTGGGGTTACATAGCTCCGAACCGTCATTCATTATTTTTATATTATTTTGTTGTATATCTCAAATATTTGAATTTACAAAGCTCCATACAGTCATTCATTATTTTTATTGTGAACGAATTTGAAAATTTCAATAATCAAGTTTCTTTTCTTTTGAATCTACATGTAAAATTTTCTCAAGATTTTCTTTTGTCGAAAGGAATTAATGTTTTCTAAAGAATGAGTGGCAAAAGTTGAATTTTTGTTTAGTTTTCATTAAATTCATTTTATGTTCGTTGAAAAAGGTTTTAAACAGATGTTAGTTTTTAAATATCTCAAATATTTTCGATTTACATAGCTCCGTACAGTCATTCATTATTTTTACATTTTTGTTATTGTGTAATAATAACGAAAATATTTGAGATATTTAAAAAGTAACATCTGCTTAAGACCTTTTTCAACGAACATAAAATGAATTTAATGAAAAGTAAACAAAAATTCAACTTTTGCACCACTCATTCCTTAGAAAACAGTAATTCCTTTCGACAAAAGAAAATCTTAAGAAAATTTTACATGTAGATTCAAAAGAAAAGAAACTGGATTATTGTAATTTTCAAATTCGTTCACAATAAAAATAATGTAAAAAATAATGAATTACTGTATGGAGCTTTGTAAATCCAAATATTTGAGATATACAACAAAATAATATAAAAATAATGAATGACTGTACGGGGCTATGAAACCCCAAAAATTATTTGAGATATTTAAATGGGTACCCTCTGTTTAACAACCTTCTTTGTCGATTGCCGACATTTCGATATCTGTTAGAAGGCCCCTCTTTTTTAACCCGGTTTTTTATCACGTTCCGATTGTAAACCTCTGTACCACTGTTAGGTGTTACCGAGAATCTGTTGAAATATTCAAAATATTTATCACTTTTGTTGAAATACCACTGTACCACTGTTAGGTCTCCAGTTGTCTGATGATGGGATAGTTCATTTCCTGAAACTGGAGTCACAAGAAAATGTGTAATATATATTTTTTGGTAGTAAAACATAGTAATTTCTACCATTTGTTTTAATTATGATCAACTACCAAATAGTAACGGCTGAAACAATTCAGTATCTGAAAAGACCACAGTGTTACGTCTTCACTTGCGTGCCACTGAGGCAGTTGACAACCTTGTCGGTTTCCTTCTACATATATAATTCGAAGATTTCAAACTTCAGATTTAAAAGTTGAAAAAGTTCTCGTAATTTTTTCTCACAAAACATTGCATGATTCTTTGTCTAGATATTTCACCTGAGATTGGATCTACAATTTCGAAAATGTTTGAAAATTATGTTTTGGTTATAACTCGTTCATAATTGAGCATTACTCTCACGGTTATAATTGAGCATTAATCTCAAGGTTATAATTCTCTAGGTCTTTCTGTTCGAATGTGAGCTTCTTTACCACCGGATCTTCACAAAATTTGTCATTAACCTTCGTATCCTTATTTGACATCCAAATACCTAATTTAAATACGATAGCAGGCATGATAATTACGATAGCGAAGGGTGCATTATTTTCGACTTCTACATATTAGGAGTACAAATAAGTTTCCGCCGTTTTATTGTAGATGGCGCGGCACGGAGTTTCGGTTAGCTTTCGCAGATGATAACCGGCTTAAAATATAGTTTGGACATTCAAGAACAACATAACCTATTAATATCATTGATTTTATATTGGTAAAATATAATTTTTATAAGTTGAAAATGTCAAAATTTGAGCCAAGTAAGCGTCATTTGCGGAAAATATTAGTTTACTTCTTTAATTTAAGTAAACCTGCTGCTGAGACGCATCAATTGCTCGTAGAAGCATATGGTGAGGGTGCTTTGAGTGAGAAAACGTGTCGAGAGTGGTTTCAAAAGTTTAAAAATGGTGATTTCGACGTAGAAGACAAAGATCGCAGTGGAAGGCCAACAATTTACGAGGATGCAGAATTGGAGGAATTGTTGGAGGAAGATTCATCTCAAACACAAAAAGAACATTAGAAGTCACTCAGCAAGCAGTCTCACATTTATATTACCGTTCTTCTATAATAAATATTTAATTTGTGTTGAAAAACGGCGGAAACTTATTTATACTCCTAATAACAAATTTCAGACCGATCAGATCTGTAGTTTCGAAAATATTAGGAAGAAACCAAATTTCAAATTCAAATAGCTGCAAACTAATGAAACAGATTTTGTCGACAATAAAATTTAAGGAGATATTTAGGCCTTTAAACTACTTTCAATAATAATAATAAATATCAGAGAAGATTGTTGCTTCTAAAATTGTTATATTATCCGATTATTTTAAACATGGCAAAAACAATAATAAATCTCAGTTACCCTCATTCTAAAATTAGTCATCGAAACTTGATATGAAAATCAACTATTTCACGAAAAAATACAAACAAATTTCTACTACGCACCTAGATTTTTACGCACCGCATACGGATGCACTATAGGAGTGCGGAATGGTATTCTTTTTCTAACCCACTTATCCAATGTTGAAGTTGGTAGAATCGTCGGTTTCTCACTGAATTTATTTGAAGATCTCAACCCTCACATTTTAAAATTCTGAAAATTAAAGACTCACGATCATCATAAAAATTTACGCTAGCCTTCTTGTCGTTATTTTTTATCTAAATGTTAAATAAACTCATTTGTGCAATTATTCCTATTATTTCTGTATCGCTAAGAGCTGCTCCGCTCACGATTTTTTCAATCTTCTAATTATATGATTTTCGCCAAACTTTGCACTAGTCTTTGCGTCGTTATTATACATCTGAATTCTGAATTTAAACTCGGTCATGGGTTTTTTGCTATAGCTCCTTATGAGCTTAACGCTGCATAGCTAACAAGATTTGTTTTGAATCATTTCTATTCTCATGAAATTTTGTAGGAATAATGTTCAGCCCATCTTTTTTCTGAAACCCACCCAAATTTGAGATCAATCTGATTCGTAATTTAGAAAATATAAACCAAAATAAGAGAAAATTCCAAATGTGAATACTTTGCTGTACATAAAGCTAATAGACGATTATGAAATTCAGTCCAGATATTCAAGCCACAAGTCAACCTCAAAAGCTTGGAGCCTCCATCTCCTTCAATTCGAAAGTTATGGTATGAAGAAGTATTTGCATATAAGAGATAATAACTGGAACTCTAATAATTCTCCAGAACCTCTACAGATTTTAATCTAAATCAATCTCCTGAAAACATTTAGAATTGAATTTTGAAAACTTATTTAAAATAAAACCTGTAGAGGTTCTGGAGAATTAATTTCAGCTATTATCTGTATATATATATATTTCAAACCATTTGATATTTCAAACATTCGATAATTCGTAATATTTCAAGAGTCCCTCGAGTTTCGAATTAACGAGAGTCGACTGTATATATATATATATATATATATATATATATATATATATATATATATATATATATATATATATATATATATATATGTAGAAATATAATAATAATAATAATAATAATTGAGAAATTTCTTTGTATTATATCACATACACGTGGCGGTTATATAATGCAGAGTTTAAGACGTATTTTCTTCCATTGTATATTTTTGTGATATAACCTTATTTTCGTTTAGACCATGCTTATCCCAAAATTGTTTAGTTTTGTTGCAAAAATGTCTAGTGACAAAAAAACGTTTTTATATTATATATTTTCAAATGATTATTTTGTGTATTCAAATAACTCCTTACTGAAGTGATCTGGGTCCGACTTTATCAGGTTCTTTTCTGGAGAATGTGCTATATATCTTTAGAAAAGGAAAATAAAAAAAGGCTTTTTTGATTGATACATGAACATTTTTTGGTGATGAAACTTGTGATTCTTCAACATCCAATCGAAACATGTCTAAATAATTTGGTAATTATTTTATATTTCTTTTCATTCTTTATTAGTTCATTTTCACCACATGTGATGATAATATGTAATTCTATGATGTAACACAGTGTATCTAGGACAAATGTTTTCATGTGATTTATTTAGATTAAAATCTGTAGAGATTCTGGAGAATTGATTCCAGCTATTAGTGTAATATTAAAGTTATAGTGTTAATGGTAACGCTGATCCGCTCACATAAACTTAATTTTCAACTTTTAATCTTACGATTCTCACGAGATTTCACAGGAATATGTGGGTTATTACACTTTCTCTAAATGTCGAACTTCAAATCGATCTAGTCTACTGTTTGAAGAATATTTGGAAAGATGAGTGTTGACAGCTCAGCTGGAGAGCATCGGGCTCGTGACCGAGAGGCCCGGGTTCGAATCCTGTTCAGGTGGAAAAGAAATTTTCTAGTTGGACGGGTGTCTGCCACCATTTCACTGTTGGGTCAAAAAGTAACATTGCTGTGACCTAAAGTGGCGCAAGATCGCAGTGACAAGCCTATCCAGAACACAACTGAATTCCTAATATAACTCACACAAGCTGAAAACGCTTCTGAAGGATCTTCACAGAAGATCTAGGAGTATCAGAAAAATAATAATAACAAAAAAAATAATGTAAAAAACTTTCAGACGTGCATAATTGCAAAAGAGTTGAGCCGTTTGTTCCATTAACTGAATTACTCGGAGCCCAAACCTCTGAAAATCTCAATCTCTTTCCGTTCGGAAGTAACCGTATTTACGGACAGAATCTTTTTTTTTCACCTCGGATACTTCATCAGTGAGACAAACCTAATGGTCTACGACCATTTTCGACTCAAAATTCTAAAAAAAGACATTTGGGTAAAATGATCGCATGCTATTCCTGGAACAAGCGCGAAAAATATTTTCTGGGGTCAATTTTTTCTTTTATTTTTGGTGTTCCACATTTTCTCTTAGCACCTTAGCAATTTTTTTCTTCAAAATATAATTATAGCTTTTTACTTCCAAGCAGAACAGATGTGATGAATCAAATATAAGACACAGAGAAATTAAAAATACTGTTGAATGATGAAATTCTCTATTTCATTTGAATCTGTTGAATTTTTTTGATAATTTTCACCCCCACTTTTTAATACCTATCATATATGCATTAGACATTGATGATTATTGGTGGTTAATACACGATTTCATCTGGAAAATTTTTAGTTTTTTGCTCTGCAAGATGCAGAGTTTTAAGAAAAAAAATTTAATTCAATATACTCCGTATGTTTCTATTTACATAAAGAATATGCCATCAATAAAGTTAAGAAAAAAGGAGAGAAATATCTATAATTCAGTAGATAAACCTGTTATAACTGCGAAATTATTACGCGAAGTCGCTACATCCGCATCAGGTTTTCAATTTCTTCCTGAAGACAAGATTTTTTCTCCACATCAGCTTCGTAACTACGACGCTCTCGTTTGCACGCTTTCTTTTCATCACGTTTTCCATTTAAAACAGATTTTCTACGTATCCTCTGATCTGACGCTAATTTTCCTTTCCCTTATGGTCGCCTTCTCCTTACGTTATCTCATTTTGGGAGCAATTTTCCCGAAAATAATGTTGTTCTCAGATGTTCCCTTGGAGATAGAAATTAACTTCTCTTGCTCTCCTTGCTAGATTTCAATCTGAGATGTCATCACAGTTCTTATCCCGTAATAAGAGGTATGAATACCTCTTTTAAGGGTTAAACATGCATCAAAGAAGAAATTCGTTGAGAGCATTTCATGCAAATATGCTCATTAAAGAATATTTTGTATATTATATAAGGATATAATATGAATATACTGCATCACTTACGTAGCATATATAAAATTTCAGAACTTCTTCGAGATATATGGTTTATTCCATTTCCCTTCATAATGTTCATTTACATTTGAAACAAAATAAACTACTTGAAAAATGAATTGATCTTAGCTGATAAGGATATTTGTCGAACTCATCGAAAATTATAATAATGACTAATGACGTGTATATGTATTCAAGTCGAGTGGAACTTGCAAATTTATTCATTTAGAGGTAGCCGACTTATTACCAAGAACTCTTTTTAAAATCCATGCCGAGTTTAGAGAGTTTGAATATATTTGATAATAATAGCGAGAAGAATAAATTTCAATTTTTGGGAGACAATGTAGAAGTAGACATATTATCCAGTGCTCGATTCATTCGAAATTGAACAGAGTATGTTATTACAAATAGCGAGAAGAATAAATTACAATTTTTGGGAGACAATGTAGAAGTAGACATATTACCCAGTGCTCGATTTCTTCGAAATTGAACAGAGTATGTTATTACAAATAGCGAGAAGAATAAATTACAATTTTTGGGAGACAATGTAGAAGTAGACATATTACCCAGTGCTCGATTTCTTCGAAATTGAACAGAGTATGTTATTACAAATGGAATTTAAGACTAAAAACCAGTTCTCTCTCTCTCTCTCTCTCTCTCTCTCGTTCTAATCACTCATTCTCTCCCTGTTGAGTTTATAGTCGCATTTATTTTAA
Organism: Megalocaria dilatata; assembly: GCA_034642435.1. Lineage (NCBI taxonomy): Eukaryota > Metazoa > Arthropoda > Insecta > Coleoptera > Coccinellidae > Megalocaria > Megalocaria dilatata. The sequence continues at coordinate 83,275,524 of CM067854.1, forward strand.
CTTCCCAAAGAACACCCTCTCGCTATAACACTAAGGCATTAAAGAACCTGGAAGAGAATTTATAATCTTCATTATTTACTTGCAAATTAGGTAGTACATCTCTGTAGAGTGAACCGAAAAGTGAACCCAGTGAAAGTGAACAACGGTGAAAAATCTCATCGATCTACTGCTCTACGAAGAATATTATGTTTTCACCACAATAAGAGTACAAAACTACACCAAAATAACTCTCTTGATTTGGGTAAACAATTCAAACTTGCACACTTTTAATATATGTATTTAGGCTGTAAATAAACCAATTATTAAAGTCTAACATACATCTTAATCCTCATTTTGGAACGCTCTCCTAGAATTTGCATACTAATTGATTAACGTAAATCAATTACAAAGAATAATTCATTATTCAAGAAAATCTTGCAATGAGTACCTACACATTGTACGGCCATAGATTTATATTTTCATAAGAAGAAGCTCGATTCTTTCAATATGCTATTTTTCCAGAAGTTATTATGAGTTGGTGTGTTATAAGGAATTGTAATAATTGCTTCCGATTTCAGCTTCGACTCACTCAACAAATTATGAGAGACTCCGAAAGGATATAATTACGATCATTAGGCTCTTTCAAAAGGTAATGAAAAGAGGTTTCGTCTCGATAGAAGGGTTATTACAAAATTTAAATATCATACAGATTCATTCTGTTAACCTCCTACAAATTTTAATTTCAAAATTTTTTTTATTCAAAAACATTTAGAATTGAATCAAATATATGTCTAAGAAAAAAACTGTTTCAATTTTATAGGTATATAGAATTGACACTTATTACACAGTACCAAAATGAAATGAAAGAATTCAAGGAAATAAAATTATTAATCAATATTGCTAAATAAATACTTTAAGAGTAAATAATTTTGTTCCTTCTTCGTTTTATGAAAATAAAATCTCTTTCCAAAAGTGCAAAACATAACCTCAAGAACTGTTTCAAAAACAACTTACTCAAAACAAGTTCCTCAAAAAAAATTCTTGAAACATACAGAACATCTTCAAAATGCAATTTAGGATTTCCACAATGGAAAACTCATCAGCCCTACTTCATATAGAAAAAATAAAAATAATTAATGAAAAATATCTCACCAGACAAGCTGAATGTATTTATTTATCTGAACAAAACACTAGATTGAAGTGAACTTTTATAAATCCTACGTATTATTTGTTCGTAAGAGTAAAACATTTTGTTTTTTTTTTGTTTTATGAACACCAAATCCCTTTCCAAAATTGCAAAACATAACCTCAAGCACCTCGTCATAAACAACTTACTCAAAACAAGTTCCTTCAAAAAAATTCCTATATCATGCAGAACATTTTCATTTTTTTTCAAAAAAAACTCCAGAACTACAGAAAAAGCAAACAATGCAAAAATACAAAATGGAGCGACCTGGCTAAAGAATAAAGAGCAAAAATCAACAATAGTTCCGATCATGACTTAGAGAACACAGGAATAATAGAAAAAAAACTTGACGAACATCGAGAATAAAAACGTAACCAATATTATGTTAAAATCTCTATTAATGGAGACACATAAAATAACCAGGAAGTACCTGAATATTGAAAATTGAGCATTCTCTTCTTGCTGATGAAGTCTGAGGGCTTAAACATTAATTCCTTCGAAGTGACAGGCATTTCATTACACTGAATGGAAGACATTCTAGCAGAGTGTGAAGAATGTAAAATAAAATTAATAATAATAATATTTATTGTTTGAAGTTCTTATTGTCGTAGTGAGCAGAAATGTTCCCCTCTGGTGCCAGGGGTTGTGGGTTCGAGTCCCGCTGCGCCCATGAGTTTGTTTATGTACATTAGGTGATGACGTATGGTTAATAACCCCAGCAGTCGATGCCATTTGACTAAAGAAAAAAAATAATAATAATTCTATATCAACATTTTGGTTATTTATTTTACATCATTTTAATAAATATATAATTGAAACTTTAAAATAGCATAAATTCAAAACTTGTACCATGATTATATTCAAATCAGTGTATAATTTCTGAGCACGCATGAAAAGGCTCGAAAAACCGTAAAAACTGATGATTGTTCAATACTGTAACACACCTTGAAAACGCAAGCAGTACTCACACAGCATTTAACACCTCCATACTTTCAAATACAAACACCTACTAAGTAATACACACTACTACAAACACTTCTGAGTAATTGCAGATTTACGTTTAGGTAGTACTCGTTTCGCATATCCTGAATAGGTGGGAGTGTGTTATTTACTTATTTCCACTACTGACATAGTAAGTTGTCTGTTACGACATTAATTTGATTAAAGTAAGTACTACTTACTGAGATAGCTTGTGTTAATATTGAAAACGGAAAGTGAGTGAAAACTTACATCCCTAGGCAAGTAATATGCCAGCATTATTGTTTCCGATATAGAGGTTGAATTAATTTTTAGGCCATACTCTTTGAAACACTTATATGCTGTTTTATAACGTTTCTTAGACTTATCCGGTAAAAGGAATTCATTTGCTGCTTCTTGAATATCTTCTTTGGAGTTTAGAGAAGAAAATGTAGTTTTGACAAACACTTTGTCCAATGAAAATCTTAGTAGCCCAAGGCAAACCGATACTTTATTGAAAGTGAATAAATCAATAACTGATTTCATAAAAAAAGAGTAATCAAAAGTCAAATTTCGTAGTGGAAAAATATAATACACAGCTCAGAAGGTAAGTTTCTTGACCAGCCTCAGACTTCATTGCTTGCCCTCGTTATTGCTCGGGTGCAAACTACGTCCTCGTATGGTAAGTTTCACTTGTCTCCTTTATAGTGTAAATAACTGTTTTATTTATGGCGCATTATGCAGTGAAGTAAATGCAAGTAGACATGCTTTTACTCGACTATTGAATGTATTTGGGAGTTACATGCGTTTTGATTCATTGGAGGTGTGTACTACTTGCATATTTGGTGTTAAGCCTGGCTTAAAAGATCAATTTTTTTAAACTATTTTGCCTTCGAATTTCCTCCAATTTTCTACAAGAATCCACAGACGAAGAATGTTTATTTATATCTGATGTGAAATGAATAGAATTTATTTCTAATTTTTGTTATACTTAAAATAATTGTACTACTGGAGAGTTATTATATTAATTATTTGTTTGATCACCTGGCAGGTAGAAAGCCCCACCGAAATGATGTGTCTTTTTGGGAATCTTATTTTTATTAAATTTCAGGCTGCCTCAAAAACATCTTTTATAATTTTTTGCAAAATATTTTTGCACGCGTCTGGCAATGTTAAAAACCCGATTAAATTATCTGGCTTATTTTTTTTCGTAGTCATTAAGTATTACACTGCAACATATATAAATTGCGTAGTGCCTCAAATAATAATTTTAAAAATGTAGGGGTTGATTTAGCCGCGCTACTCACCAACCAGGTCTGCAATCCCGAGTTGGGATATAATAGGAGAGGTATCTGACAAGTTTTCAGCTTGCCTTAAATACCTACCCAAAAATTGGTGCCAGCTTTCCTAGTAATATGGCGCAATAAATTGAAATACTATATATGACTCACAAATCACGTGACCACATATAGGATCGTACTATCCCACTCTACCCTATTTGAATAAATTTTCGGCATTTTTGTAAAAGTTAAAAAAGTGGAAAAACTCACAAATGCGTTGTATATTTAATTTTAAATGGTAATCTAGAATCTCATAATATTTTATAAAATAAACTTCTTTTCAAATGATTCATTTCGACGAATTCTACTGTTTGTTGAAGAAAAATCACATAATATTCCAAAACACTCCGGTTCAGAAATGAAATTTGAGTGAGAAAATTAAAAATATATGTCTAAATTTGGCAGAAATTCTAGTGGGATCGGTAGAATCTAACATAAAACAAGTTACAAAATATATTATAATATATAATTTTATGAGTAGATGCGGGTGGTGTTCAATGTATTCTCGTTATCGGGGTGGTTTGCTAATAATGTGAATAATCTTATGATCTCATTTACTAATTTACGATCATAAGTTTTCTAGGAATCCTTGATGAAAGACGACTAGAATGACAGACGCAACAATAATGAAGAAAATCGAGCATCGCGCCGTTATAAAGTTCCTCACTGAGCAGGAAAAAAGTTAAAAAATCATTCATGAAAAGATGGTTGCTGTTTACCAAGACTGTGCCCAGTCGTCAGCCACCGTTCAAAAGTGGTCCAGTGAATTCAAAATCGGCAGAGAAAGCATTGAAGACGACCCTCGCTCGGGCGGCACCACGGAAGAAAATGTGAAAATCGTGGAAAAGCTGATACTTTCCTATTTTCAATTGGCTAGTTATTGGGGATGAGACATGGGTTCCCTGAGAGTAAACAACAGTCCATGCAGTGTATTGCCCCCGAAGAAGTTTAAAGTCACCCTATTCTCTGGATAATAATGACAACGGTCTTTTGAGATTATAAAGGTATTTTATTGTTATAAAACATTAAAAATGGTAAAAGCATCACAGCAGCATCATACTAATTTAAGAAAAGCGATTTGAATAAAAAGGCAAGGAAAGATCACAGCGGGGGTGTTGCTGCTTAACGACAACGAGCTGGCTCACGAGGCCCGAGTGGCGAAGGCTGCTGTGCGGGTATGTAGCTTGCAAGAAATTACTCATCCTCTGTAGAGTTCAGACTTGATTCCCAGTGAATATTCTCAAATGTGAAAAAAGATCTTCGTGGAAAGCGATTTTTCGACGATGAAGAACTAAAAGTAGCAATTTATACCTATTTTCATAAGAAGACGGAAGAATACTTTTTACAAGGTTTAGAGAACCTTATTTCTTGATCTAATAAGTGTATTGAAGTTCTAGCGGACTATATTGAAAAATAGAAATTTTCCAACATTTCCTGTGTTTCATGCGTTAACCGAGAATACATTAAATGTAATGTAATTAATCTTATGGATTCTGAAATCTCACTCATAGAATTTGCTTTAAAATTATCACGACAAAGTCATTTGCACTGGGAATTTTCAAGTCTTCAATTCAGTTTATATCCTTCTGAACGCGTTATTAAAATACATACCGATAGATCGTAATTATCACCGAAATTGTTAACTGACGATATAGTTTTTACTAACATATTCACTTATCATAAAGAAACCATTCAATTGAAAGTTATATGAATGTAATCTGATATCTCGAATATTAAACACCTTCGTGAGAGTGTAACAAAATCGCCCAATTTTACAGATTGCCACATCGACACCGTAGGAAGCGTGACAAAATCACCTTGCCGGATACGTCATGATGGCATCGAACACGAGAGGGAATTCTCGGAAATGTTTATTATCTAAAACACTGACCGGATTAGATAATGGAAACACAATTTGATTAACATCCCTGACATCGATAAAACACTTTACGAGCCATTTTCGTCTGCCGTTTTCCTTTTTGTCCCCTTCTTACTTGTAAAACGCAGCGGAATTAATGACTCCAAAGGTCGACAACTCAGCAGTAGATTCCTATCCTTCTCTCATCAAGAAAGAGGTAATTGTTAATTCTATTCAATCAACTGTTGTTCATTGAATTAATGTTTGCTTATCACTTCTGATGTGAAGTGGTACAAGTTTTCATTGAAAAAGGCTGGGAAAATAGCTTTGTTCAAATAAAGTTTTATATTAATGTTTGCTCGGAAAGTACATGGTATATTCAAAGGTTTCCCAACAAATTTTGTTACCATTTCATTTGAGTCCGTTGATAAATTCTGTCATTAATGTGATACAGGATGTCAACTGCTCCATTTTTTTCAATGCAAATAATAAGGAAATTTTACTGAAGAAACTATAAAAATGAGCGAACCATAGAAATAACACAAAATCTTTTAATCAAGTTAATAAATATATGATTGAATATTTAGTGTCATTGTCAATTGATAAGATATGAATATAAAAAAAATTACAATGAAGTATATCATAAGAAATAAAGAGTATATATTCAACTATCACAATGATATTTGATAGATATTTCTACTCATTTAATTTTAAATGAGGAATTATTATTTTTATCAAACTATGCTTGTGTAAGATATTTTAGCCTTACAAGCAATTGGTTATACAATTTTCCGTTTCCGAAATCCACGAATTGTGGTACTAATTTCTTGTTGTTTTATGAAATAATGACTGAAATCTAAACATGGCATGCTTGTCATGGAACCATCCATTTCTATCAAAGTGATCCATATTGGTATAAACATATTTGATGCTCCCATTAATATAAACTAACGAGAGAATGAGTATTTTCTCTGTTTTAAATCTGCTTCTATAAGAATCACCAACTTTCATATTCAGAATAACTCTGATACCCTTTTCATGCAAAATGAAAAGTACAGTTGCCTCAAAACTATACTCCAATCTAGTATTGTCTATGTTCAGACACCAAGTACAATAGCCAATTGATTTAAATACCTAACATATCTGAGCCTTTCAAGAAAGCATGAGTATATTGATTCATATACCATATATCAGATAACGATGCCTAAAGCGCAATTAATTAGCGAGTTCAATAAGTGGTAAAAGGATGAATTTATGGATTATAAAGTAAATAAGAATTCACCTAACAGTGTAAGAACAAACAGAGCCTCCACTTAATGTGGAGAGTCCGTAATTTCCCGTTGAATCTGAGGCGGAAGTTGGATTCACGTGCCAAATCTGTCAAAAAACTCCTGACGGAAATTAAGAACTTGGTAACATTTATCAAATTAATAGACAAGTTTCAACATCAAACTGAAAAAAGAACTGAAAGACAGGAATCATTAATAAGTATTCTTAGAAATTGTTTCTAAAATTGGGGTTAATAAAAACAAAATAAAGAAAAACAGCGAAACAAAGTCAGAATCATTCATTGACGTTGATACTGATGAAGCACGCGCAGCTCGCAGTAGAGCGAATTCATCATCAAATTCTGGAACTACTCAAGTCAGTCAAACTTGGTTTCGACCAGTGGCGGGAAGGAGTGAAGCACTAAGACGAAAATGGTTGTACATTGGCAGAATATCTGGGCCCCATATAAGTGAAAATGATATGAAAGACTTTCTGAGGGACATGACAAAGGCACATGATTTCGAAGTGAAGAAACTTCCGATAAAAGTAATAATTCCGCATTTAGCGTCGGCATACTTTCGAACACGCTATTTTCGAACTTATCTAAACCATGGAATCGTAGACAGAAGGTGTGGTCTTGAGAGAATTCAACTTTAAGAATTTTTTCGGAGGTATCTGGCTCCAGTGACAACTATGAAATAGTGGACAAACAGGAACGAGATAAATCCGTCAGTCTGCTTCTTCAGAACATTCAGTCTATAGGAATATCGATCTTAAGGCTCAAGACTGCGATCACTAAGCACGAAATAAACATTTTATATGTAACTGAACACTGGAAGTCAGAAGAGGAGCTCATGATGTGCATCCCCAATGGGTACCTCCTGACATCTAAGTACTGTCGTGAAAAAAGTCGGCATGGTAGATACGCTATCTATTTTGAAGTGGGTATGGAATATTTAGATAGAAAGGATTTTAAAAACTTAAATGTTATAGAATCATTTGAATGTTGCGCTAGTCATCAAAATTCACAGTTTTGCTTGATAATTGTACGCAAGAAATTGTAAAGTTTATAATTGCTGGTTATTTGAATATCTATTTATTAATCATTTCAAGCGAATCTAGGATGTTTCAGACAATGTTAGATACATATAATCTGAACTTTTCGACTTAGGAACCCACCAAAAGGACCTCGAATAGCTCCTCTTGTTTAGATAATATCACCACAAACATTATAGTGGTCACCTGAATTATTGAGAAACATCTATCTGATCACTTTGGACTGAAGTTTATCTTCCAACTTAAAGGATTTCTGCGAAGAGAAGAAATATAAGACTATTTAAGGAAGACAACTAACTCATTTTCAGCGAGCTTCTCTCGAATATTACCTGCGAAGATCTCTATGAAATACCAAATAACTATATAAACGAAATGGGAAACTTTTTTTAAGTTATATTTCATATCACTATTGAACAAGCTTTTCCTATCAAATGAGTCAATATGATGAAGACAAAAAAATCCGTAATAACACCAGGAATTCAGTCCATTAAAGACCACCTAGATAATGTTGTTTCCTATATCCAGATATAATCCAGAGTTTATAAATATTATAAAAAATCTTATGATGCTGCCCTCAACTCGAATAAGCAGAACAGTTATTCACCTCTTATAAATAGATAGCAAATCAAATCTGAAGCGATATGGAATGTTATCAAAGATGTATGTAATAAACATAAGATAACCGATAATAAACTTCCTAATGAGTAAAAAGAAAGTAGTACGAAAATATCTCATAACACCAAATAACAACGTATCTCTAACCACCAATATTTCTCATACCACAAGTTCTAATTATAATACTAAAGCCTCACTACCAAATTCCCTCCATCTGTTTGAAGTTCTAGAGCCTGAAGTACGAAATACGGTTAAAATAATGAAGGTTAAATCTTCATGTGGAAATGATGAAATTCCAATCCATGTAGTAAAAAGTCATAATCCTGTGATAATGGAGCCAAATCGATTGATAATAAATTGTATACTCTAATCTGGTATTTTCCCAGATAATCTGACGAAGATACTTGTAACACCCTATCATAAGAAAGGGATACAGAGGCTATTGGGAATCTTGAGGGTATATCTGGTTCCGTCGGAAGGATTTATGAATTTGATACCTGCTATATCCATTTTGAAATAGATGAATCAGATACACCCTCAATATTCCCAAAAGACCCCAGAGAATAACCCTCACAAGGCCTTTCTTCCTTTTATTCGAGGTGTTACTGATAAAATAAGTCGTATCTTACGGAAACAAAATATAAAGACCATCTTCACAGCAAGCAATAAAATAACCAACTTTCTTCGATCTCCCAAAGATTCAATTCAAACGAATCTCAAGGTATATAGGAAATACCATGCTCGGAATGTCTCAGATCATACAAAAGTCAAACTAATAGACGAGTGGCTAACAGAGTATATGAACACCAACTAGCTGTCCGTAAACCTGATCCATCCTCTACCCTATTCACACATCACGTCGATACAGGTCACAAAATTGACTTTGACAGTTGCAAAACTAGTTCAACGAAAAAATGCTAACAAGTCGCATTATTCGTGAAGCCCTCGTAATTGAGAAAAGACCAAACTGCCTCAACAAACGCCATGACAGCAAACACCTGACCGCCACATAGAAACCTTGAATATGTCGTGTTCCCATACAACAGCCCCCCCCCCCATACGCAATCGATATTCAAATTTGCTATTCTAAATCATCTTCTTTTATTGAATTAGAATTGAGAAATTTTAAATCGAAAGTTAAAGCTGCAAATTTCAATATTCAAATTGAAATTTGTTAAATTAAAAAAATGACATTAAATATTCAACTGAGCTAGTGACATTTCAAATCGAAATAAAAATAAAAATAATAGTTATAATGCAAATATCAAATTATTAAAAACCATAATAGTAAAAGACTACGTTAAAAACTACCACTAACATACTTCAATTAAATTTATCCCCATATTGCGAAAGGATATTCTATTGTGTGCTTTGCAGGATAATACAATAGCCATTAATAGGTATTCTTCAACAAAAGATTTTCTATATAATAACAAATCTCAATCAGAATGAACCCATTCTATTCTACCGAACATAAATCCCAGGTTAGAGAGATTAATGTGAAATTCTCAATATTTCCGGATTGAATGCAAACCGGAAACGGAACATGACGGGCGTTAGACAATAATTCCGGCGGATTTGACGAGCAAGGAATGGGGGATCTTTCACGGAGAATGGTCCCGAATACATCTTGAGTCGTAATGAACAATGAAGATAACTATGAAATTGTTCTGGAGAATCTTTGAAATTAGCTATTTATGTCATTTCGTGTGAAATATTTGGCTTGGCATGAACTATACGAGTTGGGGTTCTATTCTTGTATGAAGGAAAATGGATATGTATATTAAGATAATAATATGAACTTCTCGTGTTGGTAATCCTTACTAATAATATTAAGGATTATTATTGAATAATAAATGTAGGTATGCATATTCACTTTTCACTCTCAGCCTAGTTACCATCAGCGAAATTTGTATATATAGATATTTTCAAGCATATAACTGATACATTAGAAAATGAGTATAACTTGATATTTTATGTTTGGAGTATTGACTGTATGAAATTTGTTTTCGTGTCTGAAGTCGATTTCACAAATTTCTTAATAAGAATGAATTGAATATTGCATTGAATCCGCCTTTACATGATGAAAATCCATATTAAATAATATTTTTTTGTATTTGACTTGTCCTATGCATTTTGAATGTCTCAAGGGATAAATAAAGATATTATTATTATTATTATTATTATTATTATTAAATAAGGTTATTCTGATTGTTACAATTTTTATTGTTGTGCTTACAACAATTGTTTCGCTATCACAGTAGCATAATCAGGCAGGTTTACACTTCGAATAAAATAAAATAGGAAAAGGCTTTTTACTTAATAGGAGGAGTACAACAAAATTTCAATATCAAAACAGATTTAATCTGTCAGTCTCCTACAATTTTAATTTCAAAAAAATTTTTATTCAAAAAACTTTTAGTATTAAATTAATGTCTTATAAGCACGGCTTATATTATATATAGACATATAAAATCAACTTTCAATATACAACATCAAATGGAATAAATAAACCAACAAATATAAATTGTCAATTTAATTGACAAATTGTAGAAGACTGACAGAATAAATCTGTTAAAATGTTATGCAAAAAGTAAACTTGCCTGATAATGCTACTGTGAAAGCGAAACAATTGTTGTAAACATAACAATAAAAATTGGGAAAATCAGAATAACCTGATTTAATATTATTCACAATGAGTTGAGTTCAACTTAATATATGAGCAATATTCTATTGGGTGTACTCAGTTATACGGCTATGTGTAACCTATGAAGTAAATTGTTCGGGATTTTTTCTCGGTTGCCAAATCGAATTTCATTTTGTGAATTAACTCGATTTGCGATCAATTTTTGGAGAAACATTTATTCATGAATCGAACACAACTATTTTTAAAAATCTACAACGAAACACAATTTCACCCGAAATATTCAACGATTGTGCTTCCTTTTATATCTAAATCGAATATGAAAACAGAATCAAAAATTATCAAACGGTTTCTTTATTGAAGCCATCCAAGTGTTACGTTCGATCTAATAAGATAATTGAAAATAAAATTAGTGGGCTATGATGGCCCAAATTTTGAAATTGGTCTGTCGAAACCTTTCAGATGGTAATATAAATTTACCATAAAAAGAATTTCACTGTAATTCCAACGAAATTCTATTGGGAGTCAAACTCTGGACCTTTACGTATTACCGTTTGCCGTGGAATGTAAATTCATTTCAGTCAATGTTCAGGCGGGAATGAGGGATAGATTTATTATCGGATCTTAACATCCCTAAAACATCGACTGGAAATGGCTATTATAAATTCTTGCGAGCGATTCTGTCCTAAGATATTCCTTTAAGGCAGTTTCACGGAATTTGATACCAGCATGATGTTTGTCCTGCCTACACAGTGAGAAGTTCACGGATATTTAGGTTCCAAGCACCCCGGATTGGTCGATTAGGACCTATCGCATGGCTTCCCGTTTCTCTGGATCTCATACTTCTGGATTAATATTTCTGGGATCATATGAAACGTCTTTTCTATGACCAACGAGCTACTGAAAACACAAAAAAATAATTGAATCAGCTGTCGAAGAAATTCACCGAAATCCAGGAATGATTGGTTCAGCGGTGGATAGAGTCAAGAATCAGGGCTGGGTCTAGGTTGACTAGTGACTAGATAATTTTTTTATTCTTATTGCTTAAACTTCTGAATCTAACGCAACATACAACAGCAAATCTGTGCAAAATGAGTTGATTGATATTTGCAAGGAAATCATTCAGGAAACAATATTACAGAAAGTGTACGAAGCTAAATACTTTCCAATTTTATCCGATGAAACAACAGATATATCACATATCTGACAGGTGAGCCCATCATTTATACATCTTCACAATGGTATCATAAATGAATATTTTGTGACTTTCTGTGATACATACGATACTTTTAGATACGATGAAGTGGATAACAATAAAGACGTTATAGAGTTTCGGATGACAGGCGTAGCACTGGCGAAAATCGTTGAAAATCTCTGTCTCAAATTAAATATGAATTCAACATGGTGTGGTGTGGGTATTTGGACTGACAGCTGCTCGATCATGGCCACAGATACAAGTGGTGCTGTATAGAAGTTGTCAAAAAAGCTGTAAATGCCAAACGTTGCCCGTGCAGCAATCGAGTTCTTAATAATACATTAGCTACGTCATCCAAAGTTATTTCTAAATTGCGGCGTTTGCCAATGCATCCGCTAAGAGACATCAAAGTTTTAAAGAAAAACTTGGAGTTACAATGCGAAGTATCTGTGAGACGCGCTGGGTTTAGAGGAATGATGGGCATCTACAATTTGAAGGAGACAACTTAGTGAAAATTTGTGGCGCTCTGGAAAATATTTCTACTTGGCAAGACCACAAAACTGCCAATGACGCGCATTGCTTACTGCAATCGTTGCGTAGTTCGGACTTCATCATATCATCTTTCTGCTTGAGTGATGTTTTAGGTACCTAAATATTTTGTTTTTTATTCTTAGATACTAATACATGAACGTAAGATCTGAATAGTTTATTTGATTAGTAACTTTTGAGCATTTCAGCAAAGGCAGTTCAAATTACCGTTTATATCACGTAAAGAACCAACCTGTAGATCAAATATAACTCAAAATTTTTCAGGCACAACAGTAGCCTTAATCTCAGTATTGCAAAAGTGGTCAATGGATTTAAGAAGAGCTACTTACGCCATAAATGAAAGAAACGACTGTCCTACGAAATAAAAGATGAAAGGCTGGCACAATAGCTTTTTGAAGAGGCAAAAGAAGTAGCTGAAATTGAATGCCCCAGAATAGTATCACGATAAACACACAGACCCAATAACCATCTTGATCAATCTGCTGAAGATTATTTCCTTAGGGCTCTTCTAGATTCTGTAATAAAGGACCGTCTGTCTCCAGAAGTACTAAGATTATTTCAACTAGGCGTTTTTATTCCAAAAGTCGATTATACTGATGAAGATGAAGACAATGAAACTGCTAAACAGCTTGCAAACGACTGTAAACTGCTATTAGATAATACTACAGTTTCAGTAAATATAAACAAATATCGGCTGTGGAAGGTGACATGGCAGCGGAATCAGAATATTTCGCAGTCGATTACTCATCTTATAGAAAATTGTGATACTGAAATATATCCTTATCTAAGAGAATTTTTATCTATTCTTGCTACACTACCAGTTAGTACAGCCATAGCAGAAAGGTCCTTTTCCTATATATATATATATATATATATATATGACCCCCCCGAATTGAACGTTGGATCCGCCCTTGTATAGAGTGGCGAATAGAGCGGAAATGTGTCTTCAGAAAAATGGGAATATTTTTGGAAATGAATCAGAGTTATTTAATACATTTTTCAATCCTTCTACTAATGTGTTATTTTCATGCGTTTGTCAAAAGTGAAAATATTCCTAAAAATTTCTTCAATAATGCAATACCATAAATATCTGGAAATTTATTGATGTTACAGCTGCAAATTTCCCTCGCTTTCTTCCCCGAAGAATTTGCTTCATAATGTGCCACAAGCATATAATATTTCATCATAATTAAATATCTTATTTCCACTCAAATGCAAATCGATAAAAAAATAATGAGCATTGTTAGTTCATTCCATTTTGAAATTTTTTTCAAAGTGCTTCACCTTTTCTGAATTGAGGACCCAAAAATTTCCAGATGTAACTAGAAATCATCACTGCAAAAGTTTTACGTAACTGAGCACTCTCAACAGAAAATGTTTCAAAGATTACGTTGAACAACTTGTATCTCACTTATGCTTCGAAAACAGGGTATATGTCATAAGGCAAAAATGATTCTCTCCCCCGGGAGGATAACTGAAAATTTATTGATGTAACAGCTGCAAATTTCCCTCACTTTTCTCTCTGAGGAATTCGCTTCATAATGTGCCCCAAGCATATTATTTTTCATCATAATTAAAAAAAAATTTTCCACTCAAATTCAAACCGAGAAAAACATCATAAACATGGTTGGTTTTCCCCTATTTTGAAAATGTTTTCAAAGTTCTTCACGTTTTCTGAATTGAGGACCTAAAAATTCCCAGATATGACTAGAAATCATTACTTCAAAAGTTATGCATAACTGACCACACTCAATAGAATATCGCTCAAATATGACGTTGAACAACTTATATCTCGCTTATGCTTCGAAAACGGGGTACATGTCATAAAGCAAACATGACTCTCTCGTGTAGATGACTATCTCGGTGTCATCTACACGACTATATATGTTCGTTCAGTTTGTGATGAAACATTTTGTATATTATATATGATATAACATATTGATTATAACAACACAAAAAGGAATGCAAAAATTATAAAAGTACATAAATAAACAGAATATTGCACTTAAACCGTATTTTTACTGCTTATACTTGAAACAGACTCGTGAAATGAATATACGAAACAAAAAAATAACGATTATGAAAATATTCTAATCAAAAATAACATCAGATATAAATTTCTGATACACAACAGATACTGAATAGTTTCAGCCGTTACTATTTGGTAGTTGATCATAATTGAAACAAAATTGTAGAAATTAGTATGTTTTACTACCAAAAAAAGATATATTACACATTTTCTTGTGACTCGAGTTTCGGGAAATGAACTATCCCATCATGAGACAACTCAACTGTAACCCCAAAAATTATTTGAGCTATTTAAATGGGTACCATCTGTTTAACAACCTTCTTTGTCGATTGCCGACATTCCGATATCTGTTAGAAGGCCCCTCTTTTTTAACCCGGTTTTTTGTCACGTTCCGATTGTAAACCTCTGTACCACTATTAGGTGTTACCTAGAATCCATTGAAATATTCAAAATATTTATCACTTTTGTTTAAATACCACTGTACCACTGTTAGGTCTTCAGTTGTCTGATGATGGGATAGTTCATTCCCTGAAACTCGAGTCACAAGAAAATGTGTAATATACCTTTTTTTGGTAGTAAAACATAGTAATTTCTACAATTTGTTTTAATTATGATTAACTACCGAATAGTAACGGCTGAAACAATTCAGTATGTTTTAAGTAACTTATATCCTCACGCATCTCTGAGAATAATTTTGGTTCCAGGTAAACTCTACACTTCTAATTAATAGTCTTATCAGAGTTGAGGATAAATATTTTATCCTTTCTAGTTGATTATTTAAATATTTCAATATTAGCCTTCTGCATATTTAATTTAAAAAAATTATATTTAATGATTATAACTTCTGAAAATAAATCAAAATAATGTCATATAAGTACTACCACTTATGTCAAATGACATAAAATAAACATTCATTATAAGACATCCGAATGGTATAACAAAATCCAATAAATAAAAATTGTTAACCAAAATCCTATAAATTAAATATTTTGAATAGACAAAATTTTTGTTTCTGCTGATCAATCTTATAATAATAATAATAATATAATAATAATAATATGGTTTATTCACAATTAAGTTTACATTGATAGCTTTCGACAAAAAAGTAATGTACATACTGGAAAACTGAACAAAATAATAAGCCAATACAACACAAAAAAAAAACTGTTGCTGAATAAACATAGATTTCCTCCAAAAACCGAAGGTTGCACGGAGGATAAATCTCTTCTCAATATATGCATCTGTTTTGTGACCATGGCATTGAAGCAGTTTTATGAGCAAGGTACGACTTTAGACGTTGGACATCGCTATCTCTGATTGATCATGTCTGCTACTTTAGCTCCACCAATTTGTACCAAATAGTTTTTAATATACTTGCTGAATAATTTGCAGGAGTTTAGTGAATAAAATTTAGTTCTCAGTTCACCCTCCAGCAAGTTGAAAATACGTGGCATGATGTAAGTATATGTACGTTGTCCTACAGTCTTCTTAGTTCTATGGGTCTGTACTTTCGGCTTTTCTGTTCTACGAGTATTATATCCGTGATTGAGGTACTCCATCGAATTTTGATTTTTAAAGTTTTGCATAAGTAGGGTGTGGAAGTACATCCCTCTCATATCAAGAACTTTTGCTTCCAAAAAAAGATTATCTGTTGGATACAATCTCTCCCTACGTAGCATGATTCTCAAGAAGTAATTCTGTAGAACCTGTAATCCTTTTAGATGTGTATCATACAGGCCACCCCAGGCCAGAATACCATATTGAAGCCGGGATTCTACGAGTGCATGGTATAATATTTTCATCTGCTTGAATCCCAATATTTGGTTAAAAGAGCGAATTCGATGGAGAAATCGTCGCAGTGTATTTATTACATTACGGCAGTGAACATCCCACCGGAGATGCCGGTCGATATGTATACCTAAGTACCTAATGGAACTCACTTGGCCAATTCTGAATGTTGTTTCTCCGTCACATATCAATAGATCATCAAAACGTGGTAGCCCACTTGCGCAAAGTGAAAAAGGTAAGTATTTAGTTTTTTCCTCATTTACTGTCAAGTATCTGCATTTAATAACATTCAAAACATTTTTCATGTCTTTCTCGACTAGCACCTTTAAACTACTCCATTTCAAGTCCTTATAGAGAATGGCTATATCATCTGCGAAACAGATTATCTTTCCCATACAATTAATACCTAGTATGTCATTTATATACAACGTGAATAAAACAGGTCCCAGTAACGTGCCTTGAGGCACCCCACACTGTATTTCCAACACATCACTCAACACTTCACCAACCTGCACCCTCTGTGACTTATTTTTTAAATACGTACTAAATAGTTGAAGGGGTATTCCACGCACTCCAATATTTTCCAAGACATTCAGAATCTCATTATGATTTACCGTGTCAAATGCCTTTGAGAGGTCCAAGAACACACACACTGCCGCCTCATCAGCATCCAAGATCCTATACACCATATCAGACAGGTACGATACAGCATCCGTCGCAGACTTCCCCTCACGAAAGCCAAACTGATTATGTGATATGATCTGATATTTTTCCAGGTAGCTGTTCAACCTCGTTCCGACAATCTTCTCAAATACCTTGGCAAAAGAGGTAATCAGCGATATAGGCCTATAATTTGAAGGTGATTCCCCTGTTCCCTTCTTATATATTGGTCTCACAAATTGATAATTTAAATTCCTTGGGACAACAACCAGACTGCAACACATCATTTAGTATATGCGCCAACGGGACAGATATTTCGTCTTTAATTTTCCCCAAGGTTTCACCTGTAATGCCATCGTATCCCGGAGATTTATTCCTCTTTAAGTTATTAATCGTTGACTCAACTTCTGCTGGGGTCGTTGGGTTAAGAAAAAAAGAATGTTGAATTTTTCCCGGCTTGAATGGTTTTGTGTCTGCAACAGTTAGGTTACTTGCAAGGTCAGATGCAGCATTTATAAAATAGCCATTAAAAATATCATCAACCTCCCTTTCATCCTCTGTTCTCGAACCATCTCCTCCTCGAATCCCCTTCACTCCGACCTGGTTTCCACACTTACATTTCTCCTTTAGTATACTCCATAAATTCCTTGAGCTACCCCCATTCTTCTCTATCTTCCCGCTGTAATAGCTGCACTTGGCTGCCCTAATTATTCGGTTTAGGTGGTTTCGATATCTGACAAATTCCTCTCTATATTTGTCTGGTTCTCTAATGTATTTCTTATAGAGCTCGTTTTTATGATTTACAGATTCAACAACACCCGCAGTTATCCAGTCCCTTCTCGCCGTATTCCTCCTCCCTATCTTAATCCTCCTAGTATTCCTCTCTACCATGTCCATTATCGTCTGAAGAAAATACGTTGTCTTCAACTGAGCGGTCCCCGAGTCCCCGAGTACAGACACCCCCATTCAAATTTCGACATCTCAGATTTGAGAGTATCATAGTCTATAATACAATGGTATCTCTGCTTCCTATGGTTTTTCCCCCCTCTTTTCATGGGGAGGTTTATGGCTGTAGCACGATGGTCTGTTATGTATGTCTGCACTGTTGCCGCCCAAACCAAAGACTCGTCATCCGGAGACCCACTTCTCAGAAATATATGATCTAAGCAAGATCTGTTTCGTGTTTCCTTGTTTATCATAGACCTATAATCGTATTCACTCATGACGTTCATATAATTTGATACTATTTCATTAGATTCATTCAAAATATTGATATTTAAATCTCCCACGATTACATGACTTTCAACCACTGCGGACTTTTTCTGTTTCAGATATTTCTCGAGTGACACAATGAAATCATCAACATCTGTTGATGGAGGTCTATAAACACCAGTTACGAGTAATTTCCTACCTTGTGGAAGAGTGATCGTGACCTCAAGTACCTTCACTGGTTTAATATGTACAATATCGTGCTGGAAGGTGTAACATGTCTTCAAATAAACAATTACTCCATCGCTCTTATTTATCTCGCCCTGATTTTAAACCATATCATACCCCACAATACCAAAGCTCTCTTCATCTAACAAATTGAAGGTTTCTGTTAAAATCAAGCAATCTGGCAGAGTATCAAGTTTCCTGAGGAGTATCATCAATTCATCAAAATTCTTATGGAGACTCCTAATGTTCTGATGCAGTATTTTGAAGGTAACTTCACCCGAGCGCTGAGACCACCTGTATTGATCAGCATCAAGACACTCAACAGTAGCTGTAGGCGAAAAATGGACATCTCTTATACTAGGATCCATCCAATTAGTGAAATTCAAAACAACAACAAAAAGAAAACAATGAGGACCAACACACAGCGTGACGACAACCCAACAAGAAAAAAAAAGAAACAAGAAAAGAAACAACAATAAGAGTACGCTTTTATTTATTTTTTCGAGCGCGTCTTCATCTTCTCCCTAGCGATATATGGTAAAGAACCTCGCAGTTGAGTCCCCGAAGTCCCCGCTGAGAAGGACTCTTGTCGACCCTTATCTGTCGGTCCTGCAGCTGCTCTCAACACTGCCCTATTCTTGCCCTGGACAGATTTTGAAACCAGTTGGCTATCCTGCTGGAGCGCACGCTGTTCGTTTGGAGTTTTCTGTGTCCGCTCCTGATATTCTTCAACGTTGGGAGTGGGTGGAGCGCTATTTGTGCGTTTAAAAGGAACCTCTTGTAGTTCGCTGAGTTCTTCCAGAGTATAAGCTGTGTTTTCTATATACAGTCTATTTCCTCTAATCTGACAATTTGATATATTTTGGTCCCTCAGATTAGAAAGATAACCCCGAAGCTGATTGTACTCCTCACGCTGATGTTTCGTCAAATCGTGAGCGAAGTATACTTCTTTTCCCTTAAGCATTTGCAGATTTTGAAATATTTCCCTTTTTATCCGGTATGATAACAACTCAACTTTAATTGGGCTGTTTTTCGATCTTCCTAGGTGGTAAACATCATTGATATCTGATTCAACGAGTTTGAGCCCCAACAGTTTATTTATTTCGTGGCAGATAGAGTTTGCACTCAGTGTCTCTGGTACGTCTGAGTTAAGGCCATATATTACAAGGTTATTCTTCCTCACTCTACCCTCCAAAATTTGAACAGCCCCCCTGAGATCAGCGTTTTCCTCTTCCAAAATTGAAACCTTTTTTCTGAGAGTCTCTACTTCTAATATGATATTCGCCTCGACCGCTTGCATTCCACGCTTCAATTCATCTCTACTTTTTAATATTTCATCATGCAGACTCTTTAGAGTGATCTCAGACTCGGACATTGCTCAGTAATGAACGGAAAATATGAGGATAGGAAAGGGTTCTACGCTCTTCACTCCAATGGGCCAGTAATGAAGGCTTCTCGATGAATATGGAGGGCCACGGATTGATCGGAAAATTGATCGGGTTAAGAAGAATCAGGATGTGAACAATTTAACAAGCGATAGTTTTCACAATACGCATACAGGAAAACAACCGTGACCGCAACTCTCACACATGAACAAGCAGCCGATAATAAAATAATGATAATCAAAAGAAAAGATATTAATTTTCAGCCGACAATATGTTTACACGTGCAACTTTTATGGTTTAGAATTTATTTGTTTACGAACTACAAACAATTTCAGCTGCACTCAAGTCTATTTCAGTGAAATTCAACTTAAGAAAATTGGGCTCACGTGAATCCTGTAAGCAACGATATCTCGACTCACAAATTTTCTGCAAATTTCTACCTTCTGAACATCCGATTTAACACAACAATAAGCAACGCGACCTGCACTCATGCACTCACAATCAATAATGATTTATGAAAACAAATATCTTTCAAAAATGTCTAACATAATCTTAAGAATTTCATCATAAAACTATCTTACTTAGAATATTCAATTTTATTGGATATCTAGGTAAGTTACTTTATATAAAAACTCAAGATATGTAAAAACATTACTGAAAAACAAGTTTTAAGAGAGACTTTGCTTCGTCAGTATTCAAATTATTCATATTCAATAAATATAACATCAATCAACAACAAATATTTACTCACCTTTCAACCATTTAGAAAACTTCTGGTAAACTAAAAAATCTTTAAATGTAGTGTAACGGTTAACTATATGTAAATATTTCTGTGGTTTACCCTTGATCTAAAAGATTGCAAAACAATTTAATGGCCTCTGTTATAGCACAAGGACTATCTGTATAAAGAATGTTAAGGAAACCAAATAATTACAAATTAAATAACATAAATAGAGGTTAATTCTTGATAGAAGGTATATAAAATTATTTAAATATTTCAATATTAGCCTTCTACATATTTAATTTCAAAAAATTATATTTAATGATTATAACTTCTGAAAATAAATTAAAATAAATTTTGTCTATTCAATATATTTTATTTATTGGATTTTGTTATACCATTTGGATGTCTTATAAGGAATGTTTATTTTATGTCATTTGATATAAGTGGTACTCATCTGACATTATTTCAATTTATTTTCAGAAGTTATAATCATTAAATATAATTTTTTGAAATTAAATATGGAGAAGGCTAATATGAAAATATTAAAATAATTTTATATACCTTCTATCAAGAATTAACCTCTATTTATGTTACTTTCTAGTTGAGTAACAGTGTCTCACACATGGATGGAGATTTTTTTCAGACATTAAGTATCAGTATTTGACAAAAAGTTGTCTCCTTAAAGGTATTTGCGGCCAAGTAAGTTATTTCTCGCCTATAAATAATCTTTTTAATCCACTTTTGAAGGACACGAAGGTTATTAAGATGACAATTTGAAACTCCACCCTAGCCTACAATACCATACGATAGCTGCGACCGAAACAACGAATGGTACAGAGTTCTGAGATATATGTTCTTTGAACATCTATAAAGCAATTTCCTGACCTGTATAACACTCGCAAAATTCAAGTCTCATCACAAATGCTGATCGATAATTATGCCAAAACATCTGATGGATTTAGCTTTAGGCATGTTACAGGCGACTTTCAGAGGTCCCATATTCAGCAGTCCTTGCACAAAACATGAAAATGCTAAATAATTGGCGCCGCTCTGCTCACAAAATGTTTGCATTTGTTTCGCCATTAGGGAATTGGTTCGAGATATTCGGACCCTCAACCTTCCAAGGCTCTAGCTCTATCCTTTGAATTCAGATTATTCGTCAGTGAGCTCAACCTAGTCGTTCAAGACAATTTTTGGTTTAAAATTAGAAAATTAAAGGTTTTTTAGCAAAACGGTAGCAAGCTGTTCGCTGGAAAACGCACATACGAAAAAAGAGATTGCCCAATTTTTATCTTTGGTAACTTCAATTTTAGAGGCTAAAATGTGACGCCAAAGTGTCAGAACATGATGAAGATCTTTTAAGAAGACAATATCGTTCAAAATTTCAAAGACAAAATTTTAGTTTTGCTACTTTGTAAAGAAAAAGGATACATAATATTTATCACTGTAGTATTCCATTAACTCGAGAGGATAGTTTTCACTCTCCACTTGAGATTCTCATTAACGCTTGTCATAATTCGAAATCTTTGAAGAAAAATTGTGACGACTACTATAATTCAAAGAAGCCGACATTCATATGGTTAGTTCTAAGATTAATGTCATGAATTGGAAAGAACATCTATAATTTACATCTTGACATCTTTTTCCAAATTTTCCATGAAATTTCAGACCAACGTATTGCTAAATATAGATAATGATATAATTGACATAGACAACGCGTGGAACAAAGGTACAGTTTTAAAGGTAGCAAACAACAATCGAATAATTAGAGGTGTGAAGATAAAGAGCGAATGGATGACCCAGGAACTTCTAGACTTAATGGATAAAAGACGGAAAGCTATGAATAAGAAAACAGAATATAGAAAAATTAAAAAAGAAATAAGAGATACAATCAGAGTGGCAAAAGAGAATTGGATGAGTCATGAGCGTGAAATTGACGAGCTACCACGCAAGCACGACATGCACCAACTGCACAAAGAAATAAAAAAATAACACACTGCAATAAAAGAAAACCAAAAATGCTGGAAGATTCAGTGGTAAAATAATTTGTAATGAAGAAAAGAAATTAAGAGAATGGGAAAAATACATTGAGGAACTGTTTGCGGATGAATAAAACAGACGACAATCGCGACCATATTAAGTAACCAGTAATTCTAAAGAGGAAGATTTTACATGCATTTAACCACCTAAAAAGTACCAACATCCTAGGCTCCGATCAAAGAAACTCGAGATGGTTGAACTCATCAATGACGAAAATGTAGATCTGCTTTTATTTTTGTTCCACAACATATATAAGCCAGGTACAATTTCCAAGGACTGGCTCGAATCAATTTTTGTACCTCTACTTAACAAGCATAGTGCAAGAAAATGTAACGACTACAGACTTATTAGTCTAATCAGTCACGTTCTCAAAACCCTACTAAGAATCATACACAAAAAATATACAACCAATGTGAATCTATCAATCCAGAACTATTCGGATTCCAATGTGGGTTGGCAACAAGAGAAGCTCTATTTAGTTTACAAGTTCTCTCACAAAAATGTTATAATCAACGGAAAGACCTTCACATTTGTTTCGTTAATTTTGAGAAATCATGACAAACTTTTTGAGTTCTTGGGGGAGATTGGACTGGATGGTGAAGATCTAAGACTTCTGAGTAATTTTTACTGGCAATAGTCTGCTAAAATCCAAGAGATAATAACTTGTCCTCGAAAAGTGTTAACATCTGCAGAAGAGTGAGACAAGGGTGTCACTTTTTAATGTATACTGTAAACTTTTATTGGTGGAGATACGCACTAACGGGATAAAAAATAAACGGAGTAATTAAGTCAACTAGTTATGCAGATGACACTGTATTAGTTGCTGACGCTGACATAGGTCTACAAGACATAATAAATATAATAGAATCTGTAGCACATGCAAACAATTTAATATGACAACAAAAATCAGCAAGTCAAAAGTAGATAATGTCAACATCACATAGTCTGAACATCCCTGTTCTTGAACGAATTGATGGAGTGATACTGTCTCGAGCTGATCGTTTAAAGTACCTGGGCTGCTGAATGGACTCAAAACTAGATAATGAGATTGAAATAAAGTCTAGAATTGAACAAGCAAGACAACATTTTTTAATAAAATAAGAAGGAACGGTTTTTTACTTGATAGAAGGATTATTTCAAACTTTGAATATCAAAACAGATTTGATCTGTTGTCTTCTACATTTTTAATTTCAAAAAATTTTTTTGAAGAAACTTCAAGAATTAAATTAATGTCTTTATAAGCACGTATAAAATCAAAATTCATCATACAATATCAAATGGAATTAAGAAAACCAACGAATATAAATTGTCAATTGGAATTAAAATATAAATAAGCAAACATTTTTTGTTTCGTTCCAGGCATGCGTACTGAACTCTTCAGACAAACGTACGAAGCCCTGTTTGTTACAAAATGTATTGTTTTCTGATCCTATATCAATGAAAAATAACTCTTTCTCAAAAAAATAAAATATAATTTCAAGAACTTCTCAAAAACTAATTTATTTGAAATATTCAATATATTTAAATAAATTACTTCAAAAAATCTCAAAACATGTAGCACATCCTCAAGAAATAATTAAAATTTCGATAAGATCAGTTCAACTTTACATATAAAAAAAAATAAAATCAATTAAACAATGTATAGACTTACCCAGTGCACTTCAGAAATATATGGTATATGAAGATGTAAATAGGTACATTTATATCCAAGGTACTCTATGTTCCATGTTCACAAAAAATCATACAAAGCTTATAAGGCACTTGGTCTTAGTTAAAACCATTCAACACTGTATAATGAATTTCTTAATTTAAAAAACATAATATAATTATATATTATATGTAAAATAAAATAAGAAGGAACGGTTTTTCACTTTATAGAAAGATTATTACAAACTTTGAATATCAAAACAGTTTTAATCTGTTGTCTTCTACAATTTTAATTTCAAAAATTTTTTTTGAAGAAACTTTAAGAATTAAATTAATGTCTTTATAAGCACTGCTTATATTTAATAGACGTATAAAATCAAAATTCATCACACAATGTCAAATGGAATTAAGAAAAACCAACGAATATAAATTGTCAATTGAAATTAAAATATAAATAAGCAAACATTTTTTGTTTCGTTCCAGGCATGCGTACTGAACTCTTCAGACAAACGTACGAAGCCTTGCTCGTTACAAAATGTATTGTTTCCTGATCCTATATCAATGAAAAATAACTCTTTCTCAAAAATATAAAACATAATTTCAAGAACTTCTCAAAATCTAATTTATTTGAAATATTCTATATATTTAAATAAATTACTTCAAAAAATCTCAAAACATGTAGCACATACTCAAGAAATAATTAAAATTACGATAAGATCAGTTCAACTTTACATATAAAAAAAATTAAATCAATTAAACAATGTATAGACTTACCGAGTGCACTTCAGAAATATATGGTATATGAAGATGTAAATAGGTACATTTATATCCAAGGTACTCTATGTTCCATGTTCACAAAAAATCATACAAAGCTTATAACATGAACATGGAACATAGAGTACCTTGCATATAAATGTACCTATTTACATCTTCATATACCATATATTTCTGAAGTGCACTCGGTAAGTCTATACATTGTTTAATTGATTTTATTATTTTTTATATGTAAAGTTGAACTGATCTTATCGTAATTTTAATTATTTCTTGAGGATGTGCTACATGTTTTGAGATTTTTTGAAGTAATTTATTTGAATATATTGAATATTTCAAATAAATTAGTTTTTGAGAAGTTCTTGAAATTATGTTTTATATTTTTGAGAAAGAGTTATTTTTCATTGATATAGGATCAGAAAACAATACATTTTGTAACAAACAGGGCTTCGTACGTTTGTCTGAAGAGTTCAGTACGCATGCCTGGAACGAAACAAAAAATGTTTGCTTATTTATATTTTAATTTCAATTGACAATTTATATTCGTTGGTTTTTCTTAATTCCATTTGATATTGTATGATGAATATTGATTTTATACGTCTATTAAATATGAGCAGTGCTTATAAAGACATTAATTTAATTCTTAAAGTTTCTTCAAAAAAATTTTTTTAAATTAAAATTGTAGAAGACAACAGATTAAATCTGTTTTGATATTCAAAGTTTTTGATGTTCAAAAAAAACATTTTTTAGGCTCAAGAATATACTAACTAATCAACAAATGTCCTACGCCTAAGACTCACAAAATGTTACGTCTGGTATATACAGTATTAATGTACGGATAAGAAATATTGACTATAATAACTGTTAGAATGAATCGTATAGGAAGAAGCACTCGAAATATAGACACATCGAAGAATAAAGACAAATAACGAAGATATCTTGAGAAAAACACATAAAGATCGAGAACTGCTCCGCACAATAAAAATAAAAAAGACCGCTCACCTTGGCCACGTTCTTAGAAATAAAAAGTATTGCCTAATACAGCTTATAATTCAGGAAAAAATAGAAGATGGATGAAGAATTGGCAGAAAGAAACTATCATCGATGAGGAATATCAGAAATATTGGCTTAAACTTTGAGGACCATAGTAGATCTGTTACAGATCGAGAGACCTTTAAATGGCGTGATCGCTAACCTTCGATGACGGAAAAGGCACAAACAAACGAAGAAGATATTTCTTAAGTAAAAATTTGCAAAAATGAGCTTCACAATCGTGAACAATGTTCAACGACTAGCGGCACTACATCGCATTTAAAAAGATATCTCTAAAATTTACATTAAAAATGACTTCAAAGATTACATTACCAGGATGCAGTCTGAAGTTCCTATTGATCTCAAAAAATCCTTTCCGTTTATCATTACAAAAACAAAAATTATGTTTTCCCGGCTATGTTACTTATAACAGCAAAATCTCTGAAACCGTATTTGAATCATGCCGAACTATTTGGGAAATACGATATTTCAACAGCGTCCGTTTCATCCTCATACTCTCAAATATCATCCAATGAAAATCTGAATACCCTTTACAGTCCACATTTTCTAATGTTCATTTTTCTCTTGATGAAGTTGAATAGTAAACTAAATAAAAATCAAGGAGCTGATGCCATATTCACTTGCTTCATTGTAATTTGTTCGTCTTCTTCAAAAATATCCGTTTACTTTAATTTATAACTAGTCTTCAAAAAGTGGTATATTTCCGAACGGATGAAAGAAATCACGTTTCGTTTTCGCTCTGATGAATGGTGAGAAGGCACTTGTTAACAATTATAGACCTATAAGCAAATTTTGTATTTTCGAGGAAGTCCTAGAATACTTGATTAATGATTACAGAATTCCCGACAAGCGTGGCTTCCTGAGAAGAAAAGTATACATTTCGCTGAATTCCTCTATATATTTTTCTTTCTTCGTATTCAGGTTGATGACTTATTTACCCACTAGAGTCCATATCCATGTGTATATTACCTATATTGCGATGGTTCGAATGCTACGTGAGAGATCGACGACAGTTAGTATCTGTTCGGGGTTTCAGTAAGCAATACTGGAGTACATCGGGTTACCATCTAAGGCTATTTATGTGATTTTATTTATGTCAAAAATATTTTAATGTGCTTCAAAATTTGCAGATTTCTGCTCCTTGCCGACGACTTGAAGTTGTTTATGAGCGTTTTGAGTACAAGCGACATTCAGCTACATAATGACCTTGATAGCTTGGTATTATTTTGTCTTGAACGTTCTGACCATTTAGAAGTTAAGGGTTATCACTTTCACATGTAATAATTGCTCTTATTTGCTTTTCGTACTGACGGTGAAGAACTGTGTAGGGTTACTCGAATTCGGAATCTTGGTGGAATTTTTTATGCCAAACTGAATTTTGATGCCTGTATGAATGCCCTATCAATTCATCTAATAGATTAGTTGGCTATTTGATTCGTCCATTCAGTAATCCAGAAAATTTCTCAATTTCTCTGCCTTCTCAAAATTAAATTTCAATCTAAATCTCTGTTACATACATCGATCGCATTGGAAATGTTTTCACCTGGAAAACCTTAAAACTACAACGTCAGACTGAAATTCTTCAATGATTACCCTAGAGAATCGAAAAAAAAACAAAATCTTATTTATTGTCAAACTTTTGAAAAATGAAATTTAGGATAACTATCTTCCGCGGAATTGATTAAATATTTCTTACAAAAGACTCGGGCACTCTGAATATTATTCAACTTAAGTCTTGAGTTATCTGATGCACCCAAAATTATTTACTTCAGAGAATGATAATTTTTGTGATTATATTTGTGATCGGTTGAATTTGTTCTCTGTTAATATCATGGCTTCGAAATATTGTTAAAAAGATGCCAGGATATCATCTCAATAGTTGAGTATTTTTGTATTTTTTTCATTAATGTATTCTCGTCATTATGTGTTTTATAAATTTTTTTATTAGCGCGGACAGTTTAGTGGTAGACCATCGGGCTCGTGGCCGGAAGGTCCGAGTTCGAATCCTGTTCAGGTGGCAAAGAAATTTTCTAGTTGGACAGGTGTCGGCCACCATTTCACTGTTGGTCAAAAATTAACAGTGCTGTGGACTAAAGTGGCCCAAGATCACAGTAACGAAGCCTGCCCAGAACACAACTGAACTCCTAACTCGCACAAGCTGAAAGAGCTTTTGAGGGATCTTCACAAAAAATCTAGGAGTATCAGGATAATGATAATATAATGTACATTTTAATAAATAAATAAAGCATTCATCGGTACTGACTTCTTGAAAATTTTTAGTACTACTTTTTATAAAGTATTCATCTTTGTCAGATGTTCAGCAGGAAATACCTTAAAACATCAATTTAACAGAAAATTGAGTGAATTTGATTGGATTCTATTCTGAAAAACAATTTGATGAAAATCAGAGAATCAAATCATCATGTAGAAAAAATCGAATTATCTACAGTTTCTGATAGACAAGCTTTGCTGAACTGATTATTTATTTTTGATATTTTTTTTCGAAGCTACTTTCTAACCAATATAAGTAATATATATGTTAAAAATGGAAGTACCAACTACATAAAACGAAACAATGAAACTTGGTATTCCATAATGATTTTTATTTCCAACTCATTATGGAATATCAAGTGGTTTAAAGAAAACCATATAATACTTCACAGTTTTCTGTGATTTTTGTGACGAACATAAAATATCTTGGAGTTCAAAGTTTTATGTGTTCAAATCAAGGATATCAGTTTTGTCAGGTGAGATATATTTGTTGTTGATTATTTTTAGTTTTTAAATGTGAAGTTGGACCGATGAAGACCTTATCGGAAAATTAATTGTTTTTTGAGGTAACTTATTTAAATATTTCAAATAAATTATATTTTCTGAGAAGTCCTTAAATTATGTTTTTTGTTTTTGAAAAAGAATTAGTTTTCATAATTGTAAGATCAGAAACAAAATTTTGTCTCCTTCAAATATTCATTTATTAATTCTAATTGACAATTTATATTTTTTGGGTTATTCATTCCATTTGTTATTGTATATTGAGTTTTGATTTTATACGTCTATTAAATATAAGCTGTGCTTATAAGACATCAATTTAATTCTCAAAATGTTTGAATAAAATTTTTCCGAAATTAAAATTATTGGAGACTAACAGATGAAATCTGTTTTGATATTTAAATTTTTTAATATTTCTTTTACCAAGTTAAATCCTGTTCTAATCATTTCAATTTTTTTTTCTCTAGCAGATTTTTCAATAATGTTTGTGTTCCAAGAAACAGCGTTCTGCCGTTTCACTCAAATGTCTGTAGTTTTCGAATAATGAGCCGAAATGCTCTGAAACGATTAGGTTGGCTTCACTAATAAAGAATCTGAAGTCATATGTTAGTCTGTCTGGTCGGTCCAGCCGGCTGTCTGTCCGTTCTTTAGAACTAAAAGAGCCAGAGCCTTGAAAAAGTAGAAAGTTCGGGTGTAAATTCCGCGACTAAATTCGATAATGGGTAAAAAATCTTAGCGATTTTTTCGCAGTTATTCACGTTTGAAATTTTCTTTATTTTACAAATATTTTCGAAACAACGGAATCGATTGACCAAAAATTCAGAATTAAGAAGTAGAAAAATAATAACCTAAATTTTGTTAGGATCGTATGATTAGAATCATTGAGAGAATCATGCGCAAAAGCTCCTGATTCCAGTACTTCACATCTGTTTTATTATTAATTTCAGCATCAGTCATTGATTGCTGAATTTTGCTCTTTTAACAATCTGTGGCCTATTTGGCCACCAAATAGAAAATATACAGTGCATAATTTCATCTAATTCCTTAGGAAATATTAAAATTTCAACTATTGTAAGGCGAATACTCCGCAATCAGTTCGCCAGCGCTCCACGGGGTTTGAGGTCACCCCAGGTGGACGTTCCAGCGACGACCAATAGTACCCGAAATCACCACCAAGATTCTATAAAGGGCGCGCCGACTGAAGCGCTGAAAACGTTCACGTACGTTAGTCGATATTTCTGGTGTGATTTGACGGTATTCATTAATGATCCGAGCGTAAATCGTTGATTAGAGGTAAAGATTATGTGATTTCCATAAATACCCGCCCAAACATTTAATTTTTGGGGACGCTGAGTATGCACCTCGCGAAATAATCTTGGATTTTTGTCTGATCATTACAGTTATGCCGTTAATCATTTCACTGACCAATTCACAGAAATGTAGTCGGCGATCCGGATCATCCTCATTCAGTTCCTGAACCAATCGTATATTATAAGGATGGAATTTATGTTGTTTCAGGAGTCTCATGATTGTTGTGCGTGAAACACCAGATACATCGGACAATTTCCTAGTACTCAAGGTCGGATTCATTGCTACATGAAGTAAGTAAGACAGCTACGTTCCTCGCTTCGTCTGTTTCAAGCACCCTCTTTTTGTTTCCGACTGAACCAGTAGCGTCGAAATTCACGTTAGACTAAGGTGAATCAAAAACATGGTCAGTCTACTTTTTTGGACGAGAAATTAATACTTTTTTTGGCCAAAAAATTAACAACATAACTGTTAAATACCTTTGAAATGTGTCGGATATGAATAATATTTTCGAGATAAATTCCACATTGCCTCTTTCACTATTTTCGCTATTATTTCATTATCGATTGATATTTTAAAGCGAAATTTCAGGGTCAGATAGTACCTCGATACGATTTTCGAAATTAGTTATCGCAACACCCCTTATTCCTGTTTAAAATCAAGGGGTTGTGCTCACCCCCGTTAGGGGGTTGAAGTTACGGGAATAAAAAAAGTGGAAAAGTTGTTCCCCTCAAATGAGAAATTGAGGGGTCTGAGTTTTCGTTGGACCACCTGTATATGAATTAATTAAGTATTTACATGTGATGACTGAAACACAAAATTTTGTATTCTGTCATAAAACGTGCAAAAAAACATATACAACTCATGAAAATGACATGGCTAAAAGCCCTGTAAGAAACAGCGGAAAAAAAATATCAGGTGCAGAACTTCATATAATTTTTATACTTTTTGCTGAAATCGGATAGGAAAAAAATCCTACAAATTCTCGTAATATATCCACATGAAATTATGCATGAGCTTTTGTGTGAATTTTTCACATTTAAAAAATCAACTCCATCGGATAAAACTTCGCGAAGAATAACTTAAGAATCATTATGCTGATTAAGATATATGAATTTTCAAACCTTACCAATATATTCCAATTTAGAATCCTGATAATTTAAACTCTCTAGGTCTTTTCATTCTGAAGTTACAATGTTTACAATCTTCCTCCCGGACGTTCGATACTCACAAAATCAGAAATGAGTATTTGCATCATTATTATACAACCAAATAGCATTTTTAATTTCGAACGGATTACTAGTTTCGGAACTATTGACGCGGAACCACCTTAAAAGTTTGAGGTCTCTAGTTATTTACGTTCGCAACATTGTGTGTTTACGGACATAGCGGCTGGACAGATTTACTTTAGACACCGAATTTTTCATCGGTGAGATCAACCCAATCTTTCGACAGCATTTTGGGTCAGAACTCAAAAATTATCTATATTTGAGCAAATCGATAGCTGTTCTCTTGAACAAGCGTGAAAATCACTATAGAAAATGGTAAAACACACTCACGTAAAGTGTGAAGCACTTCTTCAACAGTCCATTTCTCCTGAAAATTTCAAATGTGGAAATTTCGTTTGAAAGGAACTACATATGATGAATTCTGTGTTTCTTCAGCCGAAAATCAAGTGAACGTCATGTTTTGCAATTTCAGAATTGTTCTGCTTGAGAAGGAGAAAATCTTATGAAGGTGTGAAATACATGGTTGAAAAGTACAATTCTTCTCATTTCTATCAGCTTTGTTACATATTCGCAGAAAACAGTGAAAAAAAATTCTAAACAAAACTTTATATGTATGTAATAATAATGTAATAGGTTATTGATGGTCAGGACGTAAGTAAAAAACGTGCACATGAAAAACGTGCTTATGTTTCAAAGCTTATTGGCTTCAATCGTCAATACCGGCTGTAATACCAAATGAATGCAACACAGCACTTGAGTTTAATCAAGCAAAATTACCACTTAACGCACCCATTTAATGCAGGCGAATACACATGCGCAGAATATTCTATCTAGCGAATTCATTACTCTATTTCCGATTGCGACTAGAGTTACGAACGTAAAAACCTTCTACTCCCGTTATGATCCTCACGAAAGTTTCGTGAGGATCATAAGTGATATGAACAAACTAGCAAAAACTCCTGACTTCAAGACATTTTCATCATCACTTGGGCGTTGGCGCGTACTACTGGAAAATGTTATGTAGCAGAATGGAATTTCAACTTAGGGTGCTGCAATAAGTTTAAATTATAATCCAATCCTAAAAATGTATTATAATAAATTCTATCTGTCAGATCAGTTTCAGACAACAGCACATATAGTAAACAGAGACGAATATTGTCTTATGCTTTAGCAAGGAACAAGTGGTATATTATTATTTTTTTAATTCGCAAATTCATTTGAATGAAAGCATTAGATTCTTACGTAAATTCCGGAGAGGTTGATAAGTTATCTGTATATCAGTACAAGCATTGTAAAATATGAAATATATATATATATATATATATATATATATATATCTATATATATATATATATATATATATATATATATATATGTATGCAGGGTAGCATTAGCTATCGGGGCGTGACGACCCCGCATACCCGAGTCATCCAGAGCCTCAGGTCAGCATCCTGAGGCTCTGCAGAATATATCGCTCCTATCACTAGAAGCCAGAATCAGGGCGGTAGGGGACAGCGGGCTGGTCCTCTTCGGAACCGTCTGGAGGCAGAGCCCGATGGGGTCAGCTGTGGTGCAAGCGGCGCAGCCCCCCGAGATGGCACCGTAAGCCAGGATCTCGTTTCACGGAATATGGAAGGAAGCTCAAGTTTGGACGAGAGAGGATCTCGTCCCACGGGAGTTTCAAATAGGCGAGATGGGAGAACGCGATGGACGGAGGAGGACAACATCCTTATAATGCGCGTTCATTTTATAGCGAAGGAAATGCAACCAAGAACAGGAAAGACATACAGAGAGCTACTTACAGAATTATGGAATGACACCAACCCGCAGAGACCATCGTACGCCAACCTTCTGGCAAATAGAGTCAGGTGGCTTCTTGAAAGGGAAAAGTTCTCCACCACTGAACTTGACACCATTGCTCAAAGTTATATCCCGCGTGGTGCCCCTATAAATGCAGAGCCTGATGAAGAAACACGAATGGAAACCAGATCACATATCCGAATGAGCGTACAACCATCCAGGCTAGAACGTAATTATTACCGAAACCTCCAGAAATACTCAGGACTTTCTCCGAGTAAAAGGGCAAACATCCCAAGAATGAAGCAATCCAAAGAAATGCTAGAGTGTGTCCAAAAAATCAACAGGATAATGGAGAGATACATCGATGTAACCGCCACACTGAGAGAGGTGGTCGACTGCGTATACGCTGGAGCAATCACAGTATGCGAAGATCTCAAAATAAGCATAAGCGGGGCCCAACCAACTCGCCGTCAAGAAATGATACCACCATGGAAAATGAGGCTGGAAAAGAAAATTAGGATTATAAGAAAAAGAATTGGCACCTTACATACTTACCTCAATACAGAAATACCGTCCAACAGGATCATGAAGGGAGTACGGCAGATCGCATCAGAAGCACGTATTAGAACAAATGGCTCGAACCAACTTCTCGCAGAGCAGATGATGGTGGTCCTCGACAAGCTGAAACAGAAGGTGAAAGCGTTAGGAAACCGCATACAAAGGTACAACGAAAGAGTAAAGAGGTATAGGAACAACCAGCTGTACTACAAAAATCCTAAAGAGTTCTTCCGCAAGCTTGAGAACGCAAACAACACGGAAGGAGTGAACCCAGATGAGAGAGAAATGTTTGAAGTCTGGAAGGGAATTTGGGAGCGAAGGGAGACTCATGATGATGAGGCTTTCTGGATAAAAGACGCTGAGAAGGAGGCAGGAAACTACACCATGGAAGATCTCGAAATTATGGAGGAAGACATATCATCTGTCCTTAAGAACTCAAATAACTGGGCTGCTCCAGGATCTGACAAACTCCATAATTACTGGTGGAAAAACTTCAAGGCCACTCACCATAAATTGGCCAAATTTTTTCAGAGAGCGTTGGCGGAACCCTCCATCATACCAGAGTTTTTCACTTTGGGGGTCACCCATATGCTTCCAAAAGGAAACACCAGTCCTGACCCCAAGGCTTATCGACCCATTACATGTCTTCCTACTGTCTATAAGATACTCACAGGAATAATCACCAAACATCTGTGGAAGCATGTAAGCAAGTACAAGATCCTTGCACGAGAGCAGAATGGCTGCAGAAGAGGTGCCCAGGGCTGCAAGGAGTTGTTAACCATCGATCATCTTATAACCAAACAGGCAAGGAAGAAGTTAAGGAATATCTCGGTCGCATGGGTCGACTACAAAAAGGCTTTCGACTCGGTCCCGCACTCCTGGCTTCTTAAAGTTCTGAAACTCTACGGTGTATCTGGAAACATTATAGGCTTACTAGAACATCTGATGACAACCTGGAGGACGAACTTAACATTCGGCAAAATAATAACACCAGAGATAAGAATCTTAACTGGCATCTTCCAAGGGGATAAACTCAGCACCCTCTGGTTTTGTCTAGCTTTAAACCTCCTCAGTAGGCTGCTCAACAACAACCGATACGGATACCTTGTGGACGGCAGGTCAAACATCAAAATTACTCATCAACTGTATATAGATGACCTCAAGCTATATGCCGCGAATGAGGAGCAACTGAGGAGCCTTCTTGGGATAGTGACATCTTTCACACAAACCATCAGAATGGAGATGGGGCTGGACAAATGTGCCTCATTACACGTCAAGAGAGGAAAGTTGACACAAGGGGGAGAAATGCTTATTCAAGATGAGGTGACTATACAAGAACTAAGCCCAGAAGAATCATATAAGTACCTGGGTATACAACAAGCATTGGAGATAAGAACATCAAAACAGAAAGAAGATTTCAAAAATAAATTTTTTGCTAAAAAAAAAAAAAAAAAAACCCTCCGCAGTAAACTGAACTCCAAGGCAATGTTTACGGCAATCAATACATGGGCAATTCCAAGTATAGCCTACTCTTTCGGCGTGATCAGGTGGTCAAGCACAGAGTTGAAGGCGATTGACACACATGTGCGAGTCCTAATGTCTAAATACGGCATCCACCATCCCCATGCATCGGTGATCAGACTTTACATGCCTAGGCACCAAGGAGGAAGGGGTTTGCGAAATGTTGAAAAGGCCCACAATAAAGCGGTAACTGAACTCAGAGAATATTTCCACTCAAAAAACTTACCGTTCTTTCAATCAATATGCCAGGAAGACCGCAACATCACGGCTTTAAATCTGGCAAGCAGAAATAACCCACCACAGAGGCCATCATCTGAACAACTACTGGAGGAATGGCACGGCAAACCCTTACATGGCAGGTATCCGGAGGCACTGAAAGAAAATAGAGTTAATATAGAGCAGTCACTAACTTACCTTAAATCCGGTTATTTATTCCCAGAAACCGAGGGACGTCTCATCGCAATCCAAGATCAGGTGGTGCCAACAAGAGCGTACCTGAAACATATAGCCAAAAAGAACATACCGACTGACAGATGCCGGAAATGCTGCCAAGCCTTGGAGTCTATACAACATGTGACATCCTCATGCCCCATTCTTGCACCCAGGGAGTACACCCAGCGGCATAATGCTATGGCAAAAATCTTTCACCAAGCCATTGCCATGAAAGTAGGACTTATACTTACCTCTCGAAGGGTACACGAATACTTACCCAAGCCGATACTTGAAAACAGTCAGTTCAAACTCTACTGGGACAACCCGATAATAACGGATAGATCGGTGCCGCACAACAGGCCCGACATCGTGATCTTTGATAAAGGAAACCGCAAAGCAACAATCATTGATATAACCGTCCCGGCAGATGATAACATAAGTAGAGCGTACACGGAGAAACTAACAAAGTACTACGACCTGGCTTTTGAAATAAAAGAGATACACCAGCTAAGAACGGTAAAGATTCTGCCCCTGATAATCTCCACGAATGGATTGGTTGAGAGCCACCTGGCAGAAAATACGGAACTCCTTGAACTGGATCAGGAGTTGATAAGTAAAGCTCAGAAGGAGGTGATCCTCTGGACAACAAGAATTGTTAGAATGTTCCTTACAGCTGCCTAGAAGGTCCTTGGTCGTTAAGACCCGGACCTTCTAGAAGAAACTCCCATAATGGTGATTATTAAAAAAAAAAAAAAAAAAAAAAAAAAAAAAAAAAAAAATATGTATATATGTATATAAAATTATTAAGGAGATAGTATAAAAATCCCACATAAACAAACCCAACTGAAATAGCGAGCGAATATCCAATAAAACTTCAATTCTTAATGCTTCTAAGTGTTCATCCACACAATAAAAAATTGACTGATATTTAATACAATTTATTATTTACGATTTTTATGCAACCCAGTTTTTTATTTTCTCTTCAGCAAAGCTTCATTTGATATAACCTTCAACCATTGGTAATCTTCTTAAATATATTCTTTTGATAATAATTCTTAAAAAACTATTTCTAGCTTAATACATTTATTTTTGGTGGGGCTGTTTGACTGCACAATTCCTCTTTAATATCATTATAATGAATGATAGCTCAATAATTCTAAGGACAAAAGCTTCTCTGAACTTTTATTTTGATATAATTCAAGAAAAAAAGTCAATTTTCAACTGCATTATCATCAGCGATCGTACAATCCTACCAAAAATGAAACATAATAAGAGGAAAAATGTAATTGAAATCAAATGAAGAAACGGCATAATAGAATCATCCAGATGAAATTTGGTACAAGTCAGTTTCATTCTGCGCCATCTTTAATACAAGATTTTACACATCTACAATTTTTGGGAAAATAATAGTTTGCTTATTTATATCTTAACCATAGATTGACAATAATATAAATATAGTCTTGCTGAGCTATGATGTTAACATAATCTACTTCTAATTATCCTTTTTGTCTAGAGTGGATTTTCAATACCTAAGAAATATCGACCTTAACAATTTTTTCGTTGAACAAACATTTGTGTTAATTAATGATTGTCCACTCTAAATGCACTGCAGGTTGACTCACCTTTAATCTCGGAAAAAAAAGCAGTGTTTTGTTTATCGGCATTTTGGTAAATTCTTTCTGTAATTACACTTTTTCTCTTGAGTGTATTCTCAATACTTAAAAAACACACTAAAAATTGTTTCACTGAAGGAATATTCACGTTCACTTGAAATCGTATTCACGAAATCGCTGTAAATTTGAAGATTATATTACAGTATCTGCTACTGTATTCGAATCTCTAGGATATTTTTCTTACTGATTGTGAATTCGATAAAACATCCTCAAACTTTAAGTTAATACAATTCAAACGTTCCACATACATTTTCAATTAAATGAAACAACTGTTTTGCTACATAGGTGCTTCTTCAGATAATATATTCTGAAAAAGGTTTTCGTCTCGTTATTGTATTGCGACATCATTTTCATATAAAAAAACATGCGGAAATTTTGAGTCTGTCTATTAATCATTTTATGTGTATGAGTTTCTATCAAGAAAATTTCTATTCAGTGCAATATTTGTATCAATTACACTAGCAATTGCAGGTAGGAGTTCACGAAGACTAATCTGAATATCGTTTTTGATACTTCATATTCGATTCGTGGTCACATAATCAATTTAATTGAATTCAGCACATAATTCGGAAATCTAATGTTACTCATTCCAAAATTTGAATATCAAAACAGATATAATCTGTTAGTCACCTATAATTTTGATTTCAAAAAATTTTATTCAAAAACTTTTAGAATTAAATTAATATCTTATATGAGAACTAAATCCGTTTCAAAAATACAAAACATAATTTTAAAAACTTCTCAAAAAAATTATTTATTTGAAATATTCAATATATTCAAATAAGCTTCGGTTTTTATGATGGGATAAATTTGGCTTATAGCTATTTTAGATAGTTTCTGTCGAATTAGATTATCTATTACATTAGGGTTGAAACCGTTATTCGCGGCTATTGGTTTTATAGTTTGGACTTCAGCTTCGCGGTCATTTTTTGATAAGGGTAATGCAAGGGCTCTATGGATCATCGATTGATACCCTGACATTTTTTGTGAATATGATAGAGCCTTCGCATTACCCTTATCAAAAAATGACCGCGAAGCTGAAGTCCAAACTATAAAATTAAAAGCCGCGAACAACGGTTTCAACCCCAATATAATAGATAATCTAATTCGACAGAAACTATCTAAAATAGCTATGAGCCAAATTTATCCCATCATAAAAACCGAAGAAAATAAAAAATTCATTTCTCTGTCGTACTCTGGTAGCATAAGTCAAAAAGTAGCCAATGGTTTCTCAAAATCAAATGTCAATATTGCCTTTAAAACGCAAAACAAATTATCATCGGTATTATTTAACGCAAAGGACCCTACTCCAAACATACGCGAATCAGGAGTTTATGAGTTATCTTGTTCTACGTGCAGTAATAAATATATAGGACAAACAGGACGTTTCTTCAAGACGAGGTTCAACGAACATAAAATGAGTTTCCGGGAAAATAAACAAAATTCTTCTTTTGCCACTCATTGTCTAGAAAACGGTCATTCCTTTCCCACAATAGATAATCTTAAAATTTTACATGTAGAATCAAAAAGGAAGAAACTCGATTATCTGGAATCTGTTGAACTTTTCAAATTAGTTCACAATAACAATGATGTAAAAATAATGAATGACTGTACAGAGCTATGTACTATATCGAAATATTTGAGATATTTGAAAAGTAACATCTGTTTAAAACCTTTTTCAACGAACATAAAATGAATTTAATTGAA
Organism: Megalocaria dilatata; assembly: GCA_034642435.1. NCBI lineage: Eukaryota > Metazoa > Arthropoda > Insecta > Coleoptera > Coccinellidae > Megalocaria > Megalocaria dilatata. The sequence goes on from CM067854.1 coordinate 83,314,703, forward strand.
AGTAAACAAAAATTCAACTTTTGCCACTCATTCTTTATAAAACAGTAATTCGACAAAAGAAAATCTTAAGAAAATTTTACATGTAGATTCGAAAGAAAAGAAACTTGATTATTGAAATTTTCAAATTCGTTCACAATAAAAATAATGTGAAAAATAATGTATGACTGTATGGAGCTTTGTTAATCCAAATATTTGAGATAAACAACAAAATAATGTAAAATAAAATTAAAAATTATTGAGATATTTAAATGGGTACCATCTGTTTAACAACTTTTTTTGTCGATTGCCGACATTCTGATATCTTAACATAAATAGAGGTTAATTCTTGATAGAAGGTATATAAAATTATTTAAATATTTTAAAAATTTTAAAATTAGCCTTCTACATAATTAAATATAATCTTTTGGAATTAAATATGTAGAAGGCTAATTTTAAAATTTTTAAAATTTTTTAAAATATTTAAATAATTCCGATATCTGTTAGAAGGCTCCTCTTTTTTAACCCGGTTTTTTATCACGTTCCGATTGTAAACCTCTATACCACTATTATGTGTTACCGAGAATCTGTTGAAATATGCAAAATATTTATCACTTTTGTTTAAATACCACTATACCACTGTTAGGTCTTCAGTTGTCTGATGATGGGATAGTTCATTTCCCGAAACTCGAATCACAAGAAAATGTGTAATATATATTTTTGGTAGTAAAACATAGTAATTTCTACAATTTGTTTTAATTATGATCAACTATCAAATAGTAACTGCTGAAACAATTCAGTATCTGGATTATATTTTGTTCAGGAGCTTCAATACGAATTCAAATAATGATGAAACCTACTCTTTTGATGAAAATCTTAACGTTTTACTATGGGAAAGTTAACAACGAACTTATGACAAAGAAGTAGTATTATGGAGAAGTAAGAAACCTTTTTCTTTCAGAAAAATATTTTCTGTGTCAGGAGAAAAAGACCGGTTTTAAAGATGAATCAAGTTCTTCAATAGTGGTCTATAGTGTTTAGCGCTAAGTTACTTGCGTATTGTCCCACTTCATACATAAAAACCCTGAAGATTCTTATAAAACTCAAAGCATCCACTGTCAATGCCTCCTACAAAAACTACGGTAAATCTAGATTTTTTTCAGATTTCAAGCGGATGGAAAATACCTGCAAGATTTATCCTTCTCCAGCCATCTTACTCAACACCTTGACTTTTCACATCTTCCAGACGCTGTTTCATCCTGTATTATCGTCGGCGTAACAAAGGATCCAGAATATCCCGCTCTAAAAGAACGGGAAAGATTGAATAAACGGTTTCATATTATATGAATGATAAAAGGGATTTAAGAAGACGGAATTTCTAAGAGATTTCGTTCCCCACGCCGGGATGAGGAACGTGGAATAGAAAAGCTGTAATGTGCTGGAAAATTAACTTTATTAATTTAAAAGTCTCTTCTACTTTGAATTCATCCGTTTGGCCCGGACGATTCAGCGTCGGGGCGGCGTCAAAAGTTATATTAGAGTTTTATCGAAAATTCAGAATTAGACTTGCTAATTGTCTCTTTCGCATATTCTTGCTATACCTTTCTATCGAATAATGTTTTTGGAATGTATAAGTTGAGGCTGGATATAACATTGCGATTCTCATTCTCTCTTTAAGAGCAGAAGGAGTAATTTTCCGCTAGTGGAGTTAGATCATATAGAAGGTGTTTCCAAAGGTGATGCTTTTTTTAATAACACAGTCCTTACGATTTTTACCCCACTCATCCTGAACAAAAATATATTTTCAAATTAAGATTCAAGATGCATAAGTAGTTGACTTAGGGTGTTAAGATATACAATGATACCGTAATGGAATATTCATTTCCATATCCAGGTTTATTAACTTGGATTTATTATTGAATCTTTAATTGAATGAATGGAGTATGCAGTTAGCTCTAGGTGAAACATTATAACAATTTAATTCAAAAAAATTCACACAATTTTTATGTTTCACAGTTTATTCAGAATCCCGACACGTGTTTCGGTCTTTAACCTTAGATCATCTTCAAAGAAGTACAAAAAGGAACTAAACTTAAAATTGAAAATGTTCTCTTATTACATTTAGAACATCTGGGTATTTTTATGACGCATGAAAATAACAGCATTATATATAGGGGTGCTCCCAAAGAGTATTTTTAAAATTTTTTTTATCTATGACTTTTTTGATTGAAAAAATTTCCAAATATTCCATCAACCTTATTAACTTTATATAGTAAAGTGACATCTTACTCATTAATTATTTTTTTAATGAGAAAGATGTAACTTTACTATATAATGTTAATGAGGGTAAATTGATGGACTATTTGGATATTCTTCCAATCAAAAAATCCATAAAGAAAAAGAAGAATTTAACACATTCCCAAATACTCTTTGGGAACACCTCTATATTGGATGCTGCCATTACCATGGGCCATAAAGATAACAGATGTTCTAAGTGTAATAAAAGAAACAATTTGAATTTAAGTTCCTTTTTGTACTCCTTTTGAAGATGGTCGAAAGACCGACACACGTGTCAGGATTCTAAATAAACTGTGAAACATAAACACTGTGTGAATTTTTGTGAATAAAATTATCATTAAATCAGTCATTTTCATTCGAATCTCAAAAATAGTATATAAATGTGTGTTTCTGCTCAAACCGGTGCAGTTATTTTCGTGAAAATCGTTGAAAATAGAAACTCATTGTTTGAATTTTGCATTTTCATTAAAAAATATGAGTTATGGTACTACAAAAATCTTCGGATCGGGACAATATCTTCAAATTTTCCATTACCATAGCACCATATTTCTCATTATGATGGGAAAAAATTCTGTCATTAATTGATTCATTCGAACAAAAATGATTATTATTGGCATCATGGCATAATAGGATATTTCATGAGCAAAAAAAGGCTTTTTACGTTTGCAGCGATAGGCGTTATCGGATCTAGGTACTGCTTGATTTGCTCCGTAGTATATATATTCGCATGCATAAGGTGGCGCTTATGTTTGGTGAAACTTTAGCGCTTCTAAACAGAGCGAATGAAGGTCGCTGGGTATTAGAACTGGCACTGACGATGAAGCCAAAAGTCGATCATACCTATATACTCCTCATTTAATATAACTGAATTCAATTTGATAATGAAATATTTCATTATCGTAACGTTAGTTTTTCAAGACAGCATAGTTATTTTTTTATTGAACATGTAAAATTCCTGTTCATATTATTAGTCTCAATAAATGAAATCATTACTATTTTCTCTGAATTTATCTGAACAAAAGTGTATATAACCTGATAACTTCATGAAAAATTTGGGTAATATTTACCTTGCACGTAGAATATACAAAATGAAGGACTAATATTAAAGTATATGAATTATTCTACTTGAATAAGAATTTTCATCTGGTGCAATGCATCCAAAAATAAATACATATTTTAAATTTTTTCTTTCTTACTGGAGGCACTAAAGGGGTAAATATTTATATTTTTGATAAGAGTTGTCATTTTCAAGCAGTTTGTGGAAGTATGATAAAAGATCACAATAAGTATGCCCACTTTTGTGTTGATTGATTTGATTATTTTTTGTATTGATTAATTTCACTAACATAGCAGATTTGAGAATGGTTTTCTGTTATGATCGTAAGAATCAGATAGCCTTTACTATTTAAACACAGTTATTTCGAATAAACAATTGGAGGTGTTGGGAAAAAATTCAGTGAACTTTATTTAGAGCACTGATTCGGAGGGTTGACTAACATTGAGAACCCACTGGAAAAAGCTTTGAAAACATACTTTCGCTTTCAACCATTCAACGTCTCTACTGGCTAGAAAGATACGACTTGATCCAGAATATTTGATAGGCAGATTTGAAGATCTAGGAAACTAAAACTGTTTTTGGTGCTACTTAGTTCCGTATTTTTTCACTGGCGAAGTTTGCAAAGTTCTCATTCAATGTGAATGACAAGATCCAAAATATAAACAAAAGTATTCTTATAAACATTTCCATTTAAAAAGTCGTGATAAACCATCATTAGAGTTGGGGAGCATGACAATATCTACGGAAATGTGGACATTTCTGTAGTCATCCAATGCGCATTTTTTCAATTCTTTCAATGTGCTTCTTATCGAGGGAACATATTTTTCAAAATGAATTCTAAATTTCATTTAGAGTCAGTTGGAATTAAAACTAATTCCCGTGAAGAAGAAGTAGAATTATGATTTGCATGATTGAGTATTAGAGAGAAGTTAATAAAATTTAGTATAAGAACGGAGGCTCAAGGTGATCCTTTAATATTTGTAGTAAACACGATACAGAAAAAGAACTGATATTATCTGGAGATGTACTCAAGAGGTTCACAAGAAAGTCGAAATATCCAATATTCATTCGAAGTTTAATGTGAATCTCCCGAAGACAGCTGCGCCTATCCCTAATACCTACTCAGTGAATAAAGTTCAGTGGTCGTCAGTTGTGGTACAAATAAATATTTGTTACTACCATGAAATACGATTACTTTAAATTAGCAGGTATTCAAATATCTCGAAAATATTTGGAATAAATTTTTGAGAAAATATGACTTACCGCAGGTGGTCATGAGCGCCATCCTTAAGTGTATAGAATAATAAAATCATGAAAAATTATCATGAATTTGAAGAAAAAGGGAAATTCCGCTGAGTATTGTGAGAAATATATAATTCATCAATTAGGAGTAGCTGCCTTTCTGTTGTCGCTTCATTTGCCGCCATTTGTATTCCAAATCAATATTTCGAAATAATAATGTGTTTCTACATTCAGACTCATGTTTGAAAGTTGTCCCATGATTAATACTATGTTTTGATTGCTAATGGTTTCATTCGATAAAATTACATATCAGGCTTTTACAGTATTATGTTGACTATTTCATTCGGATATTTATATGTCACATTAGAAATGTTATCAAGATTAAATAATGTTTACTTTTACCAGCGATTTATACAAAAACAATTATTAATGAATGTTCATTTAAAGCAGTACTTGAAGAGTAGTTATCCCCATATTTTTTTCTGTACAACTTCGCCATTTCTCCTTCCGAGGAGCATGATTCGATCTGCCTCAGTACAGATACACTGCTAGAGGAGAAATTTTATGCGCCCACTTCGTAGCGTTTAGCCTGAAAACCTAACCCCTAACCTAACTTGCGAAAGGGGGCTAGACGGAAAAAATTAAGACCAAAAGTTGTAACTCTCTCTCTCTCTTTGATAATTCAATTCATAAAACTACTCACAAGCTAAAATTATGAAGAAAAAGCACATTCAGAGTACATAACGACTAGTCGAATGAAAATTCTTTGAACAGTAATTAAAAATCAGAAATATTGTTGACAGTTTATAAATAAAATTCACAGGGAGATTTCAATTCACAATTATTCAATGTAAAAACTGCCAAAGTTGAAAGAAATAGAAGTAATTTGAATTTAGATATCCAATTTGAAATTGATGAAGAATTTGTTGAAAAGATTTGTTATTATAATGAATCACATATAAACTTCAGTGAAATTATTGACAAAGAACAAACTAAATTAAATATAACTTACCAGAATTATGTAAATAGGACAAATTTAATCAAAATTCACTTAATTCAATGAAAGATAGCATCTACGTCAGATATTTTCAAATGATTGATATAAGAGATATCCTTCAAGATGTTTGGGCATCAATAGTATTGTAATAGCATCTAAGCTAAAGAAATTGAATCAATTTCATAAGCAACTTTAAATAATTTATAAGTTATGAGTATTAGAAGTTGAGCTTTGTTAAATTTTGACACTTGAAATACTTTACGAATGAAAAGCAAGACTTTCATTGTTTTGTTCAACATGAAACATACATCAAAATGTAGTTTAAAAAATAGGTTAATTTTCAACACTAATTTCAAACCAAGAAATATTGTAAATTTTGTAAAATCATCGAAAGCATCATTTTTTAATAATTTTGACAGAAGCTAGTAAGCTTTGAAATTCAATTTTTCGTGAAAACTATAAATAGTGCAGACATAGAAAAAAAATTGAATCGGTCTCCATATATTCAGATTAGTGTCCATGTCGGTCCATAATTAAAAAAGTTCCAAAAAGTATCATTATCTTAAAAAGGAAGATTATTTGGTTATTGTGAATGGAAATTGAATCCAGAAAATACATTACCTGAATGTGAATGGAAAAATCCCACATAGAAATCAAGTTTCAAACGAATTGGATATATAGAAGAAAATCAACAAAGTAGCCTGTGAATTTCAGAATGTTCTAGAAGTGTTGTTTCCAACGAAACATATTTTTTGTAATATGTAAAAGATAAAATGGTTATTGTGGGTTATCCTTTGGAGATAAATATTTACCATCACGGACTTTTTTATCCATCTTTTATGTGTATGTATGATACATATAAACCTTCCTTCTGGAATCACTCTATCTACAGCTGAAAAAGGTATTAAAATCCGTTCAAAAGTTTAAAAGATCTAAGTGAACAGACAGCGAAAGCGACTTCATTTTATGCTTCCTAAAGATTTAACTGAAATGAATTTTCATCAAGTAAGGATCGGTTCAATCAACAGGAGATTAGAGGACCATAGTTACGTTGGACAGGAGTGAAAGAATACAAGGACCGGGGCCTCAATTGAAAAGGGCGAGAAATCATAGATTACTCTCGATTGTGTTGGGTTGCTCTTTTTCTGTCGAATATTGAAATGAATAACAAGGTCGATTTGAATAGTTGTATAACTGAAATATTTGTAATATATGAGGAATATATGTAAATATGTATAAATTAATTGAGAATATTGCAAATAACTCTTTTCCTGAAATTCATTGAAATTTTAATGTAAATTATTGTATCGAATGCTAGTGAAGAACTCAGAAAGTTGTATTAGATTCAAGTGAACTTGAAAACTAGTCAAACTATGCAACACTATAGAAAAGCTAAGAATAAATTAAAATTTACTAAAATCTTCTAGGCTTAGCATAACAATTTTTATAGAACTTCAAGTAATAAAAATAGGACGGTGTTCGGTGAGATGTTCAAATCCAATTATATGAAATATCAAATGTCTAACAGGATAAATAAAACATATTTTATTACTATTATTACATCTTTCCCAAAAAGTGTTTTCAATAAGATAGAGGTATTAAGGAAATACAAAATATTCTGCAACATTCGCATAACTGTTTCTGTATACAGAGTGTCCCGGAAACTAATGTCAAGCTGAAACTGGGTGACAAGGCTAGTGGTACTGGTTATCAGAAAAATATAAAAATATCTATGTACCATGTTTTCAAAATGATAAGAAATTAAAAACAAACTAAAAATTCTACACCCTGTGACGGACTTTTTATTACTGTTGCCAGCCACAATTCTTTACTTTTTCCAAATATTTTTACTGTTATGTAAATCTGAATAACGCTTCTCCAAACTGTTAGCAAAATTTCAAACCCAACTGCTCCAACTTGGATGAAAAAGACACCTTCTTCCCAAAAAAAATTTGAAATTAGAATTTTGCCCAGTTTAAACTGACTACTGAAAAAAATTGTACTACGCGAGTTTAGCAAGTGACGTCCAAATTTTGCACATTCAGTAGGGATTCCAAAATGGTAACACTTGGTGAATTCTTGCAGAAATTGACAATTTTCTCTCTGGAAATAATCCCGTTTTGAAGAAATTTATCTACCTTAGCTAAAAATTCTAATGAGCCATTTTAAGGTGCGTTTGAAATGAACTTCAGTGGATTCCTTAAATTAAATTAATATCTACAAGGAAGTTCCACTGAACATTTACGGCAGCATGTGGTATCAACAAGATGACTGCCCAGCGCATTATGCTTCAACAGTAAGAAAATTCTCACAGCAAATGATTCAAATGTTTACCATCAGCTGCATTGCAAGCTCTACACCTTCTTAAAAATTATCTCGTAATAATACGAGCGTACCTTTTTGATGCGATGTCTTCAGTAGCTTCTGTAAGTCCTTGGCGCAGCTCGTCCAAATCTTGGATCGGTTTGGAATATACTTTATCCTATATCGTGTGCTCCAGTGAAATAAGTCTATTGGGTTCAAATCGGGTGAACGGACACGTGAATTCTATCACGTTTTCATATTGGCATGTGAGCATGGCTATTTCACCAAGTGACTACTCAGCAGTCTCCACAGTCCGCTCTTAGAGGCAGAAAGTGTGAAGGATTACGCCATATCATCGCGAGAAGCGAGAACCCCTCCGAAGAGATGAACCCACCAGCTTCCAGTTTGGGCCTCGGCTCGAAAGCCATATGCATATGACTGGTAGCAGCGAAGCACTATTCAACCTCTACTGGCTCTGCAGGTCAGCAGCCGAGTTGGCTTGTGACGCAACTCACTCGCCGAAAGAGCTTCTTATCCAAGGACTCGAACGCAGTCCCATGAACTTAGATAATCCCTACATTGATGACTCAATTGATCCTGGTACGAGCACCGTCAACGTGGCCTGTACGTCATGACCCACGATCCCATGTGAGGTCTTTTGATTGATACTGGTGTCAAGCACTAACGGCTAAGCCATTTTGTCGAGATCCACAAACCCTAAAAAAATACGCATTGATTCGGGTTCAGGACAAGGCCGGTCGAACCGCCAAGTCCCGCTAAATCCTGAGTCATTTCATGAGAATATCCGAAAATGGGGGTCTCCAAACAGATAAATGAAATACCTCCCTAGTCTAGCATGCGGATTTTAAACCACTGCCCCCTCGAGAGCCCAGCACCAATGGGATGGCCAGGTGGTACAAGTAATACCTGAGGGCAATCCACCCCCCGAGGTAACGCAGTATGCTACATAACGCACTCAGCCATTGAGAGAAAAATCCGGAGAGTTACTGCAATAGGGTAGAGTACGCTAGTTTTAAGGGAGAAGCCCTGTGCTGTGAGAGACTCCCTGTCACTGAGTTAATCAACGGGCTCAGCCCTCCATTCCACCAGAACAGCAAAACTAGGGTCCCATTCAGAGATCTTCCACCACACAGGTCCAGTGACTGGTGCGAATGGCATTACGTTAGGCATCGAGATTTAACCCTCCATTTCGCCGGGACGAAACTAGGGTCTTAGTCAAGACAAGCACCCCCATCCCGTCAAGATCTAATGCCAGAGGAGCGCAGGTGAACGGACAGGTGAATTCTACCAGAATAGTTATTGGCTATTTGAGGAAGGCCTTTTTTCCAAGTGACTACCAAGCAGTCTCCACAGTGCACCCCTAGAGGTAGAAAGTGTGATAAGGATTACGCCATATCATCGCGCGTGGCGAGAACCCCTCCGAAGAGATGAACCCACCAGCTTCCAGTTTGGGCCCCGACTCGAAAGCCAGAACCGTCTGACTGGTAGCAGCGAAGCACTATCCAACCTCTACTGGCTCAGCAGGTCAGTACCCGACTTGGTTTGAGACGCAACTCACCCGCCGGAGGGAATTCTCATCCATCCACCCGAACGCAGTCCCATGAACTAAGATAAACTCAAGATTGACGACTACAATTGATCCTGGTACGAGCACCGTCTAGCGGACTATACGTCCTGACCCACCGAACCCATGTGAAGTCATTTGATTGATCCTGGCGTCAAGCACTAATGGCGGAGCCATTTCGTCGAGATCCACAAACCCTAAATTGTTACGCACAGATCCAGGAGCCAGGAGAGGCCGGTCGAACCGTCAAGTCCCGTTAAACCCCGAGTCGTTTCATGAGAATATCCCGAAAATGGGGGTCTGCGAACAGATAAATGAAATACCCCCCTAGTCCACCATGCGGACTTTCAACCACTGCCCCCTCGTGTCCAACACCAATTGGGGTGGTCAGGTGGTACAAGTAACACCTGTGGGCGAGACCACCCCCCCGAGGTAACGCAGTATGCTACATAACGCACTCGGCCATTACACAGAATCCGGAGATTTATACTGCGATAGGGTAGAGTACGCCAGTTTTAAGGGAGAAGCCCTGTGCTGCGACAGACTCCCTTGTCACTTAGTTAATCAACCGGCTCAGCCCTCCATTTCACCTGAGTAAAACTAGGGCCCCATTCGGAGATCTTCCACCACACAGGTCCAGTGACTGGCATTACGTTATGCATCAAGACTTAACCCTCCAATTCGCCGGGACGAAACTAGGGTCTTAGTCAAGACGAGCACCCCCATCCCGTCAAGATCTAATGCCAGAGGAGCGCAGGTGAACGGACAGTCCACGGAATCATACCAGCCCGCTCAATCCATCTATCGATGTATTCTTGATTGAAGAATTCTCTCACTGTGGCAGCATAATGCGCTGGGAAGCCATCTTGATGTACGACATGCTACCGCAAATGTTCAGTTGAACTTCCTTGTGAAACTTAATTTAATTAAAAACTTAAGGAATCCACTAAATTTTATTTCAAACACACCTTCAAATGCCACATTAGAAAATTTTTGAACTAAGGTAGATAATTTTTTTCAAAACGGGATTGTGTCCAAAGAAAAAATTGTCTATGATTTCAGCAAGAAAATTCTTGGTAAATTCTTGGTAAATACCAAGTGTTATAGCATTTTGGAATTATTACAGAATGGGCAAAATTTAAACGTCACTTGCCCAACTCGCGTAGTACAATTTTTTTTCAGTACAGTCCAATTAAACTGGGCAAACTGCTGATTTAAAAAATTTTCTTGGGAAAAATGTCTCTTTTTCATCCAAGCTGGAGCAGCTGGTTTTGAAATTCTGATAACTATTTGAAGGAACATTATTTAGGGTTAACAAAAAAAATATTTGGAAAAGTGAAGATTTTTTCAACAGGAGTAAGAAGACCGTCACAGGGTGTAGCATTTTTAGCCTATCGTTTTGAAAGCATGCCACGTAGATTTTTTTCATATTTTCCTGATAACCAGTACGACTTGCCTCGCTACCCAGTTCCGACTTGACGTTGATTTCTATATAATGAGCGTCGGTGATGAAGAGGTTTGAATACCCCACTAGTAAGCAGAGAAATCTCTTCCGTTTCATGTTTACATCTTTGTAAAAAATAAATTCTCTAGGTTGCAGCATTATCGGTCATCGTCGTGCGATGTGACCAAAGCGGTATGACGATAATATAGTAACCAATCTCAAACAGAACACAAGTGATCTTTTATCTCTAACAAGCTACCCTACTCTAAGTTTTCCCCATAAAGACCTAGAAGTGCTACAAGAATGTCAATAATTTGATTGAAAATATATATCAATTTTATACATGCCTTAGAATTTTTCTATCGAAAAGTGTTTTATCTCATATGTTATCTTTGACACCGAAAAATTTTTGGAAATGGGTGATGCAATATATACAATTGAAATATAACCAAAATATAAGACATTCTGAAACTAAAATCAGAACTCGTAAATAGATGTTCTCATCAAGGTTCAATTTTACTCCAGACATCAAGGAATCTTGTATAATCTTTTTGCCTCGCTGGGTGTTTTCATTTATATTTTCATTATTTTATAATTAATAAGTATTTATTCAAACCTTTTTATGTTATTAAAATAGCGAGTTTGGTGATATAAATAAGTTTTCAGTAAAAACGATGTTTTAATACCAATAAATTGAAATGAATTTGTTTTACAGTTGTCTGAAGATGAAGAAATTTTTCGAAACTTCGATCAAGAGAATGATATAATTAATTTCTTGGTAGTAAAATATGGTACTTTGTGAACACTTGTTTTCATTTTAGTAGTAGTTAGTTAGACAACACATGAAAAGGAACCTTTAAAATATAAGAACTATCATAGCAGTGAGGTTCTGAATTCGATGTGTGTTGAATATCCGTGAAAAATTTATGGTTGAATCCGAATCGACTCCAAACTTGAAAAATCGCAAGACATTTTCAACCTGCTCACCCAGGCCGAACAGAAAAACATGTGACCGCTATCTGTCGTGGGCCAATGTAATGAAATATTTTGTATTCGTTGGAAATGAATTTTGATAATGCAGTTTTCATGAAAACGACATTTTGACTCATATTTTTTATGTTACCTCATTAAGGTATGTATTACTTCCGTATTGCAATAAAAAAGTCCACAACTCCCATAAAAATGTTTTTAGAACCTTTTTGTTATCACACATATTCAGAAAGCCATTTTAGTGTCCCGGCTCTTGAAATCGATATTATTGCTGTGCGATTGTTAAATTTTAATTTTTATTCCAGAATACATAAATTAAAAATATAATGGTGTTTTGCTTCGTACAAATTTATTCCTAATGTCACAGATAATTTGCCTCAGTCATAATACCTAACGTCTTTCGTAGTGTCGTTATAATTTCACGTCTCCTCTTAAGGTTTAAACGGACCATTATTGAAGCATTTCTATAAATTGGAACGAATATCTAAAATGCATCCAGACTTTATTCGATGAACTATTCCGTTCGTCAATTTTAAATTCGAAACATTACATATCAGTGGATACAGTGCTCATTATATTATATTTTCAGCTAAAATAGTGTTCTTAAAGCAACTTTTCATTTTAATTGGAAAAATGCTGGACTCGTCTTTTTCAGGCTTCCCTCTCGGTATCGCAACAACGAATTGAAATGTTACAGAATTGATGACCAAAGTTGATTCGAATTGTTCGGTCTTATTGCCTAGGGCATATCCAGGACTCCGGGAATATCAGCTCTGCGCGAGCGCCTGCTCACCGGAACGATGAGTTAATTAACCATTTGTAACAGATTTTCTTAGCTCAGGAAATTTATATTCTTCCTGAATTAATGAGGACTCTTCCTCTGTTTTCGTTATTAATTCATTCTGAAACAATAAATTCGTTTCCGTTGGACATCTTATATTTTGCGATGTAGAATTCATCAACGCGAAAATATTTTCCGCAAATATTTTGTGGCAGATATTTGCAAAGGATTTGTATTGAGGATTGAACAGAAACGCATCAAGTTCATCAGAAACTGGGTAGTTAATTAGCATCTTATATATTTCATCTAACTCAGTTATTTTTGAATGTTCGGTACTTTGTTGGTAGCTTGAAATAGTGTAAATTGGGCACTTATTGAGGCTAGATGTTGTTTTCCATCAAATTTTTTTTGAGTGAACAATTTCATTCTCTGTAAATAAATCTGAATGTTATCCTTTTTTATATTTTCAGTTCATATCAACTTAATCCTGGAATTTATGGAAAAATATGTATTCAACATCCACAAATCACACCACTATTTTGCGTGATTTTTATCTGAAAAATACTTAAGAAATTCCTAACAACACTCACAAAAAACTTCGATGCGCTTGTTTTCTATTGTCTATGGTTTATCATCATATCATTCTGACATGTCTGATACGTTTTTTTGGATTATCCTGTTGACGAAATCAACAGAATCGTACGTATAAATATAATAATTGCTAATTTATAAATTAACAACAATTTTTCGCCAACGTTGTAGCTTTTTCAGGTTTATATTTAAAAATATAGACTTATCCATTTCTCAGTTGAAAACTATTTGGATGTTAAATAAAAATAACCAACAAAAATGTATCCACATACCTTCTGAACAAATAATAAACTTCCGGTCTGGAGCAAATTGAAGGAAAATTTTGGAGCAAACCTTAAAGTATTTGATAAACTATGCTTATCCACAAAACAAAATCATGAAGAGGAGGCGTTTCTTAGAAATAAATGAAAAAATTTCAAATCTTTATAGTGAATTTTCAGAATAGAATTTGTTATCCACGAATATCCATTCGAAATAGCTTTCTTGGTCATCATTCTAAATTTTCCTTCCATTTTTTCATCGGATAACTGCCGTACATATGTTTTGATGATTCCATTGGTCTATAAAAAGATACAGTACTTCTAAGATATTTCATTTTATTTTTGTTTGAAAAATAATCAAGAGATCTTTGGATTTAAATTTTTAGAGGATTAAAAGAGTTATTTCAGTTAATATTTGGAAAAAATCTTTCGAAGTAATATTCAATTTATGTTTATTTTGAAAGTCATTAAATATTCCGTACACAAAATCAAATTGAGGACATGCTTTCGAGAAAGCATTAATTTCACAAGGAATGAACCACAGGTCAACAGTACATGAAGCATAGAGTAGAAAAAAACTTGAAATTGAAACAAATACTAACACTTAGCAAGAAATTCGTTATATGGTCTCGGATAAATTTTGCTAGGTAATCTCAGTCAACTTTCTATATTTACTTCTCATCTTTTTCATCGGTTGACTTCCGCACATATATTTTAATAATTTTATATGTGAAATGAAAAAAATGAAACTGTGTTACTCAAACATTTCATTCAATTCAGTTTTTGAAATTTGTTGAGAGATTTTCCAGATTTAAATGTATAGAGGTTTCAGAGAATAATTCTAGTTGATATTTGAAAAAACACTTTTGAATAATATTCAATTTTCGCCTATTTCAAATGCTACTGAATTTTCCATACATGAAATCAAATTAAGAAATTCATAAATAAAACAAGTTGTAGAAATTATTATGTTTTACCACCAATAAATCTATATTTGCACATTTAATTGTGACTTGAGTTGTCTGAAGATGAGATACTTAATTCCCGAAACTCCGCTCACAATTAAATGTGTGAAATATCAATTAATTGGTAGTAAAACATAGTAATTTCTACAACTTGTTCTAATTATGACCAACTAGCAAAGAGTAACGGCTGAAACAGGAATTCACTCTTTTTACAAAAAGCAAACCACAATCATCAGTACATGCAGCATTGAGTAGAAAAAAAACTGGAAACTGATAAAAATACTAACATTCAGCATGAAAATAGTAATTCGACCAATCATAATTCAAAGTACTGAATACCAACCACAGAGAAATTATATTCATTGATTCTTTCTATTTTTCTGAAATTATAGGATCTGTTTTTACCACACTAATAAGTAATGAGAAATTCAAGCTTTCTACAGACTCCACTTGAAGGCGTTATCATCGAGCTAAAAAAAAACACTATACAACTGTATACAACATAATAAAAACTAAAAGCACATATTCCGAAAACTGAACTGATTCTTAAGTGCTGCCTAAGCAAAATTACATATTTTTCCGAAAATGCCATCATGAATTATATAACAGATCTCAGTATTTCTTCACAAAACAAATACAATAGTTTCTTCTACCGGGTATAGAAATATCAAACCGGAATTTCTCTATAGATGATGCTAGCCATCTCAGTATAGGGACCGGAGACCGCTACTGCAGCTCCCTCTCATAGGTGACAAAGATTTTCAACACACAGCAAACCAAGTTTCATGCACCAGTGTATTTTTCTATAAAGTTGAACATATCGAATTTTGTCCCTATGAAAAATAATTTGCGGACACCAATGATTTTTTGTTATCATTTGAAGAAAAATTCTCTAGAGTCGCAACGAATGCTTGTCAAAGATTACTTTAAAACACAGTGTTACGAGTGATTCAAATAATTTGACTTGAAAAACAGAGATTGTGGAAAACAACAGAAAAGTTCACATACAACAAATATAAATCCCTATTGGATGAATATGATACTCAAACTCAACACGAACCCCTGAATCAATTGAATGTAACGCAGAATGGCGTCTCCATTCGTTTGAAAGCTATGGGAAAGATTCAGAAAGTGGGGGAAAATTGGTTTTCTTACTGAAAGACAGCAAAAAATCGAAAAACCACTTATGAAGTGCTGCTCGATAGATACAAGAGAAAATCGTTTTCACAGCAAATCGTGACAGCCAATGAAAATTTGATATATCATGGGTGAATGCAGGTGAACGATCGTCATTCTTTGCAAGACCAAATTGCTTCGGAAAGACGACAATCTGTGTTTGGTGCGATCAGGAGGGTGTAGTACTGTAGGTCTGCTTAAACCTTGTTAATTATTGAAACTGATCGCTATCAACAGCAAAACCCGGTTTCCATATCTGGTAAATTTGAATTTCCTTCCATTCTGTTATAAGTTCGCAAGACATACTGAAAAAGCAATTGTCGATGTACAACATTTGCAGAATTTGACCAATTATGATTCGTGTAAAAATTTGTCAACAGCTTTGCAACTTCAGTAATCTTAACTTGCTTTAATCGCCCGCAAAATATTCAACGTGCCACCAGTCATTGGCGGAAAAAGAATTTAATGATTCTAAGATGACCTAGAATCGGCAATGAATAAGTTATTCACGAACATTTAGTAGCAAGGTTTTGTAAATTTACATTTTGATTTTTACTTCCATAGATTGCAGTCGAACAAATCCCTAAAAAAACATTTCAATGTGACAACTCTGGAAATCCAGAGGATCGATAATCCAACCTGCGTCAATTATTAATTATTCAACTAGTCAAATAAAGTTTGAATCTAAATAAATAGAAATAAAGCTTTTTTTCTCTGAAAATTTATTCTTTGAATAATTGTTCTATATTTTGGAGTGATATCACCTAGAAATATTAAATCTTTCTGGGCGATTTCAAGCTTCAATACAGATACAATGAATGTGTAGTGAAAGCGTCCAGTGTACATGTATAAAGGGTTATCTTGAAGTCAATAATTTAGAACCTTGTGCTATTTTAACTAAGGACTTGCTTTAATTCGGATTGAAGATAATCCTCATGATGAAATTGCTACTGTCTCTGGTTCGCTCTGAAAAAAAATTTGTTTGTGGGTGATTTCGCAACAGTCTTTTTTATGTAGAAGCGGCAAGTTTCATAGATGAAAGATGGGCCATCTAGAGTTTGTATCTTGAAGTCGAGAATTTAGAACTGCTATTTTAACTGAGGTATTGCTTTCATTTGTATCGGAGATAATTCTCATTATGAAACAACTCCCGCCTCTGGTCCACTCAGAAGAAAATTTCGTTTATGGGTGATTTATGTAGAAGCGGCAAGTTCCATAGTTAAAGGAGGGGCCATCTGGAGTTTGTATTTTGAAGTAGTGATTATTTAGAGTCCTGCAAGACTTCTATCATTCGTGTTTTGACAGAAAGTGAGTTTTATATTTGTCATTAAGGAAATGGATCGACTTACGTTTGAACCAAACTGAGAAATATTGAAAATTTATTTCCAAAGTAGTGAATCTTCTATCTAAACTGTTGGAAATTTAAATTCAATAGAATTGAAATTACCTCAGAGCAATTTCATCAAATCAAGTTCATGAAACTGGATCGTTATTTGAGCATGGACAGCTCAGTGGTAGAGCATCGGGTTCGTGACCGGGAGGTCCGGGTTCAGATGGAAAATAAATTTTCTAGTTGGACGGATGTCGGCCACTATTTCACTGTTGGGTCAAAAATTAACAGTACTGTGACCTAAAATGGCGCAAGATCGCGGTAACAAAGCCTACACAGAACACAACTAAACTCCTAACTCGCACAAGCTAAAAAAGCTTCTGAGGGATCTTTACAGAAGATCTATGAGTATTAAGATAATAAATAATAATAAAATAACCTGTTCACGTTCCTGTCTAGTGAGCACTCTTGAAAACATTGCTTCTGTAGCCCATAATGTGACTGAACATTCATCAACTCGTCATCGTGCTCAAGAACTGAACATTTCTCCCACTTCTCTGAGGAGAATTTTGCATGAAGCAGTATGAAGGCTGAAGGACTCGTCTAAGTTTAGAAATATGCTGGGGGTGACACATTATCGAGAACGATTTGCCGAAATTGCAGCCAGCCTTCTATAAAAAGATGGCACATTAAGAAGAAGAAGGTATGAAGGCTTATAAAGTTCAAATAGTGAAAAAATTGAGCGTCGTGACCATCCGATGCGTTTCCACTTCGCTCAGTGGGCTAATGATCGCATGGCCGAATATGAGTATTTTCCCCAGAAAATCATTTTCACCGATAAAGTTCATTTTTACCTGGAAGGACTATTCTGTGTGTAGATCCGTTAAGGATATGTGTTATGCTTAACATCCAGAAACGCCTTGAAACACAGAATTGGATTTGCCATTTATGAGATTGTGGCACAAACAATCGAACATGTAGTGAAAAATTGGATTGATAGGATGAGTTACTGTAACCAGTCATGATTATCATTTGAATGATATTATTTTCTTCTGTTAAAATCACGTTCGAACCTTCTAATGAACTCATAACTTTGAGAAAATATTCATTACTTTTTTCTTTATAGCCGATCAAAATGCAAATCTTGAATTGCCCAATTCCTTATAATCAACGAGTAGGCTGAAGTTAAATATCTATTCATTTTACCAAAAGAGAGAGAATAAGTATTTTCTTCTGAAAATTACATGATTCTTCCTCAATAAAATTATTACGCAAACTTCACGACATCCAGAGTTAATCATGTCCTACCACAGTTTAGAAATACGTATCATAGTACTGTTTTGGAAAAACATTCTCATTCATCAGTTCTTGAATTAATTTTCTTTTCGAAGCTTTTCTGCGTGTGATCCATTCAAATCGACAGAAATTAAAGACTGATTGGAAACATTTCTTTTGCATAAAATAGGTTTTTTGAAAGCTTAGCCCGCAAGAGATATTTAATAGAAAAATGCCCCAGGATTCTGCTTCTCTGCATTAAACATTTTTATGTTGTGCCATCCCTCTTCGTCTGTTTTGAAAACAGTTATAAAAATAAAACTGTTATTTTTAGGGAAAACAACTATGTAACTGCCTTGTTCTATGTTTTATGATCTATGTTCTATGTCTAAGATTTTAACCTAAAAGTGTCACATGTTATATTTAAATAGCTGTTAGGAATGTGAATTGAGAAACCCGAAGAAATAGCATTGTTTTCGATTTCTTCCAGAATCATGACATCCAATCGTCTATTTCTTCAATTATAAAAAAAAGAATTGATTACATTCTTATAAATCAAAAACGTAAGCTATAATGACGACATCCATGAAGCTTTGCATCGCTTTGGAAGCATCCAATACTGATAAGAAGAAAAATACATACAAATTCAAATGGATCCAACCTACGGGAACGGAAAATACATATTATGAAATACCAGAGGACAAACAGGATATATCTGACAATCATGAACTTTTGGCTCTACCGAAGGTGAAGAATATCTTGAATTCGATTGAAGTAGAGGTTCATTTCGTACGTGTGTCATTTCAATAACTTCGGAATTGAAAGAAATATATTTTGATGCCGAAGAAGATGTGATGTTTAAGAATGAATATTTACAACTGATTTATTCACCCGAATGCGTGAGAACGGTATTTGGACAAGAATCACCAAAACCACAGGATACGGTAGAACTTTCAAGAAAAAGCAAGGAGAATAAAAAGGATTTCAAGAGGATAAAGGAGGATTTTGTGCTGAATAATTTTGATGGTAAGAGTGTTTCAGTGATTTATGGTTAGAAAAATTCGAGACGAAATGCACGCCCTGTGAAGTAGAAGAAGATAGAGACAAAATTTTGATTTTACGGTTGTTTCTGGACGGAAAAGTGAAAGAATGATTTGATTCTAAATTAATTACATTAGGTTCACACAAAAGTTTTTAAATATGGAAAGATAACTGCTTAGAGAGTTTTTGTGGAATTTATGATCCGGGCTCAAATGTTAGTCTTCTGAATTCCAAAGTAGCAGAAAAGTTATGTCTACGCATTTAAGATTTTAATAGGTTTAAGGACATCCTTTGTTATGAGCCAATTCTTATAATTTTCGACCCAAGTGCCTATACTACTATATATAACGATGCCAGTATTCAAGGAGTTGGAGCTGTTCTTAAACAAAAACAGATTAATGGTGGAATGAAACCCGTAGCGTATTTTTCTAAAAACTAAATAAATATCAAAATAACGAGAAAGCAATATCCCTAGAATGTCTGGGAATTAAAGAGGCAATTAAATTTTGGAAATATTGGCTAAAAGAACATAAATTTATTGTTGTTACTGACCAAAAGCCATTAGAAGGGAAAGAATTTCGTACAAGATCAGATGAAGAGCTGGGTGACCTGATGCATTCTCTATCACAATTCGATTTTGAGATTGGATATGAACCAGGAAAAGGAAACGTAGAAGCAGATTGCCTTTCTAGAAAGCCAGTTCTGGAAGAAACGGAGAATATGGACGAATGTATAAGAACAATTAATTTGGTGGAATTAAATGAAATAAAAAACGATCAACAGAATAATCTCTCAAAGATAAATGATATGAGAAGAACTGTTGTACAGAAAAAGATACATTACAAATTGCACAAAAATAACAAAAAAATAATTTTATCCAATGATTTCGGAAAAGAGTTAATCAGAAAAGTGCACAAGCATTATGGCCATATTTGTGCTAGTAAAATAAATAATAAAATCAGGAAGTTTTATTACATTCAGAATTTAGATTTACTGACAAAAGAAGTTTGTAGATCATGTGACATATGTTGTAAAAATAAAACGGGAGTAGGGCAAAAGTATGCTCTCCTTTCTCAATTGGGCCCAGCAAAGGAACCATTCGAAATAATGTCGTTATACACTATTGGAGGTTTTTCTGGAAACCGCTCTTCAAAAAATACCTTCATCTCCTAGTGGATCATTTTACTCGATATGCATTTGCGAGCACTTCAAAACGCCAAACAACCGAAGATTTCATCAAATTATTTAATAAAATTCAAGATAAACGACCAATAAAAACACTAGTAACAGATCAATACTCAGGAATAAATTCTGAAAAATTCAGACAACATATGAGAAGTTTGAATTTACAATTGATTTTCACAACAGAAGATCGTCCTTTTTCTAATGGTCTGAATGAACGACTAAATCAGACATTAGTGAACAGAATAAGGTGCAAACAAAACGAAAAGAAAACTAGGGCATGGACGAAAATATCCGATGAATGTATTGAAGTTCACAATAGAACAGACCATTCTACAACTGGATATAGCCCAGAATATTTACTTTGTGGCAGAACTGATCCCATTGCTCCAGAAGAACTTATTGAAGAGAGAAATTTACCAGAAGATAAGGAAATAGCATATAAAAATTCTTTACTCTATCATGAATGCAATAAAAGACTGATCGACAAGAATAGGAAACATTATGTTAAAATTGGAGACTATGTTTACGTTGAAAATAAATCAAAATTGAATAGAAAAAAACTTGAGGAAATAAGAATAGGACCTTTTCCAATAGTCAAACATTTTTTTAACACTTTATATGAGATAGATATTAGAAATAAAAGAAAGGACAATAACTATTTTCATGTAACTAAGTTGTTTCCTGTGAAATCGCAAACATGTAATGAGGGGTGCGTCATGCTTTGTGTGGGGGCATGTAAAAATAAAACTGTTATTTTTAGGGAAAACAACTTTGTAACTTCTATGTTATATGTTCTATGTTCTATGATCTATGTTTCATGTCAAAGATTTTAACCTAAAAGTGTCACATGTTATATTTAGTTAGCTGTTAGAAATGTGAATTGAGAAATCCGAAGAAATAGCATTGTTTTTGATTTCTTCCAGAATCATGACATCAAATCGTTCATTTCTTCAATTATTAAAATAAGAATTCCTTATATTCTTATATATTTGACCTTAACTCTACCGAAAGTCACCAAAAAATATTTCTTGGTCCATTTTCACAACTTTTTAAGCATGTCTTGTCTTCTTAGCTAAACAAATTAGTATTGGATGGAGTAGAACGTTACTTTATGATAGTTCATTTTAATAAAGGAATAAATGAAATTACTTTGTTTACCATCACTATTTTATTTTGAGGATACACTTTTCGAAATCAACTTTGAAATTGTAGTATAATCTATGAAACCTGGGTCACTGTATCCTCAAAATAGAATAGTGATCGAAATAGAATAAATTTCATTTATTCCATTATTTACAAACTAAATTTGAATATTTTTTCACAATGGGACCTGATTAGAAAAATATGTCTATTTATTTTTCAGTAGCACTGTGAACGTTATTACCTTCATTCCACGTGTGCCACGTATAAGGAATCTGCGCGTAACAGATTTGAATTTCATGAATTTAATTTAAAAGGGATTAAATAAAAACATATTTAATAAAATTTCCACATTTATTGTGTTTCAACAATATTGTAACACTACATTTGCAACAATTGTTTCGCCAAATTCTTGGCTTCTTCAGGCGAGTTCGATGTTAAACTACTCTAAAAATTTATTTTTTCTCCTTATATATTTCTCAAGATGGAAGAGGGGGGAACGGTATTCTAAATGCTTCTGGGAATTTTTATGGCATGTTTATCAATGGTGATCTGTTGACATCGGTTTGGTCATTAAGTAAGATATTCTGCCTGTTATATCTGTTAATTTCCATTGCTTCTAGAATATTAAGTCTTCTACTTTTGTTTTCTATGTGTAGAATTTTGTAGTTTGAATCAAACATATGTCCCTCGTCTAAAAGATGGTTCGCATAAGTTGAGTTCTGTTTTTTATTCAGGAAACTACTCAAATGTTCTTTAATCCTCTTCTTGAAGTTCCTTCCTGTTTGTCCAATATATACTTTCTGGCATGAACCACAATTCAACTTATATACTCCCGATTTTTTGTTTTTATCTAATTTGTCTTTATTATTTTTGATTAAATGGAAAAATGGATTTCCATCAAGTGAGGACCTCCACCATTCAAGATTTGAATTTCATGAAGGTGAAATCGTAAGCATAGACAGATATATAACAATTTTCTGGGTAAAATATAATAGCTATTTCTTTTTCTGGACTGCGATCTTCTAGAGCTTCGATATAATGGAGAAGGTGGCAAATAATTTCCACAACACTCCTTGTCCCTTCTATTTCGTCCCAGAAATAACAAACCATGTCATTTGCAGCTAAATCACTGAAAGTGAAATTCAGACAGTCGGTCGTCGATTTATGAAATAAGTGAAAAACTTATCCACCGGCACATTACTGTTTGTAAGTCGTAAACTTTTGCGATGATACCATCGTTTATATTCTTCGCATTATCTTTCTCTTTCCTTAACAGAATATTTTCCTTGAGGTGCTATTCATAAATTTGGTTTATACTAGAATTATAAAAGTTTTCCATCTTCATCCGAATTTTTATAATTTTGTCAAAGGTCGCACTGGCCCTCTTCGATATAATAAATGAGGTGTTGAATTCGGTGTTGAATATTCTGTTGAATCTTGATGCCGAAGCTTATGTTGAGTCTTTTTTTGGCGGGGTGCATTATTACTGAACATTAATCTATCACCGCAACTGAATTATCTGGCTATTTGAGATAGCAGATCATAATATTCAATAGTAAGAATCGAATTAATGAAGTCATTACCATATTTTCCTCTTGTTCAACCCTCTAAAATAACTGACCCTACTTTCTTTGAAACTGCGGTTTTACAATAATAATTCGATCATTAAGTTGTGGGTCGATTCATGAGTTCTTAGAACATTCTTGTTCTTGCTCTATTGTTTATAAGATGAAATACTGTGTTAAATCTCCCAATTTTTGTGTATTGATGTTCCTTCACTTTGGTTTAATCTCTTCTATGGAATCTCTTTCCAGTTAGGGACCTTCTAAACTTCAATATGCATGAAAATTCATTTTGCGTTGATGGTTCATTGAAATTTTTTCTACAATTTAGTCGACACTTGGCTCCACAAGGCGGACAAAGCTTTCACTATCACCAGATTGTTGGAACTTGTTTCTTCATTGTGAACACAGGCTGGTGGGAATTTCGTAATAATTTCGCAACATTCGTTTTCCATTTCAATGTTTTTCTCACTATTAGCTCTCCTTTTTTTCTCTTCTACTTAATTTTCAATAGCTGAATAATTAATACCATGTTCCTCTATGTTTATTCGATTAGAATCCGAAAGGAGTACATTTTTTTCGTCAATCTCAGAATCAGAACTACTACTGCTGTTTAACAAACTTTTGGAGTTATTCTTGTTTGCAGATGTAGAAATAGAGGGTAGTAATAATTCATACGGTCTTGTTTTTTTGTAAATGTACGCAAAATTTGGATTTGCAACACCTTCATCACTTCTCATTGGTGGAATATATCACTACAACTTTTTGCAATAATATTTTCTATCAACTTATTTCATAGTCAATCACCTCCATGAGCTGTGAATCAATTCTGCTCACTTTAACCCCCATATTTTTTAGTGAAACGAGATTATTTCATGGGAGGCTAGGTTTTCGTTTCAGGGTATGCCAACCAAGCTATGTTTTATTTTCATTAGCCAAATTTCGGTTGAAATTTTTTTATTGAAATACCAATAATGGTTTCCATACACTGAGATTCTCAAAGCAGAAAAATCAGCATGTTCATTTTGAACAAGCCCATATTTGGAGACATAGGCTCGTAGCTCATTATTAATTATGCAGTTTGCTGGATCGAGAGCGATACAAAAAATGATATACTTTCTACGCTAGTAGAAGGCATACATGTGTCTCGCCGTAATAAAGGTTTTGATTCTTATTTAACCAGATCGTAATATGTTGCTGTTGCAGGGATGGTGGTAAAATCAGTAGAGTGTAAATTTTTTAAATTTTGTATAACAAACTGAAGATAAAGTGTTTGCATATGCATAAATTTCGATAGTTTCACTTTGTGGAAACCATTCACTTATCATTTAATTGACATCACAGTATCATAGTTGATTTAGAAATCTTAACTGATCAATTTTCTTTCAATTAACCCTATTTTCACCATATTATCATGGTTATTTGTACCCCTACTCTGTGAAATCTCACAATGAAAGGTTTTACTGTTGAAAGAAACAATGCCAAATCCTTATTCACTTAAACCACTCCATAACTTTATAAAATCTAGAATCTTGCTCAGATGAACTGGTATTAACTGCTCACCTAAGAACCCTCGCTGGCACTTACAAAAACTATGAATACGCCTTAAACAACGTTAAAATTCTTGCGGAAGAACAAAGACTTGATATTTTTTCTGAAACGACCAACCATTACAATTTTTTTGATATGTATCTAGCTAGCTTTGTATGAAAAGAAAATATATTCATTAAAAAAATGTATATATGACAGTAATTTATTTCCACAAAAATGTTTGTACTAATACAACAATTGTTTCACCACGATGTGGCTTCTTCAGGTATTACATTGTACTGTCTGATGGTATTGAGTGTAACCGAGTAAATATTTTGGGTATTCTTCTTACTTCTCAACAGAAGCTTGAAATACCATAAGACCAAAAAGCTGGTTTCAGCTTTTAGTAAATATTTGATAGATTCGGTCTTCACTTGGTGGAAACTCATTTTAAAAAAAAAATGTATATATGACAGTAATTTATTTCCACAAAAATGTTTGTACTAATACAACAATTGTTTCACCACGATGTGGCTTCTTCAGGTATTACATTGTACTGTCTGATCGGTTACACTCAATACCATGGTTCTGCACTATACGTCCCGCTCTATCTCCATACTGATTCTCTTCACAAATATTTGACCTTCTTTCTTTTCTTCTTCACTCTTCTATTAATAAAATACCAAATCACCTCAAATTATCATTTGTTGTTTTGTATTCATCTATCCAACGCAGCGGACTATGTTCGATTTCTTCGAAACTGAATAAGGTATTTAACTACCTGCAGATATTTGGCTCTCACGTTCTCGTGAATGAGCTAGTACTCAAAAATCTAAACCATTCAAAATCTCTCATTTTTCGTAGGAATGATTAACTCATTACAATCACTTCTTGCATTTTGAAGAAGTATATTCTATTCACACTCTCTCTGCTCTTGAACAAGTTCACATTAACTTCCACCTAAGTCACAGTCTCATCTTTCTCGATAATATACACTCATTCAACGGATTCCCATACACTTCAAAAATATAATGTTAAGGAACAGTTTCGTTCACCCTCTCCTGATTATACAATATGAATGTCGATAGCTCAGTGTTCATAGCATTGGGCTCATAACCGAAAGGTCACGGGATCTAATTCTCTTCAGGTTGAAGAGAAATATTCTTGTTGGGCAGTTTTTGGCCACCATTTCACTTTTAGGTCAAAAATTAACAGTGCTATGACCTAAAGTCGCATAAGATCGCAGAACACAACTGAAATCCTAGCTCACACGAGCTGAAAAAGCTTCTGAGAGAACTTCATATAAGATCTAGGAGTATCAGGATAATATAAATATAAAAAAATCGCAATAAAAGGCCTGGAAAAGAATGTATTATCTGTATTATTTACGTGTTATTAGGTAGTACATGAGTAGAGGACGCGGTGAAAGTGAACAATGGTGAAAAAGCTCATCGATCTACTCCTCTACGAACAGGATGATGTTTTGACCGCAATAAGAGTTCAAAACTACACTGCAACAATTCCCTCAATTTTGAGTGAAACAAATCAAACTTGTAAATTTTATATATTGAGGCTGTAAATAAACGAAGTCTCTTTATATGACTGGGATAAGCTCAGAACGCTTATCCCAGAATTTGCTTCCTAATTGATCAAGAATTCAAAAAGGTATATCTACATACCATGCAATTCTTTATGTTCTTTTGTTGTGAACGATGAATTCAAATGAATATAAAACTTTAACTTATTTTATGTACGTGTATTATGGTGATACAGAATTGAATATTCATATATGTGATTCTGAAGAGAATGAGTGAGTATTTTCATAATGATTTGTTTAGATTTTTGAAGAAACATATTGATGAAGTTTAGTAATGGACGAAACGGGACGTATCAAATTATTATTTGGATCATCAAGGTGATTTTTATATCTTGGTGTTTATTGTACAACCATAGATATATTTTTATGTCATTAAATAGAAGAAATTTCCAATACTAAAATTATTATTAATCGAGACTCTTCAGAATTTGCTAACTTTATATTTATTTCAATAAGAAATTCAAAAATATCTGATGAACAGCCTTCCACGTGAATTCCTAGTGTATCATTATATCAAACTAACACGTACGATAATTCTCGAGTTGCTATTTATCACAACTCAAAGACCCTGGAATTGAACGTCTTTTCCGCTCCAAAGATAGAATCTATAAATAATTCCGAGTCTGGACAAAGCAAGAACGGCAGCAATAAAAACTTGTTTAGTCCTTTAAGATCCACAAATCCTGGAACAAATCACCCACTTAGCGTTGAGTGGAGAGACAATGCAATCTGCCGTATCTTATCCCTTATATACGCTGAAAAAGTAGAAAAGGAGACATGGACGATCTCTTCCGAGTGAACTGTGGGATTGATAACATCCCAGTGAAAACCGCATTGTTGAAGAATTTATCCACAGGGAATTTTAAGTGGAAAGATTGGGAATTGTGAAATACAATATTCAAGTGCCTAAATAGGCAATTATTAAATAATAACTTTCATGCGAAAATCATTTTGCGCGACAAGAATATCCATCATTCCATCTGTTTTCTGAATTAATACCTTTAAAAAAAAGTTCAGCCTGTAGGTTGGGATCTCAGGATAGAATGAAAAGAATAAGAAAATCAAGTCCAGGAATTCACAAAGTCTCGAAATATATCAATTAGAAACTACATTTTTCCATTAATCCAAAAATAAACGTCCAATCATAATTATAGTCTACCAGTAATTGGCTAATGTACGCATTCCATTAAGCTGTCCTGTTTCTCCTGAATTTTTCATTTGATTTATTTCCGATAGTAACATGAAAGTGAGATACTGTTTGCTGCTAGTATGAATGGGAAAAAGGCTGAACATGCAAAATTAATGAATTAGAATAAATATAGTGTTATGGATTTATTATATGAAATTTTATTATTTATGATTTATTATAAATTGGAATAATAAGGTATTATCCTTAAGTTGGTGGCCAATTTGATATGGATTTATTCAAATGGTTTTCAATTATTATTAATTATATTATTAATTCTTAATTGGCAGAATTAATTAGAAAAGTTTATTTTTGAATGGGTTAAATTTAAATTATCATGGAATTTTACTTTAATATATGATTTGAGTATGAATATTAGTTTTCAGTATGAATACTTGTTAGGTCACCCTTGTATCTAGTTGCTTGTATTGAGTGTTCCCAGCTAGCCCTCAATATTATAATTTTGTTGTTGAATAATTGAAATCAAATAACATTAATTTTGATTATTATTATATTAGGGAGGGTTCAATTTGAATTTCTATAAGTTAATTTTTAAAATATATATTGAATCAAAGTAATTTGAAATATTAATCTGGGACAACTAAAAAATGTAATTGCTAAGCTCCATGCTCTATGCTAACCTAACCCAATCTAAATATCGTAACGTAATTCTAACGTAAACAAGCAATGATTCACTTTTGAAATTAATTTGGAAAACTTTATATAAATAAACTTATTTCTACCTTTGGCAAGTTTAATCATTCATTAACAATGTTCCTTTTATGCTGATTTTATTGGATTTCAGGATTTTGTTCTGGTTCTTGGAGAATGTTTTTTGAATGTTTCCCAGCCCACTTCGTTTATTGCTTCTTTTGGATTTAAATTGCTGAATTCTTGATTGATATGTGGGATTTTTCCATTCAAAACATTCAGGTAATGTATTTTTTTTTATCACAGTTCCATTCACAATAATAATAATGTCAATTTCTTCTCAGATTATAGAAGTGTATTTATTATTGAAGAGAGAAAATCTTCAATCAGAGCGACGTGGTCGTGCTATGGGGTATCTCAATAATGATTGGATTTCCTCTGTTTCATATTTTCTCGAAAAATAAAATTCCAAAGCTAACTAGCTTCTGTCAAAATTATTGAAGAAATTATGCTTTCGTTGATTTTACAAAATTTACACTATTTCGAGTTTTAGAATTATTCTAAGTAATTATTCCAAATTTTTGTGAATAATTTGATACTAGGTTTATAAAAATTGGTTGAGTTTGAATACTTTTTTTCATACGAAAAGTTTTCCAAATGTCAAAAAGCTTACATAATTTTACTTCTACTGTTTTTTACTGAATAATTACTAAATACTTCCTATGAAATTGATTAAATTTTTTCAGCTCAGATGGTACTTCAATTTGATTGGTGCCTTAATATCTTGGAGGATATCTCTTAAATTAATAATTTCAGAATTTCTGACGTAGACACTATATTTTCCCTAATTAATTGAATTTTGTTCAAATTTGTCCTATTTACATAATGCTGGTGAGTTAGATGCGATTAAGCTCATTCTTTACCAATAATTTTACTGAAGTTTATATATATTTTATGATAGTAAAAAATATTTTCAATTTCTTCACCAATTTCAAAGTAGATTCAAAATACTTCTTTTTATTATTGCAACTTTGGCTTTCTTAAACACTTTATATTTATCAACTAAATACGCCCTGTGATTTCTTTTTGAGGTAATCGAAAGGATTTATTTATTTTTGAATATTGTTTAAAAAATTTTTACTGGACTAGTTGCGATGTCTTCTAAATATGCTTTTCCTTCAAAATTTTGGCTTGTGAGTATGCTTATAAGTTGAATTATTGATATTTCTGCCTGAATTGTCTAATTTAATTAATTTTGGTCTGACTTCACTTTAACATTAACACATATATAACGGTGAGTCTTTTTCTTGAATTTTATTGATTTTCATTATCTAAGGTTTTGAATAATGGTTATTTATAACTGTTTACAAGGTGTTATTCATGAAATCCATGACAGTAGATATACAGTACTCACACTTAACACACCTAGCTTTCAGCTGAATCATTTACACCAATCAACATAACATTAAACTTTAACTATAATAGAATTCTGAATAAAGAGAAAAAGAATTAATTGTATAGGAAGGAAACTTTGAAGAGAAAAATTATGACAAAAGTGGATACAAAAAGATTGTACGCTCCAGAAAACTGCCAACTTATTCATTTCAATATTTTAAAATGAAATAATTCATAGCAACCCAAGCAAATAGAATGAAAATTTGCGATATTAAAATATATCAAAATTCATATAGAAAATTAGTTTTTACAAAATATCGTACATCCTCGTAATGAGTGAAATGTCAAATATTGAGTTGAAATAAGCTTTTGAATATTATTGTTATTGAATGAAATTTAAGGACCGAGTCCGTTTTAGCCTGGAAATAAAATTCCTCAGTGTTACACTAATAAAATTTCAACAATAAAATACTTAATTCATCAAATCTATTATTGAGATTATTTACAAAAGTAGAACGCTCTTCAAGCTGTTCTATTGGTCCAATCTCCTATTTGATAGAAAGTGCCGCCCTTGCTTGTTCCTGAATCAATCATTTTTCAATTTAAATATGTGACTGCGTAAACGTTCGTCTAATTTTCAAAAGGCTGCACAACGCAGTTGTGACCAAAGTGCAGCTGCCCGCTGAGCCTACAGTCATAGCCCCTATTAGCGTAGCATTGGGATACACCCTATCCCCCTTTGCTTCCAGCATAGACTGGTGACTTCGAAGCCCTATCTCACTTCTATTGGCTAAGCATTGTCAATGCCCGAGTTGTTTGGAACGCAATTCACACGCCGAAGGGGCTTCTTTCCTCCACCGTTCATTCGACCGCTCGAGACCTAGACTCGCTGTAGACACCCCAGTACATCCGGGTTCAAGCCCAGCCTAATGCGTGGTCGCGGCCCCTAAACCTCCAGGCCAGTCCCGGTTATCCAGGCGCAAGAACTACGAATCTGTACGGCAGAGTACCCTTATAACCTAGCATGCAGGCTTTCAATAACTTCCCTCACGAGTCCAACATCAAATTGGGTGGACAGGAGTAGGAATACCCCTGCGGGCCGGTCCACCTTTTCGTCGGAGTCTTGTTTCTAACACGAGCCATTGAAGGCTAACGGTCGCTAAGAATCCACAAAATTGAAGAAACTAACACGTCATAGTATCCCTTCCCTTAAAGCTAGCACAGACCTAATTCTGACGTATTCATATTCAAGTGGACATAGTACCTGGAATTGGGTAGACAAGTTCATCTTCAGCTCTAAAACCCCGGGTGGGTTTTGGCTGTCTATAGCATTTTCCTCCTTGCCGAACGGTCATTCATTATATTCAGGTCGTAGGGTATTCCCATTGTTTCGAGGTCTGTTATGACTTCGTTTCATCAGCGCAAACGCGGCCTGTCTTTTCCCTTTCGGTATCTCTTTCCATATTAGTTTGGTGAGCCTATCTTCGAGGAGTCTGTGGATGTGGTCTGCCAATCGAAAGCGCTGCGATTTAATTTTTTTAATCGATGCTTTTATTTCAATATTTGTTATCATACGGAAGAGATTCGTAGTTGGATCATGGTAGACCTGCAAGTACTTTTCTTTCGAATTTCTGAGCTTCTCTTCGTTGGCTCTTCTAATTGTCCAAGACTCGCATCCATTTGTGAGTATTGGCCTTCAAACTGTTTTGTAGGTGTTCATTTTGGATATTCGTGTAAAAATGAGTAATTTCAACAAATTACTTAGCGAGTATATGGTTGAAAGCCTGTATTCTTTCCTTTATTTGTTTCGAAATTACGTTCATCTACTTTTATGCTCTGTCCTACTGTATCTCTCCGAATTCTGTCAGAACCCCTCAGGGCTCTCACACCAAGACTTGGCACGAAACCACCCAAACCATCTTCTCCCGACTCATCCCCCTCGACGTTGTTGAGGGAGATTCCCCTTTGCAATCCACAACCCGCTTCCAAAATGAGGACGGCCTCCCAGGCTCTCCTCCGAATCCCCCCGAACCCTTTACGATGGAGGAGCTTGAAAAAGCTCTCGAGGCCACACGTTACAACTGTGCCCCGGACCCTGATTCAATCCCACGCTTCGTCATAAAGAAAGTTTGGGAAACAGATCCCCACATTCTGTTGTCCTTGTACAACACATGGCTCAAATTATCCATATTTCCGAGTGCATGGAAGAAGGGCAGGATCTGCCTCCTGCTCAAATCAAAAGATAAGCCACTGGACGAACCGAAATCGTATCGCGCGGTTTGCTTGTTGAATGAGATGGGCAAGCTCTTCGAACGTCTGAATCCTCGGAAGAATATTCCCCCTCTACTCTGTCTCAGGACAAGAATCAGAGAGCCAGTTAGGTTTTCGCGCTGGCAGGTCGACAGAAGACGCCGTCAGGCGGGTTGCCAACTTTACCAGAGAGGCCGAACAGCCATACGTGGCCACCCTCTTCACCGATATCGACGGGGCCTTTGATTTCATGTGGTGGCCAGCAGTAATACGTCGACTCAGGTCGGCTCTGCCAGGCTCCGCTTATCTCAGGCTCCTGAACTCATTTCTCTCTAACCGCTCTATAATCTCCAGTCAAAACGACTGCACATTTGAGCGCGAAGTTAATAGAGGATGCCCCCAAGGTTCGGTTCTTGGACCATTTCTCCGGGACGTACTCTTTGACGAGCTTCTCGCTCTCCTCTCTCCTCTCCTGCCCCCTGAGATCAGCATAAGCATCGCCTATGCCGATGACCTCGCCCTCGTCGTCCGCTCCAAAAGCCACAAGGATCTCGAAGAGGCCCTTACCACCCAAATCTCTGTCATGGAGGACTGGCTTCTCGAAAACAAGCTCCAGGTTTCATACCAAAAGACCCACGCAGTTCTCCTCAAAGGAAAACTGGACCCGAAAAGACAACCAAATGTTCGTCTCTCCCAAGGTCCACTACGGTGGACTACCCAGTCTACATACCTTGGAGTAGTCCTGGATGCGGGACTATCCTTCTTTCCACACATAACCTACATCCGGTCGAAGATATCAAGCCCGAACATGAAGTTCAGGCGACTTTCTAAGGCAATAAGTGACGACGGTAGAAACGCTATATACGTCTACTACAAGTCCGTTTTCCTTCCTGTGGTTCTATACTGTTCTTCGGTATGGATCCAGCGCGCCAATAATTCTCATTTTCTTCGAAACCTCTCCGCTTGTCATGGGTCAATCCTCCTCTTCATGTCGCCAGCCTGTAGAACCGTAGCCACGTCGACTCTCAAGGTTCTCACAGGCTACATCCCTCTTAATCTAATGGCAGAATACAACTCTGCCAGATACAACTTCAGACACGGACTTGCATACAAATTCCGTGAAGGGACATTCGACTCCATGGATATCTCTGACACAAACTTCAAAAGTATGTTCACCAAGTCCTTGGATGAGTTATGGAAATCCCTCCAAAACTCATGGCAGGAGAGCTGGGCCCTCTGCCCCTCTGGCAGAAACACCCATCTCTGGCTTCCAAACGTCAACTTTGTTAACGGGAATCCTTATTTCAAGTCCTCCTACTCCTTAACGTGCTTCATCACAGGGCACGGCCCCTTCAGGGCAAGCCTTCACAAATTCCACCTATCAACCTCATCCTCCTGCCTATTTGGCACGGCGGACGAGACATCATCGCATGTCTTGTTCCAATGTAGCGCTTACGCTATTCATACCATACCATATTCATACCATAGTAAATTTCTCTACACCAATTTCATATGTTTCAGAAATTACATTAATC
Source organism: Megalocaria dilatata (assembly GCA_034642435.1). NCBI lineage: Eukaryota > Metazoa > Arthropoda > Insecta > Coleoptera > Coccinellidae > Megalocaria > Megalocaria dilatata. The sequence continues at coordinate 83,348,049 of CM067854.1, forward strand.
TCGAAGTGGCTCAAGAAGATACCCTAATTATAATGATAAATTCTTTCAGCTACATCTCGGTTTCTGCTGGGGCCCAAAGCCAGAGCAGAAACACTCTTATTCTATCATTTTCTCTTTTTTTGTACTAACCATGTCATTTCTTACAGCTATCTGGGGGTCTGCTGGGGCTGAACAAGCCTGAGCGGATACCCAGGACTACGATGATGATATAAGTGCATAACATCATCCAAGAGCTCTGCTCAAATGTTAATACGTACTAAACTGAGTTGTATCTCTCGGAAATTCCAACCTATAGCCTTTCCGTGGCAGAGTTGTCAATGTTCTTCTAGAGCGGCTGGTAGTAGGCAATGGCAAAATAAAATGTATTATAGTTTCTACAATGAAACAGCATAAGACGTACAGTACAGCAGACGGACCTGCAGTACCGGAAGAATGGCGTTCCTCCACGGGACCCTCTAGCCCGTCATTAAACTACCGCCAAAAAAGCAACTCCCTGGATAAAGCTCAGACTCGGGAAATTCTTAGTGCTATTGAGCAAATAAAGGACGCTAAGACGTCCCCTAAAACCAATGCGACCAAGGGTTCAGGGCCAAGAATACTGAGAACGCCTAGTAGGTCGACAGACTCTGCAGGCTCGAGCGACACAAACAGCTCAACCGAAACCAACTCGGCATCCACTCTGAAGGAAGACTATAAAATCCGTCAAGGTATGGAGGAATACGTACTGGACCCCATAAATAAGGTCAGCAAAGCAGCGGCTATCTTCATTCTATAGCAGTTCGCCAGAATGGAGAAGGTTCTCATGGAGAACAAAATTTAGGTGGCATCACTCGAAGGCCGCCTACAAGAACGGGCCTACTTAGAGAAGAAGCTGGATGAAGTCAGCTCTAAACGAAGGAGAGAACCAGCCAGGGCAAAATGAAGCTATCTCAGCGTAGCCAAAGCTAGCCCAGCGAATAGAATTACGAATGGGCCCAACAAGCCCAGCAAGATTGTATTGTTCGTCAAACCCAAACCGGGTCAGACGGCGGACGATATTAAAAAGCAATTGTGCAAAGCCATTCGCAAAGGCCAAGGTCCATATCCCGCATTAAAAATACGGTCAAGCTAAATTCCGGAACCGTTCTTGTGAACGTGGCTTCCGAAAAAGACGCAATCATAATTAGGAAAGCGTTAAAGCAATCTAAAATCTCGTGAACTACCCCTAAAAAGGTGCTATCGAGAATAATACTACATGAAGTCCCAGTCGAGACTATCGAGGACGGCAACTACATAGACGAGCTTGTCTCGAAAAATATCAGCTCTGATAGAAACATATCAGAAATTAAGAAAAAGGACCAAAATTGTCTTCAAATACCCGCCAAAGAGTTCAACGACAAAGGTTGTAGTCAGTGCCCAAGCTGTACTCACAACCGCAATTGTGTCAAACAAAAGGGCTTGTATAGAAATGTCATCATATAAAGCGTATGAACATTTCAGCGTTGTAAGGTGCTACAACTCTTACTCGTTCGGCCACCCATCAGGTGGCATCAGTCATTCGGATCGTCTTTCACTGAGGATATCTAGAAAACTAATGATAGTAAATTAGTGGTATAAGAGGTTTTTTGATTGACACAACTGGTTAGGTTAAATTGTATATTTACATCCTTACATCTACACAATATACATATAGTTCACGTTCAAGTTTCGTGTACTGGCTGAGTATAGACGGCAAGAATTACTTTCCACGAGCTAGCAAACGGGTACATCCGTTCGCGTGCTGGGAATCTAGTGGATTGCTCCGCAACGGAGGCGATAGGTTTAGATCCGGGGATGTTTGGAGTTGGGTCAAGTCTTCCCAGTTTAACAGGCTTATTCCGCAGCGGAAGCATGTTGGTGTCGAGCTGAGAGCCTGTGGAACTCTGATTTCTTAAAGCCCAGTGTCCCCTCTTTAAAGTGATCAGGGGGTCGATGTGCGCGAGTCAATAGACGCGCCTCCTATAGAATCTCGATGGTGATTTCGTCACTGGAACCTGGGATGACCTTCTAACCCGCGGAGCGCTGGAAAACTAGTTTCGGGGTGTTCGCCTTACAGACTCCCCCTCTGGATTTGTAGTCGTCCCGACGATTGAGCCAGTTTGTTTTCTTGGCCTGCTTCTCTTCCGTATTTGGTGAGTCGTTGGGGCGTGTTTTTGTCGGTTCCAGATATCTGGTTATTTGGGACTCATCGTCTGTACTGCTGACTTTCTAGCCTAGCATGCAGGCTTTCAATCACTGCTCTCATGTGTTCAACGCCAATTTGGATGGCCGAAAGTACGAATGCGGGCCAAGACGCCCACCTTTGTTTCCAAAAAGAGCCACTGAAGGCTAACGGTCGCCAAAAAGAGATCAACTCGATGGCAGAATCCACGAACTCCAGGAAACTAACACCTCATAGTATCCTTCCTCTTAAAGCTAGCACAGATCTTATTCTGACGCATTTCCACTTATGAACAGAAGACCTGCAATTGGGTAAAACCACGCCAGTTCTATGAATGAGTACCCTATGACACCCACCCCGACTTCAGGGGTACATCGTGACTTCTACCCGTTAGGTTACTGGCATGTGACCACTCTTTCACCAGGTGACTACTCAGCAGTCTCCACAATTTTCTCCAGAAAGCAGATAGTGTCATAAGGATACGCCTTATCATCGCGTATTAGCGAGAACCACTCAGAAGAGTTGAACCCATCAAGCTTCCAGTTTCGGATTCAGTCCGAAAATCTACACTGACTGGTACAAGCGAAATACTATCCATCCTCTACTGGCTCTGCAGTTGCAGTACTCGAGTTATTTGGGACGGAACTTATGCTGATTTGTTTTTGTTCTAAGACGAAATCCAGTTGTTCACCGCCTATACACATATACTCTGTCTTGCTGATGTTAACCTTTAGGCCTCAAATCTCGTATTCCTCAATGAGTTTGCGTGTCATATTTACAAGGTCTTCATAATCCTGAGTCAAAACCACTTGATCGTTGACATTCCTTCTTCCATGTTTTGAGAGCTTGCTCCAGATATATTTTGAACAATGTGGGTGATATTGTTGAGTATTTATGGTGGTATGAAACAGTTAGAACTAATAAAATAGCTCGAAATGGCCACCATTATCTAAAATACATAGTTCATAGCGTTTTCTCATGTTGGTTAGACTATTTGGGATAGCATTATCATGGTCTGATTGAGTTCATGAATTAATGCTTCAATTTTGTTTTTAATGATTTCACTTCACACTTTCATTATTATAGAGTAAACTTTTTCCTTCGGGAACGGCCATAAAAACGTGTCCAACGGTGTTAAATCCGGACTATTCGATGGCCATCAAATAGGTACACCATAATCGAATCGAGATCGAATCGAATCCAGACCGTAGTACAGTTCCCGTTCCCGGATGTCCCTCCGTTCCCGAGATGAATGCGGATAAAAATCGGGAATTTTCCCGCGAACTCCGACAAGCCCTGCCCACCGCGGGGCGAAGCCCGTCGCGAAAATGACCGTTCGGACCGAGGGTCCGATAGACCCGCTACCCGCTAAAGCCCGTATATTTCGCGGATGGCTTTCCGTCGCGACGAACCGAGCGGATGAAAATTTTCGGACTTTTCCCGCGCTCGCCAAACGGGCACCGCCCTCCGCCAAGGGATGACCAAACGGGGATGACCAAAGACTGAATTTGAACGAAAACTAGATCCCACCTAAAATTATTAAAAAAAAATTGATTTTTTCGAGCCGGACCTATCGAAAAATATAGATCAATCGACAAAATTAACATTAATTAACTTTCTAGAAGAAAAATTTTGTCTACAGCTAAATAATAATCCAAACACACCAACTACAAATTCAGGAACGACAATAGATACTATTTTAACAAGATATTTAGATAATGTTAAAACACGAACTTATATTGCATATTTTACGTATCATAATGCTTTAGTCACAACAATACCTATAGAAATCGCGTCGAATAGTGTAAATATTGAAGAAATAAATTAAAAAAATTGAATTTTTAATAATTTTCAACACTTTCAATATTTTGATGACAATTAAATTCCTAACATATCTTCCTTTTTCCCTTCCTTTAAGTCTCGGAAATCTAAAGTTCTAGATTTGTATAAATATAAACAAGACTGATAAATTAGTTCGCCAAAGAAGTTTCACTTCTGACATGTGTACTTTGTACGCACGCACTTTTTTGGAGTTTACTCCTTAAGAATCGATTTACATATATAGGCCCGGGGTATGAAAATTATGGGGACCAAAATCGTACTAGAGAGTATAGCATGTCACACGAAATGCGTTATGCGCTATAGTCTGACCATTCCCCACCACACGGTATGCTCGGCTCCATGTACTTGTATATGTTTAGTATATATCTGTGTGTGTATAATAGCATACACATTATACATGTACAGTGTAGCGCCTGCATAACTATATCAATACATTTCTAAACATTTATTTATTCGATATTAACCTACAAACACTTTGAACTTGCGGAGATATTGTTTTAAATTTTATAATTTATTTATAATCGATATAAATATAAATTTGTGTCAGTTGAATACAGTAAAATATGGAAGTTACGTATTCTAGTGAGAATGATCCGGGAGTTGCGGAACACGTGGATGCGGTAATTAAGTAAGTCTATATAATTCACTTTTACAATTAATATATAAGTTGTCCATTCACTGATAGAAGGAATTGTTTATATTTAATAAACTTTATTAATAAATGATTTTTTAACGTCAAAGAATTTAATAAGTATTTATTAACAGTTAATAAATTATTTATGAAATGCAATTTATCAAATGTATGAATAAATATTTGTTAGCTACTAAAAAAAGGTTTATTAAAAGTTAATCCATGTTTATTAAAAATAATTTATGAAGTACAAATCAAATACAAATCAACGTAATATTTATTAGTTGTTAAAAAATATTTATTAACTGTTAATAAGTATTTGTTAATTATTAATAAATACTTATTAAATGTTAATAAATATATTTTCCTTCTAAATAAATGTTAATTAAATGTAGAAAAATATTTATTAAAATTAAACAATTGCTTTCAAATAATTTAAATTATTAAATAGTTAATGAATCTTTTTATCAGTGTATATCTATACTTTTTATGTTGTGCTTTTATATTTAATTACATGCTATTAAAATAGCTATTTATTTTTTTTCTTATTAAATGTGCTTGAATTTGTTTATTCACAGTCCTGAAACCTGTCCATCAACAACAACCGGTCATAAAAAAACTCAAGCAATTCGACAACAAGAATACAGACTTCGGATGAAAGAAAAATCTGGGCCTAAAAAACAGAAAGAGGACAGACCAGCCAAAAAGTCCGCAGCGGAGCGTCAACGGGAATGCAGGTTGAGAAAAAAACTCCGAGCGAATCAAAACATCAACGCAGAGTCAAACTCAGACGTTACTGAAATTTTACCGAGGCAAGATGCAGGACCTTCCAACTACTTGACATCGGTAACTACAGCACAGGTGGTACCTTCAAGTCCTGACGATGGACCTGTCATTACACACCACGAAGTAGTTATTGAGACTGCACCGGTATCAACAAAAAAACGTCAAAACGTACAACAGCACGAAAGTGTTAGTGATGTGTACAAAAAAAAAAGGAAACCAAATCAAACCAGAAACCTTAATTTTGATGAGATTTGTCAGCTTCCCAGCCAACCTATACTGACTCCTCGTTTGCTAACTAATGAAATGGAAATTTTACAACCAGCCGAGAATGAATTCATTGAAAATGAAGACAATATCAACATGTCTGAAGAGTCAACATCGGAGCCAAATTCTAGCCTGCCATACCGTAGCTATCAAACTCATAAATCAGCACATAAGCTATTTAAATAAATTATTATTGTTTATATTTTTTCATGGCTTCCTTATGTATGTCAAAAAATTTATTGTATAATTAATAGAATAAAAATCTACCGTGCATAATCTAAGTATCATCAAAAATGCATTCATTTATACCCGTATTCCCTTATCTATTTATTTATTTTATAATCGTTCTTGAGGAGTAAACTCCAGTCGTGCGTCGGAGCGGACACACACACTTTTTTTTTAATGAGAACCGATTAATGAGCTTGCCAGGTGATTCTTCGAATTTGAAACTCTGTAGATCTCAAGATAAGAGAGATAGTGCAACAAGTATATATCGTAATCAGGAGAGCAATGACTAATAGTAAGTGTATAAAATGTATAAGAAAAATGAGATTAATTATTAAAGCGAAGTAATAATGATACCGACATTTTTGAAACTAGCAATTCCATTTGAAAAATGAAGTTGCAGTCATATCTTGTCCATCCTGTAAATATTCCATTTTGTGGAATCATTTTGCAAAAATTCAGTTGATTTCTGACAACTTTTGTGAATAACTTTTTTTTATATCTCCATTTGTAACAAAGTTCAAGGGGGGTCAAATTATAGTAAAAAACCCGGTACACAGTGTAATTCTCTATCACTTTGTCTTTCAGCCGATTTGATTTCTTTTAGTTTACAAAAACTTGTTTTCATTAGTACTTGCAATATGTAGTTGCATGTTCTATGGTAGTCACCTATTAGACATATTATATTATAGTAGTCTTCTTAACTTCTTTTATTTCTATGGAACTCCTCAAAAATATTACAACTTCTGTACAAAAATCAGTCGTATTTTAGCTGATATTTCTTTCTACATAGCTACGCCTTCAGAACTTCTTTAGTAAGCGAATTAGAAATGAAGTGCGGTCGAAATTTTGCAACCAGAAATCTTCTCGTGCGAAATGTGTTTCAAATTCTTTTTCTACCAAACAGCTAAAGATAATCAGATTGTGAACTAGATATGTTGACCTATTATACAATTATATCCGCTTCATCTCTGATCTGCTATCAGGTCTGAGGTTCATCTCAATTTCAGAGCGGCACACATTCATTGAACCGCCACTGTTGTAATTTTTCGTGTGAAATTCCACAGTCATATTTCAAAGCCCGAAATGAAAAATGTATCGCAAATACCACTAGAGTTCAAACAACACCAATTCTGTGAAAAATAACCTAAAATAAATCGGCACACGCAAGTTGATTCATGGTGTCGTGAAAGATTTATACTTTGAATTTTCGGAGCCGTTAAGGCAACTCCGTTATTCACCAGCTGGTGAACTAACTGGGAAAACTGAAAATCGAGAGCCTACTTCTCTTCCGTTCGAATTTGTTACTGAATGATAAATCATTTTGGCAGATGGAAAATTATATTGATCTGGGAGAAAACAGAAGGCTTCGAAACTATTTTCACGAATAAGAAGGATGGAGCCTTGAAGGTGCATATTAGGAACATAAACCAGAACTATATGAAAAAACAATAATTACAAAATGTCTCAAATCAATTCTTCAAGCAGTTCAATGATAACTACTACAAATTATAACATCATTAATGGAAAACGAAAGAATATTATTCTTCTCCTTGGTCATTAATGGAAAAAGTAGATAGAGATGTCAGTTTACGAATGCGCTAAAGCTCATTGCGCGAACGGCATAATTTTCTGCCTTCTGTTAGTACAAATTCTACTTTGAAGATGAGAGGATCATTTTTGTGTAGTACTCAATTTTGGTACTAGTGAAATTTTCCTTAGATGGTTTCGGAGAATACCTTTGAGAGTTTCCTTATTTTTACGTTGAACATTCCATGTGGAATTTGTTATCAAATTGAGAGCCTTAAAGTACTACTTGGAATTAATTTAAGTAACAGCAGAAATGTTCCCAAATAACTAGGGAGTATGAGCTGTGATAACAAAAAGTGCAACTTGCATTTGTTTAACCACTAAAATCCACTCGAATAGATAACGTCGATTGTTAGTACCTAAGCCTCAGACATGAACGGACTTCGATGCCTTTTGGCATATTATCAGTACAACGCTGTAATGCCCGAATGAATGCAAGTTTGCTACTTGAATCGCTTAGTGACTTATGCATAACACATTTTTTCAATCAGTATTTTCCTGGAAGAAAAGTTAAAGTACTGTATTCGTGTGAAATTATGCTGGAAAAATCTAGAAACAGTAAAAAGAAAATGATATGGAATCTATACAGTATATGAGCTGAAAGAAAATGAACATTCAAAAAAACTTTAAAAACTTATACATGAGATTGAAATATCAATAACAAGAACTCATAAACAATATCATCAAATTTTGAAATTCCAAATTCGCAAATGAAGCGAATAAGATAGGTGTCATAAAGTCAAAAAGGAAAAACTACTACAGGTAAATCTTATTCTGTATCGCTCTCAAGAGAAAACTTCAACAGATATTTTTCCTCAATTGCAAAAATTCTAACTGGGGGTACCAAAAGTCCAGAATTCAGCAACAAACTGTTGGAAACAAAAATGCTCAAAACATTACACTCCTTCTTTCTGAGCCCTACAACTAGAGGAAATCTTGAAGGTTCTATCTGAGATGAGAACAAATCAACATAGGATATACAGATATGGAAAATACAGTCAGAAACATGGGAAATTCAATGTTCATCTAGAGGACGGCGAGGGTCCAGTGGAGCAGTGGAAGAATCAAAACCTCAGCGCGATGCGATGACAAATAAACGAATGTTCTCTCTCAATGGCAGTGGCCAGTGGGGGGATGCTTCGATCGAAACGAGGCCCTGTGCACTCTGGTATCAGCAATCAGAATCATTCGCACTTCAAACGTAAGATGCATTAGTCCATATCGTTCGAGAATGAAGTAAATAAAAATGTTCAGTGTAAAAAAAAATTTAGATCATAAAAGTTACTTTAAGTAGATATGTATGCTGCGGTTGAAAGCATTGCATCTTGTTCGAGTAAAAAATTGCTGAAGTCCATATGACGATAGGAGCGTTCGGAATAGTTTGAAAAGGAATGGTTACCGATGTTATAAGGTTCAAACAAACCAAAAAATTTTCAAGAAGACCATATCAAACGAGTGGATTTTTGTAAAACTATGATGGAAAAAGTAAATGAAAATAGTTCATTCCTTAACTATATCCTACTCACTAATGAGTCATCGTTTTTCTTGAATAGAAGACAACCTATCAGTAGTAAGATATTGGTCTAGGAAGAATAAGCATCTGAGTATTCCTGTGCGTACCCAATATCCCCGAAAACTTAATGTTTGAACAGAAACACTGGAGAATAACATCATAGGGCCATTTTTTATCGATGGTAACCTAAGCATTGCCAAATTTCTGGAGCTTTTAGAGAATCAAATTATTCCGAAAATTCAACAGTTAACAATGAATTTCGATGATGTCTGGTTTCAACAGGACGGCTGTCAAAGTCATAACGCAAAAGTAGTCGCACAATATATTAGGACGACTTTTTGTTTTACAAATGGCACAATGAAATGGCGCTCCAGATTACCAGATTTATCTTCCAATGATTCTTTTCTCTGGGGATCTCTGAAAAATTTGGTTTATCAAATTATAAAATTGAAGGAGCGAGGAATATCAATGAATTAAGGTTCAAAATAATCAACTTTGTGCCAAAATATCAACTATGCCGAATCTGCTCAGAGATATGATATTATCTCTTCATAATAGATTTGAGTACTGTTTGGCTCAACAAGCTGGATTATTTGAACATTTAATTTAAATTTATCGATCTTCGATTTCGCACTTCTTAGAATTTTTTCTGATTTTCGAATTTCTTATTTTCGTAGAATTTATTTTACTTTCAAGCGAAAAAGAACCTAACTAATCATTTTCACGGAGGGAATTATTTATTAATCGTAGCACATAAATTCCTGGCATACAACAGAATAAGATTGTCGAATTTATTTTCAACCGATATGGTCTCATGCATCCCACGTTTGAAGTGGAAATGATTCTGATTTCTGAGTGAAGAATCTGGTTTCGATCGAAGCATCCCCCTACAGCCATTGAGAGAGAACAGTCGTTTATTCGTCGTCGCATCGCGCTGAGGTTTTGATTCTTGCACTGCTCCACTGTCCTCTAGATTAACGTTGAATTTCCTATATTTTCGACTGTCTTCTCCATACCTTTATATTTCTTTTCAGCTATAATAGTGAAAAAAGTAATCGATTGTCTTGCAGATCTCATCTCAAGCCTCATAGACGATTCACTCCAACAGGGTTATTTTTACAATGAACTGAAGATTGCGAAGGTAATACAAATTTACAAGAGAGTGATCAAAAGCACTATGAGAACAATAGACTATTCCAGCTTTATCAAACATTTTTGATGTCGTAACTAGAAAGCAATTCGTTGCTCGGCAATTTCCAATATGGCTTTAGGAAAAGAAGACCGATTGCAACGGCTCTAGTATTAGCAGTATCAATAAGTTCGTATGGTTTTTTGTCAAATATTTTAGCTTTATTGTGAAAAATTGACTATATATTTGAAGTTCAAATAATTTTCCGTTGCTATTTCCTATTTTTGTCATCTTTCTGGCAATTGACGGAGCCCGTCGCGAAAAAAGAGCCGCTCTATGGCCACTTACCATGCATCAATCTATTTTTTTCACTTCATCGTAATTGGAGAAGTGCTGGTCAGCCAGGCCATGTTGCATCGATAGTAATCAGAAGGAGCAATATCTGGGCTGAACGTCGGATGAGGTAGAACTTTACATCCAAGCGTTTCCATGTACGTTTTAAGGGGCGACGCAACATGTGGCCGTACATTGTCAATAACTTTGTCATGTCTGTTGGCGTATTGCATCCGTTTTTTCTGCAATGATTGGCCCAAAGGCATCAACTGTCGTCGGTAGATTTCTTCTGTGATCCTTTCGTCCGATTGTAGCAGCTCATAATACACACACCACCCAGCTGGTCTCACCAAATACATAACATAATCCTCTCTCCATGTATATTCGGCCCGATAGTTGAGGCATCCATACGTTGCCTGACGTTTCGGATTATCGTAATGGACCCGCTTTTCATCGTAGGTCACAATTCCAAGCAAGAACATCTTTCTTTGACGTCTCTTGTCTTTAGTTCATACTACATCCAATTTTCTACTTTTAGTATCATTCCCATTGCATTTAAACTATGGCGAATGGCTAGTTCAGTAGCTCCAAGTATATTTGCGAGTTTTTTTTTGTGCTTGTGATAGATCTTCATCGAGTCTTGCCTATAATTCTTCATTCTTAAACTTTGATGGCGCTCCGTGGCGTTTTTCGTCTTCTGAATCAAAATTGACACTTTTTAATCGAGCACACCACTTCTGATATAATTGTTCAGCTAGGACAAGAAATCCACTAAACTACGACGAGTTTCGTCAGCCTTTTTCTTCATGTTGAAGTACTGAAGTGAAACTATTCGCAAAAACACATTATTGGGGACTAAAGATGACATTTTCAGAGCACACAGAAACTATGTTGTTTATACTTTAGCGAAATGACAGATACTGAGAAGAAAGCCCAATAATGGCATTTCAAAATGATGGTGTTGTCAGATGAAACAATGGAATAGTATTAAATAAAATAACGTAGATTATTTTATTTAATTGAAATAAAATTCCATCAAGTTAGGACCGATTCAATTGAATTAATGGAATGATGTACTAGTATCGACATCCGTCTTCAAAACCGCATGAAATTATTTGTACTCTTACTACCTATTGTCGAATTTATTATGAAGGCACTGAACGATACAGAGGAAATAATGCTGACTTGCATATACCTAAGATGATCGTTCGATTGTTTCAGCCATGGTAAGCTTTTGCACAATTTGGAGTGACCTGGAATAAGATGAAATTCAAATTTATCTGTATCCTATTTTAAGAATCTCAATCAGATAGAAGAATTTAATGCCCATTACGTCAGCAATGCTACATGGATCAGTGCTCCTACCAACTTTATTTCTCCTCCATGTTGGCGACCTGATATATACCGTTACTACAGATAATGTAATACTTTTTGCTGATGATAGTTCATTCTCAAAGAAAACGAAGAATAGAGCTACACTGGTGAATAAACCACGGAACATCTCAATAAGGGAACTATCAAATGATCTGAAATGAATAATATGAAAGTGAACTCACAAAAGCACAAGAGTTAATCATGAGCTGTAAACAACATAATGAAGAATGTATCTGGATGCTTGGGGTATCAATCGGTGGCAACTTAACCAGGATGAAACACATCTATAAATAGTGTCAAGAGTATTCCAAGACTCTGTTCGAAACGACGAATAAAGAATTTAATGAGCCAAACAAAGCGATTCTCAGATATCTCGAACAGGGTCACAGTGGGATGATATGCAGCTTAATCCTGTGGCAGAAAGAATGTTCCCGAATCAAAAGATGGCTTTGAGGTGGAGGGGGTTAACCAAGCCACTAATTGTAGGCCTCTTTTCATGGAACATGGCCTACTTACCTTCACATGCTACTAAATTCTCGAGTGTTTTATTTATATTCAATGGTTTCAATTCGAAAAGCGCGAGGTCAACTTCGAAAATCAGTCACATCAATATGTCCTCTGCCAGTCAACTGTGAAGATCATCCAGAAGTGACAGTGACATTCATAAGTTTACAAATTTAGTGCATAAAATCGTTTTTCTTTTGTAGATTTTATTTTGAAAGACTTTACCCTTTCAAGACCGGGGGCATGTCTACGCCAATGTGTCCTAAGAATTTGCCTGCTTTGGTTATTCTCAGAAATGAAGCCAGATTTTGTATATTTCTTTTCCCAGTCTGTGACTGAAACTACCTGCAGTAACAAATTCATTATTTTTTTTTTTTTTTAATTCATTATTGTATAGCATTCAAGTAGAAGTTGCCGTACGAGGCATACATCTCTGTTTAATTTTTCAAGCCCACCTTCAGGGCAAATAGTTCTTAACTGTGAATAATAAAATATTGTCTTACAAACAGTATTCTCTTATTCTAATGTATCAGAAAAAAGTTTATTTACAATCATTCACATAAACGTTGTAAATTTTTGACACTTGAAATACTTTGCAATAAAAAAGGAATACTTTAACTCAACTGATTAACATAAGTCAGTCATAAAAAGTTAGATAAAAATTAAGATAATTTCCTAGAATGTTTTCAAACCAGAAACTGGTTTAAATTTTGTATGAGGTTGTAATTTCGTTTTTTCCCGACAGAGGATTCAAGTGTATTTTTAACTTCACATTTAGGCCGCATAATCATTATATGATTTGAGAGATGATATAACAAGGCTTGTGTGTGAAAAAGTTCAATCAATTCTACGCAGTAGTTTTTGGTTGGTGTCCTTCTAAATATGAAGAGTAATAGCAGCATTTTTGTCATATTTTACTTCTTTACTATAGAAAAAGTAAGGCTGTTCAAGACACAAAAAATTAACCGATGTTTATGGAGAAGATATGTTGACACCACGCCAGTGCCAGAACTGGTCTACAAAATTTCGATCCGGCAATTTTTATGTCGAAGAAGCAGCACGCTCCGGAAGCCCGGTTGACGCTGATAAAGAGATGATAAATGCATTAGTTGATGCGAATAGGATAATAACAACACGATAAATCGGTGAGGGGTTGAATTTATCTAATTGAACTGTTTAAGACCACTTAAAAGGCCTGGGTTTAACCTTAACATGGGTTGCCCCTGTTCTTACGGATAGAAATTTGTGTCTGTTGACGTCTGCGATTCGCTTCTAAAACGTCACGAAAATGATTCATTTTTGAAGCGCATCATTACTGAGGACAAAAAATGGGTTGTATATAACAATATCAAACGCAAGAGAAACAAAAAAGATGTACCGGCTCAAAGCATTTTAAAATTTAAAAAAAAGGTGATGCTTTCTATTTGGTGGGATTTTAAAGAAATCGTTTTTTTTTAGCCTTCAACAGATAACATACCAATTAATTCGGAAGACTACTGTCATCACCTGATCAAACTGAATGATGCACTTCAACAGCAAAGGCTAGAATTAATCAACAGAAAAGGTGTAGTGTTCCACCAAGATAATGCAAGATCTCATACAAGTTTGGTTACTCGCCAAAAGCTTTTACCGCTTGAATGGGATACACTGCCACACCCACCGTATTCTCCAAATCTGGAGTCTTCGGATTATTATTTTTTCTGGTCATTGAAAAATTTTTTGGACGGTAAAACCTTTACTTCAAATGAAGAGGTCAAAAATCATCTGGATCATCCTTTTGCCAGCAAAGATCGAAAATTTTGTCAGCCTGGAATCATGCTACTACCAGAAAAACTGCTGGTGTTCAACCAGAAAGGCCAATATAGTTATTAATTAATTAAGTAGGTTCTCAGACGTAAACTGTTCAGATGTAGGATCTGATGAAGCCACAGTGTTATGAAAAAATTGTTTTTCCTTAATGCAAAATTCTCGAAAAATAAATATCATTTACTATTTATTAGACATAACCGTATTAATTTAATTTATCTCTACATTCACTGTCGTGAATTCAGGAGCTTTCAAGCAGTTGTTGATATCACGTACGATACTCACCTTCGTATTAGCCTTCTTGTCGTTATTTTAGATCTAAATGCTAAATTTGAATTCGATCATGCGACTTCTGCTATGATTCCGGCAGATCTCAACGTTGTTTTGCTTGCAAATTTTTTTTTTTTTTTTTGAATCTACAAATTCTACCATTCCCGAGAAATTCTTTACGAATATGCATGTCATTATTTTAACTATAACTACCAAATTTCAGATCGATTGGATAAGTTGCTTGGAACATAATGGAAAAAATAAGGAAAATTTCAAATGAGAATCATTCCAGAAGCTTTGGACCGATTGAGCCTATTTACGAACACAACCGAAATATCTGGATTCGAAATGTATCCTAATAATATCTCTAGCTTTTGCATTTCAAAAAATACAGTGTTTATGGATGGACCAGCTGGACAGAAGCATACCATATCACACCAACTCTACATGGACGATCTCAAGCTTTATGCACCATCCCATGATAAGCTAGAAGAACTTACCATGTTAGTGGAACAATTTTCCAAGGATATCAGTATGACTTTCGGCCTGGACAAATGCAAGGTAATACATATAGAAAGAGGGAAGTACATGACTGGAGAAGTACAACTGACTGACGGATGCCTAATATAGTCCATGCTTGAAGAAGATACTTACAAATATCTAGGATACCAAAAATCGAGAACGATCAATCACAAGAGTATTAGGGAAAACCTCTCTAAAGAATATCTATCAAAAGTAAAGGGAGTCTGCAACAGCGAGCTCAACAGCAAACACTTATTCAAATCAATAAACACTCTGGCGATACCTGTAGTAAAAAACATTTCGAGTAATAACATGCACAGATACGGATCTTGACAATATCATGAGAGAGACTAGAAAAACTCTGACAAAATACAGAAAACACCACCTGAAACCAAGCACTCTAGGGCTGAGAATACTGAGAGAGGATAGAGGCAGAGGCCTCATTGCGATCAAAAACCCCATATTATGGGCTAGTCAGACTCTTGAAAGCATATTTCCACAAAAGAAAGAAATCCTCACCCCTACACAAAAGTGCCTGCCTAGTGGATCGCGCATACAAGCCCCTCAAGCTGGCAAATGAAGTTGAACAAACTAACGAGTTGATCTTCAGCAGGAAGGAGGAACTCCGAGAATGGCGAAGCAAGGCCCTCCATGGAAGGTATCTATCTCCATGACCTAGACCAACCCCATGTCGACAATTCCGCGTCGAACGCATGGTTGAGTACGGGGGAATTCTTTCCAGAAACGGAGGATTTTATGATAGCCATCTCAGGACCAACTAGTCAATACTAAGAACAACGTGAAGCACATAGCTAAGGACCCGCAGATAGCAGATGACAGGTGTAGAAAGTGCAAGGAGAAGCCAGAAACCATTCAACATATAACAGCAGCATGCAGCCTACTGATCCAAATCGACTATCTTCACAGCCACAACCAAGTAGCTGCTATAATACATCAAGAACTGTGCTTCATGCTTAATCTATTACACTAAGTTGCCAGAACAACCTACTACAAGTACGACCCGCCAACTGTCACTGCAACGCCCCAGTACACCATCTATTACGACCGATCAATAATAACTGACAGAAGAATTCCCTACAATAAACCGGACATCGTAGTACGAGATAAACGAAAGAAGGAGATATTGATCATAGATGTGGCAATACCGAACACCCATAACCTACATAACACCATTGCAGAGAAGAGGAGGAAGTACACAGAACTGGCAGATGAAATTAAGAACTACTCAGTTCTGTGTTTGAAGTGGTGTTCTGATCTATCTTTTCGGAACTATTGCCCTGTATCTCCCTCTGTTGTCTAGTTGGGGATGCAATCACTTAAGCATATGTGTAGATTTCTGTTGGATTATTATTTGACGTTTCCGTCATGGACTCTTTGTACGGTTTGCTTGTAGATGCAATGTTTTCATTGATGTTTACCTTTTTTTTTGGGTTCTCTATTTTCAAGCATTTAAATTTTTTTCATTAGTAGACCGTTGTTAAGTTTCAATATTTCATTTTTGTCCCTTGTTTCCTCTAATAACTGTTTGAGGTACCTTATTTCCATTGCGTTTTCCTCTGTTTTTGTTTCCTCTCTTCCCTCTTGTTCACCTGTCACGGCGCAACATAAAACTTTGTTTCCACTCAGGAATTTCAAGTTTTTGTTTCTTTTTGCACATGCTTGATGGAAAATCGCAAAGCATTGTATACACACTTTAAATTTACAGCTTTTGGTCTCACAATCGGTCATTTTTATCGGACACATCCGACATCACGTCTTCTTCGTCTGCCATCTTCTGCGTAATTTTGATTAATATATATTAGGAGTACAAATAAGTTTCCGCCGTTTTATTGTAGATGGCGCGGCACGGAGTTCCGGTTAGCTTCGCAGATGATAACCGGCTTAAAAAATGGACATTCAAGAACAGCATAACCTATTAATATCATTGATTTTATATCGGTAAAATATAATTTTTATAAGCTGAAAATGTCAAAATTTGAGCCAAGTAAGCGTCATTTGCGGGAAATACTAGTTTACTTCTTTAATTTAAAGAAATCTGCTGCTAAGGCGCATCAATTGCTCGTAGAAGCATATGATGGGGGTGCTTTGAGTGAAAGAACATGTCGAGAGTGGTTTCAAAAGTTTCAAAACAGTGATTTCGACGTAGAAGACAAAGATCTCAGTGGAAGGCAAAAAATTTACGAGGATGCAGAATTGGAGGAATTATTGGAGGAAGATTCATCTCAAACACAAAAAGAACTTGCTCTAACACTAGAAGTCACTCAGCAAGCAGTCTCACATGGTTTAAAATCATTAGGAATGATTCATAAACAAGAAAATTGGGTTCCTTATGAATTAAAGCCGAGAAATATTGAACGCTGATTATGCTTGAGTGAAATGCTGCTAGCTAGACATGAAAAAAGGGTTCTTTACATCGTATCGTAACTGGTGATGAGAATTGGATACATTATGACAATCCAAAAAGAAGAAAATCATGGGGATTACCTGGCCACACGTCAACATCAACAGCAAAACCGAATATTAACGAAAAAAAACTCATGCTGTGCATTTGGTGGGATCAGCTATGTGTAGTATATTATGAATTGCTCAATCCGAGCGAAACAATTACTGGAGCCCTCTATCGAACACAATTGATGAGATTGAGCCGACCTCTGAAGGAAAAACGCCCTCAATACTATTCTAGACACGAAAAAATTATTCTTCTGCATGACAATGCTCGTCCACATGTTGCGGCTCACGTGAAAAAGTACTTGGAAACACTTGATTGGGAAGTGTTACCCCACCCGCCGTATTCACCAGACATTGCACCGTCCGATTATCACCTGTTCCGGTCCATGGCACATGCTCTGACGGCGCAGCGGTTTACATCTTATGAGGATACCAAAAATTGGGTTGATTCGTGGATAGCCTCAAAAGACAAGGAGTTCTTTAGACGTGGCATTCGAATGATGCCTGAGAGATGGGAAAAAGTGGTTGCAAGTGATGGGCAATATCTCAATTAAATTTATATTGCCGTTCTTCTATAATAAATATTTAATTTGTGTTTAAAAACGGCGGAAACCTATTTGTACGCCTAATAACTATATCATATGCAGATAATACAGCCCTGGTTATTTCTGGGGATTCTTGGGAAAGCGTAGAAGATCAAACAGCGAATAGCTTAAGAAAAAATGTAGCATGGATTCAAACATATAGACTTACATTAAATTTTGCAAAAACAAATTATATAGCCTTCTTGCCCATTGGCGAACAGACCACCATATATTATCATTGTTGTCGATAATCATTCTATAAAAGAAACTCATTCAATAAAGTATCTTGGAATAGTGGTCGATAGATAAATTTTACATGTTAAGAGAATTTTCGGATAAAAAAACTCTCTAATTTATGAAGCATACATACGCATCAGAACTGAATTGAAATTATTGAAATTATGAACATGTATATAAAACAAGAACCAGATAAGACAGGCAGATCAAATTACCAATCAGTACAAATAAGTTAAATCTTAAATATATAAATTATTTTGTTCCCAGACTATGAAAGTTGATACCGATAGAAGTGAGTAGTTGCAGACAATTGAGTTGTCTGATGATGGGATAGTTCATTTCCCGAAACTCGAGTCACAAGAAAATGTGTAATATATATTTCTTTGGTAGTAAAACATAGTAATTTCTACAATTTGTTTTAATTAAGATTATTAGGTTGATTGGTATGTAGGATTAAATGATTAATTGTTTTTTGTTTTGTTATTGAAAATTTTCTTGAATAAAGGTTTCTTTCATTTTTCTGAATATCGTAGTGTAATTCCACAACAATAGCGAGACTAAGAACATCTTATGATGTTCCGAAATCCATCAAATTAGTTAGCCAAATGAGCGTGACAAATAAATGACAAACAAATAGGCAGTCTAAAAGAATACTCTCTCCCTGATGCAATATTTTCAATTGTCTAAAAATTGTCGAATAATTTAAAAAGAATTCTATAATAGGCTGGGTTATTCTACATTTCAATGCTGAGTTCGAACTCAATCATAAGACGACTTTCGCTATAGTTCTGGTAGCGATCAAATGTCCTTCGCTCTGCTCACAAATTTTTTTTTAAACTTCTGATTACACGAACCTCACGCCTTTAAGCAAAATTTATTCTACTTCATCATGCCAACTTTAAGTTTGATTTGATTTGTGAATTCCAAATATTGGAAGGAGAAAAATTTTCAAATGTGAATAATTGCGGAACCATTGCACCGTGACTCTGACAGTTCCAAGTCTCTAGCTACTTCCTTTCCAAAGTTAGAGTGTTTACGAACGGACCAGTCGAAAAGAATTACTTAGGACCCCGAATTCGTCAGGACTGACTCCAACCTGGTCGTTTAGGACAATTTTCGAAACGATTTTCATTTCAGCAAAAATAATAGCATGCAAAGAGTTGTTTAGTAAGAATTTGAAATAACAAATTAATTGGCTCCAGAAATATGCAGTTAAGAAATTTTGTTTCTCCAATTCTCCAAACAAATTAACAGAACTGAAGATTAGAAAGAGCACATTAAGCTAGAGTTGAAAATATTCCCATGTTCTTTGTTGAACAATCACTCCATACTCCGACATTCCTCTCAAAAACCATGGTGTTTCAATTGTGATATTTGATAAATGCATATCCTAGTGTGCTCAAAGTTACAAGTATTTTGCAATTCAAAAACCTATTTCGATTTCACTTCATATTTCAAGGAATTTTTTTATTTCTGATTTCTTCTGAGAATGGTAAAATTCCAAGGAATGTCAAATTGTTGCCAGTGATACGATATTCTGCTGGATGTCGTATCACTGTAGATATTAATCAATGAGCATGCTAAAGGTCTTAACGTTAAGTAAGTGCTTTCCTCAAATAATTAATCTCATCGCCTAAATGTTACGCTTCAAATGTTATTGGTAGCTTTCCTGTAATAGTATCTATTCATAATCGGAAACAATGGATATTTCTAAAATATTCAGAAATGACTAACTCCTAATGAATTTCTTATGGGGGATGAAATAAGGTTGAATTAATAAATTATTTTGAACAATACTTAATGGATATTCCATCCATAAAAACTATTCATCATATATTATTGATCCATCTGAGGCAATCTTCGGAAATGCTTCCACTATTATTGTATTACCCACATACTCTGTCTAGTGCAGTATATTAAACGTCTCTAATGTCATCAAGAAGGCTTCCAATGATAATTTGATATACTTTATCATATTACATAGTTATGGAAGTCATCAAGAACATTCATTTCATAGAATTTTTTAGCACTTATATTCTGAACTACAAACCGGTAGTAACAATCGTACTATCATCTATCAGTTTAATTGTTTTAATATGGAATATTTTTGAAAGTGTATTGTAGCCAAGTGAAATTGCAATGTTCACAAAACACTGTATATGTATCAATTCAACTTACGCCATTTCGCGAATTTTGCGATGATAATAGATAATTTTCGTATCGTTTTGGCGTTTACATGTTTTCTAAATTAATAGCTACACGTATTACAAATAAAAATGAAAATTAAATGATGCGTTCTAAATCCTAATACGTTATAAGATCAACTTGAGAATTTCATTCTAAATATCACATTTTTGTGAGTTTACTTTATGAATGAAACTCATACACGAAATTTCCATTTTAAGGTAACATGAATAGAGATTAATTCTTGATAGAAGGTATATAAAATATTTAAATTATTTTATATACCTTCCATCAAGAATTAACCTCTATTTGTGTTATTTTGTTCATAATATATAATTATTTGGTTTCCTTAACAATCTTTTTACAGATAATAGATATACATATAAGTGATTTCAAGTAAAACACTTTATTTCCGATTATTTTTATTTTTCAACGACAATTGTTTGGTCAATTACATATTGACTTCGTCATGTGAGTATGGTAACTAACTACTTTTACAAAATCTTTCTCCTTAAATAAAAGTTTCACTAAAAATACGTGATAAAATGAAGTTTACAAGGAATTTATTAAAAAAGGTTCAACAACGGAGAACGGTTCACATCTGTTTGGTCGTTCAACAAAATATTCATTTTATGATGCCGGTTTATTTCCATTGCTTCTAAAAGGTCCAATCTATTGCATTTGTTTTCAAAATGGAGAACTTCAAAGTTATGGTCAAAATCATGTCCGGATTCTTGTAGATGTCTGGCATACGTGGAGTTTGATTTATTCTTAACGAATGAATTCCGGTGTTCCTGGATCCTACTCTCAAAAGATCTACCCGTTTGACCAATGTATACATATGGACATGTACCACAATTTAACCTATATACGCCTGATCTCTTGTTCTTATTGGCGATATCTTTATTATTTTTTATTAATTTACCTAAAGAATTTATTGTTTTATATGAGATATTGACATTTCGTTTTTTCTTTAAATATCTAGCTATTTGTGCAGATTTTTGTCCTATGTATGGTAAGCAAATAAACTTTTCATTTTTTCTGATATGTGGATAAACTAATGACATAGATTGTTTCAGTTTAATTTTATTCAATAGTTGATCAATAATTGATGGGTTATACCCATTATTTACTGTTATTTGTCTTATTATATTCAATTCTATTTCAAAATTCTCTTGTGACATAGGTACATTAACTAGTCTATACACCATACTATTGTATGCTGCTAATTTATGGGATAAAGGATGATTTGAGGAAGAATGTATTGTGCCGTCTGTGTGTGTTGGTTTGCGGTAAATCGAAAAATTATGTCTATTGTTAATTTTAATTATTTTCAAGTCTAAAACATTTATGCTGTCATTTTGTTCTTCTTCGTGAGTAAATTTTATCGTAGGGTATACCTGGTTGATAAATTCTAAGAATAACGAAAGTTGTCTAGACGTACCGACGAACAAGCAAATAATATCATCTACAAAACGGTACCAATAAATAAATTGCTTAAAAAGCGGAAGCTCTTGTACTTTGTTTTCTAGGAAATCCATAAATATTTCAGCTAATATAGGACTTAGTGGATTTCCCATCGTGAGGCTTTCGTTATCCTCATAAAATATTCCATTCAACAAGAAATAGTTTTGTGCAATACATATGCTGAGGATATTATTTCTTGTTTAATTAACGGGTTTGTGTGATTTTTCAATAGTAGCCTTTCTACTAATTTTATTGTTAGTTTTACAGGTACGCTAGGAAACAAGTTCTTCACGTCAAAAGACATTAGTTTAGCATTATCTGGGATATGAATATTCTTTATTTCATTTATTAGATCATATGAATTTTTTATGGATAATTTTGCCCGAAAATCGGTTTCTTTTTGAATAGTTTTAATTAATTCTTAATTTTCCTTATCTTTAATTTTTTCTACCAATAAATAATTATGTTGATTCAAAATTGAATTTTTCTCCTGTATTTCTCGTACTAATTTTTTGAGACAAGAATTCTCCATTTCTAATTTTTAGATTTTATATTTGCTCACCCAATCTGTAGTGTTTTTCTCATAATTTTTATCATCAGAACTAGTCTGGTTTTGCTGAAAGCATAAAATCACAGAGTCATTTAAATAAACCACATTTTTTATTCGTTCAACACACCCTTCGTGGTAGAATGTGTCACAAATTTTACACACCATTCCTTTGCATGTCCTTGAACAGCAGTTGAACTTTTTTCCACTTGTTGATTCACTACAATTTGATTTTTCATCTTCATCGCGTTCGCTCTTGTCTACTGCACTTGAGGCCATCTTACTATATGAATACTGAATACTGAATTGAGAATCTCTGTTCTCTTAGTAGATTTCGAAAAAAATGCCGAAAACCCAGATAAATTTGCAAAAACAAAATTACGTTCTTTTACAGTATCGACGCAAGCTTTACTTAACACTACATTTAGTTTGTGAGAGTAGCAATGAGTACAAAGTGCCTGAGGAGCCATATTTTTAATTTTGCCTGTAGTCCATTTAATTGATTTTTTTTCTTAATTTAATTTGCTGAATGTTTCCGTTAAAAATTTGAACAATGCATCAGTAGGTTAGCTTGTCATTGTGAAAAGTCCTGCAAATCTTTCAATTACTAGTCCTTCATTATTGACATACCTGAATATGATTGATAACTGCGAGCTAAAAGTAATATCTGTAGTTTCATCTGCTTGCCAGACGAAAAACAACGCATTTTGCAATTCTGATTCAATTTAACTTTGAAGAACATAACTCAATGCTTCGAATAGATCATTTCGAATAGCGTTTGACGTCCCAGAAAAAACAGTAGTAATGGCACATGAAAGATAATAACTCTTTGGAATTTCCTCTATTGTCTGAATTAGAACTTTCATCATAAACTCTTAAAGGTTATTCTTGAAAACAAAGATACATAACTGTATCAATCAATCTTTTGAGAATTTTCCTTAACCTTCTCGTTATGATATGATATCGCTTGTCTATTTATCATGAGAATTCATGACATAATTTTTTTTAAATAATTTAAATTTGAGTGCCGTCCTGAAATGAGCTTTCGATCTATTATGTCTTTCGAAAGACCTTGGTAAATTTTTCGAATCTGAATACCCTCATAATGACTTGTTCTCAGAGTCATTGGAAAAAAGTAAGCCAAACCAACAAAATAGTTTATTTCGTACTGTACTGCCTGCGAACCATTCGTACTTATCATACGTTGATCACAAAACGAACGATTATGTTAAGAAATTAAAATTGAATTCTGCATATCAAGTTGAGGCTTCTTTGAAGTTTTAATGATAAAAATTTTGTCTTCGTAGGGTATTTCGACGAAATTTTTGTTCAGAATGAAATTAACAAGATCTTGTATTTCTCAATGTTCAAGTTCCCTGCTAATATAATTTTCATTAACTCGTGGACTAATTGTGAGTTTTCACTTTTTTTGATAAAATAAAAGTATATGAATAGGCTATTTATTCTCTCACCCTACTTATCAAATAATGTCAAAACACAAAACACTTTAAAACTCCGGTTACGCTGAAAACATAACCGGGAAAAGAATCTCCGAAATTACTGAACATATATTAATTGTTACCAAAGTAAACAAATGAATGTTTGTTTCGATCAGAACAAAAGCTCCGGAGCCTTTCGGAGCTTGACAATTGTTTCGTGGGTCGACGATGATTCGTTAGTGGTGCAGAGATCAAGATTCATCAAGTGACTTGCAGTTAGGTTTGAGAATAGCTATTCACTCGTTCACTGTTTATTAGTCCGAATTCAAATTCAACGTTGTATGGAACATTGAATTCAGAGGAACTCGGTCTCTGCTATGTTGTCGCACGTATGAACGAAACGATGCCCGCTCATAATTTTGTTTACGGACGTTGTAATGAAAAAGCATTTAGGTGAAGAAAAATATGGAAAATATAAATATTGATCAAGCAGAAAATATTATCGCTGAACTTGAATTAAGAATTTATTTCAATGCGGAAAAAATTAGGGAGGTCGAGCCTCTTCTAAGAAGCCGCCTTGAATTGGGTAACTTACTTCAATAATATCTTAGTTATTATCGATAATGTTTGATTGTATCGGTCTCTACTTGTTGGAAGCACATCTCGATGATTAAAGTAAAACAACTTAACGAATGCAATTTAAACATCAATTTCACTTGTATATCCAACAATAGCTATTGGTATAAAATATATTTCTTTAACGTACATAAACAAAAAGTCCGAAAAACAGCAAGAAATTTAAAGAAAAAAAGTAACTGCAACATTTCATTCAAAACAAGAAACACGTTAGGAAATTCAATAAAAAATAATAAAGATTTGATGCATAAAAACAGAAAGTCTGGAGTCTATAGGTTAAACTGCGGTACCTGCCCATCTGTATATGTGGGTTAGACAGCTAAAACTTTCGGCACTAGGATACGTGAACACGAGAAAGCTTATCGTGGAAAAAACGGAAATTCAACATATGCTGACCATCTTTTGGAGACAGAACATGATTTTGGCAATAACTTCAAAATCTTACACCTAGAAAAAAGAACCTCAGGTTGACCTACCTAGAAGCCCTCGAAATCAACAGATACAATAAAAAACAGATTGTCCTAAACGACCAGACGGACCTCAATAAATCCCCCTTACTCAACCTTTTCTCAAATTTTGTGTAATAATAAAAAAACAAATTACTGTAAATTCCCACTACCTTCTTTTCTGTACATTTTGAATATTTAAATAACTCAATCTCTATTAAGAAGTTAGTACCATACTCACCTGACGAAGTCATGTTGTCATGACGAAACTATTGTTGTGAAATTAAATAAATTATCGGAAATTAAGTTGTTTTACTTTATTATCGATAATTTCCGGGTTATAGATTTAATCCATAATAATTATCTTTTCTGCTCCAGGAAGTGTTCCATCATCTTTTCATGGACTAATATCCTGCTTGGTGAATGAAACAATACATTTTATCAAAATTTTCACAATATATCAACTGAAACTATGATATACAACTCATTTCTATCATAAAATCATATCAAAGTGTGCGGGATTACAGATTTCACTGAGATATACAGATTATCATATTACAGAGAAAGCGAGGAGTAGTTACATGTCATGGATCGAAAAGAGTGGGGAAATATATTGAGTAAGAAATGATACAAATATATACACCTTCCAACGATATATAGCTTTCAAATGTAAAAATCGATAAAAGAACTGAACTTCATGGATTAATAATATTTTCGAGCTTTTTCCACCCTGTCGCGTTTCAAATTTATTTGCAATAATTCTTCTATATCTTAATCCACCTAAAACCGAAATAACTATGAACAATGAAAAGTTTTCGACATTGCCAAGAAAAAACCAACAAAAATTGCAACGTTGTTTAAAAAAAATTGCAGAATTTCAACGTTATTTGAAAAAACGCACATTCTGCGACTGTGATATAAGTCTTTTTTGGTGGATAGATTCATTTCTAATCGATTCCACACAATGTTTCAAGAAACCTCAGGTTTCATTTAAGCACCGATATGCTAACTCAAATTTTGCGAAACGGTTTTTCGGAATTAAAATGTCTTCTCAGAATTTAATAATCTTAAAAGCCTATGTCCAAACGCAAAGGCAAACAACTGGACATATTGGAATCAATATAAACTTTCAAGTACAGCAATAACCTTGCAATAAATGTCCTGAATGAATAGACCGTTCTCTGGAGTTCCCTAATTTTGAAGTTCCCAGAACATATCACATGGGTCCTGCACCAGTAAAAACACATCCTTCCTGAAAAATTATTAATCAACATAGTAATTTTTCATAACGTAACAATTATTTCCACGTTTCTTTCAACTTTCGAAGCCTTCCCTATGTACTATTTGTATTTGGCATTAAAATAGAATAGTTGCGGCTATAATTTCATCCTTGTTGCCAAAACTTTCCTTTGAACATCTCTTTGAGATCTATGAACAGGATAAATTCAGTTGAGGCCATATATGGTTAATATGGAGGGTATATAAATAATTCGAATTTCCCCATCATTTTCAACGATTTATGTATCGATGTATTATCTTTGCGAAATAGTGGTTTATTTTTGTCACGTGAGGTTCTTTCTGTTTGCTTGCGTGTTCAATCGCTATCAATGTCGCAAAATAGTAGTCGCTATTGATTTTCTGGTCCTTTGATGAGCATGATTCTCTTCTCTCGACTCAACTGACCATTTTTCTGATTTCGGCGTATAATGATGAATAATCCATGTTTTTTAATTGTTATCTACGGACGTAAAAAATCTTTTTTAAACGGCGCATTATCAATTTGTTGTAGTGTTTTTGCTCTGTGGGCAAACCCGGCACCTATTTGGAAGAAACTTTTTTCACGCCCAAATTTTCATCCGCAATTTTGAATACTGCATTATTCGATATCTCCAGGATGACAGATATCTCTTGGAACTTCGCTTAATCATCGGATATAACAATTATCTGAATTTATTGGATATTTTCAGGCGCAGCTACCTCAATTGGACCACCTCGGTGCTTAGCGACTACGGAGTTTGTTCGACCGCGTTTAAAATCAGCATACCATTGACAAATGGTTGTTTTTGAAGAGCGTGAAATATTGAGCCGCTTTCGCCTATGGTTGAAACTAAGTTGAAATTTCTTTTTTTCTTAAAAGTCTTTAGGTATTTTCATCGAAAGTGAGTTCCACACCTTCAGTTAACCGCCTGATCCTTACAAAATTTGGCATCAACCTTAGTATCATTATTTGAGATCTAGAAACTTAATTCAAACTTGCAGGCCTGTTGCTTTGATTCCGGCAGAGCTCGATGCAGATCTACTGACAAAATATATATTTTGTCGATGAATATTTCATTTATAACAACCTGATGAAAATTTTCATGGATATGTGCGCGTCATCATTTTTCTTCTGAACAACAAATTTCAGATTGATCGGATTTGTAGTTTCGAGAATTTGGGATAACGCGGGAAAATTTTAAATCGAAATTATTGAAAAACCATTGAACCGATTCATATGCATTGACGAAATTAATTGAGATATTTATGCCTCAAATCTGCCCTTAAAGTTTTAAATCTCTAGCTCTTTCCGGTCGAAAGTAAGAGCGTTTACGATCAAACTGGCCACACAGAAATATCGGGTGTTTTTTTAGAGTGATAGAACTTTAAATAGAAATAAAACTCATTTAAATTAAGATTGAAGCCAAATTATTTTTTATTTGAAAAATAATTTTATGGCATTTATGTTTCAAAAATAATTTCTGGCATATGTCCACCACAACTAGATTTGTGGATCCGCATTCGACCAAACCAATTTTGGACCACTTTTTCGAGTAATTCAGGCCTTATGTAATCAATAACACGAGTTATGTTGGCTTCCAAAGCTTCTGTTGTTTCTGGTTTATCAGCATAAACCAGTGACTTAATATAACCCTAAAGAAAATAATCCAGCGAAATTATGTCGCATGATCTTGGAGGTCTATTAATTGGACCATTTCTCGAAATAATGTTATCGCTAAATCTTGTTGGAACCAAAACACTTTTAGGTCGATACCATTCAAATTTTGAAACAAATAATCATTGATAATCGATCGGTAACGAGCACCATTCACTGTAACATTACCTCCAGCAGAGTTTTTAAAGAAATATGGACCGATGATGCCTCCATCGTGTAAAGCACACCATACAGTGCATTTTTCAGGATGCAATGGAACCTTCAGAAATTCTTGAGGATTGTTTTCTCTCCATATACGGCAATTCTGCTTGTTTACATCGCCGTTCAACCAGAAATGACCTTCATCACTAAACACAATTTTACGTTAAAAAAGTGGATCAACTTCAAGCTGTTCTAAGGCCCAATCAGCAAACAAACGACGCTTATTATGTCAAGTGGCTTTAGTTCTTGAACAAGTTGGATCTTGTATAGGTGTAGACCAAGATCTTTACGCAAAATTTTCCATGTGGTGGATGCACGCAGTCCAACTTGTTGTGAACGTTGACGAATAGACAAGTCAGGATCATCATTAACACTATGACTTACAGCTGCGATATTTTCTTCTGTAGGTACAGTTCTTTGTCTTGTTGTTGTTGTTGTTGTCTGGAGTAGAGCAAATGTTGTCCGAAATCTATCGAATGAGCTGCTCTGATGGACGATTATGTAAACCATAAATTTCACGAAGTGCTCTATGAGTTTGGCGAATAGAACACTGATGTTGAAAATAAATTTCAACAATTTGATAACGTTGTTGCGTCTTCCCATGATAATTTGTCAATGCATACTGAATAGAAATGTCAAAACAACATGGCTTCTACCTTCTGTCAAATCACAGTTATCCCTATCAAAAGTTCTATCATTCTAAAAAAACCACCCGATACTTCTTACCTTGGAGACTTCATCAATGAGTAAAATCAAGTAACATATCGCGAAAACAATAACAGGCTGAACAAAGCGCTGAAAGCACAGAATTCTGTGTTCTGTCATCCGAAAGTCAAATAAACGTTATTTTCTGCAAATTTTATAGCTACTCCTCCGAAAAAGCAATTTATTTTCATACTTTTCCCCGAAAACCTTATGAAAGAATTCAGAAAATTCTCGTATTCCATCCCCACGACATTAGGTACGAGAGTTTTGTTCAACTTATTATGCAAATATTAAATTTGCAGTCCATCGGACTCGAACTTCTGGAAAATGCAATTTCAAACGAGAATAAGTCGAAAACCATGGAGCCCAGTTTTTCAAATTTCGAACAAAACTATTATGTTCAGACTACTAATCCATCCTGATAATTACAAGTGTCTAGTTCTAAGTTTTCCGATATTGGCATTTTTATCTGTCTAGGCAGTAGATAGTTTTGAAATTTGGTATAATTTTATACATTGTTATAATATACCCAAACACCAAATTTCATTT
Source organism: Megalocaria dilatata (assembly GCA_034642435.1). NCBI lineage: Eukaryota > Metazoa > Arthropoda > Insecta > Coleoptera > Coccinellidae > Megalocaria > Megalocaria dilatata. The sequence continues at coordinate 83,377,413 of CM067854.1, forward strand.
CAATTGAAACGCTCATTTTAGAGTTATAACATTCAGAGAACATAACTGCTAAATCATTGGACCCATTTTGCTTATTTAACGAAATTAACGGAAATATTCAGGCTCCAAACCTACCCTCAAAGTTTTCAGTCTCTCACTTTTGCATTCAAAAATTAGAGTGTTCATGAATGAATCGTCAATACAAAATTACATTTAACCTCGGATTCGTCATCAGTAAGTCCAGCCTAGTTGTTTGACACCATTTTAGGCTCTTAATTCGATCGTAAATGAAAATATCAGAGATGATAGTTGCTTCTGTTATTTCTCTTCTCTGTGATTATACTTTAGTTGATTAGAACATGGCACCAACAATTATAATTCTCATTTACCTTTATTTATCATTCATCACAATTTGATACGAAAATCAATAATTTTGCGAAAAATTTGTGAATGTATTGAAGGAGTACGGAAAGAAGACCTCTTTCCAATACAGTGATCCAATTGGAAAGTTGGTAGAATTGTCGGATTTTTGTCACATATATTCGAAGTTTTCAAACTTCAGTTTTTTAAGTTTTGATAATAAGTTACTCACGATTCTCTTACAGCTAAATTTAAACTCAATCACACAAGTGTTGCTATTGCTCTTGTAGCGCTAAACACTGCACTATTCATAATTTTTTTTAATCTTCCAATCATATGATCCTTACGAAATTAATGCCATTATTTAACATCTACATATTGAATGTAGACTCGATCATGAAGCTATTATTATGGTTTCGATAGCGATCACCCGTACTCCTTTCATAAAATTCAGTCGAGATATTCAAACACCTAACATATTTCGCATGTTTCAAGTATCTTTTTCATTTCGTTCGAAAGTATATTGTTTAAGATAAGCTCCACGCTGATCCGTTCAAAAAATTTTATTTTGAAATTGTCAATCTTACAATTCTCACGAAATTTCGCACCTATATTCGCGTTATTATTCTATGTCCAAAAACCGAATTCCAGATGGATCTGATTTGTAGCCCAGAAAATATGGAGAAAAACAGCATTTACAATGCGAAACCGTTGGACCGATTATGCCCATTGAGAAACTTAACGTTACCTTCAGTAACTTTACAACGATTGAACCGAACGTCATGAAATTTTTAAACCTATCGTTTGAGGTACAGACAAATGGAAAGGCATTACATTGGCGGTGCTAACTGGTCAGTCCTAGGAGCTAATGACCCATCTGGTAGTATAAAAGCATTAGACACAACTTGTAATTTGCACTTTGAAGATGAGGTAAAACTACTAACTTCAGGTCACTTAGACTGAAAATAAAGTAATTATCTTATTTCATTTGTGATCATATGAATTCAGATATGAATGTACGAACACACTGAAACTCCCATGGCACGCAAGTTCGTGAATGAATTGTCGAGTATAGACTGTGTCTGTATTCCTCACGACTATTCTTCATTGTTCTATTCATCGATGGGTGCAAGATTATGAATACTTAAATATAGTGATTCCAAGAATATTTCTGAGTTCCCAGAGCTACGGCAAAGTTTCATTTGAGTTTTAATCGTAGAAAAAGTTAGGCCGCGTCTCACCGGAACGATGAGTTAATGAACCATTTGTAATGGAGTTTTCCAACTTCAGGAATTTATATTCTCGTCGAATTAACGGTGAATATTCTATTCTTCAGTTATTTCACATTAAAAAATACCTAGCGGGAAATTAAAGGAATTCCGGGTCTAATTGGGGGATGATTAGTTATCTCAATTCTTCATTTAATGTGAAGAAAATTACATAAACATGTAGACAGAATTTATTTAATTCCTGAATGACAAATAAGGAGATTCATTGATTTGCAATACCTCAGATATCTATATTATTATTATTATTATTAACCTGATACTCCTAGATCTTCTGTGAAGATCCCTCAGAAGCTTTTTCAGCTTGTACGAGTTAGGAGTTCAGTTGTGTTCTGTGTAGGCTTTGTTACTGTGATATTGCGCCACTTTAGGTCACAGCACTGTTAATTTTTGACCCAACAGTGAAATGGTGGCAGACACCCGTCCAACTAGAAAATTTGCTGATTAGATCGAATTTTTGTCACTTTTCTAAGATTACTGAGGCTTTGAGGACTGGGATACCTCAGAGGACGGTATTTGAGCCTTTTTTGTTATTACTTATTTATATAAACATTATTATTGGGAGCATAAATAAGTTTGTGTCGTTTTTTGTTGAAAATTGAAGCTTTATTTTGAAAAATTCGTTGTACGTTCAAAGTTCAAAGTATACTCTGTGGCTAGCCACTACTTTTACCCATATTTCTGGAAATTGACGAATCTCATTGCGAAACAAGGTCGGCTCTTTGGCAGCTATGCATGTAATGATCCATTCTTTGACTTTATCGTAATTGCAGAAGTGCTGGTCAGCGAGGCAGTATTACATCGATCGGAAGAGATGGAAATTGTACGGCGTTTCTAATTACGTTTTAACGGAGTCTGTATTAAGAAGAGACTAAATCAATCAAGATTTTCGTGAATCAAAACAAAAGAGGAGGACTAGATCAGAACATAATATGATATGTAAATTCAGTTTTTCGGGAAGTCGGTGACCCAGAGATAATTTATATATTGCGGTCCTAGGTTCTTTGATATCATTTCAAAAACCTTGAACAGAGTAAAAAAATCGGATATCAAAAGATTCATGTTTGATAATCATAAGAGAATTTAATTCGATTGGCGAAAAATCCTCTTCTATGCAGAACAATCCAATGTGAACTCAGAATATGTTATATTTATTTGCGGAATAGTTAATGATTTCACTCCTTACCTGCTGCTGTTGTTTTCTCCATCTACGTATCGCAGGCAGTCAATTTTTTTTGTATTTATGTACATTCCATACAGCACATGTGAGAATTCTAGGATATCAATGTCTGGGTACTCCTTGTATGTCGTTGGTGTTTCAACTCACCTCTGAAAGTCTCTAGGTCTTATCGTTCGGAAACTAGCAGTTTTATCTTTAGTCGTCCGTCTTGATGGTAGACCAGATTAAATCAAATTCATTTTCATTATATTTATATATTATATTATTACATTATTATTATTTATAAATATATATATATATATATATATATATATATATATCTTTTTTCTAAGTATCTTGAATACTACAAGCAAAAAAAAGGACTATTAATATTGAAAAGACGTTTCGTCCTCGGTTATATTAACTCATATGACCATTCTGAAAAAAGATTACAACTATAGATGTTTAATATTCTATGAAAAATTGATATCCCTAGTGAGACGTCCAGTTCTCACTCTCTCTCGCTTTAACCCTGGTCCTGTTCGGTCGATACTCGACCATGTCGACAATCGGCATTCATTTTGTACAGTTATAACCTCAAATTTTCATAACCTGCATTTGTATCATATAAGCAAATAAATTGGTGTTAAAACTCAAGTGTTTACGATCAAAAATTAGGAGACAACTCCACATTTGGTCCATTCGAACCGGATTGAAACCAGTAAGCAGATATTTACACTCCACATTTGGTCCATTCGAACCGGATTGAAACCAGTAAGCAGATATTTACACTCCACATTTGGTCCATTCGAACCGGATTGAAACCTGTAAGCGAATATTTACAGTCCACATTTGGTACATTCGAACCGGATTGAAACCAGTAAGCAGATATTTAAAGTCCACTAAACGCCGATTTGGAACCAGAAAAAAGCAGGTACTTGGAAACTCGTAATGAAACCAGCAAGCAGACATTCACATACACACACATATGGTATTCAATTCAATCAGCCAGAAGAATAGTAACACGATTTCATTAAGTAACAACACACAAGAATCCACAGAAGATTCGAACTGAACAAAAAGCATTTCATCAAAAATCAACACACACGTGGGTCAGAGTGAAAAATTCCGAGAGCAGAGCAATAATACAAAGGTCAGGTCAGTTTTATCTAAGCAAGCTTCAATTTTACATTTCAAAAATCATGATTGAATTAAAGGACTATCTCTTAGCTAAGGGTGTTTTGGTCTCTCAAATAACGAGATTTCAGGCATTCTTGGGGAAGTTAACACAAGACAATAGTCAAATCAATCAATTACAAAGAAGACTCGATAGAATTCAAGATACGTTGAATGAATTTAGTATCCTTCACACAAAATGTATTTCGTTAGATCCAAGTAAGATAGATGAATATAATGCAGAGTTGGAAGAATTTGAAGAACTATATTTCTATTTAACTTCTAACGCAGCTGATATGTTAGAAACGTTCAGACAAATGAAAACGTCAATAACACAAATCAAATATGATAATTCACAATCTAACTCCATAAACTTGCCTCGAATTGATCTTCCTACTTTTTCAGGAGATGTCAACCAGTGGTTAGAATTCAATGATACTTTCTCATCGTTAATTGATAACAATGAGTCTTCGAGTAATGTTCAGAAATTTTATTACCTAAAGTCTTGTTTGAAGAAGGATGCAGAGGCAGTGATTCACTCATTAAAGGTTTCAAACGAAAATTATACAATAGCATGGCAATTACTTAAAGAAAGATATCAAATTGACAAATTAATTGTTAACAGTCATGTTCTTTCATTGTTCGAGTTAGCATCAATTCCAAAAGAATCCTCCCATTTGTTGCGGAAATTGTTAGATGATGTCAAACGCATACTTAGGGTTTTAGATAGCTTTAAGGAGCTAGTTGATAACTGGGATTTATTACTCATACACTTATTGTGTGGAAAGTTAGATTTTCAAACAAGAAAGGCATGGGAATCGGTTAACGTTACATCAAGACTGCCAACCATGCCGGAATTTCTTAAATTTCTTAACGATAGGTGCGCCTTGTTCGAAGCGTTGAGCAGTAATTCAATAAACGAAGTCAAATTGAACAATGATAAGCCACACAATTTCAAACAATGGTTCAGAACATTGATCACAAAAAACCAACTTAGCAAACAAAACTGCCAATTATGTAATGAGGATCATTTATTGTTTCATTGTAGGAAGTTTTTGGGATTAACTGTAAATGCCAGGCGAAATGAAGTGAAACGTTTGACATTATGCTTCAATTGTCTCAAACCTAATCATAGAGTCGACTCGTGCACTTCAGTAAGTTGCAAGAGTTGCGGTCAGAGGCACAACAGCCTGTTACATATTAACGACAAACCTGAAGTAAGGAGTAGGGCTGCAGAAAGTAAGCATAGTGATGAAACATCATCCGAAGCCGACAAAACCACCTTTGTTTCAATAATGTCGTCGTCACACTCGAACGAAGTGATATTAGCTACAGCAATTGTTGATTTGATTGACTGGAGGGAAAATTGTGTTCAAGCTCGAGCCTTACTGGATTCAGGATCACAGTCTTGTTTGACTTGCCTAGGGACAGGTTCAACATTCCTGTAGTTGGTATTAACCAAGGGCGCATTAATGTCGGGGAATTGACAAGAGCAAAATTGAAGTCCAGGTTCAATTCATATCAAGTCAATTCCACATTTTTGATTTTGAATAAAATTGCAGAGAATATGCCTACAACTAAGGTATACTTCAGCACACCATCAAACATAACATAAGCAGATCATCAGTTTTACCAACCAGGAAAAACTGATCTTTTGTTAGGAGCCTCTTTGTTCTATGATCTTATGTGCATTTGACAGATTAAAGGAAAGTCAAATGAACTCATTATTCAGAAGACTTAATTGGGATGGATCATATCGGGTAATAATGATCACGGAACGAAAAACCAACCCAGCAAGAAATGCAATTTGGCAAGAAACTTGAACTTCCAGTTACAAAAAATTTTGGGAACTAGAGGAAGGTTCAGGGAAAACTCTTATAAGCAAAAAAGACAATCCAGCTGACATAATTTCCAGAGGCCTTGAACCTGAAAAAATATGTAATTCAACATAATGGGAGCATGCTCAACCGTGGTTGACTCAGGATAAGGAATTTTGGCCAGAACAGAATCTCGCAACAATTGACGAGATCCATGAGCAGAAGGGAAAGGTTGTTAATTTAGGAACGCCTGTCAACAAAGGGTCAAATATTTTCCATAAATACTCTTCAATATTAAAATTGCAAAGAGTCATAGCCTACGTATTCAGATTCATCACTAATTGCAGGAACAAGATAAGGTCAACAGGTTTTCTAACAGTAGATGAACTGAACAGATCAATACCATATTTAACAAGGTTAGCTCAAGCTGAATCCTTCGGTGATGAGATCGACACATTGTCAAGAAACAAAGGAATATCACGACAAAGTAGAATCTTATCTTTGAATCCTTTTCTGGATGATGACAAGGTTCTCAGGGTTGGTGGTAGGTTAAGAAACTCGACGGAATTGCAGTTTACCCCAAAATTCCCAATAATCTCACCTCAAGGGCATAAATTTGCGGAAATGCTAATTCGAACAATGCTTTATCAAAAAATTCATGCTGGTCCATTAGCGCTTTTATCCATAATGCGTCAAAAATATTGGCCGATCGCAGGCAAAAATACAATAAAGTATGTTTTAAGAAACTGTGTACTTTGTTTTCGCGCAAAACCACTTACTATGCAACAATTGATGGGGAATTTACCCAAAGAGCGCATCACTGCATCTCGCCCTTTTTTGTACTGTGGGATAGACTTTGCTGGCCCATTTAATGTTAAGGCAAATAAATTACGGAACACCAAAATCATCAAGTGTTTGTTTCACTACCAAGGCTACTCATTTAGAACTGGTGAGTGAGATGAGCTCTGATGCATTCTTAAATTGTTTAAGCGAGGCAAACCTGTTAAGGTATTTTCAGATAATGGCACAAACTTCATTGGCGCCAACACAAAGATGTTTTAAGGGTTCTAGCTAAGGACAATGATAAAATAGGCAGTGCATTTACAGAATCCATAACGTTGAGGTTCATTCCAAGTAGATCCCCTCATCAAGGTGGTATCTGGGAATCAGCTGTAAAGGCAGCCAAATTCAGTTATATAGGGTCATTAATGTAAATTTCACTCCTACTTTAGAGATATTTCATACCATTATTGTACAAATTGAAGCTTGTCTTAATTCAAGACCTTTGACCCCTATCTCAACCGATCCACAAGATTTCCAAGCACTCACCCCAGGACACTTCCTAATGAGGAAGGTGCCCCCCTAACAGCACTACCAAAGACTAATCTAGAAGAAATTAGAACCAATCGCCTGACTCAATACCAACAGGCTACTCAAATGATACAGCGATTCTGGTCTAGATGGTTACTTGAATACATATCATCACTTGGACAATGTTCCAAGTGGAAGACCAGAAGACAAGAAGAACTGAAACCAGGAGCACTAGTACTTCTGAAGAAAGATCACCTTCCTCCTTTGAGATGGAAGATGGGCAGAATAGTGAAGCTGTTCCCTGGTTCCGACGGTAGTTTCAGTGAGAACTCAAAATGGTGAAGCGCTACGTACTATACAAAAATTGTGTGTGCTTCCAATCGGTAACTGATGAAGTGAACTATTTTGTATTTTGTTCATGTCGTTTTGAGTGTTTCATTTTCATGTTTATAATTTGTTTCATTTTCATGTTGTTAATTTGTTTCATTTTCATGTTGTTAATTTGTTTCATTTTCATGTTGTTTGTTTGTTCCATTTCCATATAATTTATTTTCTATTAATGTTTCATGCATGACGAATATTCCGGTCTCATTCTTTGAAATCACGAGGTTTCAAGGTGGGCGGAATGTTATTGTCTCATACAAAAACTGAATTTTGAACAGAGGCCACATCAGAAATCTCATAGTGACAGGAGAATATATGCTTAATATTCTATGACAAATTCACATCCCTAGTGAGACGTCCACTTCTCATTCACTCTCGCTTTAACTCTGGTCCGTTAGGTCGATACTCGACCATGTCGACAATCGGTATTCATTTTGTACAGTTACAACCTCAAATTTTCATAACCTGCATTTGTATCATATAAGCAAATAAGTTGGTTTTAAAACTCAAGTGTTTACGATCAAAAATTAGGAGACAACTCCACAATTGGTGATGGAATATTTCTTAAAAACTGTTATGTCTTGTATTTCATTTTGGAATTTTTCTATATAGGATGGTGTGATAGATCTGGCTCAGGTTTCTTATATCAGTTCTGTCATTCATGACTTTTTTATAGAAATCATTTCCTTTATGCTCCTTTTATCCTTATTAGTTTCAAAAGCGAGGATCTTCCTATTTTGAGAGTCTGGGTTGTGGGCATCTGTTAAAATGTTTGTTAAGTGCTGTGCTTGAGTTTTTCATGTATTTGTGCCCATTCAGTCTATTATTCAATAATTGTGATGTCATACATATATATACTTTCCCACAATCGTTGCAGGGAATTTTGTATATCAAATTTGATCCTTTCATTGGTGGAATTTCACATTTTAGCGGACTAAACAGTTTTTTCAAATTATTGTGTGTTTTGTGGTATACCTTCAAATTATGTTCTTTCAGAATGTTACCTATATTTTCAGATAGGTTTCGTACATACGGAATGGAGATGTATTTTTTTTCTTGAACGTTTTTTCTGTTTCTTGTTTTGTTGTAAAACCTGTGCGTTCTTTGTTTGATAATCTTGTGTACTAAATGAATAGGGTAGTTGTTGTTAATTAAGATTTTTCTAACTCTGTTCAGTGTGTCTATTCTCAAAGATGGGCTGGTAAGGTTAATTGCATTAATTGTTATGCCTATTATGACACTTCTTTTTTGGCTAAAAGGATGTTCGGATAAAATTTGAAATATCTTTCTGACCGGGTTGTTTTCGTATACCATTGTGTGAGTATGATAGTTTTATTTCTGAGGGATAAATCGAGGAAGTTATTCTGTTGTTTTCTTCCTTTTCTATTTTGAATTGATGAAGTGCCATGGGCTCACCAATCTCAAGCCCTGTTGCACAACAAGTGATGGAAATGGTGGAGGAACTTATAATTGAGAAATTAAACATTGAATTACTTTCATACAAGAGATATGCTGACAATTGCATCATAGCTGTATCTCAAAGCAAGACGGATGAAATATTAAGTGCGTTTAATGTTTTTCAAGATAAAATTCAATTCACAATTGAAAAGGAAGAAAATAGCAGAATCAACTTCCTAGATTTAACCCTTATCAGAAATAATAATATTATACTCACAGAATGGTATACGAAAACACCCTGGTCAGAAAGATATTTGAACCTTTTATCCAAACATCCTCTTAGCCAAAAACAAAGTGTCATAATAGGCATAACAGAACGTGCAAATAACCTAATCAGCCCATCCTTGGGAAAAGACACACTGACCAGAGTTAGTAGAATCTTATTTAACAACTACCCTATTTATTTAGTGAACAAGATTGAAAAACAAAGAACGGGCAAGTTCTACAACAAAACAAGAAATAGAAAAGACGGGCAAGAAGAAAAATACATCTCCATTCGGTATGTACAAAACCTATCTGAAAATATAGGTAACATTCTGAAAGAACATAATTTGAAGGTAAGCCACAAAACACACAATAATTTGAAGAAACTGTTTAAATAATAATCAATCTAATGACTAAGCTCTATCTATGTTCTATGTTAACCTAACATCAATTCTAAATTTATCGTAATTCTAACGAAAACATGAAATATTTTGATTTGAAATTGAAAAATTTTACAGAAATAAACTTAATACAACTTTTGGTAAGTTTGGTCATAGATTCATCTATGTTCTTTTTAATGTCCATCCTCCGTTTCAAGAATGTGTTTGATTGGAGAATGATACTTCTGGAATGTTCCAAGATCGTAGCCAACTTAGTCAACTCCTTCTCAACATCCAATTTGTTTTATACTTGTTTGATATGAGGGATATTTCCATTCACAACTCTCAGATAACGTGTTTGTTGATCACATTTCCATTCACAATAATAATAATGTTAATTTATTTCTGGGTTTTAGAACTGGATTATTAAAGAGAGAAAATTCTTTAATCACAGCGACGTGTTGGTGCTATGGAGTATTTCACTACTGATTGACATGTCCTCTGTTTCATCCTTTTATAGGTTTCTCGACAAATTGAATTCCAAAGCTTACTAGCTTCGTCAAAATAATTGAAAAAATGATGCTTTCATTGATTTTACAAAATTTACAATATTTCTTGGTTTGAAATTACTGCTGAAAATTATATTTTTCAAACTACATTTTGATGTCGGTTTCATTTTGAACAGAACAGTGACAATCTTGTTTTTCATCTGTAAAGTATTTCAATCGTCAAATTTCACCAAAGTTTAAATTCTAATGGTTATAACTTATGAATTACTTAAAATTTCCTATGAAATTGATTTGATTTTCTTTAGCTTAGATACTATCATAAGTTTATTGATGCATAAACATCTTCAAGGATATTTCTTACATTAATAATTTCGGAATATCTGACGTAGACACTGTCTTTCATTGAATTTAAGTGATTTTTCATTAAGTTTGCCTTATTTACAGTATTTTGGTGAGTAATATTTTATTAAGCTTGTTCTTTGTCAATCATTTCACTGAAGTTATTATATAATTCATGATAGAAATGAATCTTTTCAACAATTTCTTCATCAATTTCAAAATAGATATCTAAATTCAAATTACTTCTATTTTTTGCAACTTTGGCAGTCTTTACATTGAATAATTAAGAATTGAATACTCCCTACGAATTCTATAAAAATATTTTCAACAAAATTACTGATTTTTGATCACCGTTCAAAGAATTTTCACTCGACTAATAGTTATGTTCTCCGAATATGCTTTTTCTTCATAATTTTGGATTGTGAGTATTTTCATGAATTAATATAATTATTAATATTTCTATCAGAATGGATATTATTTAATTAATTTTGATGTGATTACACTTTAACGAGTCAACTTTTATACTACGGTGAGTAGTTTCCTCAATATATTTGTGAATTATTTATTTTTAACTGTAAATATCATTCATATATCTATATATATATATATATATAGATATATATATATATATATATATATATACTAGCGGACGTGACAGACTTTGTCCTGTCACAAAGATTTATAATGTGGCAGTTTTTTGTTCCTACGTATTTTATAGTCGGGGCAAAAATTCTCCTGAACAGAACCGTCACATGTTTTTTGCAACCAATATAGCTCGTTCGCTCAACCAATCATGGTTTCTGTAATTTTGAGAAACATCTGGAAACACATTCTGAATGAGTTCATCTTTTGATCGAGTTAACTAACAAAAACTTTGAGGAAAGTTAATGCAGCCAGACAACGTGTCTATAGGTAATTTGCCATTACCAATGTCAATGCTGTTTAGAGAATATGTTTCCAGATTGGTCATTTTGCAACTTGACACGCATATTCTTGCTTAAATGAAGTACTTTGACATGTTTCCACAAATTGGAGGACTTTAGCCATGCATTGAGTTCATCTGCTGGCGTTGATCGTGGAATCACTGGCAATGTTTGACGAAAATCTCCTGCTAATAAAATCAGTGCACCACCAAATCGGTTATAATTGCTCCGTAGATCTTTTAAGGTTCTGTCTAAAGCCTCCAAAGATTTTTTATGTGCCATCGTGCATTCATCCCAAACAATAATTTCACATTGCTGCAAAACCTTTGCCATTGCAGAGTTCTTCGAAATGTTGCAGGTTGGAGTTTCATTGCTTTGCATATTTAATGGCAATTTTAGTGCTGAATGGGCTGTTCGACCACTTTCAAGCAAAGTTGCTGCAATTCCAGACGAAGCGAGTGCAAGTGCAATTTTGTTTTGTGAGCGAATTGTTGCTAATATTATAGAAATCAAAAAAGTTTTTCCTGTACCACCAGGTGCATCTAAGAAGTAAATCCTGCCAGTTTCATCATTTGTTACTTTCATAAGAGTATCAAATACATACTTCTGTTGTTCATTTAACAGTGGAAGATTTGTTTGAATTAATTCTTTCAAAGTGTTGAGATCATACAGTTTTTCTCGATGCATTAGACGATTAGGCGCGGCCAGACCTAATTGAATTAATAGTTTGTTTGATATCATCAAGCACATGTCCTCAATTGAAATCAATGCTTCATTGTAAATTTCTTCACTGATTTGTATATTTGGATTTCCCATTCTATTCCGTATTTGATACAAAATATCATCACACATATAATCCTTCTACTTGATCCACAAATCAATTGGGTTTGATGGGAAGCATGTAGGTATGATTATTGAAAACAATGTTCGTATTTGATGAGCGTGTGATGATATTCCAGCATCATTGAGAGTTTGATCCCAATGAGCGTCATTTTCTAGCAATTGCAAACTTTGACAGGCTTCTCTGTAGGATCCACACAATTCACCATCAACAGTTCGTAAATGTTGGAATGATGTTGGGCCACGTACATTGACTAATAGCAGCCGTAAATAAAAACATTAATCATTGCTTGGATGTACTGAATAAATTCGACCAATCGCATCGGTGGAATATACATCTGGGTATCCTGCAACTAGTTTTCCTTGTTTCCGTCGTACAAATCTCCTTGAGGATTGATTCCAGGTATACTATTTTGGCATTTCAGAATATAATAATGTTTGTGCAAAATCATCGTTTTGGCATGTCTCAAAAAAACTGGTTAATGTCGTAGATGGTGGCTGAGCAGCTCTTTCTACTGCATTCTGTGCTGTAAAATACACTCTTTGTCTATTTTCTGAATGCACAGCTAAATGAACAACAACAGAGTGTCTCTCATGAATAGGAAAAGAAAATATTCGCCAAACTGCTTCATTACTACTAACATAGCGGCCCATTTGGTATTGGGTAACTTCATCATTAGAATTCTCTGCCCCAATTCCAATCACAGCCATATCACTCCCTTTGGTTACATATTTGCAAATGTATTTAATAGATTTCACTGAATGTCAAGATTCAACGTTGATGTGTGCTTTGAATGTCTTTGATAAAATGGGTGAGTATGGAACAATCCAACGATTATCTATTTCAATATCTTGTTGATTTAATTTGACAATTGTTGATTTTCCATTGTCTGCTGTTGATCGGCGACGATACAATGGATAACCGTCATTACCAGTAATTGTTTCCGATATTAATGTCCGTGGATATCGTTTTGAACATTTACCATCAATCATACACGGTGAATTTTGATCAAGAGTTCCACAGGGACCATGTATCATGTTTTTTATAACTACCTCATGCAATCCAGGATCTACTTGTACATCAGGGATTTCAGCTGATATCACTGCATCAACTTCATTTGGCCTTATCTTTTCAACCAACCAAATCAAAATGTGTACATGTGGCAATCCTCGTTTCTGCCACTCCACAGAATACATCCAGCAGCGTGTCTCACCAAACACATAATGTTTTACGATGAAATCCATTAAAGATTTCAACGTTTGTCTAAAGACTCTGGCTGTAATATCATGACGATCAATGGGTGATTGCCCGGGGAATAACTCCTGCTTGATTTCTATCCATTGCGAATTGCATGTATATGTGATGAACAAATCTGCTGTACCATAATGACGAACATACGACATGGCATCTTGAGCATATTCGTGCATATGCCGAGGGCTTCCGATGTATGTTGCTGGAAGAATAGTCATCCGACCGACATTCTGTGCATTTCCATCAGTATTAATCGCATCTCGAAGGTGAATATACTCTTCAGATCGGAGTTTGGTCTAATTCAACCTGATGAATGTTAATCTCTCCGTTTCAATTTTAACATACATGTCAACATTATATTTGTGAAATAATCGCCGACATTTCAATATGTGATTGTCTTGATTTTCCCGCATCATTAGGCGGTATGAATAGTTCATTGAACTGACTTTTTTGTTAGTTTCAGAACTTGTAAATAAATTTGTTTTAATAATATTGAAATTTAAAATTAAATTGAAATATAAAATTAAAATACATTGAAATATAAAAGTAAAATACCTAATATAGTGACAGGTATTATCGCCATAGCTAAATTAATATTTTACCTGTAATGGGTTTTATTATTTTTATTGAGAAATTATAGCCATTTTCACCTTGCCGAAATATTATGGAATATTGTACTGCATCATATGAGCGGTGTGTTTCCTTTTTACGTTGTAATTGATCATTCCGACGATATAAAACAATATCACCGGATTCCAAGTTTTCTCCAACTACAACTCCATCAATAGTTGGTGCATTTAAACGTCTTGCATGTTGACCTGCAGGTGTTTTATCAGCTCTGATTACAATTTTGTGATTATCAGATGGCATCAGATCCAGTGCAGTTTTAAACAATATAATCAATTGATTGTGTTCATGAAATAAAGTTTGTAATTGTTCTACAATAGACCTCTTTACTAAATTGTTATGTGCACAACGCAGATCAATTTCTTGTGGTGAATTGCCCATAAAATACATTTGCAGGAATTTGTAGTTGCTATCTGACACTGGTAGCAGTGAACCTGCTCTGTGATATATTTACCCTTGTATCTGTAAATTAAAACCAAACACTATAAATTAAAATAAATAAGCAAAGTGGGGTATAAATTAATGGATTGTCAGTGATCAAACTTAAATTTTATTAGTTCTTAAAAATTATATATTCAGTTGTAATTAATATCTATCTTCAATAATAATAAAAGTGTCACTGAAACTGAATCACCAAATAATATGGTGACGAAGTGATATATTTCTTAATTATTAAGCAATTGAAGATTAGTGACATATCTTAACTTAGATGACAGAAATTTTGTTCGCTAAAATAATTATGAGTAACTGCTATAATACATACCTTGAAAGTTGGCATAAAATTTTCCCGAACTACATTTGTTGCCCCAAATGAAGTCATTTGAAAGCAATTATTATATTTTTGGATATTTGTCAAAAGGTGTATGGAATCTGTTCCTATTCCTGAAACCAATGAGTACAATGGCTCTGGTGGTGGATCCAATGCTATCAATTTCACTTTACCATTTGCGCAACACAATCCATTGGCTTCGTTTTTGTATTTCAATGCCTCAAAATATGAGCAAACCGAGTTCATAGAACCAATAACAACACATTGGTAGTTACTGTAGTCAAGTGACACATCGTAACTGAAAGCAGCTCGATTCAAACTTGCGCGATTATTTGTTGAATGTCGCGCTCGCGCTTCACGCGTTTGTGATATCCGAAATCTTTCACGTTCTTGTGCAGTACGATTAGATCGGTAATTAGCTTGGTTTGTAGTATTTCGTGTTCTTCTACCTAAATTGCTTCGTCTTATAGGAGGAATATCAAATATAAATTATTGTGTCACTAAACACTAATTAAGTAAATACTCTGCACAATACACGATATACGAATTTGTTTCGTGAATTAGTTAACAAAGGAAACTCAGTAGATTAGGTTACAGAAAATCCAAGAAAAACAACACAATGTACAACGGCAAATCGACATTGACAGTTTGTCCTTCATGCCGTACCAATGTTTTATGTCTGTAAAATAGGGATATTAAAACTTTTGTTAACGCGGTTTGTATTTGACTGATGGAATCACGTGAAAGCTGATGCATTTTATGTCGCGTGCCGATAGTAAAACAAAAGAAATTCAATATGAACTTTATACAATAGCAATAAAGCTCAAATCGACTACGTTTTAGTTAGAAAACATTTGTATGGAAAAAAGAAAAGGGCTGTTTTAAGGGTTTTTCCGGCAATTATTCGAATTTTTCTCGCCGTAAAAACCATCCTTGAACTCCAACGAACATTTAAAAAAAAAATGGCCAAATTGGTCCAGGCGTTGTTGAGTTATGCGCTACCAACACATTTTGCGATTCATTTTTATATTATAGATACTGTACTAGCTGCTTTGACATATAAATTATTTGTAGGAATTTTTTTTGATTATAATTCATTTAATAATTGTTCTTTATCAAAGTAATAAATATATTTTAAATTAGTTGTCCGTGTTTCTATCACTAATTATGGCAATTAAAAAACAATTGAATCAATCTGGCTTCAGTGTTACAAAAAAGTTCAATTATTATCGGTATGAGTGTACTATGAGTCATAAACATTCTCTTGAAGCCTTTCACAGAACTATGCAAGATATGAACGGCAATAATCGACTCTTTGGAGTGCTGTTTTACTACCATCTGGTGATTTCCGGCAGACATTAATTGTCATTCCTCGCTCCACTTATGCTGATGAGATTAACGAATGTTTGAAACAATCGTTTTATGGAAAAACGTCGGAACATTTCGATTGACTATATATATATATATATATATATATATATATTCGAGTACATTTACATAATGATCCGATTGAACAAGTATTTTCAAATCAATTACTGGATATTGGAAACGGTACAATCACACTACATCAAAATACGCAATGTATCCAATTGCCAGACAACTTCTGCACTATTGTTCATTCAAAAAATGAACCAATTGAGAGTGTATTTTCGGATATTCTTAATAATCACTTAGACCATAATTTACTCAGTAATCGTGCAATTTTAGCGGCAAAAAATGTTGATGTCGATGAAATTAATTATCAAATACAAAATTTATTGCTAGGCGATCTAATGACTTTTAAGTCAATCGACATCATTGTTGATAAAAACCAGATCGTCAATTTTCCAACTGAATTTTTAAATTCTTTGGACCTACACAATCTTCGTCTCAAAATTGGTTCAACGGTAATTTAAATCCACCAAAATTATGCAACGGTACACGATTAGTCATAAGAAGAATTATCGGAAACCTGCTTGAAGCAACGATATTGACTGGAAAGTTTAACGGCGAAATCGTCCTGTTACCTCGAAAACTTATGATACTATCAGAATCTACAATTCCTTTCAAAAGGCCAGAATTTCCGATACGTTTGGCTTTTGCGATGACAATAAATAAGTCGCAAGGGCAAACAATGCCTATTAGTGGCTTAGACTTGGAGAACCCGTGTTTCTCCCATGGACACCTGTATGTTGCATGCTCCCGTGTTGGAAAACCATTGAATTCATTTATTTTCACGAAAGACAGATTAACGAAAAATATTGTTCATCGCTTAGTTCTTAATTAAACGAAAGTAATGATTATCAAAAATTAAATTAGTTAGAATAATTATAATTTCAGTTTCAAAAATCAGTATTAACTAAGTCATTCATTAAATCAATAAAAATTAAACATTTACTATTCGATGAAATTTAATTTGCACTTTTCATCATTCTTTATCAATCACTTTCTTAATAATACCAATAGTACCAAATAATTAAACCAAGAACAAGAAAACCACAGCAACGCGTGGCCGGATCTGCTAGTATTTCTATAAAGTGTTATCTAGACAATGTTTTAAAAAAATTTAATTCTAAATGTTTTCAGGAGATTCATTTAGATTTAAATCTGTAGAGGTTCCGGAGAATTCATTCCAGCTATTATAAGTAATATTCAAATATAAAATCATTTTGAAAATTCCTTTTTGTGACTCCTGCCTCGATAATATTGACTGGAATTTTAATTTCAAAAAGAATTTCATTAACTATTAAACTTGTAAAATCAGCGAATAGTATCCCTTCATTTAAAATGATAGAACTAGAACGACAAATTTCGGAAAATTTTAATATCAAAACAGATTTAATCTGTTAGTCTTCTACTTTTTTAATTTCAGAAAAAATTTTTATTCAAAATATAAGCGGTGCTTATTGTAGACATTAATTTAATTCTAAAAGTTTTTTGAATAAAAATTTTTTTGAACTTGAAATTGTAGAAGACTAGCAGATTAAATCTGTTGTGATATTCAAATTTTGTTATATTTCTTCTATCAAGTAAAAAGCCTTTTTCTATTTTATTTTATACATAATATATAATTATATTTAGGCTTGAATAAATCTCATTATGGAATGTCTATGATTTAAAGAAAACCTTATAATACCTTACACTTTTCTGTGATTTAGTGAAGAACATAGAGTATCTTGAATTTTAAATTTAGTCTGTTTAAAGCAATTTATCCTCTTACCACGTGGAGGTAAGATATAGTGATTGTTATTTGATTTTGATGTTTGGAATATTATTTAGGGCCGATGAAGAGATTATCAGAATTCTAATTGTTTTTTGAAGATATAGTGCATGTTTCGAGAGGTTTTTGAATTAACTTATTTGAATATTTAAATAAATTATATTTTTTGAGAAGTTCTTAAGTTGTGTTTCATGTTTCTGAAAAGGAATTGGTATTCATAATGGTAAGATCAGAAACAAAATTTTGTCTCCTTTAAATATTCATTTATTAATTTTAATGACTTTTTTATATCTGTTGGTTTATTTATTGCATTTGACATTATATATTGAGTTTTGATTATATACGTCTATTCAATATAAGCGGTGCTTATTGTAGACATTAATTCAATTCTAAAAGTTTTTTGAATAAAAATTTTTTTGAAATTAAAATTGGAGATGACTAACAGATTAAATCTGTTTTGATGTTCAAATTTTGTTATATTTCTTCTATCAAGTAGAAAGCCTTTTTCTATCTTATTTTAGATATTTGGGATAAGAAATGTGTGAAATTGCAAAGATCTTATCACCCAATCTGACGAAACATTTAAGAGATATTCTCAACTCAAAATTTAATAAGAAAAGTTCAGCCATAAAACAATCGAATGGCTAACCGAAAACCGCAAGGGTTACGTCATCCAATCGAAATATGTTACGGTCTCCAAACAAGTGGCGAAATCCTTTCTCTCGACAGTCGTGTCTGGAAAGTTGGAAGATATACGCTATGACTGCAGACTGGATAAGTTTGCCTACACCGAGGACGATCTTTCCGGACGAGCGACGAAAAGGACTGTCTAATTGCCCATTTCTGCAATGTGTCACATGACTTAACAGATCTGATAATTATGTGCAATCTGCGACGCGGTTAGAATTTTGTTCTTGGACGTCTACCAAATGGAAGAAATACAAGAAGAAAAGAAATATACATAACGTCCCCAAACTCCAATTATCTCTCTACATTGTTTCTGGGGAGGATTCATGTTTTATGGAAATTGTACTTTTCTGGAGGGGAACATTATGATGAGGAAAATTTATCCAGGTTTCAGCACGGAAATTATATTAGGTTAATTGAATATTTAGGGATTAATTACCTACAATTGTGTTCTTTATATCATTGCCTCCTCCATAGATTAATGTTATTGAAAACGATGTTTCATTTGTTCTAGATGAGGTAAACAAAGATGATGTGCATCCATTAAGACATCTCAAAAGAAATTTTGTGTATCAACGTTGTAATCTACACAGATATATGTGGTAAATTTTTGGATAGTTTGTATATCCGAATAACAACATTTGAAAAACAATAATAGTCCTTCCATCAACTTTTGAATATCTCGGAAATATCACTAGATTGTCCTATTGATGACTGAATTCGATATTAACTAAAAAAATTCTTAAAAGACCAAATAGCTATTTTAGCACAAAAAATTTCCTCAACATAACAAGAACTTACATGATTGGAGTATGCAGTTGGCTCTAGGTGAAATATTATAACAATTTTATTTAAAATAATTCATACAGTTTTAATGTTTTACAATTCAACAAAATTTTAATATCAAAGCAGATATAATCTGTCAGTATTCTACAATTTTGATTTCAAAAAAAGACTGACAGATTTAATGTTTTGTTATTCAAAATTTGTTATATTCCTTCTCTATCACGTAAAAACCCTTTGCCTATTTTATTTTACAATTTATTCAGAATCCTAACACGTATTTAGGTCTTTCGACCATCTTCGAAGGTGTACAAGGAGTACAATTCCTTTTTGTACTCCTTTGAAGATGGTCGAAAGACCGAAACACGTGTCGGGATTCTGAACAACTTGTGAAACATAAAATTGTGTGAATTATTTTATATAAAATTAACAAGAACTTGTTAAGATAAATGTCCGTTCTTTTGTATTGAATCAGTTTGAGAATGATTATGTTGGTTCCTTGAATAGGTGCATTTTTAATAGATAAAAACTTCTATTACTTTTCTGATCTTTTCATGAAGGCGAATTTGGAATCTCATAATATTATCTTTTCAGTATTAAGATTTTATGAACGTGAACCTAAAATCTGTCACTGAAGCTCAATTGAAATAAAGAGATGTGAACATTGATGAAAGATATTTCACTTTGAAAACTAGTATATTAGTCCAGTCAAGTTAGTCCTAAAAGTAGGGATAACGTAACAAAAATTCCCATAAAACTGAAAAATGGTATGAATTTTCAAAAGACTCTCATAAATTATTTATGACAAGTTTTTTGCATTTCGCAGCTAAACGGTGAGTTTTACAGCAAAAATAGTTCAGACAAAAATTGTAGATCATCCAACAGTCTACAAGAAACGTCTTCACATGTTTTTCGTAAGTATCGCCATTTTTGTGATATGGCGATACAACGAATTGAAAAATACATGTTAATGAACTTTAATATACATTTATGAACCATTATACGAGTAAAATATGATTCCTTTCGACTTATACATACAAACTGTAGAATTCTTAGAATATAAATATAAACATCGTCTTCCACTCAATTGTCCACATGGCGATGCTCGTATACCTGCTTCGTTTCAAAGGCGTTATACTCGGCAAAATACTGCTAGTCTTAAGCACTCCTTTGGAGTGAAAACTCGTGGCTATCGCTTATATATTGTAACTAAGTTTATGCAGTTGACAGTTTATTAAAAAAATGTTGCAATTCTGCTTTATATGTAGTCAACCTCTGGCTGAAAGTGGAATTGTTACCGTTGATTGTGGTATGCAGACATTAATTGATGCGAGGTGATGAGTTTTCGGAGTACCTGAAAGACCAGACATCTGTACAAATTCTTATACAGTGTCTATAAAATTATAATCGAAAGAGTAGCATTGCTGCAGTTAAAAGACAGCGTTTAGAAGAAGAAGCCGGTTCATCAAATATAAGTCCTCCTCGTACAAGAGCACGGGTAAGTGAATCTGCTTTTTGCTTCAATGAGTGCTGTTTATTTTGCGGCAATGAAAAGTTGGAGAAAAAAGCCCTAAAGTATCGGCGTACAATTTTTAAGGTGACTACAATTTTGTTCAGAGAAAATATCCTGAAAATAGCTAAGACTCGTTGAGATGATAAAACTAACCAAAGCTGAATTTGCTCGAATCGAGTTTGGATATGATTCAGTCGTTGCCGAGGTTGAATATCAGAAGTTGAAGTATGGTGATAAAATTATTATTACTGAAAAATCAGCCGATAAAACAGAAGAAAGCTTGAGAATTATAGTAGCTGCAGCAGCAATAATTAGAGAAGATATTAACGAAACGTGCTCCAACGTTGAATCGATACTAGATGACGAATGTTATGATTTAAGTGATGAGACATATGATGCATCACTTCTAGAACAGAATATTTGTACCCAGGAGGGAGAAGAAGGTGGAGAAAATGAAGACATTACATTAGAAGCTCCATTCGATAATTATGAATCCGACGAATAATTTTTCCTAATTATTTTTTCATTAATAAACTACATAATTTACAAATCTTTCATGATTTTGGATACCCTATTTGTATTTCATAGAAAAATTTTATATTAAGTAAAATCACAATAGATCGTGGAATAGCCATACTGGGGAAACCACGATAAAAAAAGCGCCAAGCACACTACCTCATAGGTGGTGTGGAAACGTGTGCATCTTACGAAGAAAATAATTTTTTCAATTCTTGAATCGCCATATCACGGAAATCGCGATACTTACGAACTATAAAGTGCAAAGACAATTTTTGTAGATAATTAGATGATCTACCATTCTTATCGTGCTTTCGCTATAAAACTCCATTCAACTGAAAAACGCCAAAAAATCATTTTTACAAATTTTCACAATCCATAAATTTCTTTGCACAAGAGGGATCCAATGGGGGCTTTTCACAATTAATTTATAACAGTATTCTGAACGTGCATACCAATTTTTAGCTCTATGGGAATTTTTGGAACCTTCAATGTCTTATTTGACCGGACTGTATGGTTACATTATTGGAAGCTGTATATTGGAAGTAGATATATGAAGATACTTCCAATTGAGAAAAGGAGTTTTGTACACGGTAAATTATAAACTAGCATAGGTTCGAAACCTAAAATATTTCAGTGGAATCTCAGCAATATGAAAATAAAGCAGCGATTTACGACATTTTCCGTTGTGAAGGCTGGGAACATTTTCTGACGAATAAAGCAAATTTCAAGGGATTTACCATAATAAAACTTTGTCCAGATGGATATCGACATTTGTCACTGTTCATTTGGGGAATCCCTTGGTCTCATAAAAATAGAGTGAGAATCAAGAGAAATCAAGATATATGAGCTTCATTAATTAAATACACTGGGAAGCAGAAAAACCGGGTCGTTTATCACTGCTGTTCAAATAACTTTTTCAATTAAAATTTTCACCAGAATTATGAAATATGTGAAATGGTAACCTCATTCAAGTACTCTCTCACTATTCGAGCAGTATGTGAGCGTGCATTGTCATGAATAAAAATTCCCTGCTCTCCCATAAATTGTATATAAAGTAGAACATGGTCCATCAGAATTTTCTCTATGTACCATACTGCTGTTAATAATCCATTTATAAAAGCCAACTCTGTGGGGCCCTCTAAAGACACACCTTCCCAGACCATAGCAGATCCTCCACCGAATGGATCTCGCTTCTCTATAAAGGCATCGGCGTATCTTTCCCCTGGACGTCTATAAACGCGTCTAGGACCATCAGCTCCTAGAATGCTGAATCTGGATTTGTCAGAGAAAAGTTCCTGAACTCCCTTAGCTTCTAACCAGTTTACATGATCTCGTGCAAATTGAAGACGCGCAATTCGATGCTTTCTGAGAAGTTCTAGATCTGTCGCAGGGTTGTATGGTTGTAAATTTGATTCTGAGAGACGTCGTCTCACGGTCCATTCCCTTAGCTTTACCTGACATACCTCCATCAATCGATTTCGAACTTCAACAGCAAAAATATGGCGATTTCGAAGAGTAGTGGAAACCATGAATCTGTTATTCCGCAGCGATGTGCAGCGTCTTCATCCAGGTCTTCTGGCCTACCTGTCTCCTGACATCTTGTCACTATTCCTTGGACTCTAGATAGGGTAACATTCACTCTTTTAGCTTAGCCCATTTTAAATAAGTGCCACTATTCTCGCACAATTTTCTATTAGTAAACTCATTTTATGAAATTGTTTCTTTCAGAAAGTGGAAAACAAACTTCTCAATGACCAATGTTGAACGCCACTGACAAACGATGAATTTATCGTGAAGAATTATTCGAAGATATTTTCTTTTATCAAGTTTTTCAGCCCATATGTCTACATTTTGCGCATATTCAGTTGATTTTCTAATGAACGATAGATGATGAACAAAATATTATTGAATCAAAAAAATGTATATGAGACAGTTATTTATTTCCACAAAAATGTTTGTACTACTACAACAATTGTTTCATCACGATGTGGCTTCTTCAGGTATTACATTGTACTGTCTGAACATTTTTGTGGAAATAAATAACTGTCTCATATACATTTTTTTAATTAAAATGAGTTTCCACCAACTAAAGGCCGAATCTATCAAATATTTATTATTGAATCAATTTGAACACGTGTCTTTTGGAAAAAAATAGTGTAAAATCTTAGTGACCCGTTCTTTTTTTGCTCCCCAGTGTATTATATCTGCTGACAATTCTTTTCATTCAAAAAATCAACAACTGTTTTGGCTGCCGGTTAGAAACGATGTGAATTTTGAAAAAGATTTTATCGTTTTATGAGGAATATTGAAATATTTTGATGAAAAAATTTAAACGCGCTAACTTATTGCAAAAATTTTGCTATTATCATGATACTCCTTTATAATCTGTGTTCTCACGCTATATGAAATGGCTGAAAGCATCTGACTTCAAAATTTCTTTTCTACACAGACGAGACTTAAACTCGGGCATTTCGGTTTCACAGTTCGACACTTTATCACTGAGCTAGCAGAACTTGAAAAAAATAATTAATCTCTAGATAACGCCTGGTAGGAAATTGTTGATTTACTTGAGACAGCAATCGAAATATTCAGACTTTTATAACTTATTAACGATTTTCGATTGGATTTATTGATCATTTATATTGCTACTTACTCCTTCAGGCCCCACAAGTGACTATCGTCCAGTGCCACTTGAAGTAGCGGGTGGGTTTGGTTTGACAGTTGATGATGTGGTGTTTCCATACGGTGCCTTAGATTTTGGATTATTGCAATGGATCCACTCTTCATTACCAGTCACAATTCGATACAAAAACCTGTTTTTTGTAGTTGAAGCAGTTGTTCGACATCTCTAAACTGCGTAGGGTACCCAATTTCTCTTAAGTTCATACGGCACCCAATTTCCCAGCTTTCAGATCATCCCATTGTTCTTGAACGAAGGCAAATGGCTGGTTGAGTGACTTCAATTGATTTATGGATCTTCATTGAGCCCTTTCTCTCATTCTTCACCCTCAAACTCTCGTGGCGCTCCGTGTCGTTCTTGAACTTCGAAATCAAAATGACCACTTTTATATCTAGCAAACCACTTCTGAAACGTTCGTTCAGCTGAAGTATGACATCTATTAAAATATGATGGCATTAAGCAGCATTTTTCTTTATATTGAAGTAACGAAGTAAAACTCCCCACAGAAACACATTATTCGGTACAAAAGTTGATATTTTCTGAGCACACAAAATGGCGATACTTCAAAATGAAAGTGTTAAAGATGAAACAATGAAATAATAAACTAGTAATAACATATGTCATCAAACTGAATGAACTTATTTTACTCTTAATATTAATTATTGACACTATTCATATTATACTGATACTCCTAGATCTTCTGTAAAGATTCCGCAGAAGTTTTAGTCATTTTGTGCGAGTTGGGAAATCAGGTGTGCCCTGGTATGGCTTTTTTACTGTGTCCTTATACCACCTCTCAGCACCTTTAATTTTTGAGCCAGCAGTAAAATGAAGACTAACCATCCCAGCTAGAAAATTTGCTCCCTTTCCAAGATGCGAACCCGCACTAAAGAGAAATGTCGGCATACGAGTAGGGTGTTTGAACTACTAAATAATTGATGCTTATTATTTTATTTCCTTGATTGGTAGGCTGCATTCCTTGTCAATATGACCATCGTGAATGGGCCCCTAGGATTAATCTAGATCGTAAAATAAATAGTGCTAAAAGAAATTTGTGGAAATCCATTAATGGGTACGAGAACTACGGCTCGTATTCTGAACATGCCAGGATACATGAAGGATACCACGCATGTCATCTTCCAGGCTGTGCTGCCTACAATTTGTCAATTGCTGGTCGATTTTCAGCGCACTATTTCAAGTAAAGAGAAAGAAGATTCCGTAATTTTCTCAAATATTTTGTCGCTATTTGAAGAGACATCCATCACCGGCACACGTTCGTTCTCTAAAATACATATCAGACGAGAAATTGAAGTTTTCAACATCTTGCCTAAAATACATATAGAGAAAGAGCCCGTGAGCCAGTCATTCATTATCTTATAAAAGCTGAAAGTTTCCATGCGCATGACTCCAACATAGATAAGAACATCGTGAATTCTGGCAATTAAGTTATTGGCATTTGAACATAGTCCTTTCACCAAGTGAGTACTCAGCAGTCTCTAGAATCTGCCCCAAGAAGTAGAAAATGTGATACAGGTTACGCCTTACCATCGCCTTATCAGTTGTTTGGGACGCAACTGACACGCCGAAGGGGCTTCTTATCCAATCACCCGAACACATTCCAATGAACCAAGATAGTCGCAATTGATCCTGGTACGGGCACCGTCCATCCGGCCTGTATGGCAAGACCTATGAACCCTTGTGAAGTATTTCAATTGACCCTGGCTTCAAGCACCAATGGTCTAGCCGTATCGTCGAGATCCACAAACCCCAGAAACGTCTCGCAATCGATCCTGGTTCGGGATTAGGCCGGCTGAACCGTCAGGTCCCGCTAAACCCTGAATCAATTCTCGAGATATCCTGAAAATGGGTTGCTACGAACAGATAGAAGGAATACCCTCTTAGTCCAGCATGCGGATTGTCTATGACTGCCCCCTCGAGTTCAACGCCAATTGGTTAGCCAGGTCGTACGAATAATTCCCGAAACCTCCACCCTCCCGAGGTAACGCAGTATGCTTCATAACGCACTCGACCATTGGTCAGAGAAATTCGGAAATTCACTGCAATAGGGTAGAGTACGTTAGTTTTAAGGGAGAGACCCTGTGATGTCACAGAGTTGATCAACGCGACTCAGCCATTCGCCAATCCACCGTTACGGTAAAACAAGGACCCCATTCGGTCGATCTTTCACCACACGGGTCAAGTGACTGGCGTGAATGGCAATTCTTTAGGCATCAGGACTTAATCCTCCATTTTACCGGGATGGAACTAGGTCCTAGTCAAGACAAGAGCCCCCAAGGCGTCAAGCTACAATGCCATGGCAGGCGCATAAATGAGAACAATCAGCGACTATGAACTTGAAATCATGGTTACTCAGCAGATAACAAGAAATAAAGATGTATACCTTGAATTCTCTGAAACAAAGCGCCTATTTTTTTTATATTTCTTTTCGTAATAATATCAGAAATCAAGTCATCTATTGACATACATTTGCAGCCTCCTTCAAGACAACCTCTAAACTTCATCGAATTGTAATTATACACATGTTATATTGTAAAAGCTGAATATCATATAAGCTGCTAGAGAAACTTTCAAATTAAGTTTACTCAGTAGCCAGGCAGTTTTGATAGTTTTTACATTTTGCCAGATACATTGAAAATCTATCGTAGATGCGAGCACTTCATTTATTCACACTTGTCCTAAAGAACAACGTTACTATCGTATTACCTAAATGCCGGTTGGTATTCATTATTATCCTTAAATACCTTTTATTGAGAATAATTATTATAATTAATCACTAAAAGAAAAAAAACAATTTATATAAAATTATTATTCCTAATGTTAACCTACCTGAAGATGCTACTGTGATAACGAAAAAATTGTTGTATTAAATAAAAATAAAAATTTGTGAAAATCAGAATAACCTTATTTAATATAATTTATATCAATCCATAATATTCAAAATATTCAAATATTTAAAAAAAATTTTAAAAAATTTAAAAAAAATTAGCCTTCTACATATTTATTTCCAAAAGATTATATTTAATGATTATAACTTCTGAAAATAAATTAAAATAATGTCGTATAAGTACCACTTATATCATGACATATAAGATAAACATTCATTATAAGACATCCGAATGGTATAACAAAATCCAATAAATAAAAATTAGTAACCAAAATCCTATAAATTAAACATTTTATAGGATTTTGGATTAACCAAAATCCTATAAATTAAACATTTTATAGGATTTTGGTTAATAATTTTTATTTATTGGATTTTGTTATACCATTCGGATGTCTTATAATGAATGTTTATCTTATATGTCATGATATAAGTGGTACTTATACGACATTATTTTAATTTATTTTCAGAAGTTATAATCAATAAATATAATCTTTTGGAATTAAATATGTAGAAGGCTAATTTTAATTTAATTTTTAAAAAAATTTTTAAAATATTTAAATAATTTTATATACCTTCTATCAAGAATTAACCTCTTTTTATGTTATTTTATTCAAAATATGTTTCCTAAGTCTTCTGGGTGAAAAATACTTAAAACTCTCCAATAAACCCATTTATATATAGATTTGCCATATTGTTCATATGTTATCTACCTATGAAAACCATATGAAAATTCATATTTTTATTATTATTATTATCCTGATACTCCTAGATCTTCTGAGAAGATCCCTCAGAAGCTTTTTCGGCTTGTGCGATTTAGGAATTCAGTTGTTTTCTGTGTAGGCGTTGTTACTGCAATCTTGCGCCATTTGAGGTCACAGCACTGTTAATTTTTGACTCAAGAGTGAAATGGTTGCAGACACCCGTTCAACTAGAAAATTTCTAGATACTGAATTGTTTCAGCCGTTACTATTTGGTAGTTGATCATAATTAAAACAAATTGTAGAAATTACTATGTTTTGCTACCAAAAAATATAAATTACACATTTTCTTGTGACTCGAGTTTCCGGAAATAAACTATCCCATCATCAGACAACTGTTGTCTGATGATGGGATAGTTTCCCAAAACTCGAGTCACAAGAAAATGTGTAAAATATATTTTTTGGTAGTGAAACATAGTAATTTCTACAATTTGTTTTAATTAGAAAATTTCTTTTCTACCTGAACAGGATTCGAACCCGGACTTCCCGGTTACGAGTACGATGCTCTCCAGCTGAGCTATCCAGACTCATATAGAAGTTCCGGAGCTTAGTGGTTTGTACACAGACAGATAGAAATTTTAATAATGGTTTTGTATAATGTAGGGGGTGATCCATATGATATTTGCAAAAATTGAGGAATATTTCCTCAAAGTTGTGAGTTTATAAGAAAGGTCAATCATTAACGAATAAAAAATTTGCATCATTCAAATGACCAACACGACTGGCCATACAGTAGTCCATCCAATCCACCCAATTTTTCAGTACACTTTCGATTGTTTGGTGCTCAATCTCATAAATTCCAACTTCAATTTCGTGTTTCTAATAATAATAAATCGTTTCTGGATGATTCGCGTAATACTTGCATCTTTACAAAATATAGTTCAACGGAGTCAAATCATTGCTTCACCGCTAAAGATGATTTTTCTCGTAAAATGCTCAACTTCGGCCATTCTTGTAGTAGCTGAACATTTCTTCCTGCCGAGGTCTTTATGCAGAATTGTCTTAAAAGCAGTACGAGAAACATGTTCAGTTCTTGATCACGATTGCGAGTTAATAGATGTGTAGCCACATTCTGGGGAACAGCAGCAATGTTTTCAGGTATACTCACTGGACGAGGACGTGAACGGGTTGTTTTATCAAATAAAGTTCCAGAATCACCACTTCGGCAATAAGCTTCTAATATTTCCCAGTTTTGATCAAGCTTAAATCGACCCATTTCTTCAATGTGAAATATTCAACTAACTTTTTGTCTCTCGTTATCTACAATGGATTTTCGGCAAATAAATTCAACATAAGGACATACTACTCTGTCAAGAAAGTACCGGGAATTATCGATTTAAATCTGGCGGGGCAATGAGGCAGGTAAAATTTTTTTTTCCTAGGTTGGTGCCACTGTCCTTAATTACTGTGCCAAGCTTGAGCGGGATCTGTCAACTAGTGTGTTTGCAACAGCTGATTAAGTCAGTCGATGTCAGAGTGCGTGGCGATTTTTACTATGGGTGATTACGTTGAGCAAAGAATTTGTTTAAAGTTTTGTGTTGCAAATGAATTTTCGTGTGCCGATGCATTGAAAATGTTGCAAAAGGCCTTTGGTGATAATGCTCTATCGAAAACTCGTGCATATCAGTGGTACAGAGCCTTCAAGGACGGTCGTGAAGTGGTCGCTCATCGACGGCTTCGATCGAAGATAACGACGATAAATTTAAGGAAAGGGTGCTGGAAAACCGTCGTACCAGCTTGAGAGAGATAGCACATGATCTTAAGATATCCCACGAGTCCGCACGTACGATTTTGATTGATATTTTGGGCATGAGAAAGGTGGCCGCACGACTCGTACCGAAAGACCTGAATTTTCTTCGCGAACAGGTTGCTTCAGACATGCTGGATCGCTGTAATTCCGATTCTACATTCATGGAACGCATTATAACTGATGAGGCCTGGGTCTACGAGTACGATATGCAAACAAGCCAGCAATCATCGGAATGGGTGGCAAAAAATGAGCCGAAACCGAAAAAACCACGCCAAAGCCGCTCGAAAATGAAGGTGATGCTCATTGTTTTCTTCGATATCCGTGGCGTGGTGCACTACGAATTCGTTCCAGAGGGTCAGACGGTAAACCAGGAGTATTACCTAGGCGTTCTGAAACGTTTGCGTATGCGTATCCGTAAGAAGCGGCCAAATTTGTGGGCGAACAACTCATGGATTTTGCATGACGATAACGCGCCTTCTCACCGATTGTGACTGACTTTCTCGCCAAAAACTCAACGAACGTGCTTCAGCAACCACCGTATTCGCCGGATTTGGCTCCCTGCGACTTTTTCCTCTTCCGAAAACTAAAATTGCCCCTTCGTGGCACCCGTTTTGAGTCGATTGAAGCCATAAAACAAAATTCGGCGCGAGAGCTAAAGTCCATCCCGGAAAGCGCCTATAAAAAATGTTTCGATAATTGGAAGTGCCGTTGGCATAGATGTATTGGAGCAAATGGAGCCTATTTTGAAGGCGACCCAATAAATTTTGACGATTAAATGTAAAAATGTTGTCTTAATTGAAAATTCCCGGTACTTTCTTGACAGGGTAGTATATAGTCTATCATGTTGCAATAAATATCTTGTGATGACCAAATGTGGCAGACAAATCATCCAAATAGGAACCACCATTGAAAGAGTCTTCTTCTTCACTCATCACAAAGCATATCTGTCTTTCTTTGAAAGCGACTAAGTATGACAATTATCATTTGATGTGCACTGTCTGTTCCTTATGAATCTTTTTCAAAATAAATGTTCGAATTCACATGTTTTTTGCTTAGAATAATTTGAAAGGGATATTATATCATTTCACAAAACTAAAGGTCATTTAAAGAGACCCAGCAGAATGCGCATTAATTTCACTTTTGTTTGAGCTAATTTAATGATGAACGGACAACTTGCCTCGATATTGTTGGGAAGTAAAAAAATTTAAACAGTACTGAGTTGAAGCCAGGAACTTTTGAGCGTTTTTTCAGTTCACCCACGATACTCACGAAATTTTGCATTAGCCTTCTAGTTGTTAGTTTTCATGAATAAATAGATATTATATATTTCCAGATATTTAACGTAAAACTATCATTATTTTATTTTGAATATCACACTTGTTTTCCCAGTTGTAAAATTTAATTAATGAAACTTATCAATCAAATCATAAAATGAAATACGATTCGTTATTAAAATAAACCGGCACATGTTCTGATACGAAATCCAATTCAACCTCATTCATATCTAAAAAAAAAGCGAATGTATCAGCGCCCGAACTACACCTCGTTTCGGCTCTCAATTTCATTACTGGTGCCCTCTGGAAACTCGGATAAAAACTCATATATGTCGGCGCTACCGCGCCAGAAAGGTATGAGATTTTTATTAAATGCGCGCGTAAAAAAATCCGCATACACCTAGGTGAGTTGGGTATATCAAAATGTAAAAAAGGGGATTTACTTTTATTGCCTGCTGCAGTTTTATTCAGCATCCTTTTAGTATTTCTTGGTAGATTACGAGCAAGATACGATAGGTACTCTGTTTTCAATTTCAATTGGGAAGCAGTATTGGAACGTTGAATTCAGATCCTTCTCGAAATTGGACATGGCTTAATATATAGAATGAATTGATAATCGAAACGGATTCAATAGAATTCTACAAAATAACATCTGGTTGACTGAATTTATACAACTTAAGATTCCTACAAATGTTCAGAGTTTGTAGGTTATCAATTGCGTTTATTATATTCCTCGTAAATTATTTCAGAAAATGTCGTCATCATTTGAAGCACTCAAGTAGTGAAGTAATTAAATATAATCTTATAGAATCTTGTGTTATTTGGAAGAATCACATTTTCTCAAAGAACAAAATAGCTAACTTTTGGATAATTGAAAACATAAGTTTATCGACACCATATCTAAATGAAGAAAGGTGTCAAAAATAGTGAAAATTCGTCACTAAGGCAAAAAATATGTTTAAAAAAAATGTATATGAGACAGTAATTTATTTCCACAAAAATGTTTGTACTACTACAACAATAGTTTCACCACGATGTAGCTTCTTCAGGTATTACATTGTACTGTCTGATGGTATTCAGTGTAACCGAGTTTAAATACATTTTTAGGTAAGTGACCAAATAATGGAAGCACAAGTCATAAAAACTCTGGGTGTTTATTGGAGTTTGCCGCTAAAAATGCCATTAAGGAAAAATATTCAGTAATGGAGAATGATCAACATCTGTTTGTTCGTTCAAAAGGATTTTACGGGCATTATACCTGTTGATTTCAAGAAATTCTAAAAGTGTTAATCTAGAACTTTTGCTTTCAACGTGGATAATTTCATAATCATTGTTGAAATTATGCCTGAATTCCTTAAGATGATTAGCATATGTCCAATGTACAGAATTGGATATATAACCGCTTTGGTGTTCTTGGACACGTTTCTTGAATGATCTACCAGTCTGGTAGAATGTATGGCCAATGTATTATACTAAAGGGCAATCTTTGCAAGTCAACTTGTAGACTCCGGATTTATTTTCTTTATTTGTACGATCTTCATTGTTTTTATGTAGGTACTAAGGTTATTAATTGTGTTAAAAGCCGCGTTATAATTGAAACAACTTTTGAAATATTTAGCAATATTTTCAGATAATCCATTGACATAAGATAACGAAAAATATTTCTGTGTATTGTCCTCTTTTATGATTGGGTACACGAGATTTAATGCCATTTTCTTCTGTTTATTGGATACCATTTTATCTATAAGAAAGGGATTGTAACCGTTGTTTGACGCTATTTGTTTAATAATATTTAATTCTTTCATTAAGTTTTCTGAATTTAAAGGGACATTCAATAATCTATGAATAAAAACTATTATATGCTGACATCTTTTGGTTGGTGGGGTGGTTTGAAGTTTTATGTATTGTGATGTCTGTATGTGTTGGTTTGTGAAAAATACTAAAATAATGTAAATTATTTAATCTTGTTATAGTGAGGTCAAGAAAATTAATACTTCGATTATTTTCTTCTTGTGTGTGACCGAATCTATCAAATATTTAAAAAATATGTATATTCATTCAAAAGCTTTTTACATCATTCATAGGAAAGTTTCTTCTGAAGTAATGAAAAAATAATCTTATGATCAAAACATGTTTAAATGCATTTATAAGAATCAATTTGTTTATGTTTTCTGTTAAATGAAAACGAGTTCTTCAAGAGAAAAAATTCAAACGGAGACACATTAAGGCAATTAGGTGAAAAGTCTACGGGATTTGTTGAATTTCTATATTCTCTTATAACTTGTATTTGTAACGCGTTGGGCGACAATTGCTGTGAATTCTTATTTAAGGTTTTTTAATATACTAATTATTTCATTTAGATCCAATTTTGGTTTGACACTAAATTTGCTCACCCTTGTACATAGTCAGGATGTTTGTTGGGCTGTCGGCTAACTTCGAGTATATTTTGAAATTTATAGTTGTAAATTGAAAAACTTCTTAAAATTCAAGTGATTTTCAACATGAATGGAGTTTGTGGTTGGCACTAGGTGAAACATTATAATAATTTTATTTAAAATCATTCACACAGTTTTTAATTCTCACAATTTATTCAGAATCCTGTCACGTGTTTCGGTCTTTCGACCATCTTCAAAGGAGTACAAAAAGGAACTAAACTTAAAATTGAAAAATGTTCTCTTTATTACACTTCGGACATCTGTATATTTCTGTAGCGCATGGAAATAAATAGAAACTTATGTGATTTTGATATAAGAGAGAGAGAGGGTTTATATTTTAATTTATATTTTTCTTTCGAAAAATCTATTGAAACCAAAATCAAACCGTTGAATAATTCTGGAGTTTATAAATTACTCAGCAGTGCATTAGCGTATATTTAGAACAAACCAGAAAATCTTTCCAAAAAAAGGTCAAAGAACATCATTCTTCATTTAGGAAGATAACTCTAATTTTGCGAAACAATTTTTAGAAACCAATTCTATCTTCCTAAAATTGGACAGTCTTGAAATATTACACCTGAAAGCGAAAGGAAGAAACTAGATATCCTGGAATTCATAAAAATATTTAAGCACAAGCACTTTTCAGAAATGAAACTATTGAATGAGCAGACCGATCTTTGCCACACATTACTTCTCGAAGTTTTCCACAAGCCGAACTCTTCAACAAATATGTATAATAGTTCGTATACAATTTGTTTCATTCAGGTTGAAAATGTAGTAAATACTTCGAAACTCGAGTGAATGTATATTCAGTTAATAAAAAGTGATAGAAAACTAAGTAATTTCTTATATAATTTCATCTGTTACAATTCTTTTTCGAATCAATCCTTTGCTTTTATACTTGGCTCTGGTTGTCCTGTCTCCTACCTCTTTCTTGATCTTTTATTATCTATTATTAATTTCCTCCTTTTTCCGCCTTTTCCGAGTAAACGATTCTTAGCAAACATTATTTTAGTGCCTCAGTGGATTCAGCTGCTGAAAGTTGTAGTAACTCTCTGGTATAGACATAAAGTATAATCAATGTTTTCTTCGTGAGTTTATTTATTTCCAGAATTTTCTGGAATTTTCTTCTACCTTCTAAGCCCTTTTTTCTTTAAAATTATCTCTAACCTCTTGACCATTCTATAAGATGTTTTCTGGGTTTTCAGATTTTCTGAATGAATGTCCGCCACAACTTCGATTATTATAGCATGGTCTCTTCCTTCGTTTTCTTCGTTTGCGGGATTATTAGTGAAATCTTTTTTTTGATAGACTTGAATATTTCATTTTTTCTTAAAATAATTTTGATTCTAAATTTCAATGTAATAAAATTGTTTTCAGAGAAAGATGTTTTTCGACCCAACAGTGAAATGTCGGCCGAAACCCCTCTGATTAGAAAATTTATTACCTACTTAGGCGGGAACCCATCACCTTGCGGTGCCCAGCCCAAGGCCACTAGATATATTAATAAATTCACCAATAACTCCACATGTACTCTCGAATAACCAAATTCTCCATTATAATCGAAGGTTAAGCCTCTGCTTAACATGAAAATTAACCGAGATAAATTTCAGTCTACTGAACAGAGTTTCAAAATAAAAATAATATTGCCATTCCGTCAAATTTGGGCGCTTTGAAATATGAGAGTGTGAAGTATAAAGTCTATTATGTTCAAATAAATATCCAATGATAAACAAATGTTCCTGTTTCCTATATGACTGTGCGTTTGCAGTTTTAGAATAAGTAAATTCTTTGTCTGCTTTCATCATGTTTTAGGTTACTCGGTCGTTTTTCTTTTTCGTTTTGGGTGGATTTGTCATTTTTTATAGTTCGGTCAGCATTGTTTTAAGCCTCTCGACTCTCCTGTCTTCTTTTTCGTCGTAGTTGAGTGATCCTCTTATTCCACTGTTGTTGTGAATCTTCATTTATTCGTATGCGTTTTCTGTCAGTTTTTTGATATGTTCTTCTAATTTTGGTGTTTTCGTCATTTCTCTGATTTCGGTGTTTCTCGTGTACCAGTCCGCATTTATGGCCTCTCTGAGTGTTTTGTTCTGGATAGTCTCTAGGTCCCTGAATTTGTTGTTGTTCATTACTAATATCTCGCTTGCCGTAGGTCATAGTGGGTCTTATTATTGATTTGTATAGTTTTACTTTGATTTTCTTGTCAAGTTTGTTTTTTTTGTGAATGAGTGGATATGCTTCTCTAAAGTGTTGTTTGAAGTTGAGATCTTCGTCCATGGTTATTTACAAGTATTTGACGTAATTTTTCCAGTCTACAGTGTGGTTGTGAATTTTGATTTTGACGGTCGGTTTGCTTTTTCTCCTTTTGTATCTAAATATTATTGCCTAACTTTTGACATCGTTTATCTTAATCCTCCATTTGTGGAACCATTTTATCATTATATCAATTTGTTTTTGCAATTTTTTTGGCGATTTCTTCCGTTTTTCCTGATGCGAGGGCTGCGGCGTCGTCTGCATATAATCCGAGTGTTATGCCCGGATTTTTCGGCATGGCCAAATGTGGTAGAAAAAGCATTCAACTATGAACCACTGTTGCATAGCATATCTTTCTTTTCTTTAAAGCGATTAAGTATGACAATTGTCATTTGATGTGCACTATCTGTTTGTTATCAATCTTATTTTCAGAATGAGAGTCCGAATTCACTTGTTTTTTGCTTAAAATAATTTGAAAGAGATTTTATATCATTCAACAAAACAAAAAATCATTTAATGAAACCCAACTTGCGCATTAGCTTTACTTTTGGTTGAGCTAATTTAATGGTGAACGAAAAACTTGTCTCGATATTGTTAGGAATTAAAAAAATGTGAACACTACTGAATTAAAGTCGGGAATTTGTGAGCGACTATTCTGCCACGATCATCACGAAATTTTGCCTTAGCCTTCTAGTTGTTATTTTGCATAAAAATTGTAGATTTAACCTTGATCGTAGGACTGTTACTGTGGTTGAGGTAGGTTAGATACTGCAATCATATTTTTTATGATCTTCTAGTTAAAACAAATTTGTTTTACTACCAATAAAAATATATTTTACAAATTTTCTTGTGACTCGAGTTTCGGGAAATGAACTATCCCATCATTTTAATTTCTACAATTTGTTTTAATTATGATCAACTACCAAATAGTAACGGCTGAATTCAGTATCTTCTAGTTATATAATCCTCACGAAATCTTGCACGAACATGTGTACATTCAAAACTTTTCTGAAAAATAAGAAATAATGAGAATGACTGCGAAAAACAGAATTGACCATTTACATGGGATTAACTTTGAAATTCTGTATTTCAATTTCAAGATTATCAACAGGCATGATATGTGTAATCAGGATGTCGGTTTTTGTTAAGAATTTTTTCTTGAAGTATACCTAAGTTTCAATCTTGTTATTGTATTCAATTCTCAATGTAAGAGCTATCGAATGATTGGGGAAAGCAATGTAATACGTATAGTAGCTTATATTTTAAACTGAGTATATTTATATGTGTAGTCCCTTTTGGATTTAACACTAAGGGGGAAATTACGTAAACATGTTGTATACGACGTCACATAAACGAGAATAAATATGAATAAAACTAAGTTTTTCAGATATCTGAAATTTTTATTTCGGAATTAGAGCTTTCATCGAGAAGACTCGGTCTTTAGATCTTTTCGTTCAGAAATTAAGATTTTCACCTGCAGCCATCCACTTGACCGAAGGATGCTCACAAAATCTGACTTTCATAGTGGAAAAAGGAGAATTATTCTGAAATTTTAATAGCTGTTGAACCATTAAACAGATTCTAATCACTAATGAATTTGTTCGTGACACTCAAGCCCCAAGCTTTTCTTGAAAGTTTCAATACTGGCCAGACAGAACTACTTCTGACATAGTATTCTTCATCGGTGAGTCTAACTTAGACATTTGAGACAATTTTCAACTCAGAATTAGAAAATTATAGATATTTGTTCAAAAGAATAGCACGCTGTTCCCTAAAAGCGAGCAAAAATGCAGTAGATATACAATATATGATTATTTGAAACGATCACAATAACAGATTATGTAAAATGATTTCAACAAAAGACCATTTATGCCTTTCGATGCAAAGGGTTTTCTTAAGAGGTTTAATTTTGAGTAGCTCGCTATCTGGGCAGTTGTCATCTTTTGACTTTTGACAAGAAAAAACTACGTCATTACTAAAAGTGGAACGGTACACGTTTGAAAAATGCACTGAAATTGTTAAAGATGACTACAAAAATGGTGAAAATTTTGCAGTCACAGTTCACAAAACTAAAGTACTTTTGGGATGTCGTGAAGCATCTTCTCAGCCGGCAATAGTGAAATTGGTGGAAAAATAATATAATAATAAATAACACAAGAAGTCGAGCCAGTGGATCAAGGGCAACGTCGCATTTTCACTCATTGGATCCTTGAAATGCATCAAAATGAACCGGATTTTCATCGAAAAATCATCTTCAGTGATTATGCCCATTCTCACCTCAGAAGTTACATTAGTAAGCAGAATTGTCGCATTTGGGGTCGGTAAATCTAAGAATGATTATTGAAAAGCCTGTCCATCCTCAACATGTCACTGTTAGTTGAGATCTTTGGGAAGGCGGTGTCATTGGACCTTACTTATTCGAAAATAAGACTGGTGCAACTGTAACGGTGAACGGATTGCGCTACCTGGCTATGATTAATGATATTATTTAGCCGGAATTGGCAGACATTGATATAGACAACGTTTCTTTTAAACAAGAACACAACACAAGAAAAAAAACAACCGGCATTTTGTATGAAAAGTTTCCTGGCTGTATTATTTCTCGAAGAGGTGACCACAATTGGCCACCTAGATCTTGTGATATAAAACCTTGGGACTTTTTTCTTTGAGATTACGTGAAAGATAAGTCCACTACCCTACAATCGATTCAAAGTCTTGAAGATGAAATTCGTGAAGTTATCAAGGACATACAGTCGGAAATGTGCAAATTGGAGGCCATTTGGCTGATATAATTTTCTGAAGTTATTGACATACCTTGCCCTTAAATTAAATAATGATTAATTAAAATATTTCAGAAATTCGGATTTGTTTTTGGACTTCTTTAATTTTTTTATCCTCTTTAAACAAAAAAAGTCAAGCTTCCCAAAATTATGTCAAGAAATCCGTCATTTATTCTTGGTAGTCTAAATCCAAACATAATTCGAGTTCTTGTCGTAATCCAGAAATTCAAAGGTCATCAGCTGTAACGTTCCGTCTCGGCACCACATTTCTATAATGTTCTCCTTGGCATAATACAGATCCGGATAAAACATTTGTATATTATTCAACTTCTTTTTCAATTTGCGCAAAGCCGATCTACCTTTTGACATGTCCAATACGACTTTTCTCTTAATTTCCGGAAGCTTGATTTCGGACGTAATCCAATTTTCCTTTAGGCGGTCGGGATGCGGCCGATTTTCGATCAAAGGTGGCAGAGAATGATGGCTCAAGGAGTTTGTAATTGCTTTTTTGAATACTCCCACTTGAAGTTCTTTTATGGGACAGCACAGGTCTAACAACTTGCTCTCCTTCCGACAGAACTGACAGTGCTCGAGGGTATCAAAATCTGAAAAGGAAAACAGAATTGGTATATAAAAAACATTTTAGGATCAAACTTAATCTATATATCGACGTTACATCTTACAATTAATACTTTTGATGTACAAACTTCATTTAAAATCAATACAAGTATCTGGAAATTATTGCCCAAAATTGCAATTACGTTTTATATAAACTCGGAATTCGCATTCATTATTACTGTAGTTTAGATTCATAACTTCATCTCTCATAATCTAAAAACATAACAGAGAGAACAAATTATACATGCTTTGGTTATAAACGAATGATACGTATGCTTTGAAAGGTCGGTAGAGTAAAAGGTAGTTATAAGATACTGAATTGTTTCAGCCGTTACTATTTGGTAGTTGATCATAATTAAAACAAATTGTAGAAATTACTATGATTACTATGAATTCATTTCTCTATCGGACTTTGGTAGCATAAGTCAAAAAGTGGCCAATAGTTTTTCAAAATCAGATGTCAATATTGCCTTCAAAATGCAAAACAAGTTATCATCGGTATTATTTAACGCAAAGGACCCTACTCCAAACATACACAAATCAGGAGTTCATGAGTTATCTTGTTCTACGTGCAGTAATAAATATATAGGACAAACACAGGACGTTCCTTCAAGACGAGGTTCAACGAACATAAAATGAGTTTCATAAAAAATAAACAAAATTCTACTGTGCCACTCATTGTCTAGAAAACGGTCATTCCTTTCCCACAATAGATAATCTTAAAATTTTACATGTAGAATCAAAAGGAAAGAAACTCGAGTATCTAGAATCTGTTGAAATTTTCAAATTAGTTCACAATAACAATAATGTAAAAATAATAAATGACTGTACTGAGCTATGTAAATCGAAAATATTTGAGATATTCAAAAAGTAACATCTGTTTAAAACCTTTTTCAACGAACATAAAATGAATTCAATTAAAAGTAAACAAAAATTCAACTTTTGCCACTCATTCTTTAGAAATTAGTAATTCCTTTCGACAAATGAAAATCTTAAGAAAATTTTACATGTAGATTCAAATGAAAAGAAACTTGATTATTGAAATTTTCAAATTCGTCCACAATAAAAATAATTTAAAAAATAATGAATGACTGTATGTAGCTAAGTAAATCTAAATATCTATATATATATATATATATATATATATATATATATATAGCTCCGTACAGTCATTCATTATTATTACGTTATTTTGTTGTACATCTTAAATATTTAGATTTACATAGCTATATATATATATATATATATATATATATCCGGGTTTATAGCGTCCTACGCCTTCCGGTTCCTAATCTCCAAGCCTTTCTATCTTGCCAGTCCCCTGGATGTAGATTTCGTTCGGACATAGCTTTTTCTATTCCCTCAAACCATGTTTTTTTGGGCCTTCCTCTCTTTCTTCTTTCTGGTGGTGTCCATTTCAGAATCATCTTTGGTAGACGCTCGTCGCACATTCTTTCTACATGCCCGTACCCAATCAGTTGCCTTCTCTGGATTTCATCTATGATTGTTCTTTCGACTTGCATGATATCTCTGATCCTATCATTCCTTACTTTGTCCATTCTGGATTTTCCTGCAGATCGTCGCCAGAAATCCATCTCAAGGGCCAAAAGTCGGCGTTCCACACTCTTAGTCAATTGCCACGTCTCACACCCGTATAGCACTATACCCTCAAAGATGGAATTATATATCTGATGTTTTTTCTCCCGCGATATGTTTTTGGCCCACAATATTGAGTTCAAACATCCAATGACCCTTCTACCTTTCAATATTATCTGCTCAATCTCAGTTTCTGTTCGGCCGGTGTGATCAATTTGAGCACCCAGGTAAGTATATTTACTACATGTTCCTATTTCTACGTTGTCTTCTAAGTGTAGATTATCTGCTTCCTGTCCAATGCATAAATATTTGGTTTTCGTTTTATTCACAGACAGTCCCCACTTTTCGTATTCGGCGATGAGCCTTGTCGTCATAAACTCTAAATCTTCCTTGTCTTGGGCCACTACTACCTGATCGTCTGCAAAATGGAGAGTGTACAAAGTTTTTGTATCGTTTAGTTGTATTCCCATACCACTGCAAGATTTTCTCCATTTTCGTAGCGTTTCGTTCAGATATATTTTAAATAGCGTTGTGGACAGACAGCATCCCTGTCGTAGGCCTTTTGATATAGAGAAACTTTCGGACATACTATTATCTAGCTTTATTCGTGATGTTGCCTGACTATAGAGCTGTTTGATGGCTTTTATGACTGCGTTACTTATGTAACACAGCTATGTAACCCCAAAAATTATTTGAAATATTCAAATAGGTACCATCTGTTTAACAACCTTCTTTGTCGATTGCCGTCATTCCGATATCTGTTAGAAGGCCCCTCTTTTTTAACCAGGTTTTTATCACGTTCCGCTTGTAAACCTCTGTACCACTATTAGGTGTTAGAATCTATTGAAATACTCAAAATATTTATCACTTTTGTTTAAATACCTCTGTACCAATGTTAGGTCTTCAGTTGTCTGATGATGAGATAGATCATTTCCCGAAACTCGAGTCACAAGAAAATGTGTAGAATATATAATTTTTTTTTTGGTAGTAAAACAAAGTAATTTCTACAATTTGTTTTAATTGAAGTAGTTATAAGTTTGTTGAGTATGAGATGTTATTTAAAGGTATTGATTATTCTGGAAGAATATTTGAGTTTGACCACTGAATACTTTCGGGTTATTTTTATGGATTGCTTAGAAAATTTAAATCGACTCTGAGTAGCCAAGTTTCTCATTCGTTGATTGAATTAATAAAATTCTTGTATTATCTGTTGAAGGAGAAGATTGGCTGTTTTGTTTGCTCTCTGTTGCAGGGGTGAGCCTACAACTGTTAATTGTGGGTGATATCCAAGATATGAAGCTTAATATTATCCTGAAAAAACTTTCTATTTACCCTGGGTGTTTGCGACGAGTATTCCAAATTAAACATATTTATAAACTCTCAATTAACGTATAATTGGGGGTTCAATCTTGCGCATTAATTAGTGAAGATTAAATCTTCCTTTCTGGAACTAAAGTAGTGCCGATAAATGATTTTGAACTATTACTAACCCCTCTTTCTTTTTTGGTATGACAAAGAGATTAATTTCCTTGTTTTATGATTCAGTTTCAGTCGTATTTATAGATGAATACTATTCAAATAATGCTATTCAGATTTTCACAATTTTTATTGTAATGTTTACAGCAATTGTTTCGCTATCACAGTAGCATCATCAGGCAGATTTACATTTTGAATAACTAAGCTTGTTTTCGAAATCCGTTGCTATTTATATTACAAAAGGTAAACAAATTTTTATTTAGCACTAAAACCTGAAAAGAGGCTCTGTAAATTTTTCTGTTACTGAGTTATATTTATTTGAAATATTGTTTTTAATATATTTTCGAATGAACACATATATATATATATATTTATATATATATATATATATATATATATATATACATATAACAAATAAGATTTCGCCGTTTTATTGTAGATGGCGCGGCACGGAGTTTCGGTTAGCTTTCGCAGATGATAACCAGCTTAAAAAATAGTTTGGACATTCAAGAACAATATAAACTATTAATATCATTGATTTCATATTGGTAAAATATAATTTTTATAAGTTGAAAATGTCGAAATTTGAGCCAAGTAAGCGTCATTTGCGGAAAATATTAGTTTACTTTAATTTGAAGAAATCTGCTGCTGAGGCGCATCAATTGCTCATAGAAGCATATGGTGAGGGTGCTTTGAGTGAGAGAACGTGTCGAGAGTGGTTTCAAAAGTTTAAAAACGGCGATTTCGACGTAGAAGACAAAGAACGCAGTGGAAGGCCAAAAATTTACGAGGATGCAGAATTGGAGGAATTATTGGAGGAAGATTCATCTCAAACACAAAAAAAACTTGCTCTAACATTAGAAGTTACTCAGCAAGCAGTCTCACATCGTTTAAAATTAAAAAATTATTCTTCTGCATGACAGTGCTCGTCCACATGTTGCGGCTCCCGTGAAAAAGTACTTGGAAACACTTGATTGGAAAGTGTTACCCCACCCGCCGTATTCACCAGACATTGCACCGTCCGATTATCACCTGTTCCGGTCCATGACACATGCTCTGATGGCGCAGCGGTTCACATCTTATGAGGATACCAAAAATTGAGTTGATTCGTGGATAGCCTCAAAGGACAAGGAGTTCTTCAGACGTGGGATTCGAATGCTGCCTGAGGGATTGGAATATATATATATATATATATATATATATATATATATATATATATATATATATATATATATATATATATATATATATATATATATATATATATATATATATATATTCTGATAAGAGTTACATAAAAAATTTTTTGAATTTATAACGATTGCCTATGGTTAAAGTTTACTAATTGAAATATGACATTTCAAGAAAATGACCAATTTTTCAGTATAAGGTATTAGTGTTCCTCCAAGAAAACATAAATTTTAAGCCCTATACTCGAAATTTTTGTAGAACGTTTTTATCGCGTGATTAATGATATTTTTCTTCATATTCTACGCACTGGTTCCTCATTACGCAAAAAATTTAACCTATGAAATAGGTAATTTTATGATAATCCCGAAATTCTGCTGGAATAAACGACTCGTACATTTGATAACGTGGACGTGGATTTCAAAATCTCTACGTAACTACGTAATATTTAATACGTATGGAATGATACTTAATCGCTACTAGGACAATCTTCATTTCATAATGGATTCAAAAAATAAAAATGAGTTCTTTTCAATTACTCAAAAATATTCATATTATTGTAGATCGGTATTATATATTTTTTTTATTCCTGGAATACAAATGTTTGTCCGGGCGATCCAAAGTTATTTCGAAACATCCGTCTTATTGGAATTCAAAATGAAATAGATTTCAAATGTGGAGCGATTAAACACAACGCAACAAAATTTCGGAATAGG
Organism: Megalocaria dilatata; assembly: GCA_034642435.1. Classification (NCBI taxonomy): domain Eukaryota; kingdom Metazoa; phylum Arthropoda; class Insecta; order Coleoptera; family Coccinellidae; genus Megalocaria; species Megalocaria dilatata. Next base: position 83,421,316 of record CM067854.1, read on the forward strand.
ATTGTGAACAAAATATCAATATAATTTGACATACTCTTGAACTTTTTTCTCTTTTATCTTTTTCTACATTGAATGATGTTAAGCTTCCAATTCTACAATGAAAAATTAAAGTTTCCATTAGGATGATATCGGTATTTCAATTCGAAGACGGAAATATTCAGGATTTATACACAACCTAGCACAAAAAACCTTTGAAGTCGACTGAAAATAAGAAAGTTGAATTCCGAGGAGAAACTTTCATTTTTCATCAGTGTTACATTCATTTTGTCGTTACAAAAAAACTTTTCACATCCTTAATAATGAAAGATGTATTTAAAAACTAATCTCCTATTGGAAATATTGTTCATTTTGGAGAAGGATCAACAAAAAATGTATCATGAGTAGATTTAACTTGAAAACACGTAATTTTTGGCAATTCTTGAACTCTTCTTATAATGAAACATAAAATCTCAACAAAATAAAGAATGCACACTTGAAAGGCTCTACTTTTCCGCCTCTAATCAATACCTATTGGCAAGACATACTGGAAAAAGAATATATTGAACTAAACTTTATACATATACTTTTTGCCAAAATCTGATGAGAAATAAAAGCCATTTTCTCTTTTTAGAAGAGTCTTCTGGACTACATGTTGCAAATCATTTCATCAATATCCTCTACATCGACAAACAATTTGAGCAACTTCCGATAAGTAATTTCCGAAATATTGACTTTACAAAAAAAATATTTTTTTTTGCCTCTGGTGTGCAGTTTACCAGTTCTGCTGAATCATCGAAATTGAGTGAGACATTTAGACTATAAAACTTTCTGCAAGCTTGAAGTCACTAGGTCTTTTTTTCAGAAAGTTATTGTGCTTGAGACCAGCCATCAGATAGAATTGAATTTGACCACGAATTCTTTCGGTAGGTCCAACTCAGTCGTTTGAGGCCAGTCTCGGCTCAAAATTATGAAATTACAGGTATTTGGACGAATCGACTACACGTTATGTTCATAGAATAAGAGAGGAAAAGTTATTGAAATCTATTCAAACAGAAAGAGTTTTGAATATGAGAATATGGAAAAACATATGGGGAAATAGATAAGATTAAACTATATGATAAAATTTTAAAAAAATATCAATTCATCAATAATATTCACGAGAAATTCAACTAATTAATCAATTCAATAATTCACAATAATGAACCATCAAAACTCGCGTACCGTATGACTTATCCGAAGCAACAGAATAACAGCGAACCCTGAAAAAATCCCCTTCATGATAGCAATTTTTCTGTGTAATATTTACCGCTTGAATATTACCATTCATTACACCAGACAAATACAGCAGTATGGCAACATTTCAGTGTGCCACCTTGGCTGGTACTAAATTATACAGCAGCCAACTTGTACCATTATAGGTAAAAAAGTATACGGATGCCAACTCGACCGCTATCTATACCGGAAGTCAGTCATCTTGTGCGGAAAAAAAACTCCGAATATACACGAGGATGTAGGCCGATACCCTTCTTGTACGGATGCCAGCTAGTTCGGCAGATGTATATATATATATATATATATATATATATATATATATATATATATATATATATATATATATATATATATGTATCATAATAATTATAGATTATTTTAGATAACATGATTCATGGGAATTTCAACATTCGGGATGTTGATCATATATTAAGTGGGGTATAATGGTATCTTAATTACTTCAGTTGGTAATTGATGAGATAAGAAACATCTTCTAATAAGTTATCAATTACATTTAAATGATAAAGTAATAGTTTTGTAATTTCAAAAATTTTTCCCGTTTTGTTCAAATACTTGATAATCTATCTATATATATAAAAATCAATTGATGTTCGTTAGTCTCGCTAAAACTCGAGAACGGCTGAACGGATTCATCTTATCTTGGTCTTGAAATGATCGTGGAGGTCTAGGGAAGGTTTACAAGGTGAGAAAAATTCGAATAATTGCTTGAAAACAGCCCTTTTCCCCTATAAACGTTTTCTAACGTAACTAAAGTTATTAAGATACCATTATACACCCACTTAAGATATGAGCAAAATCCCGAATGTTGAAATTCTTAGGTCGTCGCAGTCAATCAAATGTGCGAAGAGCTACTTCGCGTGCTAACCGCACTGATGACCAGAGAAAGACGGATCAAGAAAATAGTCGCATTGCTATGTCAGAATTGCGTTATTTAGTGAATGACAATGAAGTAGACTACATATATATATATATATATATATATATATGCGAATATTTGCAATAATGACACGAGAGCTCTGCATAATTTTGTGAAGATGAACTACGAGATTTTTTTCAAATTTTACCACATGATTTCAGCAAAAGGTGTGAAAAGTATATGAAATTTTGTAAAATATACACTCTTTCTTGTCAATATGTACCAAACGATGCAAATCAGAGGCAGAAAGATGGAGCTTCTCAACTCTGTATTTATCATTTTCACGAGATTTTACGTTTCTTCGGGAGAACGATTCTAAAATAGATGAAAATTACATTTCTTCAGCTTTCGGACGACAGGTCACATAATTCTGTATTTTTATCCATCATAAATGATCCTTTAATATGTTGCTCACAAACTAATAATTTTCAGGGGAAATGAATAATTGAACAAGCGCGCAGAAGCTCTCCTAAACTTCACGTCAATGCTTTTCTCCAATTTTCCTTTTATATTTAGGATTGATATCAGTAAACATTGAATAGTGCTGGCCTTCACTTAATATAATCGATAAATAAAAGTCCTAAACTTTTGTATCAAATAATCTTAAAATAAACAATTAATCCGTATTTAATAAAAAAGTTTTTTTTTAATGAAGCCTGAAGTTTTATTAGTATTTTCGACACATCATGTTGCTTACTTACAAAACAGATTTTTTCTGAAATATTGGCTATTTATAAGGTTTAAATTTGATATTGACAGATACACTATGATATATATATATATATATATATATATATATATATATATATATATATATATATATATATATATATATATCTAACGGTTACTTCCGGGACTTTTTTTATTTTCGTTGTATATAGGTTCATTCGGTCATACATAAGGTACTGTTTACAATGGTACTTGAATTTTGAAAAATAGGCCGGTTGTTTAGATTTTATTTCGATTTTTTGAATAACCATCAGTTCCAAGACATTTCAGAGTATATATTTAGTTCATTTGTTGATTGTGTTTAATTTTGATTCGATGGGTCATATATCGAAATCTTGTGTCACTGTTTGAGTCATTGACCTATTTTCGTTCAATATCGATCATTTCTTATGCAAAATTGGATCACTTCATGTTGCTGATCATTGGCATTTTTCCCGCTTGGATCGAATACTACTCAAAACTTGTGGGTAAATTCAACTCTGTACATCCGACCTGATGGTTCAGGAGCTATTAACAATACAAATTAATCTATAAAATTCAGTAAATTAAAACAATTGTAGAAATTACTATGTTTTACACCAATAAATTGAAATTTTACACATTTTACTGTGACTCGAGTTTCGGGAATTACTATCTCATCTTCAAAGTAGTATACCCTCATATCTTTCTGTATGAGCTATGGAATCATTACTTCTGAATCAAATTGATAGTTTCTGTAAAACCTGAATTTTTTAGATACTGTACTGTTTCAGCCGTTACTATTTGGTAGTTGATCATAATTAAAACAAGTTGTAGAAATTAATATGTTTTACTACAAATAAATTGACATTTTACACATTTTAATGTGATTCGAGTTTCGGGAATGAATTATCCCATCTTCAAACAACTGAAAACTTAACAAGCGGTACATGGTATTTATGTATAGAAGAGGCGATAAAAAACAGGTTAAAAAAGAGAGGGCTCCTAATAATTTTTGGAATGCCGGCACGGCAAATAAGATTGGTAAGATGTTACTTATTTAAATATCTCAAATATTTTGGATTTACATAGATTCGTAGTCATTCATTATTTGTATTGTGAACTTATTTGAAAATTTCAACAGATTCTAAATAATCAAATTTCTTTCCTTTTGTGTCTTCATGTAAAATTTTAAGATTATCTATTGTCGGAAAAGGATGGCCGTTTTCTAAACAATGAGTGGCAACAGTAGAAGTTTGTTTAATTTTTATGAAATTCATTTCATATTCGTTGAACCTCGTTTTGAAGGAACATCCGTTTGTCCTATATATTTATTACTGCACGGCGAACAAGATGGCTCATGTGTATGTTTGGACTTGGGTCCTTTGCGTTAAATAATAGGGATGATAATTTGTTTTGCGTTTTGAAAGCAATATTAACATCTAATTTTGAAAAACGATTTGGTTTATAGCTAGTTCTGACTGTTTCTGTCGAATTGAATTATCTATTATATTGGAGTTGAAACTTTTGTTCGCGGCTATTGATTTTATGGTTTTAACTTCAGCTTCACTGTTATTTTTTGATAAGGGTAATGCGAAAGCTCTATTGATTGATACGCTGAATCGGGAGTTTATGAGTTCTCTTGTTCAACGTGCAGTAATAAATATATAAGACAAACAGGACATTCCTTCAAGACGAGGTTCAACGAACATAAAATGAATTTCATGAAAAATAAACAAACAACTACTTTTGGCACTCATTGTTTAGAAAACGGCCATCCATTTTGGACAATAGATATTCTTGAAATTGTACATGTAGAATCGAAAGAAAAGAAACTTGATTACATAGAATCTGTTGAAATTTTCAAATTAGTTCACAATAAAAATAATGTAAAAATAATGAATGACTGTACGGATCTATGTAAATCCAAAATATTTGAAATATTTAAATAAGTATTATCTTGTATATGTTTACCAATCTTAATATTTAAATAAGTAACATCTGTATACCAATCTTCTTTGGCGTGCCGATATTCAAATAGTTGTTAGGAGCCCTTTTTTTTAACCTATTTTTTATCACCTCTTCTATACATAAATACCCTGTACCGCTTGTTAAGTTTTCAGTTGTCTGAAGATGGGATAATTCATTCCCGAAACTCGAGTCACAATAAAATGTGTAAAATATAAATTTATTGGTAGTAAAACATACTAATTTCTACTACTTGTTTTAATAATTTTGATTGATTATCTTTGATTACAACTTGATATGTTTATTAATCATTCCGCAAAAAACATCAAAGAAACTAAAAAAATTCTCGCTCCGCACCTGAGATAGGTATCCGGTACGCACTGATTATTGAGCAGAGGCTGTAATTTCCACACTGCATGCGCGTATAACAATATGGAAAAAAAAATTGTCCCATAAATTCAATGGCGCCAAACGGCAATTTTCAGAGATTTGAAAAAACTTATAGGGGATCCTCCGTATAATCATTTGACATCTATGAGTAACCATTAAATTTCGATTCGATCGCATTATTGGTTTGGCAATCATGAAAAAAATTAAATTTCAAACTTCAAATAATTCCGGGACCACTGGACCGATTTTGTCCATGACAAACTGAGTCTCAAATGCACACTGAAAATTGGAAATCTTTAAGGTTTCCTCTTTCAGGAGTTATTGTGCTTACGACTAAACGGCTGGCCGTGCAGAATTCGTTTCGATCACGGACTCTTCATCTGCGAGTTCAACCCAAACATTTGAGACCATTTTGAGCTCAAAAAGCTATGCTATAGGCCTAAATATATTGATTTTGAAGGTTTTTCTACGAGTGGAAAATAATTTAGGGAGCACTAAAATTACACAAAGTCTCATCCCCAAATGAATTTCCCATGTTGTGTCCTTCCCTTGTTAGTTACGAATTGCATAGCCTAGATAAAATATCTGGGTGTAACTGAGCGTCTCTGTTTACGTTGGTTGAGCTTCGCTCATTACAAAAATGTGAAATGTTTGTAGTTTCGTTTCAAAGTTCGATTTGATTTTATAAGGACTCTTTATCAAGTCTAAATAAATAATAAAAATAATAATAACATTTAGTTAGTCTTGAAGGAGAGTCTCTGTATGGAATCTTCCCCTTGTACGGTCCTTGTTGTAAGTAATGTGGAACAGTGGTAGAATATCTGCTGTTTATCTGTTTAGTGGATGTCATATTCTTGTGATTACTCGTTGAGCTGATCTTTCTGCTACTTATATGTTTTTAAGCGTTGATGTTTGACAGTTTGCGCAAATTGTATGTGCATACCCTATCAAAGGTCTACTTATTGTTTTATACAGAGTGGAAAGCACTTATGGAATAAAATTCTTTGTGTCCTTATGTTAGAAAATTAAACACTGGTACACGTCAACTTTCAAATTCAAGGGTGCGCTTTTTATGCATAAATTTAAATACACGCCATACATAAGTCCAGCACAGTCCGCCCTCGTTATTGTAAATGATACACCCTTTATATTTTTGGTCTATTATCTATAATACCGGGTGAAATAATGAAATTAGTAATTTGTCACGTGTTAAATAATGGTATTTTTTTAATAACCTGAATACAGATTTATGAAATTTCTGAACTAACTATAAATTAAGTTGGGAAATAAGTTGAGAAATGTTCAAACATCAATTCTCTATAAGCTTATGGATCTTGGTTTTGTCAATATTTTTTGTTATGAATACCTAAAAAAGTATCTACATATGCTGATAAATAAAGAAAATCTGCAAATAATGTGGATTGTTATCAGCCAGATGTTTGGGTGTTGAAATTTACATTGAAATAGTGGATTATTGATTGAAAACGTATTTCTTGTAGAAGTGATATATTTAACTGAGAATCAATGAATTGAGATTCTAATGATGATCGATTATGGGTATAATTGCAGAAGTCAAGTTGAAGTCTCAAACTTATATAATCAGAGGTATCGGTTGCCTTATATTTCACGAGCTCTTGTGTCTAAAGTACATGCACAATCCACAGAACTTGGACATGTCAAACCTTAGAAAGAAAACTGCAATGACCAGAAATAAAATAGCTCTTGAAACAATCCTTTTTTCTGATGAATCAATATTTATATTGAACGGGGAAGTAAACCGACAAAATTGTAGATATTCGTCAGTGGAGAATCCTCATTGTGTGAGACACATACGCAGTATCCTCAAAAGGTAAACTCTTGGGAAGGTATCATAGGTGACCATGTTATTGATCCTATAATTATAGATAGGAATTTGACAACGGAAAAATATTTGAGTTTGGTTAGAGAAGAAGTTGTTCTTGTGCTAGTCAACTCATTTCCTCGTGCCAACCGAATGAAAATGTCTGGTTCTAGCAGGATGGAGCCCAAGCTTATTATGATTCAATGGTCAGAACTTACTTAATCGCAATCTTCCCCAATAAATAGATTGGACGAAGAGGTAGTATTGAGTGACCAGCTAGATCGTCAGACCTCACGCCGTTGGACTTTTTTCTGTGGGCTTATCTCAAGAACAAAGTTATGCAACACATCCGACGAGCATCGCAGATCTCAAAGTAAGGATAACTACAGAAATGTGGAATATTTTATCTCAAACTTTAAACAACGTTAAGAACGAAATTCATAGAAAACTGTGTAGAAGGTAGAGAACATTATAAGCATTCATTTTAATGTATTAAAATCAATTACATCATGTAATTTAAGTATGCAGTTTCTTGAAACCAATTATAAATACTTTCGAAATTTCATCCAGTATTATTCATAATATACCATACAAGTTCGATGAAATCGGGTTATTGAGGAGCATTAAAAAATATGAAAATATACAGGATGTTTAATTTAAAATAAAAAGGAAGGACTAAGCTGGACGTGCGCGAATCACCTTGTCTATTTAAATTTATGTTTAAAATGTGCACTATTGAATTTAAAAGTTGACGTGTCTCAGTGTTTTTTATAATTTTCCAACATAAAAACACCAAATTATTCCATAAGTGGTTTCTACACTCTATATTCTTACTATGTAATAGAGAATTATCCCTGTGTTTCCATATGTTAGATATCTGACATTTTTGCTCTTATTACAGCTTTCTTTATTGACTGTTTGGGGGCTTGACATTTATTTTATTTTCAAATAAGATTCCCAGGTATTTCATAGAGATTGTTGGTATTTTACTCATTCCATTTGTTGTTACTGTCGGTGAATTTTGTATGATCTCATGGATGTGAATAACGTATTGGCACTCATTTAGATTTGGTTTTAGGTGCCACTTTGAAAACCATGCGTTTGTTTTGTCCATGAGCCGTAATTCGATAACTCTCGAAGAAAAACACCTAGAAACTTGAAAATTTCGGATAGATTTAAAGCCTAAATATCTGGGCCATGTTCATTAATGGGCGAAATCGGGCGGGAAGCTTAGGATTCATTGACGTTGGAGATTTTATTTTCCCCATAATTATCCAATCGAATTGAAATATAATATTTAGTTGTGAATGGACAGTGCGAAGGCTAATGCATAATTATTTGTCACTTATGTTATTATACTTTTTCAAATTTGAGAATTACCGATTTACCGATTGATACCTATAAATGTATCAAGCGGTCTTTCCATTACCGCAGTAAATCCCGTCTGGCAGAGTTGGTAGAGGGATTAAAATTTTTGCAGATAGGGAGGAAGGTTGTGTTTCGTTCTCTTCTTGCGGAATAATTGAGCTACATATCAAGTTGTAACCAAAGATAATTGAGGTTAGTTATTTTCATAATTTTCTGTGCCGTATTATAATTTGTTGTGCGAGTAGACTGACGAACATGCGCGCAACAGCTCTATACACAACGTTAGTGCTCTTCCCTAATTTTTTGACATGAATACAATTATTCGCGATGGCTAGGATATCTGAATATTAAAAATAATCTCCACTTTTGTTATATTCAATTGAGTGGATCAATTATATTACTACCACATTCGGAATACCAATGCTAAATATGATAGGAATTATTATTTTCTAGAGTTGTCTATTCATCCGTGAAAGGTGTGATGGTCCTGGAAGTATTGGTGAAACGAATATATTAATGATTCGGCTGTTTTTTTCGGTAACTCGCAGTAATCCGTTACTGGTCTATTTATAAAAAGAGGATAATTGAATATTTCTCGGAACAAAATGGGAGTCTTCAATAATTTCAGATTATACTTCATTCGTATGGTTGTAAAAATTTTGCTTTATCATATAATTACAAATGAATATTTGATGGATACGGTCTTTATTTGATGGTAATTCATTTGCAACTAGTAATAAATGAAATTCAATTTCCACAAACCTTTTATTGTTGAATGATAATGGTTTCGCCACACTGTGGCTTAATCATATTCTACATTTGAACTGATTCTGTATGAAAACTTACATAGGTTCTTATATATGTATTGACAGGAATTACAGCAAATGGGACTAAAAGTAGAATGGCAATTATTTTGGTATTCCCAGTTAGGCGGACAGATAACGTCAATGGCAATGAAAGTTATTGGGGTTGTCGTTGGTTTTTCCAAATCACATGAAGATATTCCATAGAGGTGCCGTTTCGTGTCCATTTGTTCGTTTAGGAGAATCTTCTGAGAATTATATCGGTTTATTTCAAGCAGTTCTAAGAATGTTAAACTAGACCCTTTACTTTCGATATATATAATTTCATATTCGTTATTGAATTTATGTTCAAATTCTATTAGATGGTGTTGGCCGAACTACCATTATTTTCTTTTTTGGATATATATCAGATTGATTTACAGTCTTAATGAAATCTTATCAATTTTTTTCTATAATATTTATTGATTATCCCTTTCTCAAAAAAAAATTGAATCAAAAATCTTAAACGCAAAGAGAACTATTATAGAGTATTTATTAAATTTTCAGAAAGGAAGATATTACAAAAATTATAACAACGATTATTAAGTTTTCTTTGAGATATTTGACATCTTTTATTCTTAATTAAGTTGTCCATTCGTGGTCTGAATTCATCAGCGGCAATAACCTTTAAGACTGAACCCAAGTGTTCGTCCGTTAATCAAGATCTTGTATGAGACTCATTTCCTTTCATCAAAGAAAATCATTGTTCACACTTTTAGGTACTCCCAAACATTAAAGTATTTTAAAAGCAAATTTTCTCATTTTAACGAATTGATCAAGTACTTGTGAAATTCCAATATAACAACTATAGTGAATTTTGCTTGCACTGTATCTCAATCACTTCCATCTGAAGGTGAGGGTAAAGATCATCGATATCGATGGTGAAAAGACAAATGAATATAGTAAAAGTTTTCGCTTAGAACTTAAAATCCTGAGAACGATTTTCAAGATCTGCTAGAATACGTGTTATATTTTCTGTGTACATTTTGTACGATACGGGCACACTTGCAGTTTCTGGATACGCTCTACAAGTCGGAAAATGTGACAAAATATCAACAGCCAACTGTTTTTCTGATTGCACCAGATTGCACTTGAAACCTTTCACATGATTATGCATATCTGTTATCACTTGTTTTGCTCCTTGGGATTCTGTATTCATGATCAAAAAGTGTGTATCAACCAGAAATGATAGATGTATGAAGATGTATGAAGGCTGAACGCAGAATAGGCTGACATCTTGTTCTTTCACATTCATGATAGAGCATATTTCGTTCTTCAATTTATAAAATCTATCACATGAAAGCCATCGCACCTCTGCGTAATAAGGTAAATCAGTGTACTCACTTTCTATATCACGTAAAAACGCCGAAAACTACCGCTGGTTCAATCCTTGTGACATTATGACGTTAATAACTTCTTGGTGAATTATACAATGAACATGAAGAATGTCTGGTTTTTCACAGCTCGTTTCTTTGATCATTGCATTAATTTACTTCAGGAGCTCTGTTGTGATGGAAAACAGTTGCGACAAATCTAAATTGTACTTTTGTAGAAGTTCATAGACGGATATGAAAATATCCTCTCTGATTGTTGTATCATGACAAAGACATGTTGAAAACAACTACGTCCCCTGTATTCGTGAAAGCGATTTTGATGAAGATCTTGGATATATGCTTATGTTAAGCCTACTTAAGAATAAAAGAAGAAAAAACTGCGTTCATCCGATAAATAACCTCAGGGAGGCTCGAAGTGAGTTTCATTTACTGGTGAAGGAACAAATTCCATCAATATTTCAGGATGTTTGGTTTATTCGGCCACTAATGGAAACACATTTTAATTAAAAAATATATAAGAGACAGTATTTCAATTTCCACAAAAATGTTTATGATACAACAATTGTTTCAACACGACTTCGCTTCTTCAGGTATCCACATTCTACTGGCTGATGGTATCCAGTGTAACCGAGTGTAAATACAGTGTATATGACACTATGATGGAAAAACAAATCATAAAAAATCAAGGTGTTTTTTGGATTTTGCCACTACAAAAAGCCATTAGGAAAAGATATTCAGTAATGGAGACTTGTGAACAGCTGTTTGTTCATATTAAGGATTTTACGGGCATTGTACCTGTTGATTTCAACAAATTCTAAAAGAGTTAATCTAGAACTTTTGCTTTCGACGTGGATAATTTCATAGCTATTGTTGAAATTATGCCTGAATTCCTTAAGATGATTAGCAGTAGATACCTGAAGAAGCCACATCGTGGTGAAACAATTGTTGTATTATAAACATTTTTGTGGAAATTAAAATACTGTCTCCTATATATTTTTTAATATTTCAGGATGACGAAAATGCTGTTCGAGGAAATCCATTCTATGATCGAAAATGGCATAAAAAATGCATTTTAAATTTCGTCGACCTATGGGATGTATCTTGGATAACTTCGTTCTGCGTTTAATCCCATACAAATCGCACATACGCGAGTGTCACATCCGAGCACCTCGGATCCTCGAGTGTCCATCCGCGCCCCGTCAAGACACGGGGTGTGTGAGTAGTATAATCGCCCGCATTAGAAATATACGTATTCGATAGGCTACTGACGCGAGTCGTCACGGCACGAACTACAAATATAATTCCGCCTTTAGTCATAATTATGATACTAAAAGAGTAGAACACAAGATTTATTTCATCCGTGTTCATAGGTTAGCATTGAGTGAAAAAGGTTCTCATTTATTAAAATATTAAACTACCTGATATTATTAAATGCCGTGATCCCAGTAAATAGTAAGAAAGTTAAGAAAATGTTAATTCATTTGGAACCTTACAACTCTTGGGATTATTTTGGTTCTGAAATTCTATTAATTCATTCTGACGTCATTTCATTTTTATATAGCAAATGTCTATTGCTTGAAATAAAGAAATTTATCTATCTACCTCCGACCCAAGATGAAAGCATGCCGCGTCTTTTCAAAGAACGCCGGCGCGTGGCTACCCATGTTCAGTTTCAGTAATGGAGCCTCACAAGCGATAAAGTATAGCGTTTTTATTCCTTGTATCAAGTTCCTTGGAAAAATGATGTTTTTGTGTTTGTTGCCTTTGATGATTTACTGCTGGCGTAGAAGGAATTGGCCGTGATGTGTCTGGGAACAACAGTGAATTTAAAATTCATGCAAACTACCGTATCACTTGAAGATGATTTTTTTCCTAAAAACTTCAATCATTTAAGAATTATCCATCAAAATGAGCTGAAATTTTATTTGTACAACAAAGGACAACATAATTGATTTACCCAGAAATATGCTCTAGCATTATCAATTGAATGAAAAAAGGGAAATATTGAATCCTGGATTGCCTACTTTTATTGTAATTTTCTAGAGGAATTTCTCAAAGTTAGAGTTTGCGGCGTAGATAGGCGATGAACGAGAGTGCCATTTTTCTCTTCAATTTTTTCTCTCGAACTTTTCACTTTTCACGAACAGACTGACGGACAGAATGGAATTTTTGGCGTGAATTTCGCAAATAACATGTAGTGAGGCGAAATTATGAGAGTCTGTTTCCTAGAACAAGCGCTCAGAGCTAATAAAGCTAGACTAAAAAAATTCAGAAAAGCACTGACGCGGTGTCAGGAGCTTTTGCGCGTTTCTTCATCCATCTCCTAACTCGTTAAAACTACCTCACTAGAGAATTCAAACAATGAAATTTAATTTTGTACTCCTAAGCCGGTAGCTCCGGTGTTTGAACCCTCCTTATACCATCCTCACGAATTTTCGCAAGAATATGCGCGTCATTGTTTTAATTCTAATTACCGAATTTAAAATCGATACAATATTAGCACGAAATGGATAACCCGTTATTACCATTTCTTGGTTTTCTTCTACATATAACAGGTTTTCCAATGGGAATGAAACAATTTGAAATGATTATGAAAGTATATTATTTTCAACATTTTTCATGTCATTTGTGTTCACTAGGCTATGCCATTCAATCATGGAATTATACACGCTTCAACAATGTTTGGAAATTATTAAATTATTTCATCAAAATCATTGCTCATTTGTGAAAATTGTGGGAAATTTAAGAAGAATTCCTGGGCGACATGGTCCAGTTAGGCAACTCACTATTCATCGTATTGAAAATGAATTTTCTTTACACGATACAAAAGTACCAGTAGGACAAAGAAATGCGCGCGCACATGGGAATATTGAATTAGTTGCAGCAAGTGTAAGAGAAAATCCAAATTAATCGGTTCAACGGCTCAACAATCAAATTTTTCTCAAACAACAACTTGAAGAACTTAAAGAAAGGATTTGGGTTTACATCCTTATAAAATTTAACTGGTTCAAGAACTGCCATATGACCACCATAAATGTCGCTTATTTTCTTATTCTTCTCCTGAACACTTTGAAAATTAAGAAAAATTTTAGTGAAAAATTTTATTCAGTGATGAAGCTCATTTTTGATTGAATGATTATATAAACAAAAAATGGCTAAAAAATATCAGTTAATAGATAACGAACAATGTTAGATGGATTTTTTTCCTGCTGCTGTTGAGAATAATCTGGAGGATATGTGGATTCAACAAAATGATGTTACCTGCCACACAGCTACCTCAACAATCGATTTATTGAAAACAAAATCCGATGATAAGATTATCTCAAGAAATGGTCAAGTTACTTATGCTTCCAGCTCGTGTGATATAACACCTTGGGGATATGCTAAGTCATATGCTGATAATCCAACAACTAAATAATTGAAAATAAACATCGAACGTACCATTGATTATATACAGCCAAATTTATATGAGTGAGTGCTGAAAAATGGGGTTGACAAAATGAGGTACGTACGGAAAAATTGTGGTGGTAATTGAGTACAATTATTTTCCATACATAATGGTATAAGGTAATTTTTCAAATAAAAACAAATTGTGTCTCAGTGAGTGACCTATGTGTTTTTTCAATTTTTAAACTGCATCATCGCTATTGGAAAACCCTTTATCAAGTGATTCAAACGTCACATTTAAAGATTTACAATCTGAAAAATTATGGCATATATTCGCACGAAGTTATGCGTGAGTGTTCTCGCTCATTTTTCTCCCAAATACAACATTTGTGTTCGATTGGATTTGGTGATACAAAAATATTTGAAGAATAAAATTTCAAATTGACATAACTCACGAACCATTCGGCCGATTTTGACCATTTCACGACACAAGGGATATATTCAGACTTCCAACATAATATGAAAATTTCAAGTCTCTAGGTCCTTCAGTTCGGAAGTTTACAGTTTAATTTAGTCTTCGGACCGGCTAGCCGATCCCTACGAAATTTGACGCAATCCTCCGCATCGTTAGTATTCACTTAAGAACCAGATTTCATTCTGATCTGATAAGTAGTTTCGGAACTATTGATAAAATAAAAAAAGAGATTCAATTGTGCTCTGGAATCCTTAAATAGATTGTGCCCATTAAAAAACTTAGGCGAGACATTCAGGTCCCAGATCTACCCCAAAAATTTCAAACCTCTATCACTTTTAGTTCGAGACTCAAATCAGTTATAATATGCGGGCTCCACAGTATTCGACAAGTACGAATAAAATATTTTTTTAAGTATCTTCTTATTATACGACCTTGTGGAAATTTGGCAAAACATGCATGTCACTGTTCCATTCCTTAATATCAAATTTGAAGTTGATCGGATTCGTAGTTTCAAAAGTATTTGGAGAAAAGAAGACATTTCAAATCTTAATAATACTAACCTGAAAATTTAAATATTTCCATTTGATAGTTCAATTCAATTTCAGATTTTCGTACTGCACCGTATCCAAGATGTACGAGAAAAAATTTTAAAAAAGCTTTCTTGTACTACGATCCTCATCAAATTTCGCACAATTTTGCGCGTCATTACCTTCTTTCTGACTGCCAAAGTTCAATTCGATCGAAAATATACTTTGGAAATTATTGGGAAAAATATGAAAAAATTCGAATTGAAATAACTACGAAACCATTAGAGCGGTTTGGCCTACGAACTAAGCCGAGATATTTGGAACCCAAATCGACTCAGAAAATTTCAAGTCTCTAGCTTTATCCGTTAGACAGTTTGCGTGTTCACGGCCGGTCGGACAGAATTACTTTTGACCCCGGATTTTTCATCAGGGTGTTCAACCCTGTTATTTGAGACCATTCTCTGCTCAGAATTAGAAAATTACAGACATTCGGGCAAAACGATAGCACGCTATTCCTTAAAAGAAGTGTGCAAAACAATGAAAAACATGCTCTTGATTAAGTATTTCTGTTCGGTTGAGGATTATTTTTCTGACCCTTGAATGTTTAGAATTTAACTTATTTTGTATTTTTCTTGGAACTTGAATTATCCAGTACACTGTGTAGTGTCTTGAAGGATTAAAAAATTATTATTTGAATAGCAAGACCAGTAAATACTTCTGTTCGAATTCATTTTACCCAGGCGATGATATTGTTATATGCAATCAGTTCTGTTCAGTTTCGTTAAGTTGAGTTCTGTTCATTTCGACTCTTTGTTCTGTTAATCTCTGTTCAGTTCTATTCGGTTCTGTTCAGGCCTGTTCGGTTCTATTTAATTCTGTTCAGTTTCTACTGATTTTGTTCTCTCTAGTTTCTTTTAATTCTATTCAGTTAATGTTCTATACAAATATTAGTAGCTTATGATCCGTTATTCAGTTTCTCTCAGATCTAATCAGTTTCTTTCAGTCTCCGTTCAGTAGTGTTCAGTTGTTCAATCATGTTCCGTTCAGTTCAATTTCTTTCAATTCTGTTTAGTTTCTTTAACGTTCTGTTACAAATATTTGTACATTCCGGTCATTTCTGTTCAGTTCCGTTCATTTCAATTAGGTTTCTTTCAGTTCTTTTCAATTCTATCCAGTATCTATCTGCTCCGTTCTGTTATATATAAATATTTATAGGTTATGTTCCGTCCTGTTTGATTTCTTCCAGTTCTAATCAGTTTCTTTCAGTTTCTTCAGTTTCTGTTGAGTTTTATACTGTTCTGTTGAACTCTGTTCAATTCTGAACATTTCAGTTGTGTTCAGTTCTGTTCTGTAAGTGTGGCTTCAGAAATTCCCTATTTATGTACCTACCTATTGAAAAAATAATAATAATACTAATAATTGTCTTAATTAGGAAAAAATTCACAATACAAATTGAATTACACTATTGGGGCGAGATTTAGCTCGCATAAATTAGGTAGAGTATATGTGTACTTGTTATTAATATGAATATTCCATGAAAAATTGGAATGAAGCAGAAAAATTTCACCTAACTGCTGAAATGATCTGAACATTTTTGTACTTCGAGCTTCATACTTTGAGATGAAGATCTGCTAAAAATTCTTATATTACCTCAAAATGCCCCTTTTGTTATATCACCAAAGGATGGCAGTATAGATGATAAGTCGGAATGGTATTTGACTACGATTTAATATTTCAAATCATTAAATTGTTTGAAAATACTTTCAGCTGAAAATTCGATATTTTCATGTGGGCAGGACACGGTAGCGTTCAATCCCCTGATACAAGCTGACATGAAGATTTTAAATGTCCGAGAAGTAATCGAACCACTGTGATAGTTCCAAGACATGATACTTCCAAGACTGTCTTGGAAGTAACCATTAGATATAAAAAACTTCCAAGACTGTCTTGGAACTCAACAATTGTCTCGGAAGTATACGATAGATAACTAAAAATGTCTTGGAAGCAACCCTTAGATATATATATATATATATATATATATATATATATATATATATATATATATATATGCCATGATACAGTATATTAAACAATTTAATGTTCTCTCATAAACTATATTTTTGTTTTGTTTTGTGGTGCGTAAATAATCAAAGAATATATATATATCTTAATATATATAAATCTCGTGTCACAATGTTTGTCCTCAATGGACCCTTTTATAGCGTCAACAACACGTGGTAATTATGCTGTTAAAATGTAGTAATTGTGACTGTCAAATAATAACAGACAAATAATTAGCAATAAATTAAAATTGCGACTATGTTTTGAGATTTAAACTATCCTATCTCTCAAGTTGGATCGAACTGCATATAATGTGCGAATTTTATTATAATCGGTTAAGTGGTTTAGGAGTCCATTGAGGACAAACATTGTGACACGAGATTTATATATATTAAGATATATACATACATACATAAAAATATATATATATATATATATATATATATCGTTCTCGAGTTTTGGCGAGACTAACGAACAGCAACTGATTCATATATATATATATATATATATATATATATAAATCAATTTCTATTCGTTAGTCTCGCTAAAACTCGAGAACGGCTGAACGGATTTATCTCATCTTGGTCTTGAAATGATGAGGGAAGGTTAAAAAGGTGAGAAAAATTCTAATAATAGCCGGGAAAATCCTAAAAACAGCCCTTTTCTGTTTCCATGCAAACGTTTTCTAAAGTAATTAAGATACCATTATACCCGGTTACTTAAACAAATTTCTTGGTAATTTTATGTTAATTATTTTATTGGGCATTAGTAGAATACTGGGAATTTCAACATTCGGGATTTTGCTCATATCTTAAGTGGGGTATAATGGTATCTTAATTACTTTAGTTATGTTAGAAGACGGTTGTATGGGAAACAGGAAAGGGCTGCTTTTAGGATTTTCCCGGCAATTATTCGAATTTCTCTTACCTTTTGAACCTTCCCTAGACCTCCACGATCATTTTAAGATCAAGATAAGATGAATCCGTTCAGCCGTTCTCGAATTTTAGCGAAAGTAACGAACAGCAATTGATTTATATATATATATATATATATATATATATATGTATATATATAGAACATAAAAATCGATTTTTAATTATTATTGTGAGTTATTCAAATGACCCGTTCTGTTTCAAAGTATTATGTTTATAGGCATTTGAAGAAGTTACTATGTAAAGACACGCGTCATGTGAGTAACTCACAATAATAAAAAGAACATCAATATATAGTTGTATCACCTAAAAGAAGTGAAATCAGTACACTTTTTAAAAATGACATTCAAGTTTTTTTGAAATACTGCATGAAAATCCACATTAAATAAGGTTATTCTGATTTTCAAAAATTTTTATTGTTATTTTAATACAACATTTGTTTGGTAACACAGTATCTCCAATCTTATTTTTTGGAATAACTTAATTTATTTACGGAATCGGCTTCTATTTATAGGGTTGTTTGGAAAGTAATTTCGCTTTATTCCCGACAGAGGATTTAATTGTATTCTTTCGAACCGAACCTCACACTTAAGCCGCATAATCATCCTATGTTCTGAGAGCTGATATTAGCAATGCTTGTGTGTAAAAAAGTTGAATTAATTTTAAGAAGTAGTGTTTGGTTGGTGCTCTTTTAATCATGGAGAGCAGTAAGTGGCATTTTCGTCATATTTTACCTTTTTACTATAGAAAAGGTAAAAATTCAGCCAGAAAGAAATTACCCGATGTGCTTGGAGAAGATGTGTTGACAGTATGCTAGTGCCAGAATTGGTTTGAAAAATTACGATCCGACAATTTTGATGTCGAAGATGCACCATGTTGCGGAAGGGCGGTTGAAGCCGGTTGACACGATAAAGGCATTAGTTGATATAAATCGGCGAATAACACGTGAAATCGGTTAGAGGTTAAATTTATCGAATTCATCTGTTTATGACCAGTTAAAAAGCCTGGGTTGAACCTCAAATCTCAATATGTGGGTTTCTCATGTTCTCAGAGAAATTTGTGTCTCATAAGATTTAATTCTAAAACTTTAAAAAAAAAATTTTTTTAAATTAAAATAGTAGAAGACTGACAGATTAAACCTGTTTTGATATTCAAATTTCGTTATATTCCTTCTATCAAGTAAAAAGCCTTTGCTTAATTTAATTTTTACTGAGCACTAAAACCCTAATGAGGAGGTCTCTGAAAATTCCAGTGTACCTGAATGTATTCAACAGGAGTGAGTTATTTACTTCAAATTGTTCGCTAAATACTTCTCCGAATTTGTTGTATTCATTTATCTCTAGTGACTAACAGGTTCAAATCATAACTTTTACTTTCTATATTTAACATTTCAAGATTATGGTTGAAAGTATGTTCTGTGTCTGACTAGTGGTTCGAATATGTGAAATTACTTTTGTTATTGAGAAAATTCATCAAATGTTCACCAATTCTATGTCAGAAATATCTTACGTCTTTATTATTTTTGCATAAGTCTTGAATGAAGTTCTTAAATCATATTTATTTTCGAGGAAATTTTCTCAGAAAAACCTATAGTACATTTTGAGCAAATATGTTCAAAATTTTACCTTATATTGGGATATGCCATTTTAAAGGCTACTGCCTTATGGAATATCTGTTACGAGTAAAGTAAGATCGACGAGTTAACCTAGGTTTACCCGAGTAAACGGCGGAATACCTAGGAAACGTGGGTAAAGTCCGAAATATAACCAACATTATACCTATTTCAGGCTTTACCTGGGTAAACCGCGTTCCAATCATTTTCACTTGGTTAAAGTTGGGTGTAACAAAAAAAAACAAGGTCAGAAATGTTTTTTTCTCAAAAGTCAATCAACCATATATAAGTTAAAACATAAAAACTGTGTTCTATCAAAGAAAAGAATACCATAATTCATTTGTTCAAGCAAGATAAGCTGCCTTGACATTTACGGCGGTTGTCTTATTGCAGTATAGATGGAGCACCAAGAATGCAAAATATGTCTATAAGGTTCTTAGCAACCTCCCCAGCCCTTTTCGATTTTAATGCACGTATTTGAACACATTTTGTTAAGTGGTTTTGATATGCCATGATGAATTTGTATTCTCCATCTGCATGGCACTGCATATCAATCAGGTCCAGTTGACAACAGCTGTTCATCTCCGAAAACACCATTGGTTTAACCACAAGTCCTTTCTTCACAGATTTCAGTTTCTTATAGCAACGTTCACATAAACGGAGATAAAATTTGATAACTTCTTGTGTACATTCTTGAATTTTTTTTGCATTCACTTTCCATGCGATATTTACCATCACGTGTAATGGCCAAATGTGCATCATGCAAAATATCGAATATTTCATCGTTTGCAACGATGAACTTGATGCTGGATTCACCTAATGCTACACGAGTACTAAGATTTTCAACACCTTTAACAGAACAAATGTCAAACCGCTACAAACGTCGATATTATAGAGTGGTCTTGGTTTTAGCATTTTTTGTCAACTTTACTGAAATAAAAACTATTTGCACTTTTCGAAGACTATTTGCACTAAACTATTGAAAATTTCATTAAAACACTGCCATTTTCTTAACTGACTGCACGTGGTGAGAGATGGCGTACTAATAATTCCTACACCCAACTCTAACCAAGTGAAAATGGGTGGAATGCGGTATCCTAGGTACTCCACAGTTTACCCGGGTAAACCTAGGTTCACTCGTTAATCCAACTTTGCCCGTAACATATATATTGGTATATTCCAAATCAAAGGAAAATAATCAAATATCATTATTTTATTTCATCAACAATTCATCTATCAGTGTAGGATCGTAGTCATTATTAATAGCTATTTATTTAATAATGTTAAGTTGAAAAATAAGTTGTTTTAAAATTTATGATTTTTAATTAAAATTTCAAATTATACGATACCCATTGAATTTTGTATGTTTCTTGTGACGTTATTTCACACTAAACGCTGAATTTCGACTAGATCCTGGGACCGTTGCTATAGTTTCATAATCGCTCAACGGTTCTCTGCTAACAAAGTATTGATTCTTGTATATTGTCTTATTATTCTACTCCTAAACAGTAAATTTCATATCAGTCATATTGGTAAAAAAATATATTAGGAGTAAAAATAAGTTTCCGCAATTTTTTAACACAAATTAAATATTTATTAAAAAAGAACGGTAGAAGCTGAGTGACTTCTAATGTTAGAGCAAGTTCTTTTTTTGTTCGAGATGAATCTTCCTCCAATAATTGCTCCAATTCTGCATCCTCATAAATTTTTGGCCTTCCACTGCGATCTTTGTCTTCTCCGTCAAAATCACCGTTTTTAAACTTTTGAAACCACTCTAGTTATACTTTTGAAACCACTCAATAATAAAAATTTCAAATAATGCATCAATTGATCTTCTTACTCCATCTAACATTTCTTTTATATGAAATTTAGGATCTTTATTAGGCTTATGTTTAATTATTCAAATTATTACAGGGTTATTTTTAACTATACATTATTGTGCTAATATTGAATTAGCTTTTAATAGAGTTTCTCATATTTGCCAAGATGTAAATCTAGGTTGATTAATTCGTAATATACATGCAAATGGAGCATGAATATTTTTTGTTTGTTTATATATTCATGTAGGACGTGGACTTTATTATGGTTCTTATAGTCTTTTAAATACCTGAGTTACAA
The DNA here is from genome assembly GCA_034642435.1 of Megalocaria dilatata. Classification (NCBI taxonomy): domain Eukaryota; kingdom Metazoa; phylum Arthropoda; class Insecta; order Coleoptera; family Coccinellidae; genus Megalocaria; species Megalocaria dilatata. The sequence goes on from CM067854.1 coordinate 83,443,045, forward strand.
GAATAACAATTCTTTTATTAATTATAGCTCACACGTTCTCTCACTCAAAGCACCCTCACCATACGCTTGTACGAGCAATTGGTGCACCTCAGCAGCAGATTTCTTTAAATTAAAGAAGTAAACTAGTATTTCCCGCAAATGACGCTTACTTGGATCAAATTTTGACATTTTCAACTTATAAAAATTATATTTTACCAATATAAAATCAATGATATTAATAGGTTATGTTGTTCTTGAATTCCCAAACTATTTTTTAAGCCGGTTATCATCTGCGAAAGCTAACCAAAACTCCGTGCCGCGCCATCTACAATAAAACGGCGGAAACTTATTTGTACTCCTAATAAGAAACTTTCAAATATGAATTACTCCGAAACCATTGGAACGCTTCTGCGCATTAACTAAGTCAACTGAGATATTTAGCCCTACATGTACCCTGAAAATTTAAAGACTATATCTTTTGCCGTTCGCAATTTATAGTCGTTAAGGTAGCGCTTAATCCTGATCCGCTCACAATTTTATTTTATGTTTCCAATCAAGCTATCCTCTTGATATGTCGCGCGAATATGCGCGTTACAATTCTTCTTCTAAATGCCGAAAGTCAGATTGACCATATTTGTAGATCATAAAATATATAAAAAAATTGCGAAAAGCAAAATAATTCAGCCGCTCTCGCGCATTTACGAACTTAACTGAGACATTGAAACGCCAAACCTTTCCCGAATGTTTCAAGGCTATAACTCTTTATTTTCAAAATTTATCGTGCTTATGGAAGGACCTACTGGCCGGACAGTGGATCCAACTTAGTTGTTCAAGACTTTTTTAGACCCAAAATTTGAGAATTACTGACTCTTGGGTAAAACGAGAGCCAGCTGTTGACTGAAAGAAGCGCACCAAATTCAATCTGATAACCTGTCTGCACCCAAAGCAGTTAAATCAGATACCCCAATTATTTGTCCAAAATCCAAATATTCAAATAAAATTAAGGACTTTAATAAAAATGCAGAAATTGCCACTGATTTGGCACCTACTTGCCATCCAGTAAGAATCCATAAAAAAGTTGGACCCATTCGCCCAGTAGTACCATAAATAAAAAGCACTCATTACCTTTAGAATATAAACAGAATTGAATGTCTCTCAATTTTGAATGATATTTAATTTCGGAATCGGCTTCTGTTTATAATAGGTACAAAAAATGTTTACTCAGCACTAAAACCCGAAAAGGGGGGTCCCTGGAAATTGCAGTCAATCTGCATATATTCAACAGAAGTGAATTACTTTGGTCTAATTGTTCGTTAAGTGCTATTCTGATTTTGTTGTTTTTATTTCAATCTAGTGACTTACATATTTGAGGCATAACTTTTACTTACTGTATGTAAAATTTCAATATTATGGATGAAAGTATGTCCTATTTCTAACAAATGTTTCGAATATGTGGAATTACTTTTGTTATTGAGGAAACTGTTCAATCGTAGTATCGTAGTTATTATTAAAAGCTATTTGTTTGATGCTAATTGTTAAGTTCAAAAATATAATTTTCTCGGTTCATGGTGACGTTAACTAATCTGCAGATCATATAATTAAATGCTGATAATTTTTGGTTTATATAATTTTTGATTTATCGTGCATCAGTATATACTGGTTTATGAAATATTGAAAATTCATGTGAATAAGTGATTCTGGTAATTGTCAAATCAAGAAACTTACTAGTTATTTTATGTTTGATTGATTCGGTATATACTTGGTGGAAACTCATTTTAATCAAAAAATATATAGGACAGTATTTTATTTTCACACAAATGTTTATCATACAATAATTGTTTCACCACGATGTGGCTCCTTCAGGTAGTTACATTGTACTGTCTAGAGTTATTATGTTCGATTTTCATGGTGAATAATATTGAAGGATGTATTTAGTTTATAAACACAAATAACTTTTCAACAGTCTGTCTGTACCTGCAAAGCAAAAATTTTGTTTATCAACGAAATATATCCTTCAATATTATTAGCCATGGAAATCGAACATAATAACTCTATTAATTCTCTTGATTTACCAGTTATCAAAATCACTTATTCACATGAATTATCAACAGTAAGTATAAGTTATACCTTAAACATGTTAGAGTCACGAGAGATGAATAAATACAACAAAATAATACATTCAGAGAAACTGGAATTTCCAGAGCCCTTTTTTTGAGTTTTAGTGCTCAGTAAAATAATATAAATAGAAGCCGATTTCGAAAACAAATATCATTAAAAAATGTAAGACATTCAATTCTGTTAATGCTCTAAAGGTGGTGCTTTCTATGAATTATATTACTCGGCGAATGGGTCCAACTTTTTTATGGATTTTTAGTGGATGGTAAGTTTAGCTGCCAAATCAGTGGGAATTTCTGGATCTTTATTAAAGTCGTTCATTTTCTTTATATATTTTGATTTTGGAAGGCATCTGATTTAGCTGCTTTGGTTACATTCAGGTTGAATTTTATGCGTTTGTTCCAGTCAACAGCTTGCTCTCGTTTTTCCCGAAAGTCAGTTATTCTCGAATTTTGGGCCCAAAATCAAACTAAGTTGGAAGCACTGTACATAAGCAGGATAACTTTCGAAAAAGAAGACTTGAAGCCTTGAAACTTTTGGGAAAGGTTTGACGTCTCGGTTAAGTTCATTAATGCGCGAGATCGGTTGAATTATTTTGCAGTAATTTGAATTTGAATTTTTTTTATTTTTCTTAATACTTTCTGAACTACAGATCTGGTCAATCTGACTTTCGGTATTTAGAAGAGGAATGATAACTCGCATATTCGCGCGAAATATCGCGACAACAATTTGATTGAAAATATTAAAAAAAATTGTGAGCGGATCAGGATTGGGCGCTACCTAAAAGACTATAACTTTCGAAAGAAAAGATAGTATTTGAACTTTCAGGGTACATAAAGGGCTAAATATCTCAGTTGATTTTGTTAATTCGCAGAAACGATCCAATGGTGTCGGAGTTATTCATATTTGAAAATTTCCTATATTTTCTACCAATAAGACTGTTATGGAATTTAGCATTTAAGAGTAGAATAACAACACACTATACAAGAATATATACTTTGTTAGCAGAGAAGCGTTGAGCGATACTGAGACTATAGCAACAGACCTATGATCGAGTCGAACTTCAGTATTTAGTTGTGAAATAACGTATAATATGAAATTTCAAATAAAAATAATTTTGTGGGCGCAGCAGCGTTGATAGCTTCTTTTAAAGCTCTAACGTTCAAACGAAAAGAAGCAGACTTGAAAAGTCCAGAGTGTGTTTGGGACTGAATATCCTAGTTGAGTTCGCTAATATGCAGAATGGGTTTTATAGTTATTAACAGTTGAAATTTTCTCTTATTTTGACCAATAGTTTCCATATTACAAACATGGTCGATCTGAAATTTGGTATTTAGAAAAAGAATAATAAAACACATGTTCGTGCAAAACTTCATGAGGATCGTATGATTACAAGATTCTGAACAAATATATTTTGTTAGCTGACCAGCGTTGAGCGCTTACGGAACCGTACTACAGTCGAAAGTAAATTTAGCATTTAGATGTAAACTAACGACACAAAGGCTGATTAAAAGTTTGGAAAGGACCGTATTAAAATTAGAATAAAAAAAATGATTTTCTGAGCAGAAGAGTGTTGACCGCCACCGAAACCATAGCAAGAGACATACGATTAAGTTCATAGCGGCGTTTAAATGTTACATAAGTATTTACAGTTAAATGGAGGTTGTATATGTCTTTCAAGACGGACGGACTATAATATTGATTACGCAATATACAGAGTATTCCTAAATTGGAGGTACAAACGAAAAGAAGAGATTCCTTGAATAATTTTAAGAAATAAAGAGGGTGTTAAAGTTTTAATTTTTTTCAAGTTTTTTCTATATAGCATGTGCATTTCACAAGATATTCAACTGAAATTTGGCACAGCTATTACAATTTAGAGTCTACACCATGTGATATGCAAATTTTTATTGAAAATATACAGGTTTATATTTTTCAGGAACAGCCCCCTGCTTTACTTCAGAACTTTTTTCTGGTGAGCCACTATTAGTTTGAAAAACTGTAAAGAAAACTATGTTGTTATATGAAGCTTTATGCTTTTCTATAGTTTTGTCGTGTCTGCCACCGATTTGAAGGAAAAAATTTGAACCTTTTTCTCGAAATTCTCAGAAAAATGCAAAATTTTTAGTAGCTGCTGTGGATAAATTCATTATTAGTTATATAAAGATACAAAGAGTTCTTTTAGATTCAATTATCGTAAAACTCAAAAATTAATCATAACAAAAAAATAAATAACAACTAAGGAACTGAACTACAGCAATTGTTGAAAAAGTCCTCGCCCATCCACTATACAAGCTTCTGTTCTTCTTCTTATAGACGATTGAACTCTTTCAAACATTCCCGGAATATTCCTTACTGTATCAAACGCGCCTAAAATACGATTGCTCAGTTCCGTTTATGGTGTTCACTGGCGTTAAGTACACTAGAGATTTCAGATGGCACATAAAAAAATCTAAACTATATAAGTCTGGGGATCTGACGGGCCATGACTGTTGTCCACCCCGTCCAATCCACCTGTTTTCATAATTTTCGTTCAAATACTGAAAAATGAGCAGGAACACCATCATGCATGAACCACATTTCACGTCTTAGCATAGGAGGTTAATCATCTAATAATAAGGGCATATCGTCTTTTAAAAAATGTCTGTATGATTGACTAGTAAGACGACCTGGCAAGAAGAAAGGACCAATTAAATAATCGCCATTATTACTACCCCATACATTCAATGAAAATTGCTCTTGCAAATAAGTTTCTACAATATCATGTGAATTCTTCTTAGCACATATGTGTTCATTTTGAAAATTTATGACTGAAGTTCTTGAGAAACAGGCTTCATCAATGAATAGGATGTGACAATCAGAATGATGATGGTTTTATAGTATATTGAGGTGCCACTGACAGATACTAATCCTGGGATGATAATCTGGAGACAGAAGTGATGGCATCCTCTGAATGTGATAAAGATATAGCAAAGAATTACGCAAGATTCGGGAAACAATTTGATGACTTGTATTCAAAGTAATATTAGTTTTTCTTGTACTGGTTTCTAGATGTTCTTTTTTTTCGTTTAGAACTGCCACTTCGAGTCATGGTGCTCTCACAGTTAGTGGTCTACCTGCATTAATGTTTTTCGTATAAAAAGATCCAGTTTCTGAAAGACGGCTGTGAAATGAGAGAACATTCGATGACCACACGCTGATATTGGAATAGCGTTCCATGTAAAGACGCTTAGCTTCTCTTGAATTTCCATTTGCAAGACTATGCATGAAATGCATGTCAGCCAATTCAGAATTCGTTAAATTCTTCATGTTTTGATATTAAATTGTACCCATCTTTACTTTTCAAGACAGGAGTTTAATTTGATGTGTCAAAACTAACAACGAATTAATTCACCTTATCTTACTAACTGAATTTTTATGATAATTTGATTATTTTTAGTATTTCGAGAGAATTGTTCAAATTTTTTTCGAAATTGGTAGCAAATACGACCAAACTAAAATAATTATAATTCCAACTCAGATGAAATTATATTCCTGTTTGAATTGATCCATAGATGGACTAAGGAATACTTCGATTCATACAGAAAATTTCATTTATGTCACTTATTCAAGGATAAAATTATGGTGGTGAACAATGGCTATAGAACAGAAAGAATTGACAAAATGATAAATAAGAGAACTTATCACAACATCTAAAACAAATTTTATATCGATATTAATGAAGAAAAGAAACTATGGTTTTCAATGGCTCATATAAAAGGTTTCAGCAGTAGGATTTCTAATTGTCTTCATAAAATAGAAATCAATTCTTTAGCAGTAAATAGAAATAATTTACTTAGTTAAAAAAAGGAATCCTATCTTTTCCGAATCGAGGATTTATCAAATTTATTGTAACGATTGTAATGCTACATATATAGGACAGACAGGCTGATGTTTACAGCATATAATCAAAAAACATAGGATGTCAATTTTGAAAAACCAGAAATCTACCGGTTTTGCAGAATATTATATAGAAAACAATAATGTTTTTAATAAGAAAGATGTCACTTTACTATATAATGTTAATAAGGTGAAATTGATGAACTATTTGGAGATTCCTTCAATCGAAAAAGCCGTTGAGAAAAAGGCGAATTTAATAAATTTCCAAATACTATTCGGCAACACTCCGATAATGGATGCTTTTGTTTCCATGAGCCATAAAAATACAAGGACGTCTGAAGTGCAATAAATGGAACCTTTTTCAATTTGAAGGTTGCAGTTATTTCCATGTGCTATAAAAATACACTGATGTCCGAAGTGTAATAAATGAAACCTTTTTCAATTATTAAGTTGCTAGTTATTTCCATGCGGATTTGTATTATAAGGTTGGTCTAAATTCATGCCTCTCACCAATGTAGCCAGGCTTCTATTTTTAAATTTTATTCTGAAGATCATGAAAGTAAATGAGTTAAATAAAAATTAATTCATTGAATTAATTAATTGAATTATTCACAAATATTTTTTTATTTCAGAAAAATGCAAGAACATATACAAATATATTTCATTATTTCCCCACAGTTCATAGAATTCTTCATGATCAGTTAGTGCTAACTGATGATTATTTGTAAGATTTCCATAAGTATTTGCTAGAAAATATGTTGAACAGATTCACATGTGCATCAATAATATCCTTATTAATTGTACTCACTTTATACGGTTACTAATTTCTAATTTTTGCTAAATTTAAATAGTTATACCTATTGAAAATTATCTATGTTAAAATACATGTGCGTTTATATAATTCAGATAAGTGTGAATGCATGATTTGGGGAATACAAAAATATTAACAGAATATTTTTATTATATCAAAGTCTGAATCAATTCTTATTTGCTATTTGTTTCTGTCATAAGAAGTATCTTATTTAAAAGTTTTGGGCTTTATTTTTGCGTGAGATTTAGTGATTATTTTAGTTATACAACAGGAATGTTTTGAAGATATCGTTATTCATTTTTCAAGAGCAAAGTTATTATTTTACCCATTCATACATTCGGAATGATCTATTGTTTCCCAAAAAAAATTCTGCTGTTTTTAAGTTAGTAAGCTTTTTGATTTCAGTGCAACTATTAACTATATTCTATGCATTAGTATCTATTAATTCAAAATAATATTATTGTGTTAGTTATCTTTGAGAAAGAAGTCTTCATAAGGTAAGACGAATATTGCCTGAATTGAATGTGAATGATAGATTTATTCTTCTGAAATTTCTGATTCAAACATAACAGAAATAAAATTGAATGTCTTAAACGTCTTATGCTCATAAGTAAGATTACTTTAGCATAGTTTAGCAACTGTCATGTCAAATCGGAAGCGAACATTCATTCATTCCATCCATTATGAACTAAACTCTGGTCATGTAACCAATTATGAATTTGGTATTTTTAAATTCATCAATTTTAAATGAACATCCCCATTCCTATTTGCACTTTGGATATTTTTTTAATATCGCCTGAATATTTGAAGATATTATCAGGAATATCGGAAGGTTAAGAAATTCTACATAACCTACAATAATAAGTATATTATGTATTATTTGAATAGAATAGGTAAGAAAATAATGAATAATACAAGTGGTAAAATGAAAAATCATCATTCGAATGAAATAATATTTATAGTTGATATTGTCTTTAATTTTTCATTATTACATCTTAGAAGAGTGCGTCAAACAACTGTCGTAAATCTCTTTCAGATGGATAGGATCTAATCATTTATTGGAAAGAAAACATTTTTTTCTCATTTTTTATTATTTTTCTACTGACGAATTAGTTCTAAATTGAATATGAATGATATTTCATCAGACCCAATCCTCTGAAATTTCCAATTCAAATATAATAGAAATAAAATTGAATGTCTTAAACTTCTTATTTATTTATTTACCCAAACAGACCATATAAGTCTTTTTACCTAGATAAGTAATTTCATAATTGCACCTTATCAAAAAAAAGAGAAAAAAAAATAGCATAACATTCAATTAACGAGCACATTGCCAACAAGAACATCCGGAATACCTACATGCAGAGGACCTACCTACCACACATTTAATTCTGAAAGGTAAAAGTAAGATTCATACTATAATGAAATGGAATAAGTGAATGGAAAAATCCCAAACATTAATTTAGAATTCAACAATTTAAATTCAAAAAAAGCAATCAACGAAAGGGGCTGAGAAATCCGAACTTTCCAGAAATTATCTTCAAGAACCAAAACAAAATCCTAAAACGGAGGAAGGACATTAAAAGGAACATAGAAAAATCGATGATCAAACTTACCAAAGGTGGAATTAAGTTTATTTATGTAAAACTTGCCAATTCAAATCAAAATATTTCTTGTTTACGTTAGAGTTACGAATTTTAGAATTAAGGTTAGGTTAGTATAGAACATAGATAGGATTATTCATTACATTTCTTAGTAATCACTGATTTTATATGTAAAATTACTCAGATTCAATATATATTTTAAAAATTAACTTATTAAAATTCAAATTGAACCCTTCCTATTGAAACAAATCAAATAAATAATATTTAAAATTTCAAATTCAATTACAAAATAATAATCTTAAGAGTTAGCTGGCACACACAGAAAGCATTCACTTAGGTACAAGGGCGATTCAACAATTATTCAAACTCAAACTGAAAAAAATGTAATATTCCATGATAAGTTAATTTAACCCAGTCAAAAGTAAACTTTGCTAATTAATAATTAAAGTCAATTATAATCTATTTGTTAAATTTATTCCATAACAAATTGTCGCCCAACGCGTGACTAGAAAAATTGAATTTTCAGCATAAATTCTTAACTGAAATTGCATGAAGTGAAATCCATTAATTACAAAATGGAAACAAGAAGTAAAACCTTGATTGGTGAAAAAGAGGATAAAGAAAAGGCACCAGAAAATATTACTCTAAATCTAAAGATAATGAATATCTAGAAAAGACTGGAAAATAATATGAAAGAAGATTCAGAAAGATTGGAAAATAATATAAAAAAATTGGAAAATAAATTAACTGATTAATGAGAAAGATTGGAAAACGATATGAAAAAATTGGAAAACCAATTAGTTGATAAATCAGAAAGATTGAAAAATAATATGAAAGCAAATACAGAAAGATTAATAAATAAATCAAACGCATATACAGAAAGAATAATAAACTAATTAGATGCAGATACAAACAAATGGAGAGAGGCAAATGAGAAAATGAAAAACAAAGTTGAAAATTCTTTGAACGGTAATCAAAAATCAGTAATCTTAATGACAATTTATAAAAAGAGTTCACAGGGAGATTTCAATTCACAATTATTAAATGTAAAAACAGCCAAAGTTGCAAGAAACGGAAGTAATTTGAATTAAGATATCTAATTTCAAATGGATGAAGAAATTGTTGAAAAGATTTTATTATGAATCACATATAAACTTCAGTGAAATTAATAACAAAGAACTAAGCTAAATTAAATATTACTCATCAGAATAATGTAAATAGGACAAATTTATTCAAAATTCAATTAATTAAGGAAAACATAGTGTCACCATCAGATATTCTGAAATTATGAATGTACAAAATATCCTTGAAGATGTTTATGCACCCATCAATTTGTAATAGCATTTAAGCTAAAGAAATTTAATTAATTTCATAGGTAATATTGAGTAATTTATAAGTTATAACCATTAGAAGTTAAACTTTGGTAAATTTTTATACTTGAAATGCTTTACGACGGATGAAAATCAAGACTTTCACTATTCTGTTTAACATGAGACAGATATCAAGATGAAGCTTGAAAAAATGGGCTAATTTTCAACAGTAATTTCAAACCAAGAAATATTATAAATTTTGTAAAATATATGAAAGCATCATTTTTCAATAATTTTGATAGAAGCTAGTAAGCTTTGAATTTCAATTTTTCGTGAAAACTATAAATAAGGAAGACAGAAAAATTGAATCAGTCTAAAACTACGAGAGCAGAATTCACATCAGTTCGTCTCAAAATATAACATTTCTCTCTTCAATAATCCAGTTCCAAAACCTAAAAATGAATTGTATTATTATTGTGAATGGAAATGTGATAAAAAGTATGTTACCTGAGTATTGTGAATGGAAAAATTCCAAATAACAATCAAGAATTCAACAATTTAAATTCAAAAGAAGCAATCAAAGAAGTGGGCTGAGAAATCCGAATGTTCCAGAAACATTCTTCAAGAACCAAAACAAAATCCTGAAACGGAGGAACGACTTTAAGAGGAACATAGAAAAATCGATGATCAAACTCACCAAAGGTAGGATTAAGTTTATTTATGTAAAACTTGCCAATTCAAATAAAAATAATTCTTGTTTACGTTAGAGTTCCGATTTTTAGAATTAAAGTTAGGTTAGTATAGAACATAGATAGGATTATTCATTACATTTCTCAGTATTCACTGATTTTATATGTAAAATTACTCAGATTCAATATATATTTTTAAAATTAACTTACTAAAATTCAAATTCATCCCTCCTTTTTGAAACAAATCAAAAATATAGAAGATATTTAATTTGAATATTTTCACCCCAAAAAAACTCCATTGGAAATATAAACCACCAAAAAATAACCCATGGAATGTTGTCCCCCAAATTTTCCCGTGTCCAAAAATCCCCCAAATTTGGGGGAAAATACCAAAACTTGGCAACCCTGCTATCCAGGATCAAGAACTATGACACTGAACGGAGGGAATACCTCTAGCCAAGCATACAGGCTCTCAAGCACTACCCTCACATTTGGGTAGCCAGGAGAACGAATAATCCTTTGGGCATAGTTACACTTCGAATTACACCAGTTACACTGCGAATTAATTTTGCCACAACACGTTCCTTAAGACTTGGCCTGGTTACCTTAACCTGATTGCCAAATTAAAAAAATGCTGGCCGGAAAAAAAATTGGTTCAAACGAGTAGGTGATCGCGAAACAAATACAAGATATCACAAGTTGAAGAAAAAAGTAAAATTTGGGTTTTTTTCATTGAATTGGTAACTTATCAGCCGAAGTATTATGGGAGGAATAATGCTTGAAATTTCAAATTTGTTTCTTATTTCTGCTAGATCTTAAACAAAGTTTCTTCAGAAATTTAGCTGCTTCTGCAAATAAAAGAATGAGCTTTAATCTGAAAAGGAAATTAAACTACATTTTCATTAAAATATTAATTTTGTTGTTGATAGCCTAAAGATAAATTGTTTTTACTCATTATGAGCATCGATTGCGTTGTGATTCAAACGCCCGACTGGTGAGTGGGGAATCCTATTTGGACCACCGTTTAACTCCTAAACCAAAAATGAACTCTCAAATAGTTCTGTGTCAAAGGTTGCCTGAAGACACAGCAACAAAGTCTAACCCGAACACAACCTACGGTACACAAGCTTAAGAAGGATCTTCGTAGAAGATCTAGAAATATCAGGATAATATCAATATTACTAAGATATCCACGAGTACAAGTTAAGTGTTCACGTATTTTCATAACATAATATGGGTATTGGTACAGATCAGCCGAATTAATTTATTTTAATATCGGTGGTTTTAGCTATGAATTAGAGTTGACGAGTTTTCCGCTATGGAAATTCTCAATTGCTGCATGTTTTAGGAATTTTTTTGAAGGACCTTACTTGAAGCAAATTGTTTTTGAAGACGTTGTTGAGTTTATGTCTTGCATTTTTGGAAAGGGATTTGGTTTTAATAATACAGGGTACGAAACAAAATTTTGTATCCTTTAAGTATATTTAGTAATTTGAATTAGTAATTTATATTTCTTTGAATTCTTTTATTCCCTTTTGGTACTGTGTAATGAGTGTTACTTCCATATGTATACTAAATTGAAACAGTGTTTTTCTAAGATATCTATTTAATTTAATTGTGAAAAAAAAATTTGAATATTAAAACAAATTGAAATATGTTTATCTTCTACAATTTTAATTTCAAAAAAATTTTTATTCAAAAAACTTTTAAAAATAAATTTATGTCTACACAAGCACCGCTTACATTTAATAGACGTATATAATCAAAACTCAATATATAATGTCAAATGGAATAAATAACCCAACAGATATACGAAAGTAATTAAAATTAATAAATAAATATTTAAAGAAGACAAAATTTTGTTTCTGGTCTTACCTTTAAGAATACCAATTGCCTTTTAAAAACATGAACACACTTAAAGGACTTCTCAAAGAATATAATTTTATTTGAAATATTTAATATATTTAAATATTCGAATGAATTATTTCAAAACTCTCTGAAAAATGTGCACTATATCTTCAAAAAACAAATATAATTCTAGACAATCCCGTCTTCAGTCCTCATTTAATATTCCAAATATCAAAATCAAAAACCTAACCTATATCTCTCACGTGTTAAAAGACTTAAGCTTCGAAATACAGATCAACTTTATAATTCAAGATTGATCTATGTTCTAACAAAATATTTAAAACAAATTGAATTCAATTTGTTTTAATATTCAAATTTTGTTATATTTCTTCTATCAAGTAAAAGGCCTTTCTATTTTATTTCATATATAATATATAATTATATTTTGGCTTCAATAAATCTCATTATAGAATGTCAATGAATTTAAATAAACCTTAAAATAACTCACACTGTTCTTTGATTCTGTTAGAACATAGATCAATCTTGAGTTATATAGTTGATCTGTATTTCGAAGCTTAAGTCTTTTAACACGTGAGAGATATAGATTAGGTTTTTGATTTTGATATTTGGAATATTAAATGAGGACTGAAGACGAAATAGTCTAGAATTATATTTGTTTTTTGAAGATATAGTGCACATTTTTTAGAGATTTTTGAAATAATTAATTCGAATATTTGAATATATTAAATATTTCAAAAAAATTATATTCATTGAGAAGTTTTGATTATATACGTCTATTAAATGTAGGCGGTGCTTGTGTAGACAAATTTATTTCTGAAAGTTTTTTGAATAAAAATTTTTTTGAAATTAAAATTGTAGAAGATAAACATATTTCAATTTGTTTTAATATTCAAATTTTGTTATATTTTTTCTATCAAGTAAAAGGCCTTTCTATTTTATTTTAATTGTGAAAGTTTTTGAATCAAATTTTTTTAAATAAAAATTTGTAGGTGATTAACAGAATAAATCTTTATGATATTTAAAATTTTGTAATAATCCCTCTATCAAGAAAAAACCTTTTTGTATCAAAAAAAAATTCGGTCTCTATTTAACTGAATACTCAGACTATTGTGAATTCAGTAAGCATTATTAAAGTGATAGGACCTAACTGCGAATAAAGAGGAGAATGGATATATTATATAGTACAGAAATTCAGAAACGAAGTATTAACTAATGGCAAAGTGCATATAAAAGTATCAGCTTTAATCTGAAAAGGAAATGTAATCACAACTTCATTAAAATACTCTTTTTGATAGTCCATTTATAAATTGTTTTAACTCATTATGAGTATCGTGACCGTTTTTATTCAAACGCCCGACTGGTAAGCGGGAAATCCTTTTTGGACCAGCATTTCAATCCTGAATGAAAAATGAAATAGTTCTGTGTCTAAGGTTGCCTAAAATTACAGTAACAAAGCATCTAGATCTAGATCTAGAAATATCAGGATAATATCAATATTACTAAGTAATGGAATAAATGAAATAAGTTTGTTTACTATCACTATTTTATTTTGAGGATACATTGACCCGAGTTTCATAGATTATACTATATTTTTAAAACTGGTGTATATCAAGTTCTTTAGGAATTATATATCTTCAAGGGAGGTTTCGGTTGGTGTAGGACTTCGAAAAGTGAGGAGGTTCAGAGGTCTGTCTGAGCCTTTAATAGTTGTATTGCCGGATTCCAGGAATTCTTGTAGATTTCTATTGATTCCAAGATATCTAGTTTCTTGCTTTTCAGTTCGACGTGTAGGATTTTAAAATTATCTAACTCTTGGAAGGTATGGCTTGTTTCGAAGAAATGTTTCGCATTAAAACTATTAAACGAGCAGACAGACTTGTGGGCCTCCCCACTTTTCGAAGTCCTACAAGAATCGTAGCCTCTCTTAAAGATATATAATTCTCGAACAACTTGCTATACAGTATGTCGTATAATCTATGAAACTCGGGTCACTGTATCCTCAAAATTAAATATTGATAGTAAATTGAAAGTAATTTCATTTATTCCATTATTAAAATGAACTATCACAAAATAACGGACTACTCCATCCAAATTACTAAGATTTGAAGATATCTACGAGTACAAGTTGAGTGTTCAAATATTTTCATAAATTAATATTAGCAGTTATTGTTGAACTAAAAACTAGAATATTGTATATTCAATAAGCATCATTAAAGTGATAGGACATAACAATGAATAAATAGGGAAGTGAATATATATTACAGAATTCCCGAAACGAAGTACTAATGACAAAGTAGGATTAAACTGTGCAGAATTCCTTAAGAATATCTACGAAAAAAAAAAATTATGATGAAATATACTATTCTATTTTCATGTATAAGGTTGTTCGAAAAGTAATTACGTTTTTTCCGGACAGAGGATTTGATTGTTTTTTTTCGAACCGAACTTCATACTTAAGCCACATAATCATTATATGTTTTGAGAGCTGATATTGCAAGGCTCCTGTGTGAAGGTCAATTAATTCTACGCAGTAATTTTTGGTTGGTGGCCTTTTAAATATAGAGATCAATAAGCAGCAATTTCGTCATATTTTACTTTTTTACTATTGAAAAAGAAAACATGCTGTTCAAACCAGAAAGAAATGAAACGATGTGTATGAAGAATATGGGTCAGAAATGATTTGCAAAATTCGGATCCGGCAATTCTTGTCGTTCCGGAAGGCTGGTTAAAACTGATAGAGATACGATAAAGGCATAATTTGATGGAAATCAGTGAATAACAACGCGTGAAATCGATGAGAGGTTCCATTTATCGAATTCAACTGTTTAGGACCACTTGAAAGGCCTGGGTTTAACCTAGAAGTTCGATGTATCGGTTCCCCATGTTCTCACGGAGATACATTTTTGTCGTTGCGTTGACGTCTGTAATTCGCTTCACAAACGTCACGAAAGTGATCCATGTTTGAAGCGCATCATTACTGGGGACGAAAAATGGATTGCATATAACAATATCAAAGGCAAGAGATCATGGAGCAAATAAGATTAGCCGGCTCAAAGCATTTAGAAAGCCAATATCCACCAAAAAAAGGTGGGGTGCCTGTTTGATGAGATTTTAAAGGATTCGTTTTTATTAGCCTTCAACGGTTAACACAACAATTAATTCGGAAATCTGCTGTCATCAGCTGGACAAACTGAATGTGCACTTCAACAGAAAAGGCCAAAATTATTCAACAGAAAAGATGTCGTGTTCCACCAAGATAATGCAAAACCTCATACAAGTTTGGTCACTCAACAAATGTTTTTACAGCTTGAATGAGATACACTGCCACACCCACCATATTCTCCAGATCTGACGCCTTCGGATTATTATTTGTTCTGGTCATTGCAAAAGTTTTTGGAAGGTAAAACGTCTATTATTTCCACACGTGAGAAGGCAAGGCCGTTATAACCTAGATAGATATAACTGTTAGTGAAATAACACGTAAACTGATCTGTATGTTTATACACATTATTGATCACATGCATCAATTCATGATATAAATATAAACACCCAAATATTAAACATAGACAAACGATTAAATAATGGAAGCCGCTTGTCTAGAGAGGGGAGCAATTGTTTTATCGTTTTTATTCAATGCAGTATGGCTAAGAATAAAACACCCTTTGATGAGTCTGCAGTTTGATCCCTCTTCTGTGTAAACGATTGGTCGGACTTACCTTGGACTGAGTGTATCACATGGCAATCCTGTCAGTCCTATGCAGTGATAGTGCAATATGGATTTTCTTCGTGTATGGCATGTGATTCCAGTCCAAAGTTGTACCTATTAGCCGAGATGGAATCAAGTCAATCAAAACAAAAAGAGGTCACCAAGACCCCATCCACACCAGAGATGCTGGGAATAATAACATTTCTAGTAGTATGTATTGGCGCCGTAATGTACATGTATTGCAGAATCAAGAAGGCAATTGAGAAGAAAGTAAGAATATTTTTGGTATGTCTAATTGTCAATGGATAGTGCTAAACAATTTGCTGAATCAAGTGTTGTGTCCGAAAAATTCCTTGAAGGCATTAAAAAAGAGCCGCGAGAATGAAGGGAACGTGCGGATGTAGTCAATAAATTTCTCAATTAATTTTTCATTGAATTATAATATAAATTCAACAAATTAAAACGAAATGTCAAGTCTGAACCAAGGATTAAAAATCACATGAATCAGTTTGTTGCCAGCAAAGACCCAAAATTT
Organism: Megalocaria dilatata; assembly: GCA_034642435.1. NCBI lineage: Eukaryota > Metazoa > Arthropoda > Insecta > Coleoptera > Coccinellidae > Megalocaria > Megalocaria dilatata. Next base: position 83,459,542 of record CM067854.1, read on the forward strand.
TATGAGCGTGTATTCCTGCTACTACCAGAAAGATGGCAACAGGTGTTGGACAAGAATGGCTAATATATTATTTAATAAAATATTTATCCATTATATGAACATCGTCCCTTATTTGATCAAAAAGAAACGAAATTACTTTCTGAATAACCCAATAATTACATAAATACATGAACGGTAAAATTCTGGCGATAGACGTTATTTATTTGGACTTCTCCAAGGCCTTTGATCGGGTGCCTAGGCAGAGGTTGTTTCATAAGTTGGAACATTGTGGGATTCGGGGAAAACTTATCCTTTGGATAAAATCCTTTTTGTCTGACCGAGAATTCTGCGTTCGCATCGGGAGTTCTTTTTCGATAGACAGAGTGGTACAGAGCGGCGTACCCCAGGGGTCTGTTCTTGCGCCGCTGTTGTTTATAATATATGCCAGTGAGTTATCTCGTCACATCCGGTCTGACTGTGCTTTTTATGTCGACGACACGAGGATTTTCAATTACTCCACCCAACACAAAACTCTACAGGAAGATCTGGATTCAATATCTCAATGGTGCTCGGACTGGCTTTTGCCACTGTATATAGATAAATCTGTTGTTTTGCATCTCGGGGGCAATCATTCGCGTAGGACATATATGCTGGGTGAGCATCTTTTGGACACTGTACGATCCCATAATGATCTTGGTGTGACCGTTTGTGAGAATTTGTCGTGGTCAGAGCATATTAAGAAAAATGTATAAAAGGCGAATAGCAGGCTCTTCATGTTAAAGAAATCGTTCCGAAAAATATCATTAAGATCATGGATACGATTATACTCCAGTTACGTAAGACCATTGTTGAAATATTGCGGGCCTGTGTGGAATGCTGATTTAGTGCGTGATCAACAGTTACTGGAAAAACTACAACGGAAGGCAACGCGACTTTGGTTTCGAGGTGCACGACCAAGCTATGAGGAAAGATTATGTATGGTAGGTCTCAGCACCTTCGAAAGGCGCAGGCTACGAGGAGACTTGATTATCACTTTTCGTATATTGAGGTACAATTATGGCATGCTGAGGGACATATATAGTGTAAGCTCTGACACTCGTTTGAGAGGTCACCATTTAAAACTTAAGAAGGAAAACTTTTCTGTCAGGTGCCGCAAGAATTGTTTAGTGAATCGCAGTGTTGGAATTCCCTACCTGCGGGAATTGTCGGTGCGAGTTCGGTTGGAGTATTTAGGAGTGGATTGGACGGGTGGTTTGGCTGAGACTATTGTGACATTAATGAAAATTTGTTTTTTTTGGCTTAATTTGCTATCGGGTTTTTTTATTGGACATTTAATGAGGTATGTTTACTACTGAGGCAAAAAATTTTGTTAATTTTAGGGTTTATGGGTTCGCCTCTCCCTTTGTTTGTGTATTAATAATAATAATAATAATATTTTGAACAAAAAAAAAATTCATATCTTATAGCCACGCACCAAATTATATACTTTATAAATGCTTGTGTATTTTGTACTCCTACATTAGGCTTTAACTCAAATAGTATTTTATGATTTGATAATTGAATTAAATAAAAATAAACATGAAACTCACTTTTCTTAGCTGCGAACTGAGAGTTAGATTTGCATATATATCTCACATCTGAATTGTCGACGAGGTTATCCAGACTTAATTTTACCACTGCGTATGAAATGGATGGCTCGTCCAAAATTTTGTCATCAACCATGTCCAGCTTTTTCTGAAATAGTGAATACCAGTATTTATACCTAGCACTTGAGGCCAAGTGACTAGTGAGGCTAAATTTTTCTTTCACATAATTCTTGTTCGTTATTTGAAAATAACCCTTAATTTTAGCTGTCAGTGAATTAAAACTCATATTTGTCACTTTTGCTGAACCTTTTGTAATCGGCACTCTATGTTTATCTTTGAATAACATTTGATTTTGATAGCGGTGGTTTAAAAGATAAGCCCTCCCACATGAATGAAGTAACCAGCATACATTATTTTACATAAGGCTACAGCCAATCGGAGAGAAAGTCATTTTGCGCTCGTCCTATAGCATATTTCACGTTTAAAATGTCAAAAATATCATAACATAATCACAACTAATTCTGAAAAATTTCTGGTGGAACAGGCTTCTAAATCATAGACACACTACTTGTTGTTTGTTATGTACTAAATCATTTGGATGGTTCAATCTCTTTGGTTGGAATTTTTATTGATATGTATTACTTGAAAGCACGAATTTCCTTTATATCTACATTCAACCCATTTTTCGGAAACAGAAAAATTATAGCTGAATACAGATTACTCCAAAATGTGAAATTTGCTATTTCCTTTCTGTAGAAGCCCCAAATGAAATAATTTGAATTTCAGCACATTTGTTCAGTCTTCCTGACGAAAATGACAAAGACGTCATCACTTTACAAAAAAATCATGAACAAATGAGAAAAAGCCTCTAGAAGAAATGAGTAGTTATGAAAAAATAGTAGAGATTAGGAATAGTATTTTATATATATGGAATTTTGGAAAAGTAATGTTCGAATTATGAATCAACCTCATGTACCTATTGCATATTTCTATTATTGTACTATCCCTGTGATAGTCAAATCTTGTCGCTTGTGTCTCCGCGCGAGATTATGGTAATTACTACAAACGATTTTATTGGGTTCTTATTACTTGATATATTTATCAATGATACTAAAATATAATCATTTTTGTTATAATTGTACGAGTTTTACTTAAATTTTTCATCGTCATTGTAGTTTACCATCATCAGATGAACGAAGTTAGAAACAACTATATACAAATTGTTCGTTGAAATTAATATCACCACTACACTACTTTAAATACAGTCAACAAAATCTTTCGTTATTAATCATTTCGATTATTAATTAATTTCCAATTGTTTGTTGTCTCAAAATACTGAAATAATAAGCAGAATAGGGAGGTAAACAAACCGTGGTAAGATACATTAGAGTAAACTGAACTTGTATGTTAACTATGTTTATGTAAAATGATAAAGTTATATGTTGCTTATATTTGTGAAATTGTAGTGGCTCATCAATGTGCTTGATTGGCTGGTGAAAAATAGATCTCGTAGGGTGAACATTAGAAGAAGGGTTTTCATTTTTTCGGTTTGTACTTTTTGAAAAGAGAGAAAAAATATTGATTATTAATTTATCTGTTTAATTTTATTTTTATGATATACCCGTTGGCTATTAAGGTTACTGATTTCAATATTTTCCAGAATTTCATCTTGATATTTTTAAATTTAAATTTAAGTTTAGCATTTTTCAGTAAAAAGATATGAGCTGGTTTGGCTTCATCTAGAAGATTTTCTTTTTTTCTGCTTTGATTTAATTTATTAAATTTGTCTTATTATTTACTTTCTTGGGTGCTTAGATGTTCGGAAATATCTTTAATTTTTTCTCGATACTGTTATATGTATAAAGTAATTTTACCATCTTCAAATTGTTCTACTGGGTATCATAATTCAGATCGCCTTCAACTATGTGGAAAGGAATACATGTCGTAGTAGAGTTTATTGAATTTTTACAATCAACAGAACTATATTCATGTTTTCTTTTAACGTTAAATTCTTTTGGGATAATACTTTGATTTGTTCAATAAGTCTTGAATTAATTGATTGGCAACATGGCGTAAGTGAACAGAGTGTTTTAAGTGCGGATTAAGTAAATTGAAGAAAAAGGTTCTAATAGCTATAATTATTGGAAAAAATGTGCCGGACGGGGTATCAGTATCAAATGAGTTGAAACTACATATTGAAGAAGGTGAACTTAGTGATGAAACAGAGATATTTGCGGACTCAATTCATAAATATCAAAACATAACCTGAAAGAGACAAGTACCGAAAGTGATAAAAGTGACGATGATACAGCTAGAATATAATTTAAAATAAATAATTTGAAATAAGGTTATTCTGATTTTCACAAATTTTTATTGTTAAACTCACAACAATTGTTTCGCTATCGCAGTAGCATCATCAAGCAAGATCACATTTTGAATAATTGAAGTTATTCAAAATGTGATCTTGCCTGATGATGCTACTGTGATAGCGAAACAATTGTTGTGAGTTTAACAATAAAAATTTGTGAAAACCAGAATAACCTTATTTCAAATTATTTAATATGGATTTTCACCAAGTAAGGACTGATACAATTCACAGCTAGAATACTTGGAAAAAATAAATAAAAATTTGGAAACAATTATTGACGAGAAAAATATGATAATTTTATTACTAAGAAATGACAGAAAATTCTCGGTATCCAACAATGTTGATGTCAATAAAAGCAGCGACAGGGGGACTACGGGGGGAGGGTGAGGTTGCCACTCAAAACCCAAATGAAATATTTGCAGCAGCACTCAAGAGAACCTGGCTGTTTGTGGGCGAAGTCAGAAAAGACGTGAATGAATCACAAATCGAGTCATACCTTAAATTTGAGAACCATAACTTTATTATTAAAAAATTACTCTTACATCAAGATGTAACCAGCAGTTCCTTTAAGTTGGTGCAGACTGCACACTGTTATCAGAGTTAGTCATCTATCTGGCCAAAAGGAATTGCGGTTAAGAGATTTCAGTTTTTTCGGAAAGACCTAAATGACGCACAGTGAAACAAACGAGGATATGATAGAATCTAACTTCATTCGAGTCAGCCATGTTAATGTTCAGTTTATAACAAATAAGGTGAAAGCATTGGACGGTTTTGTGAAATCTGAAACCTGGACTTTGTTTGTGTGACAGAACAGTGGTCTAACCAAAATAATATAGAATTAATGTCAGTGTCAGCGTACAAAATAGTGGCGTCATATGTGAGAAAGAACTTGGAACATGGTGGCTCTATGGTACTGGGAAGAGCCACTTATGAAATCAAGAATGTGGATTGCAGCCTTATCTCAGCGGACCTACACTTTGAATGCTACGCAGAGAGATTCAGAGTTGGTAATGTAATGGATTGCTTAATCTGTACATATCGATCACCGCAGAGTGATTTTAATGTATTCCTTGATAAATCGTATGAAGTTCTAACACACTGTAGTAGGATGAATGATCGTCTAATATTTTGTGGTGACTTTAATGTAAAATATCTCGTTCACAATGAGGAATGAAGAAATATTATCCATATGTTTAATGGTTTCAACCTCAGTATCATTTCGAATTTACCCACGAGAATCTACTTTCACGGGGGTTCTATCCAACGGGAGCAAAAACTCGATTATCTAGTGACTGACTCAGATTTTGTAGAAGTATACGTAGTCCAACCAAACCTGGGTGACCATCTGGCGCAAGTATGTGTATTGAAGAAAACGGAAAATCTGCCGGTGACTGAAAAACGGGTTTTGGAATTTAATATGATAAAGGTGTGATACTTAACGAATTCGCATTGACTTTGGTTTGGCTGCAAAAAAAATTGGATTACATATGAAATTATTAATAGGGGGAAAACTTAAGAAATATATTTTGACTCACTAAAAATATGCCGAAATCAGATCTGATTAAAACATACAAATCTCATAAAAAAGAATATTTGAAACTCATTTCGAGGTATAAGAATGAAAGTACCTCCGAGAAGAATTACTAGCTCCCTTAACACACATTGTAAAGTCGATTCTAGTTACGGCAAGTTTCCCAGGCGCACTTAAAGTTGGTCTTGTGGTCCCCATTCACAAAAAAGATGTTCCTGATCTTTGCGATAATTATAGGCCAATCCTACTACTGAACATGATCAGTAAAATTGTCAAAATATTGATTTACGATCGAATGAATATATTTATGGAGACGAATAAAATATTGACGAGATCCCAGCATGGATTTTGCAAGGTAAGATCGACGGAGATAGCGGTCGTTGATCTGTTTGAATACATTTATCTCAAATTAGATGAGGGCGATTATGTCGCTGCTCTTTTCTTTGATCTATCCAGAGCTTTCGATAGTTTGGATTGGGGCTTCTTACTCAGAAAGTTGCAGTTCTACGGCTTCAGGGGACATATATTGACTTTGCTGGAGTCGTATTTGTGTAACAGAAGATTGCGTGTGTGGATAGATGAATCGGTTTCGGACGAACATGATATAGATATAGGCTTTCCGCAGGGGACTGTGTTGGGACCTCTTCTATTCCTATTATTTGTTGACGAAGATTATTTGGGCGAAGAACGTGCTATTATGTTTGCAGATGACACTTCGGAGGTAGTCTCGGCAAAAGACACTATGGAACTGAGACTCAAGCTGGAGCGAGTGAAGGGAGATTTTGAGTTTTGGTGTAAAAGAAATAATATCATTCTTAACATTGACAAACCAGAATGTATGAATTTTTGAACTAGTATATCTAGAGAAACTATCAACTTACACGGTTTAAAAATGTCTATGGAAACCACTTTTCTTGGGCTGAGAATTGACGGAATGGTTGACTGGAAGAATCGTGTTTACCATGTCTGCAGTAGACTGAGCGTCGGCTTTCATGTTTTGAATAAGTTGAAAAAAATCATTTGGTCAGCAAACCTTGTTCACAGTTTACTATTCATTTGTATATACCTACCTTACCTACAATATAGTACTATGGGGCAATAGTATACAAGGGCGGAGGGTGTTTATAAGTCAAAAGAGAATAATAAGACTGATGTTTAATTTAAAAAGAACTGTATTTGATAGATTCGGTCTTTACTTGGTGGAAACTCATTTTAATTAAAAAAATGTATATGAGACAGTAATTTATTTCCACAAAAATGTTTGTACTACTACAACAATTGTTTCACAACGATTTGGCTTCTTCGGGTATTACATTGTACTGTCTGATGGTATTCAGTGTAACCGAGTTCAAATACATTTTTAGGTACGCGACCAAATAATGGAAGCACAAGTTATAAAAACTCTAGGTGTTTATTGGAGTTTGCCGCTAAAAATGCCATTAAGGAAAAATATTCAGTAATGGAGAATGATCAACATCTGTTTGTTCGTTCAGAAGGATTTTACGGGCATTATACCTGTTGATTTCAAGAAATTCTAAAAGTGTTAATCTAGAACTTTTGCTTTCAACGTGGATAATCTCATAATTATTGTTGAAATTATGTCTGAATTCCTTTGGATGATTAGCATATGTCGAATGTACAGAATTGGATATATAACCCCTTCGGTGTTCTTGGACACGTTTCTTGAATGATCTACCAGTCTGGCCAATGTACACTAAAGCGCAAACTTTGCAAGTCAACTTGTAGACTCCGGATTTATTTTCTTTATTTGTACTATCTTTATTGTTTTTTATGTAGGTATTAAGGTTATTAATTGTCTTAAAAGCCGCGTTATAATTGAAACAACTTTTGAAATATTTAGCAATATTTTCAGATAATCCATTGACATAAGATAACGCAAAATATTTCTGTGTATTGTCCTCTTTTATGATTGGGTACACGAGATTTGATGCCATTTTCTTTTGTTTATTGGATACCATTTTGTCTATAAGAAAGGGATTGTAACCGTTGTTTGACGCTATTTGTTTAATAATATTTAATTCTTTCGTTAATTTTTCTGAATTTAAAGAGACATTCAATAATCTATGAAAAAAACTATTATATGCTGACATCTTTTGGTTGGTGGGGTGGTTTGAAGTTTTATGTATTGTGTCTGTATGTGTTGGTTTGTGAAAAATACTAAAATCATGTAAATTATTCAATCTTGTTATAGTGAGGTCAAGAAAATTAATACTTTGATTCTTTTCTTCTTCGATTGTGAATTTGAATTTTGGGTGGAGTTTATTAATGAAACTCATGAAAATATTTAGTTGTCGGTCGGTGCCTTCGAAACAACAAAAAATGTCATCTACATATCTGTACCAATAAAGAAAATATTTGCTTATAGGATTCAGGTGTATTTTTGATTCCAGATCGTCCATGAATATTTCAGCTAAAATTGAACTGAGTGGTTTTCACATTATTAAACCATTGTCAGAAATATAGACGGTTCCGTTAAATTGAAAGTAGTTTTGTTCAAGACATATTTCCAGGCAATTAAGTATATCATTCATTTTGATGGGATTGGTATTATTTTTAATTGATAGTTTTTTTACAATTTGTACTATTTCAATTGGAGGTATACTAGGGGAATAAATTTTGTACATCAAAAGAAATTAATTTACAATTTTTGGGTAATTGGATGGATTTAATATTGTCTATAAGTTGGGTGCTATTTTTAATAGCGTATTTAGCTAAAAAGTTTGTTTCGGTTTGAATAATAGAAATTGAAACTCTAGATAATTTTATGCATGGTCATGTGACGAATGAAACTACTGGTCTAATTGGATTATTTTCTTTATGAAGTTTTATTAATAATTTTGGGATTTGTGGGTTCATTAAAGTGAGCAAATGCTTTTTTGGGAAGTTATTGAAAAGGCTAACAGATTGGTCTATTATATTTTTTATTTGTTTTTGGAAATGTTCAGTGGGGTCTTTAGTAACGGTTTTATATTTATCTGGGATTAAAAAAGCAATAGTTTTGTTGAAATATTCATGTTTTGGAATAGCAACGATACTGTTTCCTTTATCGTTTCGAGTGAATATTAAATTATTGGTGTTTCTTTTTTCGATGATTGATTTAACTAAATTCTGTTTTATTGAGGAACAGTGAATTTCAGTTTTATTTTTGTCTTTAATTATGTCAGCAATTATATATTCATTGTAATTTGAATTTGATTGATTTTTGAGTGATCGAATAGATTTAATGGCGAGTTCTGAATGTATTGCTAAGTAGTCTAGGGATTTTTGTGAATTATTATTTCTAAAAGGTTGGATTCTCTACTGTTGAATTTTACATCAGATAAGTTGACAAATCTAGGGTAAAATTGATGTTCAGAGAAAAGATGTTTTTCACTTTCATTAAATTTCGGAATATTCTTTTTATTTTTATGAGTTAAATTTTTTAGTTTTTTAGTTTGGGTTAAGAATTTGGAGTGAATAATTTTGCCTACACATTATCTAGTATTTCTGTCAATAATATCGAACTGAATAGAATGAAGTCTACTAGTTAATTCTGTATGAATTACCTTTAAGTATACATTGGTGACATCTCTTTGGTAGTATTGTACTTTCATGTCATTCTTCAACCATGTCTTCATTCCATGTATTCGTCCATAAGTGGCTGCGGGGCACTTGTTCTTCGTTTTGAAGTTGATGTATTGCGGGAACACGTTCAAATGTATGCATTTGGTAAAAAACCAAATATTTTGGGTATTCTTCTTACTTCTCAACAGAAGCTTGAAATACCATAAGACCAAAAAGCTGGTTTCAGCTTTTAATAAATATTTGATAGATTCGGTTTTTACTTGGTGGAAACTCATTTTAATTAAAAAAATGTATATGAGACAGTAATTTATTTCCACAAGAATGTTTGTACTACTACAACAATTGTTTCACCACGATGTGGCTTCTTCAGGTATTACATTGTACTGTCTGATGGTATTCAGTGTAACCGAGTTTAAATACATTTTTAGGTACGCGACCAAATAATGGAAGCACAAGTCATAAAAACTCTAGGTGTTTATTGGAGTTTGCCGCTAAAAATGCCATTAAGGAAAAATATTCAGTAATGGAGAATGATCAACATCTGTTTGTTCGTTCAAAAGGATTTTACGGGCAATATACCTGTTGATCTCAAGAAATTCTAAGAGTGTTAATCTAGAACTTTTGCTTTCAACGTGGATAATTTCATAATTATTGTTGAAATTATGCCTGAATTTCTTAAGATGATTAGCATATGTCGAATGTACAGAATATAAAACTTCAAACCACCCCACCAACCAAAAGATGTCAGCATATAATAGTTTTATTCATAGATTATTGAATGTTCCTTTAAATTCAGAAAACTTTATGAAAGAATTAGATATTATTAAAGAAATAGCGTCAAACAACGGTTACAATCCCTTTCTTATAGACAAAATGGTATCCAATAAACAAAAGAAAATGGCATTAAATCTCGTGTACCCAATAATAAAATAGGACAATACACAAACATATTTTTCGTTATCTTATGTCAATGGATTATCTGAAAATATTGTTAAATATTTCAAAAGTTGTTTCAATTATAACGCGGCTTTTAAGACAATTAATTACCTTAGTACCTACATAAAAAACAATAAAGATCGTACAAATAAAGAAAATAAATCCGGAGTCTACAAGTTGACTTGCAAAGATTGCCCTTTAGTATACATTGGCCAGACTGGTAAATCATTCAAGAAACGTGTCCAAAAACACCAAAGGGGTTATATATCCAATTCTGTACATTCGACATATGCTAATCATCTAAAGGAATTCAGGCATAATTTCAACAATAATTATGAAATTATCCACGTTGAAAGCAAAAGTTCTAGATTAACACTCTTAGAATTTCTTGAGATCAACAGGTATAATGCCCGTAAAATCCTTTTGAACGAACAAACAGATGTTGATCATTCTCCATTACTGAATATTTTTCCTTAATGGCATTTTTAGCGGCAAACTCCAATAAACACCTAGAGTTTTTATGACTTGTGCTTCCATTATTTGGTCGCGTACCTAAAAAGGGATTTAAACTCGGTTACACTGAATACCATCAGACAGTACAATGTAATACCTGAAGAAGCCACATCGTGGTGAAACAATTGTTGTAGTAATACAAACATTTTTGTGGAAATAAATTATTGTCTCATATAAATTTTTGTAATTAAAAAGAACTTAGTCATGTAGACCGTATTTTGAAAAATTTGGCATTTTACCGTTTCCATGTATTTATCTATATAAGCTATTACTTTATATTACAATCGCGCTACGTGAGAAATTCCGATCACCATCATTATTGCACCAGAAATGCGACGAATTAAGTGTTGGACTCGCAAAGAACATCTGAATTTGAATACTCTCCAGGATATGTATGAAAAAAACTTATTAATACACTCCCGGAAGTCCTAAAAAATATGACTTGTCAGAAATATAAAGTAAAAATTAAAGAATTATTGTTATATAAATGTTATTATTCATTGAATGAGTTTTACCAAGATAGATTTGAATGTCCGTAAATGATTGTAAATTTTTGACGTGTATATCTGTTCATTTAATGGGTCAAATATAAATAAATTATTATTATTGTTATTGTTATCGTTATCGTTATAGTTACCATTATAGTTATCGTTTTCGTTATCGTTATCGTTATTATTGTCATTACTGTCATTACTGTCCTTACTCTCCTTACTGTCCTTACTGTCAGTACTATCATTACTGTCATTACTGCCATTGCTGTCATTACTGTCATTGCTGTCATTACTGTCACTGCTGTCATTACTGTCATTGCTATCATTATTATTATTATTAATCTTTTCTACTAGGGCATTATAAGTAGGATTGTAATAAGTTAAGAGTATATAATTTAAATTTAGTTTATGTGTTTTGCAAAGGTCCTGAATAACTTTTATGATTGATGAATGATTTTCGAATTCGGTTCCGTTATCTACAGTAATTTTATATGGAATTCCGTGATCAATAGAGTAATGAATGAGTTGACTGGCAATTTTTGTCAGTGTTTTACTTTTTAGAATAATGCATTATCCGTGTATGGAAAATAAATCTATTATCGTTAAACAGGGTATCCTATTCATGAGTATTGTGCTATGTAGAGATTTGAAAAAAAATTTTTCACCAATTTTATTGGTATTGAACACTAATTTGATAGGTTGCCTCTCGTACTTTTGGCAGTAACAAATATCGCGAGAATTGATGTAGGATTTAATATCCTAAACCAGTTTTGGCAAATAAAGACTTCTTCATACTTTCTTGAATTTTCGTGAAAATCTCTATGTGTGGATTTGTTTCGTAGAACAATTTGTGTTTTCTTAGTCGTTCTTCTGTTTCGATGTGTGCTAGGAGTAAATTTGAAATGCTGAAAGTGAAAGCTTTTTCTCCAAATGGATTTTGAGCATAATTTAGGAATCGTGTTTCTTTTTGTTTGAAAACAATATGATATTGACAGTTTGGTTTGATATATTGTTTTGAAAATTCCGTAAAATAGTCGAATATTTTTACCGAAACAGTAAGCCTTAATCTACTATTTTTTGTGCAGTTAAAATTTTTCGATTTTGAAAGAATTACCTTTCTAGAAATTATTTTGATCAATTGATGTATTCAAATAACTTCTTTCTTTGTTAGGTACCTTTAGTATAGGATTTTCAGCGTTGTTATAGATAGCTTGGAATGTTGACTCTTTCGATGTATCATCTGTAATACATGAATCCGTTATTTCTTCTAGTTCTTCCCGCGATGACTCGTGTGTTATTCGTAGTATTAATGAATCTAAGTCATCGTTCTATCGTTAATATTTTACTCGTGTACACTAATACGAGATATTCCATCTGCATTGTTATATGTGCTCCTTTATGTTACTTAATTTTGAAATTGAATTATTGTAATCGTAATCCCTATCTGATTAATAGCGAAAAAGTATCTCTGAGGGAGAATAACCAATTAAGCGGCCTATGATCCGTAAAAATTGTAAATTTTTTTCCAAATAAGTAGGGGCTCAAATGTTTTTAAGCGAAGATTTGATTTCTGCATCTGTGAGTGTTTTACTCGGGAACGCTAATGGCAAATCATTAGGAGGGGTTCCTGCGACACTATTTCTTCTACAGCATATAAGTCGATTGTTAACACAAATGGTCGGTTGAAAACGAGATACTGAAGTATTCTATGATTTATAAGGATACTTTTACTCGTTTGAAAAACATAGATGTAATCTTGATAATTAATATTTAATTTGATATTTTTCTTCAGATATTGTTTCATGAGTTAGTATAATTTTGAAGAATTTAGTATAAATTTGCGATAATAGCCTATCGTCCTAAATATGATTTCATTTTTCTACTGTTTTAGTTATAAGACAATTCTCAACTACCTCAATTTTGTCCGGATTGGTTTCAACTTCTTTATCAGAAATTTTGAAACCTAAAAATGTTTTTTCTGATTTGAAAGAATATGAATCATCTTATTGTATTTCAAGTTTTTTTGTATATAAGTTGTAAAACTATCGCACGTGTGCCAAATGTTTCTCTGGAATTTCTGAGAAAATGAGTATATATCATCGATGTATAAACACATATTTTATTGATAACATAATTTAATACTTTATGCATTGTACCTTGAAAAGTCGACGGAGAGTTCAACGAACTAAAGGCCATTCTTAAAAATTCAAAATGTCCTTCGTCTGTAGCGACTGCATATTTTTCTATGGACTTTTCGTCCAACTCTATCTGGTGAAACCAACTAGCTAAATCCAGAGCGTTGAAATATTTAGTGGATTTCAATTGATCTAAAAGTTTGTCCATATTTGATATTGGATTGTTTTTCATTAAGTTTTCCATAGTCAATAGCCATTCCTCACTTTTGATTACGCGATTGAATCATTTTTCTTTGACAGAGTTACGATAGGAACTGACCAAGGTGAAACACTTGGTTTTACCAAGTAAATCCTACATTTTATTTTTCACTTCTTTTTTGTGAACTTCGGGGTATCTTTATATTCTCAAATTCATATTTGTTATACAGATGTATGTTACACTGTCTCGATTTCTAGAACTTTCTATTACCATAGGTCATACTCCTTATTAATGTTTTGGGTACAGATCAGACGGATTCATTTATTTTAATATGAATTATTTCTGTCAGTTGATTTCGAAAATTTGCATCTGAATGGTCTAATTTAGTAGGCAAACATTCGTTATATTTGGTTGTTTGTAAAAAAAATTTTTCAGTTTCAATACCTTATCCTAATTCGTTATTTTTCCAATGAAATTTTAGTTTCAAGTCTTTTAATAGTTTGACTTCTATAACGCCATCATACTGTGTATGAAATTCATACAAATGTATATGTGCTTTCTAATTTAAACGCATTTAAAGTAAAAACAAATTTATATTTTCTGTGATTTTTACTCACAGCTGTTTTGAAGTATGTTCATCGTAAATTTTTTCAGGAAATGAACTGAATATAAGCTAAAAAGACGAGTTGATAATACTTATTGAATTATATTATTGATAAATAACTTACAGGATGAATTCTTTGAATTTATATAGGGTAATGATGCCTAATGTTTTCTCGAAAAATTTAGGTCATGTAGTTTGAAGAGGCTAATGGTTGAAAATTGTGTTTTTTTTTTTGTTCTTTAAAGTCATTTTCATTTTTGGAAACATATTTGCTTACATATTCTTGTTCTTGATGTTCTTCTTCGAACTCTTTGCATTTTATTCTCAGTATTGGTAAGTTCTTCTGTCAAAAATTCTGGAGATCCAGTTTTTCCAACAAAGTGCCTATTATTAGAAGGATTTTGTCTAACGTGACTGGTAGCCGATTTTTTGATAGCATAATTTCCAATTCTGATAGAAATTAGTTCTATTTTGGGCATATTCAATTGTTGTTTTGTTTATCACTTTAATGTGCAAAATCTTGGCTCTGAATCAGAAATTCATAATCGGGTCGTTTATTGTAAAATTTTAGTTTTATCGGTTGAGGGAGGAACTCTCTGTTAGTTGTAGGATTTTGATACTAACTTTTATTATTTCTTATTGGTATAGAATTTTTTATGAACGCCGGTTTCGGAATCGGTTGTTGTCTTTCAACTTCTCGGTTTTCTCATAATTTACATAACTCGTCGAAAAATTTTGGTCTAAGGTAAAGAATATTTATGGAATTTTCTTCATTCATTCATGGACCTAGCTATACTGCGGCAAATATTACCTACATAATTAATACCGTAGTTTCAATTGTTTCAACTATTTATAATATCCTTTGGTTTTTAGGCTCATTATTGAAATTAAATTTTTAGTTATGATGTCATTTTTCGCAAAAGATTATATTTGAGAAAATTTTAGGCATTTATTTTTGTACATTATCTTGAAGAAAAAACCAGGATGTTACTTATGAAATAATCGGGAAATCACAATTTGAAATTCTTCATATTTTGCCACTAATACAATTAAAAATAAATTCATTTCAAATAATTTGACAACACGCATGTAATAAACATCAATATCAAATGAAAAAACGTCAAAGGCTTTTGAAAACTTTATACAGAGAGTCCCAATGAAAATTTGACCCCCCCAGAACTCAAAAACGAAAAATTTTCGAAGATTCAAAAAACATGTCAACTTCTGTTTTGAGGGGGACGAATTTCCATCACGAGTTTGTTCCTAATAAACCACCCCCATGAAGGTGGTATCAACCACCAACATTTTTTGAATAGGGAAGAGATGTCGAGTATTGGTTAGTTTGAAAGTTTATGTTCTGTGCGCAACCCAGTTCAAATTTTCAAAATCGGTTCACTACTCAGTAATGTAATTTGAACTTACCTTCAAAAGGTGATGTTGAACAGACAGTTAAACCGCCCAAACTCAAGAGTTTTGAAGAATCCAAAAATAATTTTCACGCGGTGTATTAGGGAGAAAGAATTCCTATGACGACATTCTTCCGAAAAAACCACCTGAGGGTGGCAACAACCCAATTTTTCATTTAATAGTAAAGAGATGACGGATGTGTATTAGTTGAAAAGCTTTTTTGTTCTCTAATCATTCTAGTTGAAATTTTTAAATTCGGTGGTTTTTTCAAGCAATATAATATTGAATATTATCAGAAGGGTAACTCAAACAGAAACCTAATACATTCAAATACACCAGATCTGTAATAATGATAAGGAACATCCATCAAAATCTCAAATTATTTTGTCATCAAATAAACAAATTTGAAAATTTCAACTGCGATGTTTCGAGAACAAAAAAAACGTCTCAACTAACCCACATCCAACATACATCTCCCTATTCAAAAAATGTTGGGGGTTGTTGCCATCCTGGTTTTTTCGGAACAGTGTAATCATGGAAATTCTTTTTCCCTAATACAGAATTTGAAAATTATTTTTGGATTCTTCAAAACTCTTAGGTTCTTGAGTTTAGGCGATTCAACTGTTTGTTCAACATCACCGTTTGACGGTAAGTTGAATATTCCATTATTTCTTGAATAATAAACCGATTTCGAAAATTTTAACTGAGTTGTGTACAGAATATAAAAAATAACTTTCAAACTAATCAACACTCGACATCTCTTTCCTATTAAAAAATTTTTGGGGGTTGACGCCACCTTCATGGGGGTGGCTTTTTCAGAACAAATTCAGGATCGAAATTCGTCCCCCTCAAAACAGGAGTTGACCTGTTTTTTCAAAATCTCCGAAAATTCTTGGTTTCTGAGTTATGGGGGGCCCAATATTCTCGTTCGGACACCCTGCATAGGCATTTTATATTGCTGGTCCAGAGTATACGCGTAGATTCATCAATTAATCAGCATTCGTTTCACCTCTCTTTCATAAGGTACCAAGTAATCTGGTAGTTTCATTCTCCTGGGTCAATATTTATTGTACACCTTTATACACAATGCTGAAATTTTATCTGCAAGTGTTAATAAATACCTTGAACAGTTTATATCTAACGTCCTAGTAATGCAAGTCACGTTTATATTCACACTGATGAAGGATATTCTAGTTTTTACGTAAGTGAATTAAGCATTCATATAAATACAAAACGTAAACTGAAAATAAATAATTCATTTTGAAGACACCTCTTCAAGATTCCCTATTTATCATTTTGAACATTGTCCGAATCACCCTCTTTTGTTCAATACATTCTCTCTCTAAGTTTTCATGACCCCCCCCAAAGTAATACCATATTTCATAACAGATTCATAATTTGCAAAATATAAAATCTTCACTCTTTTAAATTTCATATATTGAGCATAAATTCTAATAGCAAATAAACCTTATTCAATTTTTTCAACAAATAATGACAATAATTTTGCCAGTTAGGAAATTTATCAATGTATAACCCCAGAAATTTCACATACTCAGGTACCTCTAACTCTTTTTCATTTTTCGATGATCTGTTCAGGTTTTGTTTTATCCGATAGTTTTATATCAAAAATTACCAAATCCATCAAAAAGATGCATTAGCAATGGGCTCTACTCTTAGCCTAGACCTCGTGAAATTATTGACCTTCTTAAAAAAACTAAAAAAATTATAAAATCTACATAAGCAGGCATATCAGATTTTGGTACAGATATGTAGACGTTATATTGGTTTGCTTCTGTGGAACATATTAAGAAATCGGAAATACACTGAAATATCTTTGGTTTCCACCATAAGGTATGTGACTATGTAACTACAATCTAATAATAGAACAAATTTTTTTCGCCAAACTTTCATGTAGAATAACAATGACATTTCCTTTAATATATGTTGAAAATCAACAGCAACAGATACAATTATCTCCAACTTTTCAAACCATCAAAATTCCCGTGAAATCGCTGCTTTTAGATCGGTGATACATTGCCTTAGATAATATTGCGCTAGTAAAGCGACTGAATACAATAAACTGAAAAGTCATTTTGCGACAAAAATCATGAATTCTCTTATAAACAGAAAGAAAACAAACCCATTCGTTCTACAAAATATACTCCACTTCCAATACAGAGAATATAAATGAATTGTTGAACATACTTCTGAAAATTGCCATACAGATTTGTGTAAATCTAAAATTCTCCATATATTCAAGCAATATCTATAGAGAACTTCTATGTATCGTGCCGACATTTTACAATGCTTGTTTTCTTGTTATTAATTTGTGTACCTAATTCTTTAGTTAAAATACCTTGTCACCTTTGTTCAGTTTTCAGTTAATCTGATAATGGAGTAAATAATACCTTGAAAATGCAATCAGGAAAAATGTAAAAAATGTTTGTACTTTTTGATAGTAAGACATATCGTTTTCTACAATCTTGTTCAAAATATTTCCAGTAATGTTGGAAAATGCACAGGATCCATTCAATAGTTCCAGAGAGACAAGTACAAAAACTTCACTGCAGCTACCTGCGAAACATAACATCCAAAAGTGGAATATTACATTTTCTGGTGAACATGGTGGATTATCTGTCCATAGTTTTCTGGAGCGTGTTGAGGAATTTCGATCGGCAAGAAATACTTCGGATGCCCATATTTTCCATTCTGCTACAGACTTGTTTTCTGGAAAGGCTTTAATATGGTATCGAGCGAATCGCAATCGATTTAGTGTTTGAAAGGCCTTGCAGAATTGCTGAAAAAGCAGTACGAACCACATGACTACCATACGAGACTTTTTGAGGATATACTGAATCGATCCATCAGAATCAATAATTGATTATACAACAAGCATGAATTCGATGTTTCGTAGATATGGAAGCGTGCATGAGAGTATAAAAGTTAGTATCATAGTTCGTAATCTCTCAGCCTTCCACTCAACACAACTTCCAAACGTAACTACATTAGAGGAACTGGAAGACATATACCTAGTTTTGGAACAAAAAAATACAGATCTGATAGTTATTCTCCTCCTACCAGAAAAAAGTGGTCGATCCAGACTTTGCATTTGTGTCAACATCACAAAGTGTCTCTATCGTAACTCTACCATCAACTGGAAATATTGTATGTTGAAATTGCCGGGGAATGGGTCATATTCGTCAAAATTGCCAACAACCAAAGAAGATTCTATGCTAACGGTGTGGAAAAATGAACGTAACTGTACGTCAATGTCCCAACAGTTGGACAGAGATGCCGGCCAGCTTCTCCACATTATAAATAAAAATAAAATACTTCTGCACTTTATTATCTCACACACCACATATGATAAACGTATGAAGTATCTGTACTAGGATTTCCTATAGTTGGATTCTTGGACACCGGAGCGAGTCGTACCATAGTTGGTAGTATCGATTATAATGAATTATTTCGTCTTGGTTTGAAGTTGATACTTAATGAAATTAACTGTACAGTGGCAAACGGAGAAAAATAGCTGAGTATCAGATACTTAAAGATGCCTATGTGCCTCAAGGGTAAAATGAAGTGGATAGATATACTTGTTGTTCCAGGCCTGTCTTACACTTTGATATTGGGAACTGATTTCTGGTTGAAAATGGAAATAGTTCCAAACTTGAATGAAAACGTGTGGCACTTTGCCAAGGATCCACCAATTAAGGAAATTGGTTCTATAGAAATCAGAGACAACTTATCTCCAGAACAGATTCGAAGACTTGAAAAATTGTTGAACGAAAAGTTCAAAGAAATGTGAGTTGACTTAGGCCATACACAGCTGGAATTGAAGTTTTGCCCGGGACTAGACCGATAAAGCAGAGGTGGTATCCCGTTTCTCCTATAAAGCAGATGTGGTATCCTGTTTCTCCTATAAAGCAAAAGGTAATTGACCAACACCTTAATGAAATGTTAAAGAGAAATGTGATTCAACATTCCCGAAGCTCTTGGTCATCTCAAGTATGTTTGGTACTCAAAAAAAAAAAAAAAAAAATGGGGACGATACTTGATCGTCTCAGAAATGCTAAGTATTTGAGTTCACTCGATGTAAAAAGTGCATTTTTTCAAGTACTTTCAGCAGAAAATTGTCGTAAATATATAGCTTTCACTATTTCCGGACGCGGATTATATCAATTTAAAACGGTGATCTTCTGTTCAACAAATTCAACGGATTTCAGCGAGATATATTATAGATCCTGCTTTAGGTCCCGAAATGGAACCGTACTGAATTGTTTCAGCCGTTACTATTTGGTAGTTGATCATAATTAAAACAAATTGTAGAAATTACTATGTTTTACTACCAATAAAAATATATTTTACACATTTTCTTGTGTCTTGAGTTGTCTGATGATGGGATAGTTCATTTCCCGAAACTCGAGTCACAAGAAAATGTGTAAAATATATTTTTATTGGTAGTAAAACATAGTAATTTCTACAATTTGTTTTAATTGGAACCGTACGTTTTCGAATACATGGATGTTATTATAATTATATCAGGGGACTTTGAAACTCATATGAGAATACTAGGGTTGGTATTCGATCGACTCGTGAGAAATGTGAATCTTGTATGCCTTAGCTGAAGTATCTGGGATATATTTGATGAATTCGGTCTTTACTTCATGGAAATTAATTTTCAACTAGTAATAAATAAAATTCAATTTCCAGAAACTGTTTGTGGAAATTGAATTTCAGTTATTACTATCTGGGATATGCCGTGGATGCCTATGGAGTTAGACCTGATCCAGAAAAGGTCGAAGCAATACTTGAAATCCCTACACCCAAAAATATTTCCGGAATTCGACGTTTCATTGAAACAGCCTCATGATACCACCGCTTTGTACCTAATTTTCCTTCCATCTTAGCACCGTTGACAAATTTGACTAAGAAAAATGTTGTGTAGAATTGGACGGACATGTGCGAAAAGCTTTTTCAGTACCTAAAAGAGTGTTTGTCTACTGCCGCTGTTTTGAGTTGTCCAGATTTCAGTAAAAAATTCATCGTTCAGACTGATCCATCGGCTTATGGAATTGGAACTGCACTGTCTCAGGATTCAGATGATGGCGAACATGTTATTGCCATTTTTTCCAGATCTCTCACACGTCAAGAGAGGAATTATTCTACAACCGAGCGTGAATGTCTAGCAGTTATTTGGGCTGTCGAAAAATTGCGATGTTATTTGGAGGGAACTTCTTTCCGAAAAACGAAATTTTCTAGTTGGACAGGTGTCGGCCACCATTTCACTGTTGGGTCAAAAATTAACAGTGCGAAAGTGGCGCAAGATCGCAGTAACAAACATAACAGAACTCCTAACTCACACAAGCTGAAAAAGCTTCGAGGGATAATAATAATATAATGTTACCTTAAGAATAATAACAGAAAATGGGCAAAAAGTACCGCAAAAAGTGAGGTTACTGGATGCAGTCCTTTTTACGTCAATTTTGAACGAGAATGTTACTTGAACGTAAAGGGTTCTGAGAACAGACCTACTTCAGAAAGTATCGATCTTAAGATTAGGAATGTTTGTTTTCAGAAATTCTTTCTTGATGTGCGAAATCGATTAAACCCAGCTCAAGAGCGATATAGTCATACTTATAACTTGCGTCGCCTTTCTGTTTCTTATAATATTGGAGTTCTGGTCGTGTTGAAAAATAAATCTCTTTATAACGCAGTGTCTCATTTCAGTGCTAAACTCGCGCCTAATTATGTTGGTTCTTATATGGTTAAAATTAAAATGAGGAAATGAACTTATGAAATATGCGATCAGCTATCAAATAATATAGGAGTATGATATGATAGAGATCTGAAACCACATATTTCAGAAAATAATGTTTTTTAATAATTTTTAGAATTTTTTTATGATTTATTTCTTTTTCAAAAAAAAAGTTTGTAAAATGTTTTCTTTCAATCTCTATTCTTCAAGGTAATTCCTTTAAAATTCTCGTTTAATAATATTTTAATCTAATCGTCAGTGAGCTAGAAAGCGCACTTCCTCAGAAAGTAGAGGAGGTATTGGTCACGTTTCTGATTTGACAATGAAAATTAGTAATAATTAATTCCATATCCTTCATTTTTGTTGCGATTATGTGCTGCTGGAATGTTCGACCCACGATGTTTTATTTTGTATGTCGGTATTAGAACGCTGATGCACATATGTATCGGACAGTTGTCTTATATCGAATAAAAAATTTCAGTTTATGGTTTTGCTTTTTGGAGAGAACATTCGTTTTACACGGAATAATTTCTGAATTGTTGAAACAATTAATGCTGGGGTGTTTCTATTATCTTATTGAGTTTGCCTTACCTGCAGAACACACTTCTTACGACTGACGTCTGATAAAATTGTAATAAAAGCTGCACAACGATCGGATCAACATCTTAAGGCTTTCTACATCCCGAATATACTTGGGTGCTGTCATTGCTACCACCGGAAATAGGATCCCCAGAAATCTGACTAAATTATGGTCTACATGTACCGAAGTTGAAATTACACAAATAATTTTTATTTGATAGATTCGGTCTTTACTTGGTGGAAACTCATTTTAATTAAAAAAATGTATATGAGACAGTAATTTATTTCCACAAAAATGTTTGTACTACTACAACAATTGTTTCACCACGATGTGGCTTCTTCAGGTATTACATTGTACTGCCTGATGGTATTCAGTGTAACCGAGTTTAAATACATTTTTAGGTACGTGACCAAATAATGGAAGCACAAGTCATAAAAACTCTAGGTGTTCATTGGAGTTTGTCGCTAAAAATGCCATTAAGGAAAATATTTAGTAATGGAGAATGATCAACATCCGTTTGTTCGTTCAAAAGGATTTTACGGACATTATACCTATTGATTTCAAGAAATTCTAAAAGTGTTAATCTAGAACTTTTGCTTTCAACGTGGATAATTTCATAATTATTGTTGAAATTATGCCTGAATTCCTTAAGATGATTAGCATATGTCGAATGTACAGAATTGGGTATATAACCCCTTTGGTGTTCTTGGACACGTTTTTTGAATGATCTACCAGTCTGGCCAATGTATACTAAAGGGCAATCTTTGCAAGTCAACTTGTAGACTCTGGATTTATTTTCTTTATTTGTACGATCTTTATTGTTTTTCATGTAGGTACTAAGGTTATAAATTGTCTTAAAAGCCGCGTTATAATTGAAATAACTTTTGAAATATTTAGCAATATTTTCAGATAATCCATTGACATAAGATAACGAAAAATAATTCTGTGTATTGTCCTCTTTTATAATTGGGTACACGAGATTTAATGCCATTCTCTTTTGTTTATTGGATACCATTTTGTCTATAAGAAAGGGATTGTCCAGATCGTCCATGAATATTTCAGCTAAAATTGAACTGAGTGGATTTCCCATTATTAAACCATTGTCAGAAATATAGACGGTTCCGTTAAATTGAAAGTAGTTTTGTTCAAGAGCGATTTCCAGGCAATTAAGAATATTCATTTTGATGGGATTGGTATTATTTTTAATTAATTTTTTTTTACAATTTGTACTGTTTCAATTGGAGGTATACTGGGGAATAAATTTTGTACATAAAAAGATATTAATTTACAATTTTTAGGCAATTGGATGGATTTAATATTGTCGATAAGTTGGTAGCTATTTTTAATCGCGTATTTAGCTAAAAAGTTTGTTTCGGTTTGAATAATAGAAATTAAAACTCTAGATAATTTTATACTTGGTGATGTGACGAATGAAACTACTGGTCTAATTGGATTATTTTCTTTATGAAGTTTTATTAATGAATATAATTTTGGGATTTGTGGGTTCATTAAAGTGAGCAAATGTTTTTTTGGGAAGTTATTGAAAAGGCTAACAGATTGGTCTATTATATTTTTTATTCGTTTTTGGAAATATTCAGTGGGGTCTTTAGTAACGGTTTTTTATTTATCTGGGTTTAAAAAAAAAGTAGTTTTGTTGAAATAATCTTGTTTTGGAATAGCAACGATACTGTTTCCTTTATCGGCTCGAGTGAATATTAATTTATCGGTGTTCCGTTTTTCGATGATTGATTTAACTAAATTCTGTTTTATTGAGGAAGAGTGAATTTCAGTTTTATTTTCGTCTTTAATTATGTCATCAATAATATATTTATTGTAATTTGAATTTGATTGATTTTTGAGCGATTGAATAGATTTAATGGCGAGTTCTGAATCTATTGCTAAATAGTTTAGGGATTTTTGTGAATTATTATTTTCTAGGTTGAATTTAAATCCCTTTTCTGAAAGGTTGGATTCTCTACTGTTGAATTTCACATCAGATAAATCTAGGGTAAAATTGATGTTCAGAGAAAAGATGTTTTTCTCTTTTATTAAATTTCGGAATTTTTTTTCTATTTTTACGAGTTAAATTTTTTTAGTTTTTTAGTTTGAGTTAAGAATTAGGAGTGAATAATTTTGCCTACACGTTCTCTAGTATTTCTGTCAATAATATCGAACTGAATAGAATGAATTCTACTAGTTAATTCTGTATGAATTACCTTTAAGTATACATTGGTAACATCTCTTTGGTAGTATTGTACTTTCATGTCATTCTTCAACCATGCCTTCATTCCATGTATTCGTACATAAGAGGCTGCGGGGCTCTTGTTCTTCGTTTTTAAGTTGATGTATTTCGAGAACACGTTTAAATGTATGCATTTGGTAAAAAACCAAATATTTTGGGTATTCAGAATATCCAAAATATATACTTTCAATTTAACGGAACCGTCTATGTTTCTGACAATGGTTTAATAATGGAAAATCCACTCAGTCCAATTTTAGCTGAAATATTCATGAACGATCTGGAATCAAAATAATGATGGTATTTATTAGGGCATTATCAATTAGGTGGAGAGATAACGTCGATGGTAAAAAAATGTTATTGGGGAATCTATTCAATAAAGGTGACTTATTCGTGTCCGTTTATTCGTTTAGGAGAATTTTCTAAGAATTATATCGGTTTATTTCAAGTGATTCTTAGATTGTTAATCTAGAAATTATTATCTTTGTTTGATTTATCTTTATTATTTTTAATATATTCATGAATGTTATTAATGGTTCTGAAAACTGCTATGTCATTAAAATTTTTCTTAAAATAATTGGCAATGTCTTCAGATATTCTATTTATATATGAAATTTGCATGATTTTTTTCGGAATGGGGTCTTTTGTGGAAGGATAAACATAAGTTAATGTTATCTTTTTCTGTTTATTGTTCATCATTTCATCTATAAGAGTTGTGTTGAAACCATTGTTTAATGCTTTTTGTTTTGTTATATTAAGTTCTTTAGAAGAATTTTGAAGGTTCATTGGTACTTTCAATAATCTATGAATATAGCTATTATGGGTTGACATTTTTTGATTGAAGAGATGATTAGAAGTTTTATGTGTGTGTAGGTTTATGAAATATGCTAAATTCATGTGAGTTATTAATTTTCTGATATTCCATTCTAGGAAATTTATACTTTGGTTCTCCTCTTCTTCATTGGTGAATTTGATAATTGGTTTAATGGTATTACTTATATTTCCAATGAAGGACTTATCATGGGAAATCCACTTAGCTCTATTTTAGCAGAAATATTCATGGATGATTTAGAATCAAAAATTCATTCAAACCCAACGAATAAATAATTAGTTTATTGGTTCAGTTTTGTAGATGACATTCTATGTTATTTCAAAGGAACAAATAGACAACTTAACCCCTTTTCAAATTTCGTCAATAACCAACACCCGTCTATCAAGTTCACCTATGAAGAAGAGAAGAAGCAAAGTATAAATTTTCTAGACTTGAATATCAGAAAATTGAATAACTTACATGAATATAGCATATTTCATAAACCTTCACACACAGATATCACAACACATAAAACTTCTAATCATCCCTTCAATCAAAAAATGTCAGCCTATAATAGCTTTATTCATAGCTTATTAAAAGTACCGATGAAACTTCAAAATTTTTGTAAAGAACTTAATATAACAAAACAAATAGCATTAAACAATGGTTTCAACCAAACTGTTATAGATGAAATGATGAATAATAAACAGAAAAAGATTGCATTAACTTATGTTTATCCTTCCATAAAAGACCCCATTCCGAAAAAATCCATACAAATTTCATATATAAATAGAATATACGAAGACATTGCCAATTATTTTAAGAAAAATTTTAATGACATAGCAGTTTTCAGAACCATTAATAACATTGATAAATATATTAAAAATAATAAAGATAAATCAAACAAAGGTAATATTTCAGGAGTTCATAAGTTGACTTGTAAGGATTACCCTATGGTTTATATTGGTGAGACCGGTAGATCAATCAAGAGAAGAATACACGAACATCAAAAGAGCTATAGTTCAAGTTGAACATATTCTACATATGCCAACCATCTAATAGAAATAATAAAAATAATAATTTCAATAAGGAATATGAAATTATGCATAACGAGAGTAAGGGTCCTAGATTAACATTCTTTGAATCACTTGAAATAAACAGATATAATATAATTTTTTTTACCATCGACCTCATCTCTTCGTCTCATAGAGAATATCCTAATGAATACCATTCTACTTTTAGTCCCACCTACTGTAAAACCTGTCAATACATATATAAGAACCTATGTAACACAGTATCAGATCAAATGCAGAATATGTTTAAGCCACATTGTGGCGAAACAATTTTCATACAAAATAAAAATTTTGTGGAATTCAAATTTAATTTATTATTATTATCATTAGTGGAGTTATTATGTTCCGTTTCCATAGTAAATAATATTAAACGTACGTGGATGAACAAAAACAATTATTTTAATAGTCTGTCTGTACCTATGGAGCAACAGAAACTATCTTCCGCATATCTATACCATAATAAAAAATATTTCATAAGGGGACTGTTGATTTTAGATTCAATATTTGGTGCGGCGTAACCTGGTTTACGCCAAAAAACGTGGTACTAGGGTCTAACTGCTTCTGGTCCTCAAAAGCGATATGTGAACACTTCTCAACAATTTTTACTCATTTAGAAATTGTTTCGTTCACTTAATGCGATATTAGGCTCTTTTCCTTTCGATTTCCAATAGTTATAATACGAAAATATTAAAATGGACAAATCACTTCTGACATTTATTCACACAATGAGAAATTAAGGTTAGCCTAATATAAAAATGAAACTAAAACATATAAACTGTACATATTAGTCTTACTGTGGCTCCACTAGTCTCGTAAACTTGCCTCTGAGGCTAACTCTTACACATAGAAATTCACATAAATTTACAATATTCTATGGTCAATGAATCCTTACTGAATGATGGCCTCAACACAATATACGGCCATTAACCATCTAATATGCGTTTACGCACATGCGCACTTTCGGCCGCAACAATATTGTTCATGAATATTTCGACTAATTAAAGACTCAAAGAGTATCCCATAATCAAAAATTTTTCGGATTTATGTATTTTAAATTAAATTGAAGGTAATTTTGTTAAGTGAATATTTCAAGGCATTCTAATATATTCTCTTTGATAAGAATATTAAATCTGTTTTTGATTAGTAAATTTTCTACTAGTTCAAATGTTGCATTAGGTAAAATACTCTGAAATAAATTTGAAACGTCGAATGACTGTGGTAGGCGAATATTTTGTATGTTATTTATTAGCTGTATGGAATTTTTTATGGAGCATTTTGATTGGAATTTTGTTTCATGTGTAATTTTTCGATCCATTTGTTAGAAAAGGGACATGTTTTCAATCAGAATTTTGAATTTTAACATGTCGAAAATAACAGTTACTGGTACCTGTTAGATTCACTAGAGATAAATACAACAAAATTGGAATAGTACTTAATGAAAAATTAGACCTAATTAATCTTCATTTATTTTAACTCTCCACAGTCAAATATATTCTGATGAACTGGTATTTCCAGAAACTTTCATTTTTCCGAATTTTGCTCACCAGTAGAATTTTGTACCTACTATAATATAAATAGAAGCAGATTTCTAAAACAAATTTAGTTATTCAGTTATTCAAACATGTAAGCTATACTACCTACCTGAAGATCCTACTGTGTATGCGCAAAGATCGTTGTTTTATAAGAGTAATAGAATTTGTGAAAATCAGAATAACCTTATTAACGCTCTTTTATTTTTCTGTCCTGAAATTTCTTCCAGTTTTTGAACTATTTGCTAAAGAGAACTTAGTTTTATGTTCTTCTACAGACTTTGCTTCTTGCATATGAGCTTTGCCAAGGACTGTTCATTATCCACTTTTACTGCACTTCGAGATTTATTGGTAATTAGAAGGCGTGCAATTTCGGCCTATTCTTGTAATTTCCTCTTCAAGCAGATACACAGTATTTAAGACTTCCATAATTAAAATTTCCAACAGTATTGAAAGCTAAGTTACCCTCTATATTGACACAAACTTTTAATATTCACAGAAACTAACACCCTTGCAGCTTATTCATGACATTTCAAATACCAAGTCCAAGAAACACCACCTGAATAGGTGGTATTGATGAAAGTATATCCCGACATTAGTTTTATCGATTTCGATGACAATAGGACAACTACTGATTTCAATACCAGAACTCGTTGGTATTTCTAAGTTTTCTATGTTTTTGACATGAGCTGGAATCTAAAATTGAGTTACGAGCTTGTGAACATGTTACCGTACTTGCTTGAATGACACTGACTAGATTTTAAAACAGAATCAGGTTTAATTTATACGGTTATCAGGAACCATCGAATATTTCAAAAAGCAGAAGAATGTTTTTCCTTATTTTTAAATAATAGATATTACATGTGAGTTAATTCTTATAATTATTATACCATGCAATTATTGTGAGAAGGTATATATAGGCATGACATCACAACTATTAAACAACAGATTGAATGGCACAAATACATAAAAAACTCAAGCACAGAACTTACATACATATAGATACAAAACCTAACACTTTTTGAAGAAATCTTCCACCATCACCCATTGCTTTCGCGACCATGCTCTATAGCTGCTAATGTTTTCTTTTAGGATACATACAGAGATATCTAACGTAAAGATTGAAAACATCTGGCATTCCACGCCAGACGGTATCATTCGTGGATAAACTACCCACTAACAAAGACGATACTGGATACCAGTGGAAAATAAATCATTACTTGACGATTTCATTTAGAGATCATAATAATTTTCTGCATAGGTATGTGACCTCTTGATTCTCTTTTATATGTTTTTATTATTAGTATATTATTTTGCAGAGTTGTCACATGATTGGGATAGTTTTAATTTGTTTGTTGATAAAATTGAGAATGTCCTCAACTGAAGACGAAAAGTCTTTTAAATGTAAATAGTATTTTTCCGTTTTGTTTGTGGAATAGAAAAAGAAAAAACTGGGTAAGAAAAAGAAGCTAGTTGAGAGGGTAAAAAAAAAGAAGAGGGAGTAGTAGGAAGAGGACAATACTCTCTGTCCTGAACATAGAAATAAAATTATAAATAGTGTTTCAATACAGCCGACTTAGCAGAAAATTCCAAGTATAGTAGTTTTCAAAATGCCTGGGGATCATATTACCAGTCAATCAGATGGACAAGATTTCTTTGAAATGTTCATATGTGGAGGGGGACTACATGAGGGGCATAGATTTCTTGAAAACTGGTAAGTTGATTTAATTTTTTCGAGAAACCACATTTTGTAACAGTTTTCCTAATTTATTACAACTATAACATTCGATTCCCGAATATTTTATATTATTTATTTCATAGACTTGGATTTTGCTTTACGTTTGGGTGAAAATTTTTATATTTGAACACCCTGAAAAAACCCATTCTGAAGTCAATTTCATTGAAGTAATGATAAATTTCGGTTGATAAATTGTCAAAAATAACCTGAATTTGAATATTTATAATCACGGTTTTCTGTTATTTTATTCTTTATTTTTATTTTATTGGTCACAGGGATACAGACAGACAGAAGTCGGCTAAAGTACCCACATTGAGTTTCTGTTCTGTGTAGGCTTTGTTACTGTTTCCTTAGGCCACTTGAGGATCAGTGTTAGTTGTTTACCCAATAGCAAATGGTTGAATGTTCCCCCGAAATCAGAAAATTTCTTTCCTGGCCCGCGGTTCGAACCCTCAAGCTCACGATTATGAGTCTAATGTCTAAGCCACAAGACTACCGCCGCAATTGGTTATGTTGGAGTATTTAGGAAAATAAACAATATTCTATTTTATTTCATAACAATCGTTTCTTCATACCATGACTTCTTCAGGTGAGTACTACTGGATACTGATTTTACAATAATCGGGAATTTTTATGTATAGTGCAGGTTCATAACAAAAAATAGAGGGGATGAAGAAAGTTTTGGGAATTCCGCAAAATTATTCAAACAAGATTCAATAGGGGAGCTACTTTATTCTAATTGGTTGTTTAATAATATATGTTTTTTATGATATCTATTAATTTATAATGTTTCTAATAGGTTAACTCTGAAACTTTAATTTTCTATGTGTAATATTCCGAAATTACTACTAAAAATATATCCTGTGTCAAATAGGTGTTCTGCAAAATTTTGAAATTTTACACATAGAAAATAAAAGTTTCAGATTAAACCTATTAGAAACATTAGAAATTAATAGATATCATAAAAACATATATTATTAAACAACCAATTAGAATAAAGTAGCTCCCCCCTATTGAATCTTGTTTGAATAATTTTTCGGAATTCCCGAAGAATTATAAACTTTCTTCATCCCCTCTATTTTTTGATATGAACCTGTACTATATATAGAAATTCTCGAACATTTTAAAATCAGTATCCAGTAGTACTCACCTGAAGAAGTCATAGTATGACAAAACGATTGTACTGAAACAAATTATTAGCGGAAGTAGAATATTGTTTTTAATCATAATTTCAAAATGAATTTTTGTCAAGTAGAGACCGAAATAATCATAGGAAGAGTATTTGTTTAATGGTAAACACTTGCACTCCTGATGAATCGCTGAGAATGATTGCATCCGAGAATTTACTTTCTCTGCGGTTATAAATTATGCAGTTCAAGTTTATTTTGAGAAAAACATTTCAGTGTTTTCGGGCACTAATAAAGTTAAAATTTGTTTGAATTCCTTTTTTTGTTAATCTGAGGGTTCTGTCGATAAATAAATACAATTTATCTCGTAACTCCTTCTTGTACTGAATAGATCCACATCTATGTAACACTTTTTCGATTTGTAGAACCTTCTATTACCATAGCTACATTCCTTATTAATGATATTTGGTACATATCGACCGAATTCATATATTTCAATATTATTTGATTTTTTCCATTAACGAAATTCTCCAAAAATATTTAGACTCCAAAATTTCTCTAAAAATTTCAAGTCTCTAGGACTTTCCGAGTGTTGTTTCTCAAAATTGGGAAATTATTGACATTTGAGAAAAATAACAGTATTCCCAAGGACACGCACACAAAAACAAATCTAAAATTAAATTGATTCGATTTCACATTTGTATAAGTACATAGAAATATTTTATGCATCGATCATTCTATTAACTAAAGAACCAAAATCATACAAAGCAAAAAATATATATCTGATATAAGATGTATATTTTTCTGAATGAATACTGCGGTGTTGAATTATTTTTCCAATCAAAACGTTAATTTTTAGTGTTATATAAGATTATTATGTTTAAGGTTCGCTCTAGTCGAAAAGATGGTAGAAGATGTCTGTAATGATTTTCAATCGATAAGAGAACCCGTGAAAATCGAAAATATGGAGAGTGAAGACTTGGACTACGAGAATCTAGGTATAAATAGTAAAGATCTGGATACAAGAAGATACAAGAAGATACAAGAAGATGTGCATCAAGAGGGAGAGAAATTTGAAAAAGTGACGATTGAGAAATTGGATGGAAGAAATGAATCAAAACATCAACAGGAAGGGATAATAGAAACTGTGAACAATGAAAATTTGAATAACGATAATCAACTCATCTATCAAGAGGAAAAGGAATTCGAAATCGTGATGAATAAAAACGTGGACAATAGCAATCAATTAAAATGTCAAAAAGAAGGGGTAATCCGAACTGTTAACAGTGAAGATTTGGATATCGATATTCAAGTCATGCAACAAGAGGAAGAGAAAAATGAAATCTTAGTGACTGAAGACTTGGACAGTAAATATCAATTAAAACATATAGAGGAAGAGATTATCAAAACTGCGAATAGTGAAGTTTTGAATATCAATAATCAGTTCGTGCATCAAGAGGAAGAAAAATTTGAAATCTTGATGACTGAAGACTTGGACAGCAGAAATCAGTCAAATAATCAACAGGAAGGGGTAATCAAAAGTGGTAATAGTGAAGATTTGGATACGAGTAATAAATTCATGCATCAGGAGCAAGAGAAAATCAGAATTGACGACTTGGATAACATAGATCAATTAAAACATCAACAGGAAGGGATAATCAAAGCTGTTTATGAGAAAGATTTGAATATAAGTAATCAAGTCATACCTCAAGATAAAGAGAAAATGAAAATCATGACGACTGAAAAATTCGAAAGCAGAGGTCAATTAAAACATGAGCAGAAAAAGACAATCCTTACTGAGAACAGTCAAGATTTGGATATTGGTAATCAAAAAGAAGAACAAACTGAAATTGCGACGACTGCAGACTTGCAGAGCACAGTTCAATTAAAACAGCAAAAGAGGATACATATCAAAGATTCATACATACTTAAATATAATGGAAGAAACAATCGTGCGAACTATTCAAACAAAATTCCAATATATGTAAAGTCATTTAAAATCGATAATAAACATAAGAACATCCTACGTAAAATGAGTAAAAAGAACGGAAATAATCAAAACAAACACATCCAATTGATACCAAACTATCAGAGAAATTTGGATTCCCATGCAATTAATAGAAGTTTTCTCCACCCTAAGTGTAGGACTTGTAAATGTTATTTATGTGCCTGTCCTCTAGTGGCCAAAAAAAAATTGAAAGAACATTTGCTACAGGAACATCTAAGTCCAAAAGTTTTCAAATGCAGTTTATGTCAATATGAAACGACGAAAAAGAAATTAGTGAAAAAACATATAGAACTCTTCCATCTAAATCAAGGGCAAGACGAGTCTCACAAGTGTCCCTCTTCTCAATTTAGTATAAAAGAGGCTCAAACACTGTCAGGAAATACAAAAAGAATAGAACAGTCACCAATAAAGAGATTCAGGTGCAATTTATGTAATTATATGGCTTGTAGAAAAGCTTCTGTCAAAGTCCATATCAGAGAGGTTCATTTGAAGTCAATACGTTATTTAAAAATAATTTAAAGTCTTCGTCCTTTATAACATAATGAACTGCTCGTTCAAAAGATAAATATATTGATATTTTCCGAAAACGCATAATTTCGGTACAATTTTAATATATATTCAGAATATTTACTTCAAGATGTTTTTGAAGAAATTATTTTCACCATATATATATATATATATATATATACTGATATGGATTTATTATATTAATTTTTAATTATTCAGTTTTAATATATGATTAGAATAAAAAGTTATTATCCTTTAGTTGATGGCCAATTTGTTATGAAATAAATAAATGGTTTTTATTGTAATTAATAATTAAATTTTGAATTAGTATTCATTATTTGTCAAGAATTAATTAGAAAAGTTTACTTTTGAATGTTAAACTTAATTATCGTGAAATTTTACTTTTATATATTATTTGAGTATGAATACTCCTTAGATCACAGATTGTATTTAGTTGCTTGTATTGACTGTTGCCAGCTAACTCTTAAGATTATAATTTTGTTATTGAATAATTGAAATTTATATATTATTGATTTTGAATTTTCAATGAGTAATTTTTTATAATATGTATTAAATCAAAGTAATTTGAAATATAAAAATCAGCGACTAATAATAAAAATATCTAATTCTAATCTCTATCTATTTTCTAACCTATAATACTAACCTTAATTCTATTTGTTGTAATACTAACGTAAACAAGCAATGATTTACTCTTGAAATTAAATTGGAAATAATTACAGAAATAAACTCATTTCAACCTGTGGTGAGTTTGATCATCCATTAACAATGTTCCTTTTATGTTGGCTTTGTTCGATTTCAGGATTTTGATTTGGTTCTTGAAGAAAGTTTCTGTAATTACTTGAATTTTGATCAAATTTATCCTATTTACATCGTTCTGGTAAGTTAATCAATTAATCTTGTCTTTGCCAATAATTTCACTAAAGTCTATTCATGATAGTAACAAATCTTTTCAAGACTTTTCTTCATAAGTTCAAACTAGATATATAAATTCAAATTACTTCTATTTCTTGCAACTTTGGCTTTCTTAAACATTTTATATTCATCAATTGAATTCTCCCTGTGAGTTCTATTTGAGATTATCAAAAGGATTTATTTATGTTTGACTATCGTTCATAGAATTTTCACTCGACTAGT
This sequence comes from Megalocaria dilatata, assembly GCA_034642435.1. NCBI lineage: Eukaryota > Metazoa > Arthropoda > Insecta > Coleoptera > Coccinellidae > Megalocaria > Megalocaria dilatata. The sequence continues at coordinate 83,493,401 of CM067854.1, forward strand.
GGTTATGTATTCTAAATTTGCTTTTTCTTCAAAATTTTAGCTTGCGAGTATGTTTATTGAATTTTTGATATTTCTGCCTGAATTGATCTAATTTAATTGATTCTGGTCTGATTGAACTCTAACTAGTTAACATATATACAACGGTGAGTCTTTTCCTTGAATTTAATTGAAATTCAATTAATTAAGGAAAACATAGTGTCTACGTCAGATATTCTTTAATTATTAATGTAAGAGATATCCTTCAAGATGTTTAGGCATCAATAGAATTGTAATAGCATCAAGCTGAAGAAATTTAATCATATTCATAAGTAATATTCAGTAATTATTCAGTAAAAAGCATTAGAAGTTGAATTATGTAAACTTTTTGACATTTTGAAAACTCTCTGTATGAAAATAAGTATTTAAACTCAACCGATTTTCATAGAATTGATACAAAATTATTCACAGAAAAATATATTACTTATTTGAAAAAAAATTTGAACCTAGGAATAGGGTAAATTTTGTAAAATCATCGAAAGCATCATTTTTCAATAATTTTGACAGAAGCTAGTAAGCTTTGAAATTCCATTTTTCGTGAAAACTATAAATAGGGAAGGCAGGAAAAAACTAAGTCAGTCTGAAAAATTTGAGAGCAGAGTTCACATCATTTTGTCTCAAAATAGAACATTTCTCTCTTCAATAATCCAGTTCCAAATCCTACAAGAAATTAACATTATTATTATTGTGAATTAAAATGTGATATAAATTACGTTACCTGAGTGTTGTGATGGAAAAATCCCACACAGAAATCGAGAATAAAACAAATTGGATGTTAAGAAGAAATCAAGTAGGTTGTCTGTAATCTTGAAACATTACAGAAATATCATTCTCCAATCAAACACATTCCTGAAATGGAGGAAGGACATTAAAAGGAACATAAAAAAATCTATGCCCAAACTTACCCAAGGTAGAATGAAGTTTATTTATGTAGTTTTTCAATTTAAATTCCAATAATAATATTTATTCTTGTCGTTAGAGTTACGATTTTTAGAATTAAGGTTAGGTTATAACATAGATAGAGCTTAGAATTAGACATTTAGATTAATTGTCACAGATTTATATTTCAAATTACTTAGATTCAATATATATTTAAAAAAAATTAACTTATTGAATTCAAATTGAATCCTCCCTAAAAAGATACTGAATTGTTTCAGCCGTTACTATTTGGTAGTTGATCATAATTAAAACAAATTGTAGAAATTACTATATTTTACTACCAATAAAAATATATTTTACACATTTTCTTGTGACTCGAGTTTCGGGAAATGAACCTTCCCATCATCATTTCCCGAAACTCGAGTCACAAGAAAATGTGTAAAATATATTTTTGTTGGTAGTAAAACATAGTAATTTCTACAATTTGTTTTAATCCTCCCTAAAAAGATCAAATCAAAATTTATAATGTTCAAATTTCAAATATTCAACAAGAAAATTATAATATTAAGAGCTAGCTAGCAACATAAAATACAAGCAACTAGTTACAAGGGTGATCTAACTATTAGGAGTACAAATAAATTTCCGCCGTTTTTTGTAGATGGCGTGGCACGGAGGTTCGGTTAGCTTTCGCAGATGATAACCGGCTTAAAAAATAGTTTGGACATTCAAGAACAACATAACCTATTAATATCATTGATTTTATATTGGTAAAATATAATTTTTATAAGTTGAAAATGTCAAAATTTGAGCCAAGTAAGCTTCATTTGCGGGAAATATTAGTTTACTTCTTTAATTTAAAGAAATCTGCTGCTGAGGCGCATCAATTGCTCGTAGAAGCATATGGTGAGGATGCTTTGAGTGAGAGAACGTGTCGAGAGTGGTTTAAAAAGTTTAAAAATGGTGATTTCGACGTAGAAGGCAAAGATCGCAGTGGAAGGCCAAAAATTTACGAGGATGCAAAATTGGAGGAATTATTGGAAGAAGATTCATCTCAAACACAAAAAGAACTTGCTCTTACATTAGAAGTCACTCATCAAGCAGTCTCATATTTATATTACCGTTCTTCTATAATAAATATTTAATTTGTGTTAAAAAACGGCGGAAACTTATTTGTACTCCTAATACTATTCATTCTAAACTTATATATAACATAAAAGTGATATTCCATGATATTTGAGTTAACCCATTCAAAAATAAACTCTTCTAATTAATTTTTGATAAATAATCATCACTATAATTAATAATAATTAAAAATCATTTACAAAAAACCATAACGAATTGGCTCCACGTGGGGTAGAAAAAAGTGAAAGTAAATTAAAAAACAAACCATAACAATATATATATATATACAATAATACAAAAATATCAAAGAAAATGGCCATCGATGTATATAAGTTGTCTCGTCGGAGAGTAATTAGATCAAAATCAATTAAATAAGATTAATTCTGACAAAAATATTAATAATAAGACTCATAAAAATAATCGCAAGCCAAAATTTATAAGAAAAAGTATATTTGGAGTACATAAACACTAGTCGAGTGAAAATTCTTCAAGCGTTGGTCAAAAATAAAAATTTTGTTGATAAATTGTAAATAGAATACACAGGGAGAATTTGCAATTATTCAGTGTAAAGATAGCCGAAGTTGCAAGAAAAGAAGTAATTTGAATTTAGATATGTACTTTAAAATTAGTAAAGAAAACGTTGCAAAAAATTGTTATTATCATGAATCCTATATTAATTTTAGTGAAATTAGTATTAACAATGGACAAGTTAAATCAAATCTAACTCACCAAAGCAAAGTAAAATGAGCAAAATCATTAAAATTTCATCAACTATTAATAAGGAGTATGAGTTATGGTAATAGAAAGTACTAGAAATCAAGACATACATCTGTATAAAACTTCTATACTCAGACAAACTCGACAAGGTTTTGTTAATCACAGAGGCAAATTTCAGACATGCGCATGTTTCAAACTGATTGGTTTTCGTCGGTGCAATGTATGCTAGTGACTCCAAATCTGTCAAGTATCTATATTCGCCATACACAGAGGTTCTAAGGTATTAAGAATACACTAGCGCCACCGAGAGTACGCAAAATACATACAGGACATACTTTTGCCAGTTAATTCAAAGGAAGAAATATATTTCCGATATTTTCACATTACTATCGCACAATAAACTTTCCTCATCCTCTAATCTGACCATAATTGCTGTAATGCTTATAATTAGCATATTCAAATAAATCAATTCGGCTAATCTGTACCAAAAATTACAAATAGGGAGTATGAGCTAAGGTAATGGAAAGTTCCTGAAATCGAGACACTGTAACATACACCTGTATAACAATTCTATACCGAAACAAACTCGACAATGTTTTGTTGATCACAGAGGCAAATTGCCGACATGCACACGTTACAAACTGATTGGTTTTCGGCAGTGCAATGTATGCAAGTGACTCTAAATCTTTCAAGTATACACAAGGGTTCTAAGGTATTAATAATACACTAGCGCCATCTAGAGTATGCAAAATACATACAAGACATACTTTTGCGAGTTAATTCAATTAAAGAAATGTATTCTCCATATTTTCCCGTTACTAACGCAGAATGACCTTTCCTCATGCTCTACTTAGACGGCAAATTATGGTCTGATTAGATCATGAAGAAAGTTGATTATGCGTAAGTAAGGTGAAAATATCGAGAATACATTTCTTAACTTGAATAAACTCACATAGTGTCCTTTCTGAAATGTTGAAAATATCCTCGAAGATGCTTAAGCATGGATAAAGTTGTGATAGCATATAAGCTAAAGAAATGTAACAATTTCATTTCAGGTAATTTTAAGTGATTTTTAAGTTAGAAGCATTAAAAATTGAAACTTTGCAAACTTTTGATACTTGGAAAACTTTTCAGATGAAAACGAGTATTTTAAATTAAGTGATTACAAGAAAGAGGTATCAAAAGATCGATAAAAATTCAAGCTTATTTTCTAGAATATTTTTGAACCAGGAAGCAGTGTAAATTTTGTATAATAATAATAATCATTGAAAGCATAATTTTTTAAGAATTTTGACCAATGCTAGTAAGCTATGGAATTCAAGTTTTCGTGAAAACTATAAAAGCAAAAGGCACGGAAAACGTCATTCAGTATGCAATACATCCGAGTCCAGACTCCATCGATCTGATTAAAAATAAATTACTCCTCAAGTATACAGTTCCATATCATAAAAAGAAGAGAACTTTCTTATTGCGAAATAGTATAAAAATATTATGTTACCCGAATGTTTAATTGAAATATTCAACATATAAATCCAGTATCAAACAATTTGGATGCTAAGAAGAAAATCGACAAGGTTGGCTGTCAATTCAAATCCTTTTAGATTAATTAGTTGAACTTGAATCCAGTATAATTTCTGAAAAATAGGATGGACGCTATTAAGAGTAACATTGAAACTGATGAAAAAAGTTACCAAAGGTAGAAATAATTTTAATTCTGTAAAACTTTCAATTCACATTCAAAAAATTTTATGTTTATTTTAGGATTACGAAAAAAAGATAAGGTAAGACTAGAACATAGAGCCTAGCAATAAGATTAGTTTAGAGTTCACAGATTAATAGTTAAAATTATTTTGCTTCAATATATATTTAAAAATTTAATTGTTGAAATGAAATTTATTCGAATTCAAATTTTCAATTAGAAAATCAAAATATAACCAGTTAGCCGACAGCAAACGATACACTCCATTTTATAAACGAGTGATCTAACCAAGCAATTTTAAAAACTAAATTTCATAATAAAAATATGACTCACAAGAAGTATCCAACAAAAATTGCCTTATAAATTATAATTTTAATCGAAAAACTCAATTGATAAAATTCATGATAAATTGGCAGCCATAAAGTGAGGCTAATAATGAAATAATAATAGAAATAAATTTCATAAAAATATTGATGATATATATATATATATATATATATATAAATGTATGTATATAACAATTAACGCATTCAATTCAATATCCTAAACACTCTTTTTACACATTTTCCGAGATATAAAATCATGTCATATTCGGATCTTTCCTATCTAGTATAAAACCCGATTACATTAGCAGGTTTATTTATAATAACACTTACGAAGATGACGGGGCTTTGAGGGTTATTTAATTTTGGTCCAAAAGAAAAATTTAAAACTAAGTTGAATTATTTTCAACGTCGATAAATCTAAGTTCGAGCTGAAACATTATATATAGAGATATAAACATAGTTTTGGGCCGAGGAAAGGAACAATATTATTTTTTGTCAGAATATTATTTAATATGTTGGTCTCCTACTATTTTAATTTCAAAAATTTTTTTTTAAACTTTAAGAATTAAATTAATGTCTTATAAGCACTGCTTATATTTAATAGACGTATAAAATCTAAATTCATTATACAATATCAAATGGATTAGAAAAACCCAAAAAAATAAAAATTTTAATAAAATTTAAAAAATAAATGATATTCGAATGTTTGGTTCCAAGCATGCGCACCTGAACTCTTCAGGTAGGCGTGGCGCGTATGTCTGCCTGTGACAAAGTTGTAGGAGAATAATAGATTAAATTTGTTTTGATATTTAAATACTGTAATAATCACGTAAAAGAGCCGCTTCTTATTATTTAATCAGAATAAAATGATCGAAAAATGGGCGATTACCAAATAATATATGTTTGAAGATGATGTAGTATTTCACTTTTCTTTAACTACTAGAAATAATGTGAATTTCCATCCAGTAGGAGTATTCCGAGAAACATCAGATGACGTCGATGTTAATAAATGATTATTAAGAGTGCATAAATGAGCGGGATAATAGCAAATTTAGAAACAGATGAAGATGGAAGCATTCAGAGTGTCTCAGTATAAATGAATGATCCTGAAACACCATATTACAAGAGCTATTGGTCACTCTGAAAAATGAAACAAATGAAAACTATATCCGGTAGAAATATCCTTTTTTTCAAAATAATGATTTCCACTACACCACATTGCGTTTCTGCTCACAAATAAACCAAATCCATTAGTTTCTTCATGGTTGGATATTCTTCGTTAAAATACCATAGATATGCGGGAAACCATATGAATAACTGCTGTCACTTTTTTGAAAAAAATCCAACTTGAATTTTCATAACAAAATGTGATGACAATTTCATTATGTGAAAGTTTAAACTTCATGGTGGGGAAAAAATGTAAGAAGGAAAATATGCGCATTTCAAACAGATTTCAAAGTACTACAATGCATTTTCATAGTATATTTTATGTATATGAGAAATTATTGCGTTTAGTATGCAGCAAATTCGACTGAATAACAATATATTAAAGATTCGATAATTTCTTCTCTGAATGTGTACATGATAATAAGGCCTTCCTAAAGAATACTAGTGTGTACTAATGTGTAGATGTAGTTATTTTTGATACGAACCTATCTGAAAGGAAAAAATCTAATGAGTTAATGTTTGGAGGGAATGAGTTTGAGGTATCTGAGTTTGTAAACTTTCTTGTTTTATATATTGATAAATTTCTCAGCTGGCAAGAAAATTGTGAATATTTATTGGGAAAATTGAATAAGATCTGTTTTGCTATTAGAATCAATGCTCAATATATCTGAATGTAAAAACAGTGAAGATTTTATACCATACAGGTTATGAATCTTTTATGAAATGTGGGATTATTTTTTGGAGGACGCATCAAAACTTGGAGAGTATTTAGAACACAATATTTGAAATGGGATTTAGGGAATCTTGTAGGGGTGTCCTCAAAATAAATTGTATATTTTCAGTGTAGGCTTTGTATTTATATGAATATGCTTAATTTTCTCTCACAAAAAGAGAATATCCTTTTTCAGTTAAAATGTGAATGTAGCTAAAGTGAAATGAGTCTTACTATTGAAGGCTCTTATTAAAATAAAATTGAATTAATAAGTCACAATTTTAGTAAATATCTTATGATATTTTCATATCTTACTATAGATACACATTTTGTCAAATAATGCGGTTCAGAATTCAGTTTCTGAATTTGTTCTGGGAGATGAAACATGTGAGTAAAAAATTTTTTTGTGTTATATTGAATAACTTCGCTGACTTTTTTTTTTTGATTTTTATATTGAAGTTGATAAAATTTAAAATTTGTCATTTTTGGAGCAGTGCTTCGTTGACCAAATGTGTATCGTAAGATATAAAAATATCGTTTATTTATGAAGTAAACTTCATTATTATCATAAGATATTAGCTAAATTGAATATATTAGGAGTACAAATAAGTTTCCGCCGTTTTTTAACACAAATTAAATATTTATTATAGAAGACGATGTGAGACTGCTTGCTGGGTGACTTCTAATGTTGGAGCAAGTTCTTTTTGTGTTTGAGATTAATCTTCTTCCAATAATTCCTCCAATTCTGCATTCTCGTTAATTTTTGGCCTTTCACTGCGATCTTTGTCTTTTACGTCGAAATCACCGTTTTTAAACTTTTGAAACCACTCTCGACACGTTCTTCCACTCAAAGCACCCTCACCATATGCTTCTACGAGCAATTGATGCCCCTCAGCCGCAGATTTCTTTAAATTAAAGAAGTAAACTAATATTTCCCGCAAATGACGCTTACTTGGCTCAAATTTTGACATTTTCAACTTATAAAAATTATATTTTACCAATATAAAATCAAACTGGTTATGTTGTTCTTGAATGTCCAAACTATTTTTTAAGCCGGTTATCATATGCGAAAGCTAACCGAAACTCCGTGCCGCGCCATCTACAATAAAACGGCGGAAACTTATTTGTACTCCTAATATAATTTAATTTTATGTAAATGTAGTTAACAATACTAGTACATTAGATATTAACTATCCAAAGCATAGAATAACACTTACAGAAAAAGCCCATCATATATGTGTATAAAAGTATACAATAAACTACCTAAAAGAATAAAACTACTAGATAATTCAGCACTTTATGAAAGAGAAGTGAAATAAATGTTGATAAATCTAGAGCCGTATACTCTCGACGAATATTTTCACATGCGTACAATAAGTTTGTAAATGTATATGACATCTTTTCATTTTATATTGATGTACATACGCGTTGTCAAATTATCTGAAATGAATTCTTTTGAATTTTCATTTGTTTTTGTCTCTTTTAATGACAACCATGCTGAAACAACACCTAGTCATGCGTTTGAACATAATAGTTTGGCTTTCTGATTTTTAGATCGAAAGTTTGGTGATTTCGTTACGATTTGTTTTTATCTGGATTGAATTTCAACTTTGAACATGTCACGAAATAATTACATATCAAAGGAATACGCAAATATGCATTTCATTCATGGTGAGTGCAGAGGTGATGCCAGTGAAGCTGCAACCCTTTGTAAGGAAACATATCCTAACATGCGTCTCCCGGATTACCAGCAGTGTTGGTAGCTCAAGAAATAGATGAATCGCTAACACTGTTATGGAAGATACAGATCTTGAGGAAATTTAACGAGATCCCTCTAACTCGTCAAGAGCAATCGCACGAAGCACTGGTTCATAAAGATCGAGTCCACACCGTCTATTAAAAAATATTAATATCATCCCTATCATTCAAAACGAGTGCAACCATTGAAACAGAAAGACTACTAGGCAAAATTGCTTGCAAAAATTGAAGAAGATCCAAAATTTTTCGATAATATTCTGTGGAGTGATGAATCAACACTGTAGCGAGATGAATACTGCAACATGTACAACCTGTACAACTGGAAAACTTCGAATCCTCATTTGATGAGAGAAGACAGGTCCTAACACTAGTTCAAAATGAATTATTGACTGGAGAGTGGAATAGAAAAATAACTCACCCTTTCGTACTACCGGGCAACTCAACTGGAGAAAACTATTTAGAATTCCTTCAACATGAATTGCCAACATTGTTGGCAGAGGTGAATTCTACCAGTTAGTGTATTGGCATGTGAGCGTAGCTCTTTAACCAATTGACTAGTTAGCATTCTCTACAGTCAGCCCCAAGAGGCAAAAAGTGTAATAAGGGTTACGCCTCATCATCGCGCGTGTCGAGAACTCCTCCGAAGAGATGAACCCACCAGCTTCCAGTTTGAACTACTTTTCGAAAACCTACAACCGTCTGACTGGTAGCAGTGAACCATTGTCCAACCTCTTCTGGCTCTGCATGGTCAGTACCCGAGTTATTTGGGACGCAACTCACACGCTAGAGGGGCTTCTTATCCATCCACCCGAACGCAGTCTCATGAACAAAGATAATCTCAAGATTGATTCCTCAATTGAATCTGGTACGAGCACCGTCAATCCGGCCTGTACGTCAAGACCCACGAACCCTTGTGGAGTCTTTCAATTGATCCTGGCGTCAAGTACCAACAGGCTAGCCGTTTCGTCGAGATCCACAAACCCAGAAACGTCTAACAATCGATCCAGATTCAGGACGAAGCCGGTCGAACCTTCAAGTCCCGCTAAAATCTGAAGCATTACATGAGAATATCTGGAACATGAGTGTCAGCGAACAGATAAAAGGAATACCCTCCTAGTCCAGTATGCGGACTGTCGTACGAATACTTCCCGAGTGCCTCCACCCTTCCGACGTAACGCACTATGCTACATAACGCATTCGGCCATCGGACAGATTCAGAGAAAAAATTATCGAATCTTCAATATTTTGTTATTCAGTCGAATTTGCTCCTTCTGTATACTAGTAACAATAACATTGCATTTAGATAAGTTATAAAGATGAATTGTACCATTTTAAAATCTGCATTCAAGGCATTTTTAAGGTGGCCACTTAGGGTATCTGTTATTCGTTTTTCACCATAAAAAATTCAAGCCTTCACATATTCATCACATACATGATGGAATTGAAAGTTGGATATTTTTTTCCGACAAAATGACAACAGTTATTCATACAGTTTTCCGCATATATATTGGTATTCTAATGAAGAATATTTTACCATGGAAAAACTGATGTATTTGATTTATTTGTTAGCGTTGTACACAGAAACCCCACGTGATGTAGTTGAAATCATTATTTCGAAAGAAAATAAATTTTATCCAACACATTGCAGTTATGACTGTCATTATTAATGTCATTTTAGACCAGTAAACTCACTAGTGAGTTATGTATTATAGCTCACGTTCATATTTAAAGTATTATTCTAATTATTTATAAGGATTACAAGCAGAATTCACATTGATATTGAATTTAATGGAAAACGCTTTTTCGAAACGTTCATTCCAATTTGAAGTCATTGCAAAATTCGTTGTTTCGTTGGAACTAGACGCTCCCATATCGGTACAGCTACTCATAGTGCCGGAAGACGCCGACACATTAGAACCTTGTATTTTTTCTGTAAAATGTATTTTGTTAAGCACGGATTATTCTAAATATCTTTCTGGTACCGTCGAGGATTTCCATCCTCCGTGACGTTCCAAAGTTTACCCCGCATTGATCAAAAGAGTCGCCGAAGACCTTCACAGGCAGGGGCCGGTGCAGAGCGCTGGTTCCACCAATTTCAAAAACATTGCAATTCTTGAAGGTATGTTCGACAACGTATTTATTCCCACACACTAGCTGGTACACCTCCCATTTTTGTAAAAAACTAAAAAGCGGATAGAACTAGTATTCTTTGGTCTCAAAGACATGTAATTTTTACACAAATTGTTCGGGTTGATTGGAAATCCTTCTTCAAGTATGGTGAAATTCTCGATTTCTTGGTTTTATTTTCTGGCAAAACTACTTGAAAATATTTCCCTTTGTCTTGAATATTTTCTATTTTCAAATTGACCAATTCGTCGCATCTTTAAGCACCGCTAATCCCCATTATCAAAGCCACTTTCATCAACAAGTACTTGTCATCGGGAGCTTCGTTCAAAAAATTCTCTACTTCAGGTCGTTCTAATGTCTTGAACTTCTTTGGTCTATAATCCCTGTGATTTGCTTTTCAAAAAGCTCGTTAGTTTGCCATATTTGTCGATTTTTTTACAAAGGTGAATAGTCGAGCGAAGCATCGAGTATTTGGTCCATAGCCACGATGGGACTAACTTTTTTGCAAATGTAAAAATAAGTCAATGGAACATTTTCATCGATACCTTTTATCTTCCGCGAATTCATCCAAGACTAAAACATTTTGAACTCTTTGTCGTAAGCATCTTGGGCAAAATCTGAATTGCTGCTTCTTCCACTTCCGTAAGGATATCCTCAGGAACGTGATTTTCATGGTTTTCATCCATTTTCTATACGTTATTTTCTTCAAAACAGCTTTCCTGTTCTGCAGGGAAAACTGATAATTTCACAATTTATTCAACCATTTACTAACAATGTATCATGCCCGTGGCAACCAAACAAACACCTGCCTTGACCCAAATGTACTAAAGTCACTGTCAAGTCATTTTGACATTTATAGGGTACTGAGACGCAAGTAGCTTTGATTTGATCACAAAAATTATTGATTTTTATCTCATAAAAAAATATTTCTTCCACTTGTTGGATAAAACATTGTATGCCACTCGTCTGTTATGTTTCCTAAGTAAATTCAGAATCTATAGATCTCGGCCTGACGGCCTCGTTGTATAATTCTTTCTCGCGTGAATTATTTCCAACATAACACAATAGTACCATAAATAACTTTTTACCGGGGATAGATTTCACATATTTTTTTCTTTCAGAGTGCCCAATAGCTCTTCTGTACAGACTTTCAGCATTATCCATACATACTGGGACTCTCTGTATGTGCAGTTCACGTCCTCATATTTTCTATATACATTCTGTCAAGAAAGTACCGGGAATTATCGATTTAAATCTGGCGGGGCAATGAGGCAGGTAAAAATTTGTTTTCCTAGGTTGGTACCACTGTCCTTAATTACTATGCCAAGCTTGAGCGGGATCTGTCAACTAGTGTGTTTGCAACAGCTGATTAAGTCAGTCGATGTCAGAGTGCGTGCCGATTTTTACTATGGGTGATTACGTTGAGCAAAGAATTTGTTTAAAGTTTTGTGTTGCAAATGAATTTTCGTGTGCCGATGCATTTAAAATGTTGCAAAAGGCCTTTGGTGATAATGCTCTATCGAAAACTCGTGCATATCAGTGGTACAGAGCCTTCAAGGACGGTCGTGAAGTGGTCGAAGACTTGCCTCGATAACGTCGATAAAATTAAGGAAAGGGTGCTGGAAAACCGTCGTACCAGCTTGAGAGAGATAGCACATGATCTTAAGATATCCCACGAGTCCGCACGTACGATTTTGATTGATATTTTGGGCATGAGAAAGGTGGCCGCACGACTCGTACCGAAAGACCTGAATTTTCTTCAAAAACGTCATCGCGAACAGGTTGCTTCAGACATGCTGGATCGCTGTAATTCCGATTCTACATTCATGGAACGCATTATAACTGGTGACGAGACCTGGGTCTACGAGTACGATATGCAAACAAGCCAGCAATCATCGGAATGGGTGGCAAAAAATGAGCCGAAACCGAAAAAACCACGCCAAAGCCGCTCGAAAATGAAGGTAATGCTCATTGTTTTCTTCGATATCCGTGGCGTGGTGCACTACGAAGTCGTTCCATAGGGTCAGACGGTAAACAAGAAGTATTACCTAGGCGTTATGAAACATTTGCGTGAGCGTATCCGTAAGAAGCGGCCAAATTTGTGGGCGAACAACTCATGGATTTTGCATGACGATAACGCGCCTTCTCACCGAGCTACGATTGTGACTGACTTTCTCGCCAAAAACTCAACAAACGTGCTTCAGCAACCACCGTATTCGACGGATTTGGCTCCCCGTGACTTTTTCCTCTTCCCAAAACTAAAATTGCCCCTTCGTGGCACCCGTTTTGAGTCGATTGAAGCCATAAAACAAAATTCGGCGCGAGAGCTAAAGTCCATCCCGGAAAGCGCCTATCAAAAATGTTTCGATAATTGGAAGTGCCGTTGGCATAGATGTATTGGAGCAAATGGAGCCTATTTTGAAGGCGACCCAATAAATTTTGACGATTAAATGTGAAAATGTTGTTTTAATTGAAAATTCCCGGTACTTTCTTGACAGAGTAGTATTTTAAGAATCATGTCATACTTTAAACTTTCCTGTCTGGTTGAGAAACCGATTTCATTACGATTCAATTGCTGGGATAGCTCGAGGAAAAGTTATTTGAAGAAGGTACAATCAAGCAAAACGCGTGATGTCTTCAATCTACAATGATAAAAAGAAATCAACAGATATTGTATTATCTAATGAAAATTCGATTCATGAAAGTCTGAAACTTGATGGCATTAATTGTACTTTTTTCAAGAGGTCAGGAGGAGCTTTTTTCTTAGATTGCTAAGGTTCAGAATTGAATATACAGTCGACTCTCGTTAATTCAAACCTGCGATAATTCGAACCTCTCTATAATTCAAAGTTATCACGAGTTCCCTACTAAATCTCTTTATATTTCGAACTAAATCAATACATTTTCATACACTTGGTAATTCGAACGAAAAAATCATTGCTATTTAACAAAACGACGCGTTAATTCGAACTCATCAGCCTCCAACACTCGACAATTCAAAGTTGCAGAGAGAAGAGGCGGAAAGATTGTAAGTACATTTTGCGACAAGTTTAAACTTGTATCAAGATACACGAGCCTTTGTTTTTGTTATGATTAGTTTGACTATTTGACGCACATATTTCTTACGAATTGGTTTGTTTAGTTATTCAGTTACTGTTACTCTTTCGTTGGTATGCAGATTAAAAGTAAGTGTTAGTTATGAGCCCTAGAAAGTATAGATGTTTGACGATTGCTGAAAAGAAAGAATTAATCGAAAAAGTAGAAGAAGGTGAGAAGAAGAGTGATGTTGCAAAAGAATTTAAGATTCCTCTGAGTACTCTCTCAACAATAATAAAGCACAAGAAGAAAATTAATGCTACTCAAACTGCTGGAGTACGGAAAAGAACTACTAAAGGTGAATTTCCTCGTCTGGAAGAAAGCCTGGTCATTTGGCTAAGACAGTGTAGAGGACAAAAAGTGTCTATTAGCGGGAACTTGTTGAAGGAAAAAGCAAAAGAGTTCGCGTCTACTCTAAGCATCAAAAACTTTGCGGCAAGTGAAGGGTGGCTTGCAAATTTCAAAAAGAGAAATGGAGTTATTTTTAAAAAAGTTTGTGGGGAAAGTGGAAGTGTTGATGATGCAGTTTGTTTAGATTGGCACTGTAAATTGAAGACCTTGATTGAAAACTATGATGCCCGAGACATTTTTAATACTGATGAAACTGGCCTATTTTTTAAATGTTTACCGGACAAGACGCTTACTTTTAAAGATGAAAAATGTCACGGAGGAAAACATAGTAAAGAGAGGTTGACAGTTTTACTTGCAGTAAATATGGATGGATCGGAAAAACTTAAACCCTTAGTGATAGGAAAAGCAATGAAACCGCGATGTTTCAAAGGAGTGAAATCGTTTCCAACTGATTATCGTGCTAACAAAAAAGCTTGGATGACGACAGAACTTTTTAACAATTGGCTTTTAACAGTTAATGGGGACATGAAACGACAAAAGCGGAAAATTTTACTATTTTCAGACAACTGCACTGTCCACAACAGTCCTCCTACATTGTCTAACGTGGAACTCTACTTCTTTCCGCCAAATACAACTTCCAAATTGCAACCATTGGACCAAGGGATTATCCATAATTTTAAGACGTTCTATCGCAAAGAAATTGTTAAGATCGTTTTAGAATCTCTCGACAAATAGCTAACTGCAAATATCACGGTTCTGACAGCTATTTTACTAATTGACAAAGCATGGAGAGCTGTAACACCCCTAACGATTCTCAACTGCTTCAAAAAATCCGGTTTCTTGAAAGAAAATCAAGAAAATCTTCCAATACTAATAGATGATGAAGAACCAGCAATAGAACCATTAGTTGACATCAGCGGTGTGAGTTTTTCTGATTTTGTTCAAGTGGATGAAAATGTTGCTGTCTCAGGTTCACTAACCGATGGCGAAATTTTATCTGCGACAGATACGCAAAGTAACGATGAAGATGAGGACGATACATCGGAACCTTTGGCAAAGGTGTCAGTTAAGGAAGCAAGATCCTCATTTGATACCTTACAAAGCTTCTGTCTACAAAACGAAAGTGATGAAAAAGCATTTCAGGCACTTTTTCTCTTAAAAAAAGTTATTGAGCAGTGTGAGCAGCAGAATTGTGCTTTAAAGCAAACCAGTATAACAAAGTTCTTTCGAAAGATTAATTAATTCACATTACGAATACATGTATGTACACGAATATACCTCTTAATTCTTGTCATTTTTATATTAATAAATAAAAATTAACCAACACTTAATAATTCGAAGTTGTATTTATTTTCTCTCACAAATTTCAAACCATTTGATATTTCAAACACTCGATAATTCGTAATATTTCAAGAGTCCCTCGAGCTTCGAACTAACGAGAGTCGACTGTAGGTATAAATTTCGATATTTTATGAAGTTGAAAGAAAATAATTGGAATTTATTATTTGTAATTTGTGGACGTAAATATTTGAATTTGGTGAATTATTAGTATACAATGGCATTCGAAAAAAATATTTTATTTTCAATTCGGTAAATTTAGAAATAGAAAATCGAACCCACATGGGAATATGAATTTGAATAATATTGAATTCCATACAGATGGATGTTTCCATCTCCTTCGGATAGTTACAATACTCCATATTGCCGATTTACCTGCTCAAACCTTCGGATGAGAATTGTTTACTGAAGGTAACTTCTTATTGATAAGACTTTTTTCTTTCTCACTTGAGTATAATACTTTATTTAGTTTACAGAAAATTGACTGACGATTGTCGGCGAGAGTCTCAAACGCTTTTCTGAAGATGTGCTGCATATTTTTTTTGGGAGAAATTTTTTAAAGGGAGTTATTCAGAAAGATTTTTTAGGTTTATGTTGGGCATTTTTGGGGTGGAATTCGTCTTTCACAATGTCGGTATGAAACAGCGCTATATCCACTAACATTTATTGAGTTAGTTCGGTCAATATTCTATATTTTCTCCAGCTTAGTTTTTTTTTTAATGCTGTGAGATATGTGTTGATTTTGCGTACTGAAAAAAAAGAATGAGTGTAAGACATCCATTCAATAGATTTTCTGAAATTGAATTTGTAGAGAGGTGTAACAGAATAACTCTGTTTCATTCAATAATTTTTAGGTAGCAATTTCTATTTGAGATTTTTATTTGGTATTTTCGTCATTATTCCGGAGCGCCTGCCATTTTTATATTTTCGGGTTATAAGTGTGACAATTGGTCAAAAAACGGGCATGCAATTTGGTGTTACTCAGGCCCCTCTTCCCCACTGGGCACTATGGGCACGTGCCCAGGGCCCCGCGATCGAATGGGGCCCCCTAGTTCCTGCCAGATTACCAAATGATAACCGATATTTAGGTATTACCGAAAAACATTAATTTTGAAAAATCTGATGATAATGACTTACTACAATACCTGCGCTTATTATATTACCTTTAGTTTGCCGCATGCGGATAGCTATACCTTGTACAACATAGCTTGAACTTTTTGACAGATGGGTCAGTGATGGGAAACAGAAAATATCTATTGATGTAAAAAATGTGTTGGCTAAATATGTGGCTGTATGTATGTTTTAAACTATTCAAAATAAATAAATTCATTCGTCAATCAATTTTATTGCACTAGACATAAAAACATTGGGTAGGTAAGAGACCATTGGTTTCAGTTTTTCTATTTAAATTTTACTTCGAAGCAATAAAAACCACTTAAGACTTTCGGAAAATGCTTGAGTCCTTAACAGGTACTTTTATGTTGTGTGTCTATTCTTATGATTATTATCAATTTTTAATATTATTAAAATAAGAAAATATTGTTCGTCGTTGCAAAGTTATATCGATTTCAGATTTGACATCCGTCAAAAAGAAAGATCAAACTAATAAATAAACAGGGTATCCGTACTCCACTCTCTCTTAAAAATGAGTTTTTCCGATATTAGTATGTTTAGGTTAATTTAAATACCTATATGTAAGTATAAGAATACAATTAAAAGAAAAATTATCAAGTTAAAAAAAGAAGAATTATTTGATGCGGTGTGGTTTATGTCTTAAAGAAACCTATTCGAACGTCATTCGTAATACCAAAGACAAAAAAGGGAATTCCCGACTCCCGATCGTCGTTTGACTTGACGAACGGGGGAATTCCCTTCAATTATTTGTCTGCGATGTTGTGGCGTTTGTTTTGTTTGTAGTTGTTAGTTTGTTACTGACTGTGCTCGAGCTCTGATAAAAAAAATAGTATTGTTTGATTAAATCGTCGTTTGTCTGTTTTGTGTTAGCGAATATTTTCGTTATAAAATTAATTAAATACTGAATTATAATATAAAATGTCGAAACGGTCATATCCTAGTGGATCTGAAAAAAGGAAAAAAGCTCTACATCAGAAAGAACTAATTGAAAAGTTACCAAAATTAACATCATATTTTACTACTACTACTGGAGAAACTTCTGTAAGTAGCAGTCAACTCATAAATGTTCCACATGATGACTCAGCTCAATTACAAATTGCGGGAATTTCTAAACCTTCATGTTCAATTTTGAAAAAGAGATTGAATCAGAAAGCGACTATTCCTACGACGAAAGTGCAACGACTTCAGTGACTTCACTAAAACCGATAACTCCAACTGTGTCAATTGAACAGCAGTTTTCCAACACAGAAGAATTAATATCGCACGATCCCGCCGATTATTTTCACGAAAAGTTTGTTGAAATAAATCGCGAAATTTTAATTCGTAAGGAACCAGTATATTTTCAAAATAAAGATTCTGACTTTTCCGAGGCATCCGAACCTACAAAGATGGTAATAAATTAGTAACGAGATATTTCAACAAAGCATTATTTATTCGCAAATTAAAGAACAATGAAAGCGTCGAAAGAAAATGGTTGCTGTATTCGCCTTCCAAATGCTCTGTATTTTGTTTTTCATGCTGCTTATTTAACCCAACTGATGTTAATCTTTGATCTCGGAATGGATGTAATGATTGGAAGCATATTAATCACATAATTTTAACACATGAAAATAGCCCAGCGCATAAGCAATCTATGATGACTTATCTGGAACGAAGTAAAGCGGTTGGTAGAGTAGATATAGACTTATTATCTCAACATCAAAAGGAAGTGGATTACTGGAGAAACGTACTTAAACGGATTGTAGCTGTTGTAAAATTTTTTGCATCGAGAGGGCTTCCATTTCGCGGCGACAATCAAATCCTAGGATCTCCAAACAATGGAAATTATTTTGGTTGTGTGGAATTATTGAGTGAATTCGATCCATTTCTTGCAGATCACTTAAAAAAATTTGGGAATCCTGGAAAGGGTAACATTTCTTATTTATCAGCAAATATCTGTAATGAGTTTATTGAAGTAATGGAAAAACAGGTTCTAAAAAAAATTATAAATGAAGTTAAATCAGCAAAATATTTTTCCATAAGCGTTGACAGTACGCCCGATCTGTCTCATATTGACCAGCTAACTTTCACCATTCGATACGTAAAAGACTGTGTTCCTGTTGAAAGGTTTTTGAAATTTATACCTATTAAAGAGCATAAATCTAAGTATTTAGCGGAGACCATCTTAAATTTTTTAGAGATACATGATATTCCCATAAAATATTGCAGAGGCAAAAGCTACGACAATGCTTCAAATATGTCGGGAAAGTATAGTGGTCTACAAACAAGAATCAAGGAAAAATGTGAATTTGTCACCTTTATACCATGTGCAGGACATTCACTAAACTTGGTAGGTGTCCATGCTGCTGGGTGTGTACCGGAGGCATCACAGTTTTTTGAAATAGTTCAGAAAGTGTACAACTTTTTTTCGGGCTCTACCCACAGATGGAATATGTTAACAGAACATTTAGGTTCAAAAAAAGTTGTTAAGAGTCTTTCACAAACCAGATGGTCAGCCCGAGCTGATGCAGTAAGTGCTTTGCATGGGGGTTATAAAAGAATATTAGAAGCTTTAATCACCATCGCAAACGATACTGAACAGGCACGAGAAACAAGAGACGCAGCCCTTAGTCTGTCTAGAAAAATGGGAAATCTAGAATTTATTATACTGACGGAAATCTGGAGCACTATATTGGAAAAAATAGACAAAACAAGTAATTATCTTCAGAAAGAAACAATAACACTGGACGTTGCTACCAATTTGTTGACTTCACTTTATGATTTTATTACTAACCTCAGGGATAAATTTGATAATTTCGAATCATCTGCCAAAGAAAATAACCCAGAATCTGACTACAAGGATCTATCTCAAAGAACAAGACATAGAAGCTCACGGCAGAGTTTTTTTGATGGCTCTGCGCCATCAGTCCAATTGAATGGAAAAGAGCGATTCAACGTAGAAACCTTTCTGCCAATAATCGATACCTTGAGTGTTCATCTAAAACAGCGACAAAGTTCATATGAGACTGTCATTCAACGTTTTAGTTTATTTTTTCACTTAAAAACTCTGAATTCCGAAGAGATACGACAAGGATGCAAAGAATTTTCTCAAATCTATCACGAAAATGTAAATGAAAAAGAGTTAGAAATAGAATGTCAACATTTAAAAGAATACTTAAAAAATGTTCGGGGTGAAAATGAAGCATCTAACAGTGTACAGGAAGTATATAATCTATTAAAGCAAAACAAAATTGAAGACATTTCCTAACGTAGAAATTGCATTGAGAATATTTTTAAGCATGATGGTAACTAACTGCAGCGGAGAACGCTCCTTCTCCAAATTGAAACGAATAAAAAATGAATTAAGAAGTACAATGCTTCAAGAGAGATTAACTAGTTTGTCGCTGATGTCCATAGAATGTGATATTCTCAATACCATAGATTTTGAAGAAGTGATTAACGATTTTGCTCATCTTAAATCTAGAAGGGTACCTTTGCAATCAACATAGAATTAATCTAAGGATTTTAAGTTAAGCGAGACAGCGAGTTACTTTAGTAGATTATTTTTTATATTTCCTATTTTTTTATAGTTAGTAATTAAATAAAAATAAATTTAGAACCTTGTGTGTCTTTCTTTATCTATTGTAACTAAATAGTGTTTTCTCAAGGTCATAGGGGCCCCATGATCCTAATGTGCCCAGGGCCTCAAATAGTTTAAAGACGGCCCTGGTGTTACTTCAGTCTGTGATCATAGTATTTTATGAATTACTCATCTCTGTAGAATTATCTAGAAATCTCAACAAATGGCAGGTTTTCAATTCGATAATTTTCTCTGATGTGTTACGTAATCCTAGAGAAATCATGTTCAGCAACCGAAGACAAAATCGTTTTGAATAATGCGCATAAAATTTGGCTGATTTTTCAGACTTAAAGGTGTTTAACGTAATATGGGAAACAAAATTATTCAACATAAATAGATGACATTCTTTAAGATTTTTGAGTGGAGACAAAATTGGATACAAGATCAGGAAATGAGGAATGATCACTTATATAGGATATAGCTGGATCGAAATCAGAAATATAAATTTTCGTGAAATCTATATATTTTTCATGTGAATGAATATAATAAGGGGTAAACATAGGATCAAGTGGACAAAAGAAGTTGAGTTCCTTCAATATAAATGCATATATTGACCTGCTTCATCTCAAAATGTTCGGATATTCATTTTATTCTACTCGTCAATTTTTTCTTCTATTTATTCAATTTTGATGAGAGCTATTTAGTAGAAATAAGATGCTTTTCAGTTCGGATATTATGTGTTGATATAATTCACTCATTTTATTTCAGAATTGATCCGAATGGAGAACGATTATCAGTTCGAGAATTCTCCCGTAACCTTGAAAATGATTATTCAAAATGTCGTTTTCAACAATGTTTTTTTATTCAAATTGGTCATTTCTACATGGAAATTAATTTCAATTAAATGAAATAATAAAGATTTTTTCCACAATTTAATAACTTAACGACAATTATTTGAACTCATGTTCAAAATGTAAACTTGACAAAGCAACTATGTTGGCGAAACAATTGGCATTAACTTAATAAATTAACTCAATAAATTGTAGTATTAATCAAAATTTGAATATCAAAACAAATTGAAATATGTTTATCTTCTACAATTTTAATTTCCAAAAGAATTTTTTTATTCAAAAAACTTTTAGAATTAAATTAATGTCTAAAACAAGCACCGCTCACATTTAATAGACGTATATAATCAAAACTCAATGTCAAATGAAATAAATAACCCAACAGATATACGAACGTAATTGAAATTAATAAATAAATATTCAAAGGAGACAAAATTTTGTTTCTGGTTTTATCTTTAAGAAATACTACTTGCCTTATAAAAACATGAACACACTTAAAGGACTTCCCAAAGAATAAAATTTATTTGAAATATTTAATATATTTAAATATTCGAACAAATTATTTCAAAAATCTCTAAAAAATGTGCACTATATCTTCAAAAAACAAATATAATTCTAGATAATCCCGTCTTCAGCCCTTTTTCAATATTCCAAATATCAAAATCAAAAACATAACCTACATCACTCACGTGTTAAAAGACTTAAGCTTCGAACTACAGATCAACTATATATTCAAGATTGATCTATGTTCTAACAAAATCAAAGAACAAAGTGAGTTATTTTAAGGTTTACTTAAATTCATTGACATTCTATAATGAGATTTATTGAAGCCAAAATATAATTATATATTATATATAAAATAAAATAGAAAGGCTTTTTACTTGATAGAAGAAATATGACAAAATTTGAATATCAAAACAAATTGAAATATGTTTATCTTCTACAATTTTAATTTCCAAAAGAATTTTTTTATTCTTATTATTAATTTCAATTACGTTCGTATATCTGTTGGGTTATTTATTTCATTTGACATTGTATATTGAGTTTTGATTATATACGTCTATTAAATGTGAGCGGTGCTTGTTTTAGACATTAATTTAATTCTAAAAGTTTTTTGAATAAAAAAATTCTTTTGGAAATTAAAATTGTAGAAGATAAACATATTTCAATTTGTTTTGATATTCAAATTTTGTCATATTTCTTCTATCAAGTAAAAAGCCTTTCTATTTTATTTTATATATAATATATAATTATATTTTGGCTTCAATAAATCTCATTATAGAATGTCAATGAATTTAAGTAAACCTTAAAATAACTCACTTTGTTCTTTGATTTTGTTAGAACATAGATCAATCTTGAATATATAGTTGATCTGTAGTTCGAAGCTTAAGTCTTTTAACACGTGAGTGATGTAGGTTATGTTTTTGATTTTGATATTTGGAATATTGAAAAAGGGCTGAAGACGGGATTATCTAGAATTATATTTGTTTTTTGAAGATATAGTGCACATTTTTTAGAGATTTTTGAAATAATTTGTTCGAATATTTAAATATATTAAATATTTCAAATAAATTATATTCTTTGGGAAGTGTTCATGTATTTATAAGGCAAGTAGTATTTCTCAAAGATAAAACCAGAAACAAAATTTTGTCTCCTTTGAATATTTATTTATTAATTTCAATTACGTTCGTATATCTGTTGGGTTATTTATTTCATTTGACATTGTATATTGAGTTTTGATTATATACGTCTATTAAATGTGAGCGGTGCTTGTTTTAGACATTAATTTAATTCTAAAAGTTTTTTGAATAAAAAAATTCTTTTGGAAATTAAAATTGTAGAAGATAAACATATTTCAATTTGTTTTGATATTCAAATTTTGTCATATTTCTTCTATCAAGTAAAAAGCCTTTCTATTTTATTGTAGTATTAATCTTTATTATTTTATTCAATTTTTGAGTAAGTATTTGGCTAACGTATCAGCACGCGGTTAAGTAATTTTTATGGTTTTAGGCTATAAATATGGATTTATTTATGCATCCAATTTGGTCTTTTGGCGCTTAATAAATTCAGGTTAGGCCACTTTATCTCATGTCACATCAAAATTGTCTATGTGATCATTATTTTTTATGGTTTATTTGGTACTACAGAGTTGACTGCAAATGTAACACTGATTACCACGTTTCGACACTTTAAAAATTATTCCCCAAGGTTTCATGAAATCCGTCTAAACGTGATATTCTTTGTCGGAAGTTAGAACTATTACAAAAATGATATTTCATACCAAAGGTGTTATAATTCAAGTATTGTTCAAAAAATGCTTCAAGGAAGTATATTTCATAGAAATTTGAGCACAATAGGGTTTTCGAGTGAATTTTAAATTTCGAATAGTGTTGGCCTTTAGTTGATAGAATTCCATTGTACACTTTAATTGAATAATACAGATATGTTGTTTACTCTTTATTATCGTAAGTTGTTCACATGACTTGTTTCTCTTTCATAGTAACTTTTACAAATTCTTATAAACAACTAGTCTGAAATTTGGTAACATACTGTATTTCAGTAGTTTCTGTTTTTGAGATGAGGGTATAATAAAATGTTTTTTATTGCTTTTGGTAAAACCACCGGGTCCCTAGATAAATAGATCCAATGAAGGTGGATTAGATAACTCAGTTTGTTTATTCAATGTATTCGCCGAATTTCTGAGTCGTTTTATCTAAAAAATTTCCAATAGGTTCAGTTTCAGATCCTTATTTTCTTCACGCAAAATCTGAAACATTTATTAAATTCATATTTTCCTCTTATTAGATGTGCTACATACGTAGAATTCAACTTATCGGCGAGGAAAGAGCGTCGAGGGTCCTTTATTCTAGTGTCAAAGGATCTACCGCTTAGTCCAATATATGTTTTTCTGGTTCATAAGCTTTGTTGTGGCAAAATAATAAGAAATCGATTAGCACTCATAAACTGATATTCTGATAAGTATAATTATCTGTAGGTTATTTCATTATAAATGAAATAATACATAAGTGGTACACCTACTTCAAAGTCAATAGCTTTCAGTTAGTGAGGTGAAGTTGTGGGGATGAAAAAGACAGAACTGTTGTTCTCCGTTAGAATTCGACGGGCGCCAGCGCATTTCTGAAATGTTATTTTGAAGCCGAAAAATGGGTGTGTAAATTCATTTTGATATCTGTAAATAATATTCCCTGATGATCAAACCCTTCGGAAAATTCCGAATGCTGAAACGAGATGTGTCGTCGAAGGACAAACTTAAAAATCAACAACAAAATCGTGTTTACGAATTTCCTTCCTATCTTGTCCTTGTTTACATGTCAGAGTCGGGGGATTGTTTACATCAGGGAGAGGAAAAAGAAAACTTCTTGTAATAATATGAAACAAGAAACATGAATTTCTTAAGTAAATGCGAACTGAAAGATCCCCCTGAGTGCTTCCACATTTAAAAGAGGGTTATCTCAAGGATAGTTCCAATAAGAGGAATATTTGGCAAAGAGCTAATTTTCCCTGATATTGCGCTCTTTCGTTTCTTCGCTGTGGAGGGTTATTCCTGGAAATATTAAGCTATTCTTAATTCCAAGAAAATCAGGCGGAATTTAATTTCGATGCAAATTTTGTTCTTAATTTTTTTCCAGTTTTGATTGGAATGCTTCGTGGGCAAAATGAGACAAAAATGGAGGATAAATATTACGGCCGGTATGCAGAGCTATCTCATCAACATAAATATAGTTTTCGTTTCGTATGATTTAGCCAGTAGTACATTTTAACTCACCTAAAAACAGGTGTTGAGATAGAGAGTGCACTCTATCAAGTTAAGAGTTAGTGAAAGAAGTAGCGAAATAGTGAAGAATGCGCGATTAGTTTTCGGGTGTGCGATGTAATCATTCGAAGTGAAGAAGTTTCTGTTTTATTACTAACAATGGAAGACTTAGAGAGAGCCATAGATAGAAGAAAGCAATTTAAGTCAAAACAAAATAGATTGAATAATTAAAAAAAAAACAGATCTGCAAAATGATAATAATTTGACTGAACTGGAAGATAGAATCGATAAGCTAAGAAAAAATTTCGAGAAATTGGGTAGGGTTCAGAGCATTATCGAATTAACCACCGTCAATCCGGAAACAGCAGAGTTAGAAGAATCTGCTGTCGCGTACTTCGAATTTCAGCATTATCGACTAATTGCAGAGGCTCGAACAGCTTTAGCAAAGACACGAGCTGGTGGAAATAGAACTAAAACTGACCCATGCACAGGTAGAAACCTTGATCATCTCATAAGAGTTCCTACCTTAGAATTAACTCAATTTAATGGGACAAGCGAAGGATGGTTAGAATTTCGGGATATTTTTGGGTTATTGATCGGAGATAATAACGATGTTGACAACGTTCAAGAATTTTATTACCTAAAATCTTGTCTTAGAGAAGAAGCTGCACGTTCTATAGAAAACATTCAGATCACAAATGATAATTATGACATAGCTTGTAATATTCTTCAAGAAAATAAAGGATCTGTGAAAAAAATTGTAACTAATGTCACAGCTAGCTCTGAAGAATTATCTATCCCTAAAACAAAGACCGAAACTGAAAAATCTTTTGAGGTAGTTGATATAGTCGATGAAATTAATGTAGTTACTACTGCGAAAATATAGGAAAATTGAGGAATTTCCAGTGTAGACCATTTACTTTTAAAAGAAAACCTAGCTGCGGAAAATGCAGAGAATAATTCTAGTTAATCGTCTGTATATTCTATTCAAATTACTACTGACGAAAATCAAGCATCTTACGAATTGAAGCCAGTTGCTCCAGCACACTATGTGGAGCAAAATGATGATCATACTGATGTTTCAAAAACCGAAATTATAACGAAGAATTTTCCTTGGGATGAAAATAAGAGCAGACTGAATATATTTCTATAGATGGAAATTTAACTGTTGTTTCAGAGAGCAGGCTGAAGGGCAATTAGAAATAACAGCCAGTATGCCAATCAAAAAGCCAATAACTCTCTGGAATTTTTCCATGGATTTTTCTGATGATAGCTGTAATGCAAGCTTTGAAGCTTTCAAGAAAAGGAATATACAAGGTATCATAGAATCACTTGATGAGAAGAATGAAGAAAAAGAGCAAGAAATAATGGAAAATAAAGAAAAACAACAAACAGATTATGTGTCCAATTTTGAAAGAAGCCGTTTTTTACATTTATGTTTCTTTTTTTTAAATGAGGACATTTCAAAGCGAGCAGTATGTTGCAACCGAAAGTGCGCAAGTGCGTAAACGCATATTTTCTGGCTAATGGCCGAATATTGTGTTGAGGCTATCATCCAGGAAGGATTCATTGACCATAGAATATTGGAAATTTATTATTTTGTCTATTTTAATGTTCTCGTATTGCAACAATTAGAAATCGACAGGTTAAGTGAACGAAACAATTTCTAAATAAGTAGAAATTTTAAAGAAGTGTTCACATACCGCTTTTGAGGACCAGAAGCAGTTAGACCCCAGTAACAGGTTTTTTTGGCGTAAACAATGTTACGCCGCAATACTTCAAATTTTGAGTTATAAGTACTTCAATGAGTCGAATTATAAATAGTTCTGTTTAAATTGATCCTTTTCAAATAATTTTGATCTAATTCATCTCTAACGAATCGACTTATATACATGGGTTAGAATTTAATTTGGTATTTCATTGATTTTTGTAGTATTAGTTTTTATTCATGGATTTTATAATTAAAACTGTACATAAATTTTAATGGCTCATCATTCACAATAAAGCTACACAGATTAAAAAAATTTCAAGTAAATGTCTTACCCATGTATATACTGCGACTTGTTACAGAATTATTAGATCAAAATTATTTGAATAAGATTAATTCTGATAGAACTATTGACAATTCAACTCATCAAAATACTTAAAGCCAAAATTTCGAAGAAGTGAAAAATCCTGTAAAAGTAAGTGAAAAAAATTCTTTGGGAAAATTTAAATGGAACTCACAGGGAGTGTTCAATTCACGAATACTGAAGGTTTGAGACAGCCAAAGTTAGAAATTGAAATAATTTGAATTTGGATATCTGTTCTGAAATAAGTAAAGAAAACAAAAAAAATTTGTTATTACCATGAAACATATATAAATTTTAAGGAAATTATTGACAATTAGCAAGCTAAATCAAATCTAGCTTATTGAAGCTATGTAAATTTCACAAAAAATTATAAAATTGAATGAATTAAGTAAACAAAATGTTAGAAATGTGTGCCATTTATATAGAAGGCATATGATCTGAGATGTTTTAAGCATGGATAAAGCAGTAATAACATATAAGCTGCAGACATGTAATCCATTTCAAAGATAATTAATCAAAAGTTAGGCAAATTTTCTACAATAGTTTCACACCAGGAAATAGAGTAGAATTTGTTTTATTAGTAAAAGCCTCATTATTTAAGGAATTTTTTGACAAATGCTAGAAAGCTTTTGAAACTTCGACTTTTCCAGAATCTATGAAAGAAAGCGGCACGAAAAATGTCATTCAGTATGAAATGCTCCAGAGTCGAGACGACGTCGTTCTGTTCATAAAATTACTCCACTAAAGTATTCAGTTCCCATAGTCTGTAACAAAAAAAACACATCAAGAGAAGGAATAGCTATCAAGGAATACATTACCTGAATATTTAATGGAAAAACTCAACAATTAATTGAGTATAAACCAGAATGCTCAGGGAAGGGAATTGAAATAGTTGTCCAGATAGTTTATGAAAAGTTCTAGAAGGAAAAAATTGAAATCCTGAAACTTAACGCATTCGGAATAATTTTTAAACAGAACAAAGGGACAATTGAAAGGAACATGAATTAAGTGAAAGACAGACTTACCAGAGGTACAAAATCATTTTAGTTCTGTAAATTTCGATTCAAAATTTATTTCATATTTACTAGGTCTTCAAGTAGATTCAAGGTAAGATCATAGAGGTTAGGAATAGGATAGCTAAGTTAAATTTTATATTTCGGATTACTTTAATTCAATATATTTTCAAATATTAAATTGGAAATTCAAATTTGAACCCCTCCTATAAAACAGAAAATCGAAGTTAATTGCATTTTCCAATTTACAAGTACAAAAATCGAAATGCTCTTGAAGTAAGCCGGCGATCTAATATAAATCCTGAATAAAAATATACAAGAGTAAGCAGGAAAATTTTCGAATTCAAATTTTATCTACAGGTGAGATTACATCAATTGAATACTAAGAGTGGCTTTCAAGTTGTAACTAAATAATAAAAATAAAAATTGAACGATAGAAGTCCATAAGAGTATATGCATATACATATACAGAAAATATAAAATTAAGTAAAATAAATTACTGATTTAATATTGATTATTATATACAGAAAAATCTAATATTCCAAAATTATAAACAATTCTCAAAATAAAGGATAGAATAAGAAATGGCTGAATACATACATATGGCCGAGTACATATTTCAAATATATATATGATATATGTATATATATATATATATATATATATATATATATATATATATCTGCCGAACTAGCTGGCATCCGTACAAAAAGGGTATCGGCCTGCATCCTCGTGTATACTTCGTGTATATTCCGAGTTTTTTTTCCGCACAAGATGACTTCCGGTATAGATAGCGGTCGAGTTGGCATCCGTATACTTTTTTACCTATAATGGTACAAGTTGGCTGCCGTATACTTTAGTACCAGCCAAGGTGGCACACTGAGATGTTGCCATACTGCTGTATTTGTCTGGTGTGATGAATGGTAATATTCAAGCGGTAAATATTACACAGAACGATTGCTAGCATGAAGGGGATTTTTTCAGGGTTCGCTGTTATTCTGTTGCTTCGGATAAGTCATACGGTACGCGAGTTTTGATGGTTCATTATTGTGAATTATTGAATTGATTGATCAGTTGAATTTCTCGTGAATATTATTGAAGAATTAATATTTTTTTAGAATTTTATCACATAGTTTAATCTAATCTACTTCCTTATATGTTTTTCCATATTTTCATATTCAAAACTCTCTCTGTTTGAATAAATTTCAATATGTTTCCTCTCTTATTCTATAAACATAACGCGTTGTCGATTCGTCCAAATACCTGTAATTTTATAATTTTGAGCCGAGACTGGCATCAAACGACTGAGTTGGACCTACCGAAAGAATTCGTGGTCGAATTCAATTCTGTCTGACGGCTGCTCTCGAGCACGATAACTTTCTAAAAAAAAGAGCCTTGTGACTTCAAACTTGCAGATAGTTTTATAGTCTAAATGTCTCACTCGATTTCGATGATTCAGCAGAACTGCTGAACTGCACACCAGAAGTAAAAAAATATTTTTTTTGAAAAGTCAATATTTCGAAAATTACTTACCGGAAGTTGCTCAAATTGTTTGTGGATGTAGAGGATATTGATGAAATGATTTGCAACATTTAGTCCAGAAGACTCTTCCATGAAGAGAAAATGGCTTTTTTTCTCATCGGATTTTGGCAAAAAGTATATGTATAAAGTTTATTTCAATATATTCTTTTTCCAGTATGTCTTGCCAATATGTATTGATTAGAGGCGGAAAAGTAGAGCCTTTTAAGTGTGCATTCTTCATTTTATTGAGATTTTATGTTTCATTACAAGAAGAGTTCAAGAATTGTCAAAAATTACGCGTTTTCAAGTTAAATCTACTGATGATAAATTTTTTGTTGATCCTTCTCCAAAATGAACAATATTCCCAATAGGAGATTAGTTTTTAAACACATCTTTCATTATTAAGGAAGTGAAAAGTTTTTTCGTAACGACAAGATGAATGTAACACTGATCAAAAATGAAATATTCTCCTCAGAATTTAACTTTCTTATTTTCAGTCGACTTCGAAGGTTTTTTGTGCTAAGTTGTGTATAAATCCTGAATAAAATTTGAATATTAAAACAAATTGAAATATGTTATCTTCTACAATTTTAATTTAAAAAAATTTTTATTCAAGAAACTTTCAGAAATAAATTTATGTCTAACAAGCACCGCTTCTAAAAGTTTTTTGAATAAAAATTTTTTTTTAAATTAAAATTGTAGAAGATAAACATATTTCAATTTGTTTTAATATTAAAATTTTGTTATATTTCTTCTATCAAGTAAAAGGCCTTTCTATTTTATTTAAATCCTGAATATTTCCGTGTTTGAATTGAAATACCGATACCATCCTAATGGAAACTTTAATTTTTCATTGCAGAATTGGAAGTTTAACATCATTCAATGTAGAAAAAGATAAAAGAGAAAAAAGTTAAAGAATATATCAAATTATATTGATATTTTGTTCACAATCCTATTCCGCAATTTTGTTGCGTTGAGTTTAATCGCTCCACATTTGAAAAATATTCCATTTCGAATTCCAATAAAACGGATGTTTCGAAATAACTTTGGATCGCCCGAACAAACATTTTTATTGCAGGAATAAAAAAAATATATAATACCGATCTACAATAATATGAATATTTTTGAGTAATTGGAAAGAACTAATTTTTATTTTGTGAATCCATTATGAAATGATTGTCTTAGTAGCGTGTTAAATATTACGTAGATTAGCAGGCGCCTTCCAAGGCGCCAAATGTCTATATATCGCGAGTATCGGATAGACGATCTCAAACGATTAGAAGATTATAAACACAAGACGAAGATGAATAATCCTTGGTCAAATAAAAACCTGTCGTGATGGTGCACGAGCAATAAAAAACTCGAACGGAATAAATTGAATAGTGGAAATTTTAAGGGTACGTTTTAACGGAAAAGGTTTGTAGGTATATGTAGATACGAATATAAGAGGGAAATACCGATCTGATAAAACTGAGATTTTGAAATCCACTTCCACTTATCAAATGAACGAGTCGTTTATTCTAGCAGAATTTCGGGATCATCATAAAAGTCCCTATACAACAGTATGCTGTTGTATCTTACTATATCATAGGTTAAATTTTTTGCGTAATGAGGAACCTGTGCGTAGAATATGAAGAAAAATATCATTAATCACGCGATAAAAACGTTCTACAAAAATTTCGAGTATAGGACTTAAAATTTATGTTTTCTTGGAGAAACACTAATACTTTATACTGAAAAATTGGTCATTTTCCTGAAATGTCATATTTCAATTAGTAAACTTTAACCATAGGCATCTAATCGTTATAAATTGAAAAAATTTTTTTTATGTAACTTTTATTAGAATTCAACGATAAGTTAATGTCATTTCTATATTAATGGCAATAAAATCGACCACCTGTAATATGGAAAACAAAGAATTCTTATTATTTTTTTCATTATATCTCATCGAAAGTATCTAATTTTGTTCTTGTGGTTCGTTCTTTTCAATTGCCTCAAAAATGATTTCAATGAGCATGACTACGAGAAATATATGACCCAAAAGCAATTTTAAAATTAGAACGAAGTGTTATTAACATTTCTATCACCGTTATTGCAAATAATAACCGAAAATTCAATTATTAATTGTAATTAGGTTTTGACATTAGCTACCAGAAACATTGAATATGATTTAAAGAAAACACTTTATTTCCTCTAATTTTCATTGTTAATAAGGGGTATGAATAATGGTAACAGAAAGTTCTAGAAATCGAGACAGTGTAACATACATCTGTATAAAAATTCTATACTCAAATAAACTCGACAAGGTTTTGTGGTCAACAAAACCTTGTAAATTAAGTGATTGATTATTACTGATTTTCCTTGTTAAATAAATTTTAAATATGAATGATATAACGAAAAATATTGTTCAGAAAGGCTTCATCCATGGTTAGTAGACTTGATCGATCGCGCACGGGAAAAGCTCACTTTTAGGACTGATAATGAAATATACTATTAATGAGATGAATGGAGTTTGCGGTTGGCTCTAGGTGAAATGGTTAGGAGATCGGTTGTGGTATGTGTGGGTCTTGTTACTGTTTCCTCACGCCACTTCAGAAACAGCGTTGATTGTTTACCCAAAAGCGAATAATTGCACGGATATCGGTATAGAAAAATCAGAATTGAAACTTCTAATTAGATTTTTTCGATGATTAACATTTTTGCAAATTTAGAATTGTTTTTCTGAAAAAACGGAGAATCACATGAAAAAAAAATACAAGGTTAATTTTCAATTCGATTCCTTGACATTCCTGTCGACTCAAACGTTTTTTCACTCTATGATATATTTCAGATTTCGGATGAGATCAGTTGGAGGGAGATGGCACTGTTAATCATATGAGCCTTTTTCAAGAAGTTACTGACAGATTTAAAATTGTTAGAGTAGATTTGAAGTGTAAATCGACATATGAATAAGAAAGCGGTCAAAAGCTCCTAAAGTCACATCAGTGCTTACAAGAATTTTTCTCCAGAATTCCTGAATACGAGCTAAGTGTAATTCGTTGTTATTTACAAGAGAGCTGGTTCACAATATTTCAAATTAGAAATTACGTTTCATTTTAGATTTTTCAGTTAAAATTTAGATGTCTTTTATTTGAGAGGGTCCGAAAATGAATAACCAGCAGTTTTTCTTATTGATTTTCCGCAGAAATCTGATGAAGTAATCGGATACTAGTGAGAATGTTCGATGCGTAACCCCGCACATCAAATCTCAGACTTGGCCGTTGTTGTCGAAAGGAGTCTACTCTGTATGAGATGTCTGGTGCGTGGTTTCGATGAACTTTGAATCACAGACTAGCCGATATCGATATCGCCAGAAGATTATGATGTCTGGAAGATTTCCGAAATCGCTGTTAAGTAATTACAATTTGGAATTTAATTTTTTCGCGGTTTCCAACGTCACAGAACTTGTTACTTTTTCGTTCAAACGTTGTTAAATTTCGAATTCTGACGAAAAAATATTCTCGAAATAAGGTGAATTCAAATAAGTCACATCTGTTGACGAATCTTCTTTGCGTGTTGACATAACAATAGTTGTTAAGGGTTTGTTTTCTTTTTAACCTCTTTTCATCATCTGTTTCACCTGTACAAGTATAAATACTCTGTCCTGCTTGTAAAGTTTTCAGTTGTCTGAAGAAGGAATATTTATTTCTCGAAACTTGAGTTACAAAAAATGTGTAAAATATCAATTTATTGGTAGTAAAACAGTAATTTCTAATAACTTGTTTTTATGTATTTTATATCCAAATACGAAATTTCAATTCGAAGGCTCTGACGTGCCCTCACCCATCAAGGTACTGGTAGCATTCGATTTTCTCTACTAACGTTGCTCTACTAACATAATATTTATTTTTTATTTCATAATTATACGATTCTCACGAAATTCATCTGTACCCCATATCACATCGACCGGATCATTAGTTTTGAAAATACGGGAAAAATAAAGTTTCAAATGTCAATAACTCCTAACCTATTCGACGGGTGTTGCCCAACGAACTCAGCCGAGATACATATTTATGCTTTGAAATTTCAAAAATATGGGTTTTTTCATTCTTAAGTTGCTATCTTTACATTCGGCAGGACATAATCACTTAACCACTAATTTTTCATGGGTACGTCCAACCTAGTCGTTTGAGACTCTCTTCAGCTGAACATCCCAAAATTCCAGATATTTGAATACAACATTGTTCCCTGAAACATGCGCGCAAAAACATTTTGAGTAAGCCATTTTAGTTGAGTAAATGTAAAATTTTATGCAGTGGACCATAACATGAAAAAAATTTTGAAAAAGCCGTCATTCTTGAACTTCTTGTCAAACTTTAATTTGAGTGGATCTCTGTTTTTTGAGATATTGGAAAAATTACACCAGCCGTTTACCCGCCGTTTACGAATTTCTTCATGAATGAACAAGTGCGTGGAAGCTAGTGATCTCACGTCAGTGCTTTTTAAAAAAAAATTATGTTCAGCACTATTTATTTTTACGCCGAATCAGAAAGGACATTCGATATTCGATTTCATATGTGAAAACTTTATTGATTGCACAAAGGTTGGATGATTCGTTCAGATTGTATTAGGAGATAATCTAATTGAAATATGTAATAATGACTATTGACAAAATGACGATTTTTTTGATAACCACTGAATTTTTACAGGAATTAAAAAATTCAAATCGGAGCGTCCATATTCTTGTAGATTTTTATTTTTTTTATGATTGACAATATTTTCCTTCGTGTTAATTCAATGAAACAGTCGTTGGAAAATGGCAGTGCTTGAAGGCGTTTTTATCGAATGTATATAGATAACTGAGTGAATGAATATTATTATTATCAGGAATTAGCTCAGAGATTTCAAATTTTCACGTAGATTTCAAGTCTTAATGGGCAATGCAAAATCTGCAAATATTTTTGGAAATTATTCAAACAGTTAATAGCAGATATTGAGCGAGTTGAAAATACTTTTTTGATATAGTGACAGATTATATTATGAGTAGACAGAAAAAATGATATGATCATTTATCTCCTCTGGTTAACTATTACTTTTCATTATTATCACATTGTATGGAAACAAAATAAATTGAATCAGATAACAGGAGGGAAATATTACAGTGGAAACTTACTACTCTTGTTCATTCCATTGAATTCATTTTTACTTATTCAGTTTTTTTTGACTAATCTACCAATATTATTTATTATTCCAGGAAATATTTTTTTTTGTAGTTTTATTTTTCCATTTAATTGTGCGAGTTAGGAGATAGCGTGTGTTATATGTTCGTTTCTGTTTTCTTTATACCACTTTAGGAACTGCGCCCTTAATTGTTTACCCAATAGCGAATGGTCAGACGGTCCCCGGAAACCAGAAAATTTCTTTCCTGGCCCTGGGTTCGAACTTTCAACGTTACGGTATGAGTCCATTAGGACAGGCGCTGGCAAGAATATTACGG
Source organism: Megalocaria dilatata (assembly GCA_034642435.1). NCBI lineage: Eukaryota > Metazoa > Arthropoda > Insecta > Coleoptera > Coccinellidae > Megalocaria > Megalocaria dilatata. The sequence goes on from CM067854.1 coordinate 83,528,130, forward strand.
AGAAAAGATATATATGAATTCATTTACTCAAATTTACTCAAAGAAAAAGCTCATAGAATTGGGATACACAAAAAAACTATGTGCAAGGATTGGCTATGAGATTCATGGTGACGCATGAAAATTGGAACGAAAAGAGGATTTCTTTGTAGAAATGAATGTTTGTTCAAACTTGAAATATAGCTTTCAAATTTTCGAATCAAATTCTATAGTCGTGGCGAGTAATAGTCATTACCAAGTTGGTACTATTCGAGAGAAACTTTTTTCTTCAGAAGAAGATATTAGGAGTCTGCGGAATAAAGAAGAATCTTAATAATAATTAATTAATATTGAATTGTTAAATGAATAAAGTACCTTTGGTGAAAAATACTCCTTAACTTCGAAGGTGAGCCGTAATATAGCATTGATAGAATCAGTTTATTCAATCAAATTCAATCGCCGAGATGCATGAACGAATAACACTTTCGATAACAGCTATAATTATCTTCCACTTGACTTAAAGTCATCCGAATCACGTTAAACCACCATTTTACAGAAAAAAATGATGTATTCTATAAAATCGATACAAAACGCTTGTTTTTATTCAAACGATGAATGAGAAAAATAAACTTCATGAATTTAACGCAATCCAAAATATTTCTAATTCGAATACCGCTCCAATCCCAAAAGTTTACGTATCAGCCGAGTGGATTATTCCTAAAATTTCAATTACTGAGCTGCAAAAACGCATAAACCTTTCAACGAAATCAACGAAAATGTATAATCAGTTACACAAAATCGATATGAACTGATATGAAATATTAGGGGAAATCCTTGATTTGAATATATTTTTTTGAATTTTCCGATTATGTGACACGACGAAATTTTCCACAAACGTATGCGTTATAATTTTACTATTTTATATCACATTCCAATTCGAAAAGATCTGCAGTTTCGAAAATATTGTAAAGAATAAGAAAAAATTTCGAATATCAATAACTTCGAAATCAAAAGAACTAAATTGCTCATTAATGAATCCATTAAAAATATTTTGACTCCAAACCTACCTTGAAAATTCAAAGATAGCAAGATATTACCTAGAACATGCACGCAAAAAAATCCATAATAAAATAATAATCCTTAACATCAATACGAATTAATGTCCAACGTAGCGCTAAATAACAATTAGCTCTTTCAGGAAGCCACAGCTGTTCACAGTCTGCTTACGTATCGATCGAACGGAAAAAAACCATCTTCACCTTCTACTCTTATGAATTCCAAGAACGAATGCAAGATAATTGCAAAGTAAACAAATCCACGTTGTCAAATGTACTGGATGCCAAGTGAACCGTTGCTTAGATAGCCCCATGATATACAAAGTATACACGAAATCGACCCGAGCGCCACCATGATAAAACTCGGTGAACCTAAAGTATCCACGGCAGTCGAGATAGGTCCAAAAAGGGTCAAGTTGGCATCCTGCTGAAAATTAGCGCAAACGATAAAGGATGTTCCCTTATATCATTTACCGATGTCACTTCGTATTGGTAAGTTGGCATCCGTATATTGGATGCCACCTTACCTCGGATGCCATCTATACCGGTAAATTTACATGGGGGGATGCAGCCTTGTACGCTGGATATATATATATATATATTTATATAAATATATATATATATATATATATATATATATATATATATATTATATATATATATATATATAATATATATATATATATATAAAATATGTACTCGGATAAGTATTCGACAGGTTAGTCATATTAGGAATATGAAGATTCCAGGTTGGGTTCCGTTTAGAATTTATAAGTGTCCGACGTTTCCGCTCTGAATTTAGCGATTCAACGCCTCAATGCGTCTGTCTACTCCCCAGGACTCATCACCAGTAGTTTTAAATCACAGTGTCTTCACTCGCTCTAGCGAACTACATACCTACCTATATATGTCTACTTAATTGAAACTGTGTTTTCTAAGAAATTTATTTAATTTGATTTTGAAAAGTTTTTGAATGAATTTTTTTTTATGAAAATCTATAGGAGTTTAACAGAGATTTTGTGTGCTTGTTCTACGGAACAGCATGTTATGGTTTTGCTCAATGTCTGTAATTAACGAATTTTTAACCGAAAATTATCTCAAATGCCTATCTTTGACTCACTCATGAAGAATACGTCAAAATCAATTCTATCTGCTGGGTCCGTCCGTAAAAACTCAAACAGAAAGAGCTAGAGATCTGAAAATTTCCTAAATATCTTGGTTGAGTTCGATAATGGGTAAAATCGTTCAGATGGTTCAATGATTATTTAAATTTTGAATGTTCTTTTTTAATTTTTGCCAATATTGAAATGGCAGATCCGATCCATCTGTAATTGGGTAGAATTTTATTGTGTCACAATACAATTTGAATATTCTTTAACGAACAATTAAATTCAAATAATTCACCTTTTTTAAATATACTCAGATAAGCTGGAATTCACAGAGACCCTTTTTGGGTTTTAGTGCTCATAAAAAATCATTGTACTTACTGTAATATAAATAGCAACGGATTTCGGAAACAAGCTTAGTTATTCAAAATGTAAACCTGCCTGATGATGCTACTGTGATAGCGAAACAATTGTTGAAGACAAAAATAAAAATTGTGAAAATCAGAATAACCTTATTTAAATATTATTCAATATGGATTTTCACCAAGTAAGGGCTGATTCGATTCAATAATAGTAAAAAATTTAAGAAATCTAGAAAATCACAACGTGAAGTCGGAAAAATCTTTTGCGCGCTTGTTCAAAAGTCCATTTTCTCTGAAAATTTCAAATCTCTGAATAGCTTTTCGAAGAAGCAACACCTGACGAATAAAAATTTTTCATTAGCCTCTCAGTCGTTATTTGACATCCAAATGCAAAATTTGAACTCAATCTTCGGATCCTAGTTATAGTTTCTTTAGCGGTTAGCGCTGCCCTGCTCATAATATTTTCGTTTTTGTTTTGGGTCTCTTAATCATGCGATCCTCATAAAATTTGCAGGAACATGGTCGTTATCATTCTTCTTTTGAAAGGCAAATTTCAGATCAATCGAATTTTAGTTTGAAAAATATTGTTAAGAATAAGAAAAAATTTCAAATGTGAATAACTGCGAAACTTTTGTACTGAAATTGTCTAATAACGAACTCAATCAAAACATTCAGGCCTCAAATATACTCCAACAGTTTCAAGTCTCAATTTTTTCTGTTCGAATTTCATAAAGTTTAGGATAGTGCTCAACGCTGATCCTTTCTTTTTTTTTTACTTCTGATCAGGGGATTCTCACGAATATTCAAACGAATATGCGGGTCATCAATATACTTTTAGGTGCTGACCGATCATATCTGTGAGTTGAAAAAAATATTAAGAATTTCCAAACGTGAATAACTGTGAGACTGTCGAACTTGCTCATTAATAAACTTGGCCCAGATATTGAGACCCCAAACCTTCCCTGAAAGTTTCAATGCTCTAGCTCTTTCAGTTTGATAGTTAGTTCGACAGAGTTATTTATGACTTCGAATTCTTCAATCGTGAGTCCAACTTGGTCGTTGAACATCATTTTATGAAAATTAAACACATTTGTGCAAAACTATCCCATGCTATTCCCTGGAACTAGAGAGCAAAAATTAGTGTGAGCATTAGTTAAATCATACAATCTACCCATGACAGAAAGGATTATGTAGAATACAAGTACTACATTCATACCGAACTTTCCGTTAAAGTTATTTCATCAAAGTAAATTTAAATTCAAGATTAATTATAAACTACTAAAATACATATCAAACATCATATATTAAGATATTCCGAAAGAATCATACTATAAATGATCAATATAAAAGATATGTGTTGGAAAAAACCTTTTCCACTTTATAACATGAAAGGGCTACTTTCAAGTATAAATAACACCCACTCGTATTGCCTGAAAACATACGTAGACTCAAAAATCCGCAGTTTCGAATTTATGGACAAACGCTTGAAATAAAAAAAAAAGCACCAGTAATATTTGAAACAAAACTTTAATATGTAACAATTGATTCGACCTCAAAAAATGGGTCTCGTTAGATCTGATAGAACTCGAAAATAAAATTATATATATATTTGGATACTTTTTCAATATCGTAATATATGATTTTTGATATATATTTTGGAAGTTTTCAGAAATATTTCTGAATTATAATAAAATTTATTCGATTACTTCTATCATGTTATGTGAGTGTCAATAACTTAATCATAGCTTTGGGCTCGAAAACGAAAGGTCACTGGTTCAAATCCTGCTCAGATGGAAAAAAATTCTAGTTGGGCGGATTTGGACCACAACTTCACTTGTGGGTCGAAAATTAATAGCGCTGTGACCTGAAGTGGCGTAAGATTGCAATAATAAAATCTTCCCAAAACACAACTGAACTTCTAATTGTCACAAGCGGAAAAAGCTTCTAAGGGATCTTCACAAAAGATCTAGGAGTGTCAGGATAATATAAATATAAAAAAAATATATATAAAATATGTCAGTTATGCATCTAGTTCATATAAAGTCGACAATCGACAATATATTCCTTAATTATGTATTATTTAAGCTGATTACTGGTGAGACCCATTCTTTAAAGTCAAAAAAATTATCATATTTCATCAATTTTTTTATACTATCCTCTGTTTTACGAATTTATACATAATTTTAGAATAGTATATTTTTCTGTATATGTATGAATCTTACTCCATGTATAGGTTAGATTTAAACATTTGTTTTTTTTTATATGTTTTATGTCATGAAGTGAAAAATTTTTTCTTAAGAAATGTTTTATATTATATATATATATTATATATTTATATATATATATATATATATTTATATATATATATATATATATATATATATATATATATATATATGTTGTGCATCCACCACATGGAACATTTTGCGTAAAGGTCTTGTTCTACACCCATACAAGATCCAAATGGTTCAAGAATTAAAGCCACTTGACCATAATAAGCATCGTTTGTTTGCTGATTGGGCGTTACAGATCGATGATCAATGATTATTTGTTTCAAAATTTGAATGGTATCGACCCAGAAGTGTTTTGATTCCAATAAGGTGGTGCTACACATCATGCTGCTACCGTAATAATTGATTTATTGAAAGAAAGATTTGGCATTATTTCGAGAAATGGTCCAATTAATTGACCTCCAAGTTCATGCGACATAACTCCACTAGATTATTTTCTTTGGGGTTATGACAAGTCATTGGTTTGTGCTGATAAACCAGAAACAATAGACAATAGGCTTTAGAAGCCAACATAACTCGTGTTATTGATAAAATAAGGCCTGAATTTCTCGAAAAAGGGGTCCAAAACTGGTCTGGTCGAATGCAGTCCTCAGAGCTAGTCGTGGTGGACATATGCCAGAAATTATTTTTAAAGCATAAATGTCATAAAATTATTTTTCAATTAAAAAAATTGGCTTTAGTTATTTTAAATATGTTTTATTTCAATTTAAAGTACTATCACTCTAATAAAACACCCGATATAAAAGTGATGATAATCCTTTCAACTTGTTACGTACTAACATGAAATTTCTGACAGAGCTAATAAAATCTTTGATCATAATTCTGAAAAAAAAATAAGTTTTTGACTCATAAGAATTGTGTCAGATAAATGAATAGGTTAAGTTATGGTAGGAAAAAATGTAATTTCTAAACAAGGATTAAATTTATTCTCCTCGAGGTGAGCAATTATAAATAGATGAGCGTGAAAAATCGTGTGAACCCAAAAATAATAAAGATGGCGGAATCGACTGATTTATAAGTATAATCGAGGACACAGTTTCAATAAATTTGCTTGTGGTTCGTAGAAGTGTTATTAAAAAGAAATATGGATTATTGCATTTAAGGAACCCTGAAAGTACAAATAAAATGATTAAGGTCACCTACCCAGTATAACTGATAACCAAATTTTCGCAAGAAATTTCCATTTTATTCAGACTTGTGAGCTTCAAAAATTCAAATAATAAAGTGCGAATAATACATACATAGTCGAATAAAAATCCAATTTTCTAAAAAAAATCCATTTTATTTAGTTACTCAAGTAAAGTAAATGATCATGAATAAGAAAAAAGTAAAACGAAAACACAGTTTTACAATCCAGAACAGATCAGAGAAATTCTAAAAATGAATATAAGGTCAATCGGTACATTGCCGGTTTCGTTGATCTAGTATACATTCCTCGAATTTCAATTCACTTTGCTGAGTTTATACTTTAATTTCAAAGTTGTAAGCCTTAGATACCATTTGAGTTTCAAGAAATATACATTTGACTTATGCATCGTTAATACAGTTTAACTTGGAAGATGCATGTGAAAAAGAGTATTGAGTTTGATATCCGATTGATACTTTTTTCAGTATTTATATTTCTCCCTTCAATTCTTCGATTAATATTCTTTCAAGCAATATTTAAATTTTAGAATGATACAGAAACACAAAAATGAGAATATCAACATTCAGATTTCGGTTATTACAGTAGTATTGTTCCATGTTCAATTGCAAACTTCAGAAGTATAACCTGTCGTTGCTACAAAACAGAATATAATTGTGAATTCACTTATTATTTTTGTTTCCGCGAAGTTAACAATAATGCAAATCGTTAAAATTTTCCAGTTCGAACGATTACTGAAATAGTAGCTGCCTATTAGACTCACTGATATCGAGAAATGTTCGAAAACAACCTTGTTAAAACTGAAATGTGTCTGTAATTCGAAAGTTAGATGAAACGTAAGTTATTATAATTTCTTGCCTCAGTTAACGTGAATTGAATTACAGAATTCATAAGGGTTTGCCGTTTGGCGACACAATAGCCTTCTAGATGTTACATCCAATAATTAACTCAATAACTGAGGTTCGGTTGTTTGAGTTATGTTGATCAAAGATCGCCTGATCTTCAGTTATTTGCGTTGCTCACTCCAGAAAAGAATTGGATACAATTATTAAAAACATTTTAAATACTAGATGAGTCTTCTGAAATTCAATTCGAATGAGTTCGCAATTATTACCAACTATTTTATTCATTGGCAATGAAAAAAGTTCACTGACGCGAAGTCAGAAGTTTTTTGCTAGTTCATATCACTCACAATTCTTACAGGTTTTTTTTGTTTCTTTACTTATACAATCCTCACAAAATGTTCGGTCGAATCCACAATATTTCCAAAATATAAAAATTTTTCCAAATGTGAAATGTTGCGAGACTATTGAACCTATTTCACAAAAAAAATTAGCTCTGCCGCGGCATTTAGACCCTAAACCTTCCCTGAAAGTTTCAGTGCTCTAACCTTCTTCCTTTCGAAAGTTAATTACGGCCGGCCGGACAGAATTAAGTTTGGACTCAGATTCTTTATCAGTCCCTTAGGATCATTTTCGGCTTAAAATTGGAAAATAACAGACATTTATACGAAACTAGAGCACGCTGTTTCCTGGATGTAGCGCACAGAAGAATTCTGGGTAATATAACATTTAGAATATTATACTATAAAAATTTATGGTTTATACGCTCTTTAGGCTTAAAAAACGAAAGCAAACTTTTTATTTCCTTTCAGATAATTGTGTTTTTTAAGGTTCACTAATGAATCCAGTATCCAATAAGCTATAGTTTTCATTTATAATTTTTCTAGCCTCATTTGTTTGTGTAAACTATTCCCTTTGTTGGGTTCAACAAGTACTTCAACTAATGAAATGTAATATCAATTTTGATTATATAATTATATTTATAACTCTTACCAAAGCAACTTGAAAATAATCGAAATCAAAGTCAGAGATCTGGAAATCTTCATTATAATATATATTATTCTGATACTCACCTAGATCTTTTTTCAGTTTGTGCAAATTGGGAGTTCATTTGTTTTCTGACTAGGCTTTGGTCCTGCAGGCTTACGACACTTTAGGTCACAGATTTGTTAATTGTCCACCCAACAGTGAAAAGGTAGACGAAACCCATATAAAAAACATTTCTTTTCAATTTAAACGGAACTTTAACCTGAGACCCTTCGGTTCCCAGCCCAATGCACTTACCGCTGAGCTATCGGCATATTATAATATTTACCGCTGAAAAATTGGAGTAGATAATTTCACAAATAATAGCGAATAAAAGGAAATAGGAAAGCAATTTTGTATATGTAGTTAGTTGTCTACAAAATTGCCTGAAATGGCAACAATGACAACCCAAAGTAGCGCAAGATCGCAGTAACAAAACCTACCCAGAACACAACTGAACTCTCAACTCGCACAAGCTGAAAAAACTTCTCAGGGATCTTCACAGAAGATCTAGGAGTATCATGATAATAATAATTATAATATTCAATAGTGCTTTAGAGCGACAACATAACAAAAAAATGAACAACATAAAGATTATGACCTGATGGATTTTACAGACTTAAAAAAGCTTTCTTCTGTTAAAAACATCATGAAATCACGGTTTTATATCGAGTATGGTCTCCTCTAGCACTTCGTAGTGCTCCTATTTCATTTGGCATTGTGTCAATGAGGTTATCATTGAAAGCTTGAGGAATGTTTTAGAAAATGTCCGTCAAAGCATTGGCGAGCTGTTGTAATGTCTGAGGTGGGTCAGATAATCAGTGTAATTGCTGTGATATTGCAGACCAAACTTGTCCAATGCAATGCTGGTTTAGAAAGATAGCGGGCAAATCTATTCGGTTGATGTCATGCATTTCTATGCGATCGTTATTGCCCGGTTTGTACGAGGGTTATCGTCGATTAACGTGGAATTATCGCCAATGACTGCCACAAAAGGAAGAATACTTGGTTCTATAATCAGATCCCGATACCCCACTGTTGTCATGGTAGCGTTGAATAGGATAATATAATCTTTGCCCCTATTGAAACAGATGGCTCTCCAAACGCACAACTAGCCACCACCTATAAAAGTTGTTGGGGTGATGAAATTTTTATAATATTGTTAACCCCGTTGTCGCCATACAAACATTAGCATCTCCATCTGTGAGAACTTTCCAGTTCTCATGTTCAAGAACCCAACGAAATATCACAGCCGCATGCCCCATACTCAATTACGGGTGCCTGACAGATTTTCTTGCCATCAAATTGCAACTGTGCAACCTATTTTCGATTGTTCGACCAGAAATTATCCTACCGGTAGCTTGCCAGAAATAGCTATTAATTCGGGATGCTGTGGAGAAGGGATATCGTGGTGCAGTTAACCGTATTAGCCGATTTTTTGCGACGGTTGTAGCTTTTGCTCTTTCACCCCTATGAATATATGCAGCAATTTCACTAATACGACAGCGATTCCACGCTCTTCTAACTATACTTCGCGAAACCCGGAGACGGTTAGCAACTTCTTGTTTATCCAACATACTAATTATGTTAATAAAAGTGGATAGCTCAGCGGGAGAGCATCGGACTCGTGACCGGAAGGTCCGGGTTCGAATCCTGTTCAGGTAGAAAAGAAATTTTCTGTTTGGACGGGTGTCTGCCATCATTTCACTGTTGGGTCAAAAATTAACAGTGCTGTGACCTTAAGTGGCGCAAGATCACAGTAACAAAGCCTGAACAGAACACAACTGAACTCCCAACTCGCACAAGCTGAAAAAGCTTCTGAGGGATCTTCACAGAAGATCTAGGAGTATCAGTATATATATTATTATTATTATTATCCTGATACTTCTAGATCTTCTGTGAAGATCTCTCAGAAGCTTTTTCAGCTTGTGCGAGTTAGGAGTTCAGTTGTGTTCTGTGTAGGCTTTTTTACTGTGATCTTGCGCCACTTAAGGCCACAGCACTGTTAATTTTTGACCCAACAGTGAAATGGTGGCAGACAAATAAGAATAGATTACATTCTTATATATATATATATAAGAATGTAATCAATTCTTAGTTTTATAATTTTAGAAAAAGACGATTTGATGTCATGATTTTGGCAGATTTCATTTTCAGTAGTTTAAAATATAACAGAATAACATACACAAAATAAAATAATAACATACAAAGAAATACAAAGAAATAAATAAAAAAATAGCTTACTAACCTGAAAGAAATCAAAAACAATGCTATTTCTTCGGGTTTCTCAATTCACATTTCTAACAACTAAATAAATAAACATGTGACACTTTTTAGGTTAAAATCTTAGACATGGAATACAGATCATAGAACATAGAACATAGAATTATTTAAATATTTTAATATTAGCCTTCTTCAGAAAATAAATTAAAATAATGTCATATAAGTAGACTTATATGACATTATTTCAATTTATTTTCTTAAGTTATAATTATTAAATATAATTTTTTGAAATTAAATATGCAGAAGTCTAATATTGAAATATTTAAATAATTTTATATACCTTTTATCAAGAATTAACCTCTATTTATGTTATAGAACATAGAAGTTACAAAGTTGTTTTCCCTGAAAATAACTGTTTTATTCTTACATATATATCTATAGCTTCGGGGAGAGATCAACCGGTGTTATCGTGAGGAAATTTTAGAAAAGAAATAACAAAATAAACTATTATAAATTCAGCCAGACTGCGCTCGGGTTTATCCTCATGACGGGCAGGGAAGGATAAGTAGATAACGGAAATCTGCAGACATACTGTTTTTTTTTTGTTTCTGGTGTGTTTTGGTTTTATGTTTTTATTTTGCATCAAGCATCCGGATGTGTCATAATAATACTTTCAAAAACATTTTGTGTACATATGGTTTTGTCTCTGTGATAAATCTTTCCACTCGACCAGATAGCGAAACGTGTTTGAATCAATTTTTTTGTGAGAGGTTTCAACCTGGCAGGTGATGATACTGAGGCTTTATATTCTGCACTACCTCATTACGGACTACTTATGTTTCTCGTTGGAGTTTAATTACGAATGTGTTTTTTCTTACTCGAAGATCCAATTGGTAGTAACTCAACTGTTATCTAACCATCTTTTCTCAAGAAATTTATCTTGAAAACTATATTCTTTTTTTTTGCTGACCTTCTGATTCGGGTAAGTTTTCAAGTTTTCATATTCTGGAGTCCGTTTGAAATGCAATTTTTGGATGAGTAGACTGGTATATTGGAGCACTATATTCTGAAGTTGATCACAAAGAACTTCTAACACTAAACTCCCAACCCTTTGTTTCCGTAGATTTGTTCTCGATGAAAATTCCTTTCTAATGAGCATTTCCTAAAGACATTTTTGAAATATTTGTTTTCTTATTTTTTTGTGAATAATTGTGACTTCCAAATTGATAATAAAAAGATTTACATTCCATCATATAGATTTTTATTATTATTATTATTACACTATATTGAGAGTTGAGGTAAAGCCTATTAACTCACAAAAAATATACAAGCTATTGAAAAACGAGAAGTGCTTCAAAGGGAAAAAAATAAAAAAAGGAGAAATTCCCAAGTGCTAAAAAAAACACAAACCGCCCCGATCACATCACTCTGCCTGAGCCATCTATTGGAGGAGTTTTTGAACGCATTTACCGAACTGGAACAAACAACACCCTCAGACATACCATTCCAGGAACCACACACACGGTTAGAGGGAAAATGTTGCCTACGATCCGTGGAAAAATAATTTTTCTTGTGTTTGAAAGAGTGACCACGCAAACGTTCCTCTCGGTTGATCACGAACAGACCAAGCATGTCAATAGCGAAAATTCCACGAAGGACCCGGAACATAACAATAAGATCCCCGCGCACTCTACGGTCAGAAAACAACGTTGGGTCCATTATCGCGAGCCTCGCATCCTAATCGGGTCGACGTATACCGTAGAGTAACCGCGTGACCTGCCTCTGCAATCTCTCAACCGCAGCGTCGTGATACAACACTGAACTCCAAACTGGTCTGGCGAACTCCAAGATAGAGCGAATATAAGTCTTGAAAAGAGCACTGCACGTAGTTGGGCCGCAGCCAGCAAATGCCTTCTGTATTGAAACGAGAGACCTTCTGTCCTTCCCCACAATAGATAGTATGTGCTTCGACCAAGACAAATCGTCTGTTATAACAACACCGGAATCAGAATAGCTACTTGCAGAGGAAATTCCTTGGCCACATATATTGTACTGGAGACGATGTTTATTGGTACCCATGTGCAATACTTCACATTTTTTGATATTGAGAGGAAGCTGACAGTCCTCGCACTAGGGTGCTTAGAGTTCAAGTCAGGTTATAATGTTTGATCCCTAGGAATACCGTAATAATTTCGAGTATGAATCAATACAAGTAGGCAAGTCCGAGATATACAGGAGAAAAAGTAAGAGTCCTAAAACGGAGCTTTGTGGTACGGCACTGGTTACCGGTATGGAAGACGAGAGAGAGCTGCCAACTCTAACCTGAAATGAATGATTAGAAAGAAATGCTGCAATCCACGCAAGAAGGTCACCTCGAAAGCCTAGATGATCAAGCACTTGCTAACCCATTTGTGGGGTACACGATCAAAAGCACAGGAAAAGTCCAAGTATATCACATCCACAGGATTTTTGTTATCGAGCGCTTTTGACCAATAATTGACGCATTCCAGAAGGCTTGCTATTACTGAACGACCAGGAAGAAAACTATGTTGTCAATCGGGAATGACCGTGTTGTCTAGAGCAAATTTGATGACACAATCGAGGATCATTCTCTAGAAAATTTTAGGCACAATAATAACTAGGCTGACCTTTTTAAATATTGGAGTTACAAGAGCACTCTGCCAGATTGTAGGTAAGGATGATGTTCAGAAAGATTTTGTAAAAATTCTAGATAGAGGAGAGGCTAGGGAATGAGTACAATGCTTAAGTACTTTCGATGGAAGACCCTCACCACCAGGGGCAGAACGTGCGTCGAGAGCTGAGAGATGCTTCTCGATGATGGCGGGGGGAAAAGTTATACTTCTTAAGTCATAGTTCACCCGTATCGCTTTTAGAATTCAGCGATGATCTGACGTGATTGAAAAAAATGATTGCGATTCTTGAACTGAACCAATCTCAACTCAAACTCCCTCTAGGCAGAAAAAATAGTATTGGAAGGAATATTTGAGTATATACAATGGGCATCCTAGTCTCGTTGTTGCCGAATATATCGTTGCCATATCGACTTTTTGTGTCTGATCATATCGAGGATGCTATGTTCGATCCAGGGTTTCGAAGCCACTCTTGATGCCGAGCACTCATAAATAAGGTTCTTCAGTACCTCCACATCCCACATAGCCTCAATATTAATCGTAGACTCTAATATAGCATCCCAATCAATATATTGCTCTTTTACATTTTTTCGTCAGACCGTAGAACTGGAGCTGTTTTGATAGAAATAGGACATGGTCTGATTTTCCCAGAACAGGATGATGCTTAACATTGGAAACTAAGTCAGCATCGTTCACTACTATAAGATCCAACAAATATGGTTTTTGAAAGTTTCGAAAACGTGTAGGCTTTTCCACTAACTGATGGAGGTTAGAAACACGAATTGCGTCAACGTAAGGACCGGAAGGCGAGCTGTAGACCCTAGGATTAATTGGCCAATCAACATCTGAGAGGTTGACATCACTCGAAACAAAGAGGTTCTGTTTGTCGTCAATACATCATCCAGAAAAGTTGCTATCTCGATGTCGGTATGGGAAGATCGAGGTCTATAGACACATCCGATAGTGAAGCTGGAAGCTCATTGAAGAGATCAATTAATACACTGGCGGTACTAGGTAAACCTGGGGTGAAATGTCGGACAGAAAAAAAAACTAGGAGTCTCACCCACGACATAGACACCCACTCCCCCATGACCAATCGTTGCCAGGTATCGAGACTAAACTATCCGGGACTCCAGAGTGTAACCAGGGCTCAGTAGCAAGGATGATTGTGGGCTGATAGGTTTTATTGAAAGCAAGTAGTTCTAAGTGATTTGAGCAAAGATACTGCGAGTTGGTATACGAGACCGACCACTCGTGAAGATTAGTCAGTTTTTCTGGTTCGCAGGACAGAAATTTTTGTTATCGAAGGAATACCGGAAATATACTTAATATCAATATTGGACTTCCCCGCTCTTTGTCTTTGTTTGAGTTCTTTAAGTAGGTGCTGCAGTATCTCAATTTGCAAAGTTGTTTTGTCATCAGAAATACCATATTTCTACCATATTTCTTTTTTTTTCCGAAGCAACTTAGCGACTACCATCGGGTTATTACTAACCCGAACTAACCCGAAGGTTACATTTACATGTAACCTTCAGCATCCTGGGGCGGTTGCCACTGATAGGGCCAAACCGTTCGAAAGAGATGCGATGGGCATTCACTTCCGGAGCCACGTATTCAATCAGCTTCAAAAAAATGCCGTGTCATTCACCAAATCTGACTCAGCAACACCACGAATTAAAATGTTGTGTGATCTCCGCAAGCTGTCAAGTATCTCAGCGGATTTAAGTGAAGAGCTTGTCGATGCCGAGTCATGAACAACTGAATTGGAGGCTTTTTCCACCTTGGACAGTCATAATCTGGTAGCATTCAGGTTCGTTGAGAATATTATTGGCAGAAGCAAGTTCACAGAGTTGGTCGTTGGAAGACAGAATGTCACTATCGTGTTTACTACCTAAGTTAACAGAATAATCCTTAGGATTTCTACTATGGTTTTCAGTCTCTGACGAATGTTTTTGTAAAATCGACTTACAGTCAGACAACTCAAACTGCAATGTCAATTGGGTGGCTTTGGGTGGAAATGTCACATAATAATTCGTTTAGTTTGGACATGAGTACATCGAATTGATCAATACTCATTGAGTCGAGCGGATAAGGTTAAGTACCACCACCTAAAATATGTAAATTCTTCGAAGGGGAAGGCGAAGAGACTGACTGACTTCGAAGTACTCGAGTGTCTCTCTTACAAAATCCACAAGCCAATTCCTCGTCCACTCTGTCTAATTCATCTGATAGCAATCTAAGGCAGTGTACACTTCGTGCAGTTGACGCAACGTTGATTTGCTATTTACCTTGAACATAAATGGCACTTCGTCTAAATTTCCTGGATCATTGCTATAAACCAATGACTCAATGTAACCCAAAGAAAGAAGTCCAATGGAGTTAAACCGCAGGAACGTGGCGGATAATTAATCGGTCCATTTCTTGAAATATTCGAATCAACGAATTGTGTTTCCAATAATGATCTGTTGGTTTGAGTTCTTGGCTTACAACAATTTTGTATGGATATAAACCAAGGTATTTTCGTAAAATTTGCCACAAAGACGTCTGGGAGATGCCTAGTTCTTGTGAACGTCAAGAAATCGATAAATTTTGATCTTCAGGAACAGTTTCACGTATGGCAGCAATATTCTCTCAACTTCTTACATTTCTTTATCTTACTGCCACTATTACATCATAAAGTGTAAAATTTGTATCAAGTCTCTTCACTAAAAGTTTAACTGTTCTTTTATCCGGACGATTATAACGACCAGAAATTGGAGTTAAAGCACGTAAAGTCAGAGTAACAGATCGCGATTTTTCATAATAAATTCGGATTATTTGTAAACGTTTATGAATTAAATGTTAGACATTGGCAAATACAAATGTCAATGTCAAAAATAAACAATGGCTGTCGTGCATAAGAAATGTCAATTTAAAAATGGGGCGTTCCCATGAAAGACCTTTATTATATGCGTGCGCTAGTAGTTGTTAACTGACTGAAAACTTTCTTATCTCTAATCTAGTCGAAGGAAGATTTTCGATTTCATTTTGTTTATCAAATATCGACATAATTATGTGCTTCTCCATATATTCATTCTTGGATGTGTTTTTGAAATACAACTAGATAGTTGTGTACTTACGAACTGTATATGTGTGCTGGGTCTAATGACTCCATATACAGCGATGAGAAGACCTTCTCTCAGATTCATCAAATAATGAACTCAAATGCGGAAAAACACGTTTCTGCTGAACCTCCAGCAAAAACAAAACCGATGTGATAATCACGAAGCACGAGAATATTTCCGTGCATTTGCCCTTCCCACAGACTAATTCTTTCGCAACACTCACCATTCATTTCTTGTCTGGATAGCATGTAAGTTTTTATCCAAACCCACCAGCTGGATCTTTTACACGCATCATACAAAAGAAAAATCAAATGAAACTTCCGAGTAAATGAAATGTCTGGCTGTGGAATGTAAACATGTAAGAAGTTTCATTTCGAACGTCTGAGAGATCGCCCAACATTTATGTTTGATGTGGAATTACAGCTGATGAAATCTCAGACTGGGGCATCTTTAGTACAGCTTCTTTATTTTCTGAGCATCAGGGTCGACGTGTTGTATTTTCAAGGCTATTAAATTGCAATTCAACAAAGATATTAATCGAGTATTATTTAACATTGTCCACATACATTATTACTCTTTAAATCTTCCCATTAATTGCTGACTATAGGAATTAATTACTAATTTGACGAAAACTCTGATACGTAATCTAATTCGAGTTCCTGTCTTGCAATTTTCTCTTGAATTTAAGGTCTTAAAATGACTAATAAGGTTTTTTCTGAAAAACAAAACGCAATGAGGTAACGAACCGTTCATTTAGTAGGCCACTTTTGTATATTACGGAACGTAACTCTGAATCAAAGGTTACAAATAGCGTTATTATCTAGAAATAAAGATTGAATATTATTAATAAGGAAAATAAATAACTTGGCTCAAGTTTCACAAAAGTGTAATTTCATGTTGTTGATATATATGTTTATTGTTTCAACCCATTTTCAAAACGTGGATTTCCCCTTCCCACAGACTAATTCTTTCGCAACACTCACCATTTATTTCTTGTCTGGGTAGCATGTAAATATTCATTGAAACCCACCAGGTCGTTCTTTTACACGCATCATAAAACCCAATAAATATATGCCAACAACAAAAAATTAAACTTTTGTGAAACTTGAGCCAAGTGATTTATTTACCTTATTAATATACAAAATGTCTCATCAAGTGGTTTGCAAGAAATCAATATATTTGATTGATTATATAACTCATGTTTTAAAGAACCAATAAAATCCCTGAATTCCCTATACGTACGGCGTATTGATAAGTGAATATACCCTTAAAGACGTTGTATAATCGTTGTGGTGTTTCGCCTCCTGCCATATTGTGATCATTTCCATAGTAACGTTTTTGAACGTTCGCCAAATAATATAAAAGTCGAGCTGAAAGAAATGTCATCGAATTTGTCAAAATGCAATATTAATATAAATCGATAAAAAATTATAAATATTAGTCGTTATATAATCGTAAGGAATACCAACTCGAGCATAGACAACATATTTGGATTATACGAACCTCTTCACTCGACGTATAATTGAATATTGTCTATGCTCTTGTGATATTATAACTGAATATTATACTGAAGGTTTTTCTTCAACAAAAATAATGATATAGAAAAGAAGATAAAATCTCTGAACGCTCAGATTGATAAGGCAGGTCAGTAAATGAGGTGAAACAATTTAAAAATATTTGGTATCAGGGAAAATGATGCAGATATCAAAAAGAAAGGGTTGTCTACTTTAGGAGCTGAAATGGGCGTTAATTCATCCTCGTGTACAGTTGAAAGATGTCACAGACTTGGCACATTATCCGTTGATGCATCTTTGCTGAGAACCGTTTCGGTAAATTGCGCCACAAATGATTAAAGACTCCAAACGTGTGCTGAGGTTTCCATCAGGAAGGATCTCACTCCTGTAGAATATCAGATGTAGAGATTAGCTAGAAAAGTTTTTTACTCGAAGAGTGTTTGGTCAATCAATGGTGACACATTTGCCCATTTCAATAAAGAAACTTTTAATTTAATGAGGGACTGAGAAGTTTCATAGTCGCTAACACTGATTATGAAGTTTCACACCCGTTTAGATCTCATTACGATCCTGCTTAGCTTAATTATTTGATTTAGTTGAAAAATGAACGAAACAATTGATATAATTGTTTGCAAAGTCATATATGTCGCTTTCGCTTTTATCTCATTTTTTTCTTTTTGAATGAATCCTCATCTTATAATAAAATAATAATGTTTATTCAAAAAAGGAAAAAAATAAAAGGGGTTTAAATCGATATACCACATATCTAAAGTTTGAATATCAAAACAGATTTAATCTGTATGTCTTCTACAATTCTAATTTCAACAAATTTACTTAAGAAACTTCAAGAATTAAATTAATGTCTTAATATCAAACTGAATTAAGAAAAACCAACGAATATAAATTGTCAATTAAAATTAAAAAATAAATAAACAAACATTTTTTGTTTCGTTCCAGGCATGCGTACTGAACTCTTCAGACAAACGTACGAAGCCCTGTTTTTTACAAAATGTACAATATGTTTTTATTCAAATAAATTAAATCGGCTGACCATCTGTACTGAATATCATTCATAAGAAGTATCAACTATGGTGAAAGAAAGTTCAACACATCTAGGCAGTGTAACATATATTTTTATAACAGAATCACTCGAATATAGTGGATACCATTCCATCAAATTGAAATCTCTCCTGAAACCATCCCTTGATGAATACAGAAAATCCCTGAAGGTTACCATTTTTAAGCTCTCTTCAATCGTGCAGTATTTATACTGCTAACTGATAACATATGTCATTAATAAGAAGTATGAGCTATGGTAATAGAGCCTCACGGCGTAATAGGATCTGACTTGAGCATGAGGAAAGTTTTCTGTGTTTGTAGCGTTACAAAATCTGGAATATAATTCTTTGTTCAAATTTGTTTGATAGGGTATGTCGTGTATGTATATTTGCGTGCACTAGATGGTGCTAGTGTATGATAAATACTTTAGTGGTCCTGTGCAGAGCGAATATAAGTGCATGGCAGATTGGTAATCGTTCAACATTACATAGCACCGATGAGAACCAACATGTTTTATGTTACACTGTCTCTTTTTGTAGAAAAATCTATTACCATTTCTCATACTTCTTATTATTGACATATGTTATCATTTAGTAGTATAACTATTGCATGATTGAAGAGAGCTCAAAAAGTGTAATTTTTCCGTATTCATCAATTTATAATTTCAGGAGGGATCTCAATTTGATCGATTCATGTCCAATATATTCAAGTGAGTCCATTGATTATAAAATCAAGTATTCAACGACAAATAATATTTTCTTATTTGATCGATGCCCCAGTGAAAAACAGCCCGTGTCATTAAAAAAAGCTGCTTGGATGACCGATGTCATAAAGATAATAATAATAATAATAATATTTATTCACCATAAAACCATTTACAAAAAGTTGAAACAAAGCAGTATGCATATCCATATATATGTGAACAAATAGACAATACCACAGAAGCTCCGGCTAGCCATCGCTTGTACGTGGTGTCATATCGAGAAAAATTGCCCCCGATGATGAGTGAACAAAGTGAACCAAACTGAAATACCCAATCCACCCACAAACCAAAAAAAAAGTTCTTTTTGTTATTATTTTTTTTTTTTTAATTTTTAATTTTTTTTTTGTTCATTTATTATTTTTCTTTTATTCATTTTTGTTTTTTTTTTGTTTAATATTTTTTTTAATTTAAAAATTCATTATATTTTGAATAATATTTTTTATTTGTTTGTACAATATATATATATTTTTTTCCCTCTTTTTTTTTCCTTCTGTTTTTTTTTTCCCATTCATCTTACACCCCTACCTTCGGTTAATGAAGTGATGTAGTCCTTTCCTTCCGTAGGAGAGAATCCATTTTTTACATTTCTTTCTGTATAAACTGATATTGTTTATCTTTAAGATGTTAGCAGGAAGCTGATTGATGAGTTTCGGCGCAAGATAGTCACAGTGGCATTGTCCTATAGATTTTTCACATCTTGGTACGGTCAAGAAGCTCATTTTGGCTCTGGTGTTGTGAAGGTGTACAATGGGCTTAAAATTTATTATGGATTTTTTTATATTCAATTATGATAGATAAAAGAAGGAGAGCACTCAATCGGTATAAAATATCCAAATCTTTCGAGAACTCTGGAAATTGCAACAATTCAAGAAATTTTACATTGAGTGCTATAAGAGGGAAAAATAAGGACAGTTAAATTTTGTCTTTATATTCGATCGTTATTCGGGGACTCTGTGAAAGCAGTTCATGAATGCTGTGCCTAACAATTCTAATACTTTGCCGCCTACACTGCTGGGTAATTTTGAAGGAGTTAACAGGTATTTTCAGTCGGTTGCTGATAACTTGAATAAGGATTATTCTGAGATGATATCGGATTATAACAGCGCTACATCCTATTCTAGTCCACCTTTTAATTTCTGTCTTCCCAGTCTCGAGGATGCATATTTATAGTTTTTAATCTCAAGGCCAATGCTGTTGGCGACGATGGTGTTTCTGGAGCTATGATCACTGCTACTTCCTATTACCACTACTGTTTGGAACTTGGTTACTATCCATCATCCTTTAAAGTTGCAGTAATTTGTCCATTATCACATCTCGAGTACGTTAGCGACATCTGACTCACTTAGTATCCTTCTATTGTATTCCAAAATCTTGAAGAAAGGAGCTATATGAAGTTTGCACATCTTGCAATATTTTGTCAACCCATCTACCTGATTTTAAAAATGGTCATAATGTTCCAATGTATCTTGCTCATATATTGGATGATATATCGAGTGATGAGGATGATGGTTTAGTTATCGTTCAGATCATTTTGGACTTCACTAATGCATTTGATACTATTATCCATAGGCTCCCGTACTCCAAACCGAAATATACTAGACTTTCTGACATACCTCTCAAATTTTTGTACTCTCTTTTGGATTATTCATGGTGTCCTAACAAAAATTTGACTCAGAAACGAAGAATCTTCGAAGATATTAAAAAAACAGGTCAACCTCTGTTTTGAGGGTGACGAATTTCCATCATGAATTTGTTCCAAAAAAACCACCCCCATGAAGGTGGCATCAACCCCCAAAAAATTTTCTGAATAGGCAAGAAATGTCGAGTATTGGTTAGTTTGAAAGCTATTTGTGTTCTGTCCATAACCCAGGTATGATTTTCAAAATCGTCAAAAGCCGTGATGCTGAACAGACATTCGAACCCCCCAAACTCAAGAACCTTAGAGTTTTGAAGACTCCAAAAATAATTTTCAAGTTCTGTATTACGGAGAAAGAATTCCTATGATGACATTGTTCCGCAAAAAACACCTGAGGATGGCAACAACCCCCAAAATTTTTTGAATAGGGAGGAGATGTTGGATGTGGTTAAGTTGCGAAGTTTTTTCTGTTCTCTAAACATCGGATTTGAAATGTTCAAATTTATGATATTTTCTACCAATTGTGATGGTGACTGTGATTGATCCTGGGCAAATTTCTCATTTCAGCCTGGCCGTGTAAAAGTATTCCTTTATGTTATATATAATATTATCTGAAAGAATTATACGTCAATTTGAAAACACATTTCTGAGTTTGTTCTTGTAAAAAGAAAGAAATATTCGTTGAAAAATTCTAACCATGTTAATGAGTTTAAATATAGCACTGCTTTACTCCATCCCGTAGCTATAATATTTGTAATAACAGGAATACTTCCGATCGCAAGAATCAATGAAAAAAAATTTAAATAAGTAAAACCGAAATATCATGATCCAGTTATATTTAAAGTGAATAAAAAAAATTAAACATGAACAAAATATGGCTCCAATCGTTTTGTTCATAGGACGTTCCACGGAATATCTAATAAGAAAACATACAAATTTTTAAATAGATCATTTCAATCAGTTGGAGATATAAGTTTTTAGAGAATGTATTTATTTATTCAATAATTCAAGATGAAATATTTTGGCATCTTCAGATTGACAATGTCAGAATAAGATCATGAAGTTTGAAATAAACCTCGAGTAAATAAAATAGAAAAAGGCTTTTTACTTGATAGAAGGAATTTAAAAAAATTTGAAAATCAAAACAGATTTAATCTGTCAGTCGTCTACAATTTTAATTTCGAAAAAATTTTTATTCAAAAAACTTTTACAATTTAATTTGTGTCTTATAAGCACCGCTTATATTTAATAGACGCTTACACTCAAAATATTGAGTTTTGATTGTATACGTCTATACGTGAATAAATCAATAATGCAACTAGGACAAAAAATACCCGGATATGACAATATAAGATCAGAGACTTTGAGAAAAATATCTGATGAGGTAAAAATGCCTCTAACTCACTTGATAAATTGTTGTTTTAGGGAGGGATTCTGTCCGAAGAGACTGAAGATTGGAGTGGTGAAACCTCTGTATAAGAGTGGAAATAAGCTGGAAATGAAGAACTAGAGACCGATATCTCTATTATCCAATATCGCTAAAATCATGGCAAAAATATTGAAGAAGAGAATAGCAGAATTTTGTGACAAATATAAGATTGTTTCGCAGTGACAATATGGATTCGTGGAAGGGAACTCAACGGAAGATGCGCTCTATCACTTGACGTCTCACATCTATGGTTCAATGGAAAAGTGCAGACCATCCTTATGTATTTTTTTATCTGTCTAAAGCTTTTGATACTGTCTCTCACGAAAGACTACTAAAGAAATTAGACAACTATGGTTTGAGAGGAAAAGTATATGCCTTACTTAAGAGTTATTTGACTGATCGCGAGAAGAGGGTGAACATCGATGGTGAGCTGAGTGAACCCATGTATGTGACCTATGGTATTTCACAGGGTACTGTACTCGGACCACTGTTATTTACACTATGTATTAACAGCTTATTGAATCTCAAAATAAAGGGCAAAATTCTTAGTTTTGCTGACGATATTGCACTACTTTGTGAATCTGACTCTTGGGAAATACTGAAAGCAGAAACTGAGGCCGACATTAGAATTCTAGAAAACTGGTTCAGTTACAACATGCTCACCCTAAACCTGGAAAAAACGAGGTACTTGCCCTTTTCCTCATACTCTAGTGGACTGCCGTCTATGGGGCCTTTGGCAACCGGAACTGTTTCTTGTATCCTGGAAGCAGAATCAGTAAAATATTTGAGTGTGATTATTGATCGACATATGAGGTGGGACATAAAAATGAAAAATATAGTTAATAAATTAAGAGGTGTGTTATATAAGATAAAATATTTGAAGGATTACCTTGATTTGAAACACCTCAAACTGCTGTACTTTGCGTTGGTCCAGTCGCAGCTAACGTATAGAATTGTGGGCTGAGAGGATGTTAGTGATGCTTACCTAGAGGAATTGAGCGTTGTTCAGAGGTGGATTTTACGAATAGTTTATAATAAACCACTCACTTTTTCTATTGATAGATTACATGAGGAGTCCGAAATACTCGATGTGAGACAACGATTTTGTTTGAGTATGCTGATGAATATAAAAAAATCCATAATAAATTTTAAGCCCATTGTACACCTTCACAACATCAGAGCCAAACTGAGCTCCTTGACCGTACCCAGATGTGAAAAATCTATAGGACAACGCCACTGTGACTATCTTGCGCCGAAACTCACCAATCAGCTTCCTGCTAACATCTTAAAGATAAACAATATCAGTTTATACAGAAAGAAATGTAAAAAATGGATTCTCTCCTACGGAGGGAAAGGACTACATGATTTCATTAACCGGAGGTAGGGGTGTAAGATGAATGGAAAAAAAAATCAGAAGGAAAAAAAAAACGAGGAAAAAAAAATTCTATAGACAAATGAAAAATATTACTCAAATTATAATGAATTTTTAAATTAAAAAAAATAGGGAATAATGATAATAAATAAAAAAAAATAAAAAAAAAATAATAACAAAAAAAAACCTTTTTTCATTTGTAGGTGAATTGAGTATTTCAGTTTTGTCCACTTTGTTCACTCATCATCGGGGGCAATTTTTTCTCGATATGACACTACGTACAAGCGATGGCTAGCCGGAGCTTCTGTGGTATTGTCTATTTGTTCTCATATATATAAGGATATGCATACTGATTTGTTTCAACTTTTTGTAAATGGTTTTATGGTGAATAAATATTACTATTATTATTATTAAATATAAGCTCCTCAATAACCTGATTTCAACAAACGATATCATGTGTGGTCTATGATGAACAATACCGGATGAAATTTCGAAAGTATTAATTTAAATATTGATATGTATAATTGGTTTCAAGAAACTGAATACTTAAATTACATGATGTAATTTAATTTAATTAAAAACACTAAAATAAATGCTCAAAATATAGTGCACCTCATTCTTGGCAATAACACAGTCTCCTATAAAATACAATCCTAACTTTGTTTGAAGTTTGAGTAGAAATAATAATAGTATTTCGAATTTCTTTAGTTATCCTTTCTTTGAGGTATGCGATGCTTGTCTGCTGTGTTGCATCAACTTGGTTCTTAAGATAATTCCACAAAAAAAAATCTAACGGCGTAAGTTCTGGCGATCTAACTGGCCACTCAATAGTACCCTTTCGTCTAATCCTTTTATTGGGGAAGATTGCTTTTGAGTAAGTTCTGACCATTGAAGGCCTATGCGGTGGGGCTGCATTCTGCTGGAACCAGACATTTTCATTCAGTGGGCTTGGATCTAATGCATTAGGAAATGAGTTCTATAACGCAGGAACAACTTCGTCTCTAATGAAACTCAAAAATTTTTTGGCCGTCAAAGACCCATCTACAAATATAGAACCAGTAATATGGTCACGTATGATCCTGCCCAAACCTTTTGAGGATACTGCCTATGTGTCTCAGGCATCCAATGAGGATTGTCCGCTGACCAATATCTACAATTTTGTTGTGTACCTCTCCGTTCTATGTAAATTTTGATTAATCAGAAAAAAGGATTGTACCAACAGCAATTTCATTTCTGTTCAGGTTATTCATCATTATTTCGCAGAAATGCATTCTACGATCTGAATGGCTTTCTGGTAGCTCCACAAATGTCATTTTAGATGGATGAAGGTTTTATTTGTGGAGACATCTTAGGACAGTTGTATGACTAACATCATTTTTACGGAAAATTTGACATGTACTTGACGTTGGATCCTCTGCAATACCTAACAAAATATCCAATTTCACACTGTCCTCAACGAATTGCAGTTTTCTTTTTGATGATTTGACACGTCCAAGTTCCTGAATTGTCCATGAATTTCAGACACAATACCTTGTGAAGTATTAAGCAACTGAGGATACCTCTGATGAAATAAGTTAGCCACTTCAACTTAACTTTTGCAATTATTCCCGTAATCGATCATATTAGAAATCTCAATTCGGTGAGTCTCAGTTTAATATTTCATTATTACTTCTACAAGAAATACGTTTTCAATTGGGAATTTACTATTTCGAACTAAATCGAAACATCTGACTGATAATAGTCCATATTATTTCCATATTTTCTTTATTTATCGGCTTATGTAGATATTATAGTTTTTTTGGTATTCGTAATAAAAAATGTCAACAAAACCAAGATTCAGGAGAGTATCGAGAATTGATTTTAAAAATTTTCCTAACTTAATTGATAGTTCAGAAAAACTGTATTCAGGTTATTTAAAAAATGCCATTATTTAACGCGTGATAAATTATTAATTACAGGTACAGGGTATTTTATGTAGATTCCGGTACAACGTAGTGATAATAAAAAAGTGAGAGCTCCTCGATCTTTCTATCGAGTAGATGTTAGAAAAAATAAAATTTTTTGGGTAATTATTAGGGTAGGATGTTTTGGTAGACGCATTGAAAATTTGGGAATTACATAGATCAGTTTGATCATTCATTATCTCAAGAATATTTTTACCAATTCATAAACTTCAATGGATTTCAGATAGCTGAGCTTCGTTCCTTTTGATTACACATGTAATATTTTCAGGTTGCCGATTGTTGAGAATATGTGATCATTCTCGGTGCAATGTGCTGCGACGGTGAAGCTTCTTTTATTTTTGGATAAATCCATTCGATTTTCATTATACCTTGTATGAAAAGAACGTCCTAAATATTTTTCATTTTTGTAACTCCTGATTTTAGTAAATTTGGGGTTGGATCCTTCGCATTTGATAACAGAGGTGACAATTTATTTTTTGGTTTGAGAGCTATTTTATATCAAGTTTTCTTATATTATTGGCTATTTTTTCACTTATGTCACCGAAATACGAAGGAGAAATAAACTTTTTGGTGTTTTTCTGTTTTAATAGAAGGTTAAATTTGATTCATGACAATTGGGACATTTTGTGTTAAATTATTTTATCTATTATCTTATGACTGAAACCGTTGCTTGCGGCTAATTTTGATAGTATTAATTTCAACCTCACGGTTGTTCTTGGACAGGGGAAAAGAAAAGACTCTATGGATCATCTATCGGTAGGCTGAAATTTTTTGGGTTTTTGAGTCTATGGGGATACATATATCGGTTGATGTGAGTTTTCTGAATACGTTCAATTCAAATTTGCGGTTTGAATGTGATACTGATAGGTCTTTCAATTCACTCAAACCAAAAAATTTAATTTAACGTGATATTTTCTCTGCACTCTATATTGAAAGTATCAGAAAAATACATCTGTAAATAATTCATTTTCAATACAATGATAGTAGTAATAAAAATAATGTTCGCATCTAGAGTTTATTCAAGAATTAATGCTCCTCCCCAACTGCACCACTACCCATGAC
Organism: Megalocaria dilatata; assembly: GCA_034642435.1. Lineage (NCBI taxonomy): Eukaryota > Metazoa > Arthropoda > Insecta > Coleoptera > Coccinellidae > Megalocaria > Megalocaria dilatata. The sequence goes on from CM067854.1 coordinate 83,554,709, forward strand.
TTCTTCTTCTTCCAACAGCCCTTCGCAGTCCACTCCTGGACATAAGCCTCTCCTGCCAGTCTCCATGCTTCTTTGTCTTATGCTATCTGATGACAAGCTCTACCAACGGTCTCCCTGACATTATCCAGCCAATGTTTTTGCGGTCCACCAAAACTTCTCTTGTGCAGTCGTGGTCTCCATTGTATTATGCGTTTTGTCCACCTTGATTCATCCTGACGGACGACCAACCCAGCTCCACTTTAACTAAGCTATAAGTGCTATGATATCCTTGACTTCAGTTCTTTGTCTTATTTCTGTGCTTGTAATATGGTCTCTAAGACTAAGTCCCAACATCATTCGTTCAATGGCCCTTTGCGTTGTTCTAAGTGCATTAGCATTAGCTGAGTTGATGGTAAGCCTAGTTCTTTCCATTCCGTGAGTCATAACAGGAAGTATACAGGTATTGAATACTTTTCAAGTTAATCGGGATGTTTTTATCCTTTAGAATGTGACAGTTTACCTGCTGCTGCCCACCTTGTCGGATTCGTCTGTTAACTTCGGCGGTTTGATTTTCCTTACCCAATTTAATAATATATCCCAGATAGTCGTAATCTTCAACCCTTTCTATGACCTGATTGCCGAGGCGCACAACTATATCATCAACAGCAGTTATAATTTTTGTTTTATTTGGGTTCACAGTTAGTTCAATTTTTGTCTGTTACCTTTTGAGGTCTTTCAACATTTCCCGTAATTCCCGTAATTCACCGATATCCTGACTAATAAGCACAACATCAAAGCGAAGATGGTTCAGATATTTCCCATCAATTCGTATGCCCTTTATGTCCCATTCCAGTGTCTTAAAAACGTCTTCTAATGCAAGAGTGAACAATTTTCGAGAGATGGTGTCACCCTGCCTAACTCCCCTTTTTATGGGAATTCTATTAGTTTCTATATCTTTTGATATTTTTATTATTGACGTTGTGTTGTTATGTATATTTTTCAATAGATCTCTATATCTCGAATCAACTCTTGCATTGTTTAAGGCTTAGAAGATAGCCCACAATTCTACGGAATCGAATGCTTTGTTATAGTCAACGAAAGAAAGGTATGGTGGTTCGTTCTATTCGTTGAATTTTTCTACTAATGATCGGGTTGGCTGAATATGTTGAATTGTACTAAAGCTTTTACGGAATCCAGGCTGTTAAGGATGTTGGTAATCATCTAATTTGTTGGTAAGTCTATTTGTTCTAATCCTTGTTAGTAATTTGTATGGATGTGGAAGTAAACTTATTGATCGATAATTTTCTATTTTGAACACCATTTTTGTGTAAAAGAATCACCAGAGCGTTCTGCGAATTTTCCGGGATAACACCTTGTGTCAGGCATTTGATGAGAAGGATTTTGATAGACACAATTGTTGCAGTTCCTCCCAGCTTCATCATTTCACTTGTGATACCATCATCTCCTGGTGCTTTCTTGTTCTTCATTTAGAATAGTGCTAATTTTATTGCCCCCATGATGAAGTGGGGCAGTTCTTCGGATCCAACATTAACTATTTTGCTGTTGCCTGTATTTGGTGGTTTTGGAATAGTTTCTTGATATAATCCACCGTAGAAATTCTCGGCAACATTTATCAACTCACTTTTTTCTTTTGTGATGTTTACGTTTGTGTCTTGTAATTGTTGTATTCTAAGTCACCCCTCTATATAAATCTTCTTGCAAACTCTCATATTTTTATTGCTTTCAATAACTGTTTTTACTAGTTCTGTGTTGTAGCATCTCAGATCATCTCTGGTTTTCTTCTTTATTATTTTATTAAGTTCTTTATGTTCAGCAGTACCTTCAATAAGTTTCCTTCTTTTGTCCATAAGATCTTTCGTTTCTTTGCAAAGTTTTGTTTGTCAGGGCTTTCTAGATGTGAAACATGTCTTTTTCACGGCTGTTTTGATATGCGTTCTTATTTTAGCCTCTAGCTCGTTTATGTCCATCTGGTGCAATATTTCTCTATTGGACACTTATTTTTGAGGTCATTTTGGTATTCTCGAATGTTTTCTTGAATTATCTCATCTACAGGAAACCTTTGGTTTTTTATTAACTTCTTGCGTTCTGATCAAGAATTGATTTAAACTTTTGTTGTCATTAACCTGTGATCGATACCGGTGTTAAAATGATTTAGGACTCTGAAATATTTTACTGCGTGTTTTTGATTAGTTCATATATAGTCAATCTCAATTTTAGTATTTGAATCTGGGCTGATCCATGTCTATCTTCTTTTAGTTTGTTTTTAGAAGAAAGTATTCATACAGTACATGTTTTCTCCATCTAGATAGTGCATTTGTCTTTCACCTCGTTCATTGATTAAACTAAGGCCAAAATTATCAACGTATTTGTTGTTATTTCTGTTCTCTGTTTTTACTCCTAACTTGACGTTAAAGTCGCCTATAATAATCTTGTACTGTGTTTTCTCGAATGCTGTAGGTCTTGAAATGTCCTCATAAAAATTTTCGATACCCCTGACTACACCTCCTTTTTTTTTAAAAATCAGTTATCCATACACCAGCTTCCTTCAAGCTTTGATAGATTACTGTAGACATTATCACATTATCATTATGTAATGAAAGTCACCAATAATGGCCAAATCACAGTTTTACTTTCGGCGGTAATTAACCTATAATACCAATTTAGTTTCAAATTTCGAACTAAAAAATTTCAATGAGTCAGTCAAACATTCTTGGACTAAAATTTTGTGATCCTCCTTCCTTCCAGTTGGAATCCAAATGAACCGGAGTGACTTGGATTTTTGATTTTGTTTTAAACCATTTATACGCTTCTTGACGCTGTTGGTTTTTTTTAAACGACCTTGGGTTCGAGTTCTGTTGTCTCCATATTAGAAAAAACAAGATGAGAGTGCCAACAGTTTCACTGATTTTCCATGGAGATTCTCAAATCTAATGTACTAAGTCCTCTTTGATTCTTTCGTTTCCTTTATTGTGAAGCAGTGAAGTCTGAAGTTTATCTCATATAACAATCCACTTTTTCCAATAATCAAGATCTAGAAATCAAAATTTGTATTTATCCTCCACACATGCTATTAAAACCATGTGCATAAAATCTAATCAGAAATGCAGATAAAAAAAAACTCTGTGATTGTGAGTGTAGGTGGTATTTATATGCCTAAAAGTTGGTCGCAAAAATATATTGTATATATTTTAAATGATCGAGCGACGGAACAGGTTCCGAAATAGGTTTTGAAATATTTATATATAGCAAATGTGTTTTAAGTAAAATTGTTATCATGTTATACCTAGAGCGAACCGTATACTCCATTCATTTTATTAATGTAAAAAGTTACATCATGAGGAATTCAAAATTCACCATTCACATCGGTGAAAATTTTCTCCGGTAACATGCTGAAATGAAAATTCATCAGATAGTTTCCATGTATGAGTGGCTTGTGTTGGAATATTTCACCAGCAGCGTTTTCTACTTGTACCATATCCCTGGCCAGTGTAGTACAATTTTACAAAAAATTCATTGTTTACAGAGGAAACTTTGCACATGATGTTAATATTCAGTTGATTAATTTTAATTAAGGTTATTCTGATTTTCACAATTATTTTTGTTATTTCCTACAACAATTGTTCCGCTATCACAGTAGCATCATCAGACAGGTTTACATTTTGAATAACTAAGTTTGTTTCCGAAATCCGTTGCTATTTATATTACAGTAGGTACGAAATTTTTTATAGGACACTAAACCCAAAAAAGGTTTCTGTCAATTCCGGATCATCTGAATATATTTAACAGGGGTGAGTTATTTAAATCAAATTGTTCGTTAAGTAATATTCCAATTTTTTTCTGGTTATTCATCTCAAGGGAGTCTGGCAGGTTTAGGGCATAATTTTTACTTTCTATATGTAGAATTTCAAATATATGGTTGAAAGTATATCCTGTTTCTAACAAATGGTTAGAATGTGTGGAATTACTTTTATTATTGAGGAATCTCTTCAAATGTTCACAAATACTACGTCGAAAAGGTTTTCCAGTCTGTCCTTGGACTTACTTTCAACCACAATTTTGAAATTATACAAATAGATAGTAAAAGTTATGCTCCAAACCTGCTAGAGTCCTTTGAGATAAATAAACCTAATGAAATTGGAATATTAATTAACGAGCAATTAGATTTAAATAACTCACCCCTGTTAAATATATTCAAATAAGCTGGAATTTACAGAGACCTTTATCGAGTTTTAGTGCTCGATAAAATTTTTGTGTCCACTATAAAATAAATAGCAATGGATTTCGGAAACAAGCTTAGTCATTCAAAATGTAAACCTGACAAACCATGCTACTGTGATAGCGAAACAATTGTTTTATCAAATAGCAATAAAAATTGTGAAATAAAATAGGAAAAGGCTTTTTACTTGTTGAAGGAATATTACAAAATTTTAATATCAAAACAGATTTAATCTGTCAGTCTTCTACAATTTCAATTTCAAAAAAATTTTTTTTCAAAACTTTTTAGATTTAAATCAATGTCTTATAAGCACGTCTTATATTTAATAGACGAATAAAATCAAAACCCAATATACAATATCGAATTGAATAAATAAACCAACAAATACAAATTGTCAATTAGAAATAATAAATAAATATTTGAAGGAGACATATGTTTGTTTCTGATCTTACCATTATGAAAACCAAACCTTTTTCAAAAATACCTAATATAATTTAAGAACTTCTCAGAAAATATAATTCATTTGAAATATTCAATATATTTACATATTCAAATAAGTTAATTCAAAAATCTCTCGAAACATGCATTATATCTTCAAAAAACAATTAGAATTCCGATAATCTCTTCAGCGGCCCTAAATCATATTTCAAAAATCAAAATCAACGAACAATAAATATAACTCACCTAAAAGTTGTCCCGGAATTATCGTTTGAACAACATACTGACTTTAAAATAAAGATGTGCTATGTTCTCCACAAAAATCACAGAAAGCTGTAAGGTATTATACGGTTTTCTTTAAACCATTTATATTCCATAATGAGATTTTTATTCAAGCCCCAATATAATTATATATTATGTATAAAATAAAATAGCAAAAGGCTTTTTACTTGATAGAAGGAATATAATAAAATTTGAATATCAAAACAGATTCAATCTGACAGTTTTCTACAATTTGAATTTCAAGAAAATTTTTATTCAAAAACTTTTAGAATAAAATTGATGTCCTATAAGCATGGCTAATATTTAATAGACGTATAAAATCAAAACTCAATATACAATATCAAATGGAATAATTAAACCGGCAAATATAAATTGTCAATTAAAATTAATAAATAATTATTTGAAGGAGACAAAATTTTGTTATGAACCATTATGAAAACCAATTCCTTTTCAAAAATATAAAACATAATTTAAGAACTTCTCAGGAAATATAATTTATTCGAAATATCCAATATATTGAAATATTTAATTGAGTTAATTCAAAAATCTCTCAAAACATGCATTATATCTTCAAAAAACAATTAGAATTGCGATAATCTCTTCATCGGTCCTAAATCATGTTCAAAAAATCAAAATCAACCAAAAATAAATACAACTTACCTAAAAGTTGTCCTGGTATTAACGTTTGAACAACTAACTTTAAAATCAAGATATTCTATGTTCTCCACAAAAATCGCAGAAAGATGTAAGGTATTATAAGGTTTTCTTCAAACCATTGATATTTCATGATGAGATTTTTATTCAAGCCTCAATAAAATTATATATTAGATTTAAAAAAATAGGAAACGGCTTTTTACTTGATAGAAGGAATATAACAAAATTGGAATATCAAAATAGATTTAATCTGTCAGTCTTCTACAATTTTATTTTCAAAAAAATTTTCATCCAAAAACTTTTAGAGTTAAATGAATGTCTTATGAGCGTGGTCTATATTAAATAGACGTATAAAATCAAAGCTCAATATACAATATCAAATGGAATAAAATTTGAATATCAAAACAGATTTAATCTGTGTGAAATTAAAATTGTAGAAGACTAAGAAATTAAATCTGTTTTGATATTCAAATTTTGTTATATTTCTTCTACCAAGTGAAAAGCCTTTTTCTGTTTAATTTCAAATGGAATGAATGAACCAATAAATATAAATTGTCAATTAATACTAAATTGTAAAATACTGACAGATTTAATCTCTCTTGATATTAAAAAAAAATTGTGAAGATCAAAATAACCTTATTCAATATGGATTTTCATCAAGTGAAGACTGATATATTTAAATATTCAGTTGAGTAGTTCAATATGAGTAAAATTCCATCAAAATTAGGATATCTTAATGGATTCCAACTTCTTTGCTTGCTGCGTATTCCTGTGATTGTCCGAAATAATTCAATTCCATCAGAGTAGCAAAGCTTTCAGGAGTAAGCTTTCCTAACTGCAAAACTTTGGATGAAAATAAATCTGGGAAACCATAATAACTTAGGCGAAGCTTATGAAACGAACTCAATTTTGCTCCATGTACTGTGATTAGATACACAACCAGCTATAAACCGCATGACTTATGAAAAGTCAAATTGCAAAATTACTTTGATGGCACATAAAACAGAATAACTAGGCACTTCTATCATTTGACGACTTTTGAGGTAAACTGATTAAACTAATACGATATGTCACGAACAATAAATAAGCTACTAGCAATATTCTCCAGGAACATGGAAATGATTTAATTTCTTCAATAAAAGGACCAGTCCAATATTAGAATAAAAATGCTTTTTATCCCTTATAAATATATAGACTCTGTTGATAGGCTCGTACTCGTTACAGTTATTGAAAAATCCACCTCGATACAATAAAACTGTTTGAAAACGCCCCTGAGTATATCCAATATATTCTGATTGAATTGGCCATATTCGTAACCTTAATATCTACACCAGAATCGAACTATCTGAGAGCTTCGTTTCTGTTAGAGGTCATGTCTACTAAGCTCTATAGGTATTTCGAGTCAATCATAATTCCATTGCCTCTTTCCGAATAATATTTCTCAGTTCTAAATGGAATGGAAAAAAAAGTACTTTGTTTTCTACCACTTCAAAAAAAGTGATAGGAAACAAAGTTATTTCCTATTTCATTCCATTCGAAAATGAATTATCACAAAGTAACGAACTGCTCTGTCCAATATTTCATGGCATGAAATTCACCTCATCTGATCGAAACTTGATATCTACCATTACGATCTATGGATTGGACGTAGTGTGCTAGAATTGTAGGCCAAAAGTTTGTGAAACCATTTCCTCTCATTCGATTGATTTTTGTGGGAAGACGGAAAAGATTTCCATAATGCCTCTAGCATATCTTAAATATCATACAGATATTTATGATGAGTGTTAATTTTATATGTCTACTAAATTCAAACTTTGTTTTCTAAGACATTTAATTAAATCAATTCTAAAAAGTAATAGTAAAAAGTGATAGTATCAAGCATGGCAAAATAATAGCGACATTACATCAGGTTGGTTTAGATGGGAAAGATATTCGAATGATTTTGAATTTAAATTGGCACCAGAAAGCGAAGATAAAGGTGGAGGATACAAACTTAGAAAACATCTTGTTTAAAAGAGGAGTAAGACAAGGATGTGTCTTGTCACTTATTCTCTTCAATGTATATTCAGAAAGATGGTTTATGGAAGCTATGGAACAAAAATTTTAAGGTATAATTGTAAATGGGGAGACCACCAACATCCTTTAATATGCTGATGATATGGTAATTTTTGCCTAAAATGCAGAAAAACTGCAAGAATTAATGAACAACATACCCGAATCCTATACAGTAGCAAAACGAAAGTGCTGGTAGCTATCAAAACATCTAAAAACACCAACATAAGAATAACATTGAAAGACACTTACCTCGAATAATTAACCAGCTATAAATACTAGGTAAGTCAGGTAAGCAGGAACTGGATGAACACAAGTGAAATCAGATCAAGAATCAAACGAGCCCGAGATAACTTTAGAAATATAAAGAGAGTTCTTTGCAGGACAGATATTACATTGTCTTTGAAGACTAGGCTGCTGCGCTATTATGTGTTTTCAATACTCGTACACGGGATGGAGCCTTGGAAGTTGAATAACATCGAAATGAAAAAGTTTGAAGCTTTCGAGACGCGGTGCTATAGGATGATGTTGAGATTAACGTAGTTGGTTAAAGTTAGTAATATCAGAGTGATGGTATCACAATAGCTGCATTCAAGGAAATATAGAAGGCAAGTGAAGAAGAAAAACCTTCTAACTGAATAATTTCCATGATTAGTACGGTGTAAATACAAATACATTGTTTAGGAGAGCTATAAACAAAATACAGATATCACTGATGGTAACTAATATTCTGAGAGGACATGGAACACGAACCAGAAAACCTTTCGACAAAAACTTCTTGATAGAATTTTTGAGAGATAAACAGAATTTTGCAGGGAAATTTTAGTGGTATTAGAGAAAAAGAGTATTGAATTAAATCTATATTTTTAGATAAGTGATTCTTAAGATAAAAAAATATATGAAACTGTCAAATATCAAATTCACCTAAATATTATATTATATTATTATATAATATATATATATTGAGTTAAATTCATTGAGTTAAATACTTTAAATTTATAATTTGGTAAGGTGACATGTGATTGATGAATCTTAACAATTTCAAATCCAAATAGGAGAGAAAAGTTTATTTGAAATTAGATATGCCTCCAACTCCAGTCCAGTTTCATAAAAAAACATATGCAAAATCATTGTAATTCATTGAGAAACATCAATGTGAAATAAAATTTGTGACTTTTGAAGCTATTTATTAGGATTGAATACGTTTACTTTTGAAGAATATTATTGTTGATGTTCGACAAAAATTATTATTATATGAAAAGGCACAAAAACTGATTTGATTGTGAAAACTTGTATATCATTTTTGCAACAAATCTTTAGAATATCAGTTGAAAATATTGATAATATTCTAAAAAATTAAGTATACCACTCTCAATGAAAGGCATATCGTGGAAAAAATCAGAGTCCATAATTTGATGAAAAATAGCTTGGATAATGACCCTATAGAAAAATATGGCTGCAAAATGTATTTTTTCCAATTCCAATATTTCAATATCTATATAAACTTTCGAAAAAACTGAGAATATAAACAGCTAGCAAGAAAATCAGAGTGAGTAATCAATTCATCTTCGTATTGGACGAATCACTAACCTTTTGAAGATCTTCTATTTCGGATAAAACCTGAAAAAAAGGCAATATGCAACCGGCAGTAGAAACAAATAAAAGTTGAGTTATCAGTGAATATTCAAGAAGCATAATTTCAAGAAATAGCGAAACAGGTATTCTCAAAAATTTCAAGACTTTTGAAAAAGAAAAATAATATCAAGTCAATAGATGAATCCGTCCAACTCATAACATAAGAATCAGAAATGAGTAAAGGAAGTGATAATATAATAATCACGATCTCTCCTAAACAAATTCTTTCAAGGTAGCCAAATTTTAAAATTGCAATTCCATTTTTGTAAATATTGCATTACATTTTAAGTAAGCCATAGAGTTAGTGTACTAAGAACTTAGTTAATAGTTTGTTATTATGGTTCAGCTCTAAAATTCTGTTAAGAATTAAATCTATATTTATTTCATATGATTAAATCATATTTCGATAATATTAGATCAAAGTTCATATTTTTTCAATAACAAGGAGTGGGTTCACGAGTCGAAAGTCTCTCGGTCAATCCAGGTTACAGAGATGTTCGTTAGTTCTTTTCGTGCTTGTTTACTCGTGATGTAGTCAATCACCAAGTTCTCTATAGCCTTTCGTTCTTATATGTCCGCTTCCCTTTTCCGGAGAGATTAGCTTATGAGCTCATTGGTGTTTTTTATATCTTCATTGACTACTGCTGTTAAAATTTTATAAATCGTGGGGATGCATGTCATCGGGCGATAGTTGTAAGGACTTTTGGAGTCTCCACTATTAGGAATTAAATATATTAGGGTCCGTGTGAAGAAGCGTGGTATAATAGCAAAGAAAAATTCGCTAAGAATCCTCAGCAGGTTGTTTCATGGACGCTGCTGAGATGTATCTACCAGTAATTATAATATATCAACTCAGATTTGCCAAATCACTGCATTTTCTTTGGACGTGTACTACGTTTGTTCCGGAAATGTCAAATTTGCTCATTTGTATCACTAAGTACTTTAACTGAGTTTCTTGTATCCAAGACATTCGATAATCTGTAGGTTTCTCAGACCACACTCCGTTCCAGTAATAATGAGCAGCAAGGTTCGAGAAGATTTTTTTTTCTGTGTTTTCCAGTTCAAATTATCGGATGAACTTCTTTTGATTTTTCAATATATAAACTAGGCCTGGTTTAACTAAAGATATTTCATGAAGATGCTAGGAACTTTCTTACAATCTTAGTGTTTGCGAAGATGATTTACTTCTGTGTTGTACTTATCAGCCGTCTTCCCATACCCAGTCTCAAAATGTGCTCCACCATATACCCCTCGACCGGCCTATCGGTTGAAATAATTAGGAGGGAAATTGATGCTGATCTCAAACCGTAAATTATCTTCGGTTCAAAAACCAAATTTTGATATTTCGTATGTTTTTCCATGATCGCTTCAAACTTATTATTATCGTCTGAAATGGTCACGTCCAATATTTTCACGCTTTTTTCCTTAATTAAAAAGTACTATGTCCGGTCTATTATGTGCTACTGGTCGGTCTATCCATTGTGATGACTGTAATAGAGCTTGTGGGTTTCATTTTCAATTAAACTACTTGGGTGGTATTCAAATGGCCTACTAGTTTCTTTAATTAAGACTTCTCTCATGGCAAAAGTTTGGTGATACACTCTGGCCATGGCATTGTGTCGCTCCATAGGTTACTTCGGTGCCAGCAGAAAACAAGATGCCATGGCATTTGTATGTATTCAGTGGCCTGTGACCATTTCCGACATCTATCAGTGGTTATGTTCCTTCTAGTGATGTTTTTAATATAAGCTCTGGTCGGAATCACCTGATCTTGAATGTCTATGAGTTTATCGTCTGTTTCGGGGAACCTATATCCTGCCATAAGGTAAATTACGAGTAGAGTCGATTGATCTATATTTTTCGATCGATCCACCTCGAAAAAACCAATTTTTTTTAATAATTTTCTATAATTTTAGGTGGGATCTACTTTTCGTTGAAATTCCGTCTTTGGTCACCCCCGTTTGGTCATCCCTACGCGGCATACGCGTAAGGCGGTACCCGTTTGGTGAGGGCGGGAAAAGTCCGGAAATTATCATCCGCTCGTATCGTAGCGACGGAAAGTAATCCGCGAAATATAGGGGCTTTAACGGGTAGCGGGTCTATCGGACCTTCGGTCCGAATGGGTATTTTCGCGACGGGCTTCGCCCGTCGCTAGATATATCCGTTTTTTCCGACGGTCCGAAAATTTTCGGACGGTCTCCGTACTTGACTTCGCGGATCGCCCCTATACGTACACCACAGAAACGGGTTGAGGTTACGGTGGGCGGGGCTTGTTGGAGTGCGCGGGAAAATTCCCGAACTTTATCCGCCTGTATCTCGGGAACGGAGGGTCATCCCGGAACGGGAACGGTAAACCGGTCTAGAGGGAAGTGCGGACCTTCGGTCCGCAACGATATCCAGTCGACGGGCTTCGCCCGTCGGGATCCTGCGCGTCTGGAAGTTAGCACTGCGTGACGTCACGCACATCTGTGGTTTACTTTTACTATTTTAATATATAGTTAAATTAATTCCCTTTTGTCTGCATGCCTTTTCTGCAGGTTTCCAGGGTACCTTCCATGCAGTGTCTTCCTATGCCATTTACGGGTGAGGGTCTCAATTGTCAGTCGTTGAGATGATATCAGTTGTTCAGACAAGTTGAGTGAACTAAAATTGTTATCTGTACGGCACACAGCTTCGACGAGTGGTGAATAGCTAGACTAGAAAATACTCGTTCATTCCAAGAACTATTCTGTTGTTTATTATTTCCACATGTTGGCGTCCTCGGCCTCCTTCCTGCCTAGGGATGTAGTGTCGGCTGACGGATTTATGTGTGTTAAGAACACCATTTCATGTCAGAACTGCTCGTACTCTTTTTTTCAGCTATTTTAGCTCTCTAGAGGACCACCTTATGACCCCAAAAGAGTATGTTATACAAGGCAATTCCCATCTATTTATTGGAATACATATTGATTTTGAGTTTTGTTTACTCTGAAGTAGTTTTTTCAAGCTACCGAAGAGTTTGACTTCGAAAATAATTTTTATCTCTGTGATTTTCATATCCTGAGTGCCCAGTCTTGGTATTGTTATGTCCCCCATTACTGCCATCCCAGCACCCTTCTGAGTTTGACCATTTTTGATGTGAAGGACTGCACATCTATCCAAACCAACAAATCCTTTATGGGAGGACTGTTCTTATGGAAAGGTGACAAATTAAAGTTTTCCATGTGTGGGCAGGCTTTTGTTGTCATCGCGTTTGTTCAAGTAATTTGGTCGCTTCTCAATTTCGAGAGCTTCACGAATAATGAGACTTGTTAACATTCTTTCCATTATAATAGTTTTGCAACTATTAATGTCAATTTTGTGACCTGTATCTGTGATATGTGAATAATGCAGAGTATTGATTAGCTTTATGGACAAGTATTTAGTGTTCATATACTCTGATATAGTCTGTTAGTAACTCATCTATCAGTTAGACCTATTTATGACGTGGAGTATTCCGAGCATGGTATTTTATATATACCTTGAGATTCGATTGGAATTGAATCTTTGGGGGATCGAAAAAAGGTGGATGTTTTATTGCTTGCTGTGAAGATGCATTGTTTTTGTAAGATACGACTCAATTCATCAGTAACACCTCGGAAGAAAGGCCGTGTGTGGTTTATTATCTGGGGGCTCTTGAGAATCTTGAGGGTGTTTGATTCCGTCGCAAGGGTTTCTGAATTTGATATCTGCCATATCCATTTTGAAGATTTGAGCTCATTGAATTCTAGTTTGATATGTTTACTGTCGGTGAACTGTATGCATCTGTAGCCTAAGGAGTTCAGAACGGAATTGATTTGTGCCGAATGGTGCTGAGAGTTGGCAAGTAGATATCTGTTCGTATTGGTGGGTTTTACAACTGTTGAGATGGTCAAGAAATTGATGCGATGCAGACTTTCGATTCCATGTGGCCATATGACGAACACATCATCCACGTATCTTTTTCAACACGTAGGTTTGACGTGAAATCTTTCAATGGCCCTGGTCTCAAAGTCTTCCATGCCTATATCAACGAGAACTGAGTAAATGGAGAAACGCACAGCAGCGCCTAGGACTTGTTTGCAGAAAGTGCCTTGGAAAAGGAAATATGTACTTCTTATACAGTGGTTGATCAGGGTCAAAGTCTCTTGAGGTATGTTATGTTTGGATTCAAGGATTGCGAGGGTTTCGTTGAGTCGGATGTTCATGAGGGTTATTCGCTTAGGCGCTGCTATGGGTTCTCCAATTTCCCCAGTTCTCGTTGCTATATTCATAGGAGACTTTGAGGCCAGGGCCATTGAAACATTTCACTTCAAACTTACGTGTTGGAGGAGATACGTGTATGATGTGTTTGCACATGGCATCGAAAGTCTGCATCAATTTCTTGACCATCTCAACAGTTGCCATTCGTACATCAATTTCATGATGAAACTTGTAATTGACTTATAATGACGTTCCTTTTCTAAACGTACTTATTACTAAATCAGGTACACCATTCAACCACACTGTCAATAGAAAACAGACCCATACAAACAGATATCAATATGCCAACTCTCAACATCATCCTGCACTAATTAAGACACTGTGATCTACGATGAGACCTGGGGGGTAGGCAGATTGAGGCCCCGGCGTTGAACCACTAAATTCAACTATTGTTCGAACAATATAACAATATAAATTGTGGACATATTTGTTGTCATATCCCTAATATGACCAACCGCGGAAACTTATCCGACACATATATGTGATTACAGTTCTATATGAAGAATCAAAATAATAATGCCAAATAATACACTCCAATAATTTTCGGGAGAATGAGCAAAACAATAATATATTTTTTCATTAACTGAATGAATATCATGGTTGGTATGAAAGTTTCAGATGGATAAACACAGAGGATGCGATATAGGAAACTTTCAACTCAACGTAGAAATTAATGTTATTCTTATTCATCAGTTCCTACTTATCCTATCGAAAGAAATCAATGAACAATTCCTTTGATTTATGCCCCCTTTAACATTTAGATCAGGATCAATTGAAAACCAACGTTGCCACAACAAGCACCGCGTCCCCTCCAGTAATTCCTTCGTATACTGGCTGGCACACTAGAGCCCGTGATGAATTCTTGAACTAAAAGATTTTACTGTATAGAAATGGGGTGCGTTGTGACCAGACTATTTTTTGATATGTTGATCCCTGAAATCTCCTGAGTCCAAGAAGCTAAAAAACGTTGTCAACGGTGGCAACGGCTTTTATTTTGGAGGTGAAAATTACGACACTATATATAGTTATAAAGTGTCATAATATATATATATATATATATATATATATATATATATATATATATATATATATATATATATATATATATATATATATAGGAAACAGCCATTATCGAGACGAGATATCTAAAAGAGTTAAAATGTTAACATTCGGTTTAGAGTACTCACCAACTTGAGGTTGAATATAAAAATATAATACATATATTAAGAACAAGATGCAGATCAAAATCTTTGGAAACAACTTAAAAAGAAACTCTGTCGAAACGGTTTGAAATGTAATATAATCTCTCAGCTTTCATGAACAATTCTCAAATCTAGACTTGAAACACGGTGTGGTAAACCAACAAGGTTTAGAATTCATGGAAGGGCAGTAATGATAGAGGGATTAATAATGCATTGGACAAAAGCAACTTCAACGCGAGGTTCCATTACCCAGAATTAATTTGTTCATTCTAAATCTCCAGACCACTCAATGTTAAACTTAGGAATTCGCTTTCGAGGCACGCCCGAACGGCGGCTTCTAAAGGAAATTATTTTACTCTGACCTATATATTATAATAACAAACTACTCATTAAAAAGTTCATAAGAGCTAATTATCCGAAACGTAAACATATTCCTTCAGATGAGTTTAGGAACGGAAAATTCCAAAGAAACACGCTGACGTCAAAATTAACACGTGTGGCTCGTCAAAGAGCTGAAATTTTGAAAATTGCTAAGTTGCAAGTTTTGGAGCGGGTGAACGGATCAAAAATTTGGAAGAAGAAACCCGACGCCTGCGAGGTATTAGGAGGGCCAATTGAGAGTTTGTGAGGCAATCTTGACACGTCGGAAAAACTATTAAGATCGTCGAGTAAAGATGGCGGTGCGAGGCTCGAATTGGTCTCAGAATTTAGCATTATTATAATTATATTGAATGGTATTAGTAATTTTTGTTTTGTTTAAGAATTGAGTCAGAAGAATTAGAGAAATTGAATATAATGCTAAGTTCCGAGACCAAGGAATTGAAGAGTACCTGTAGTCGTTCGTAATCGTTTATTGTTCGTGTTAAATAGGTCGTTTCTTGTAGAAAATTGCGTGTGCCCAGTTGTGTTTTGAATCTATGATCTTGGAGTATGAGGGTAAGAAGTATGTGAAAATTCTGGTATATTATTCAGGTTGAAATTGACTAATTGAAGTAGTCAGAAATTAAAAAGAAGGTTGACATATCTCTTCATAATTATTATGTTTGAGGAGTTTAAACAGAATTAAGAATTATATAAATGATTCATAGTGCTTGAGGGATCCGCATCGCCCTCTCATTAATTATTCAGTGTGTCATCTTTATTTAAATTTAATTGAGTTTAGGAATGATAAAATTACTGAATTTTGGCACACTTTATCATTATAGTCTTTAAAATCCATAATTGAGTTTCATTAACATTTTCATTAACACAGAGAAAATTTATTAACATCAAAGGCCTTCCATTTTCGCGAAGGCCGTACCCTTCCTAGGACTGCTCGACTAGGATTGGTTCGCACCCTATTCGTCATTAAGTCAATCTAGTAATATTTTCCATCCAACCACCTCCCACAAAGAGGTAGCTTATTAGAACGCTCATCAAAGGCTACATACATGACTGGTTGACAGATCCTAACATAAAAGCTAACAGCATAAAATTTAGATGGAAAGAGCTGATAGAGACTTTAGGATCCAACTTAATGAATTAATAAGAAGCGGAAGGTTTAAAAAATCGATCCATGGAAAACAAAGTTCACACGACATACAACAGAACTTAAAACTCAGATAAAGTGTGTAACTAATGTAACGTTTTGTATAGCTCTATTTGATTGAGAGCGAAATTGTCTATCAAGTGAATGTACATAATTGTTGATAACACTGAGATGGTTTAGATCATTCTTTTTGCTAATATTGTTTTCATCATTATCAATATAGAATATTTTTTGAATAGTCTTTTGTGGTAGTTGTTTTCTGAACACATAACTTTGACATTGTTATAACGCATACTATGTTTGGTTCTGACTACATGCTCAGAAAGAGCACAAGATAATTTTTTTGTCTTACAATCACTTATTTAAGACGTAATGCGCCCCGATATATACCTCGTAGTTTGTGCAATAAATTACTTGTCACAATCCTGACAGGGAATACTGTATACAACATTGGATTTTTCTAGAGTCTAGAGTTTAGTTGGAACTGCAGAAAATGACTTTCATTTGACTTTCGGATAACAGAACACGAAACTCTGTATTTATGTTCATCATATTTTTTCGAGAAAGGTCTGTTGAACAAGCGCACAAAATTTGTCATTACGTCGACGCTTTTTGATGATTTTTCAGTTTCTCCTCTGGAGATGATTTTTGTGTTTTACTTTCGGATGTGAGGACATATGTTTTCTGAAAATTTGTGAATGTCTTTTTCCTTGTACTTTCTTAACTAGAGTTCGTAAAATACTTAGAAGTTTGGTGCAAAATCAGATATTACAAAATAACTCAATATAATAAATCACTTCTTGAGGGTGCTGAAGAAAATTTTAGGACCGTATCAAATTCCTCAGTATAACGTGTACATTTTCGAATTTAAAACATTTTCAAATCATCTTGGACTGTTTAAACTCACCTCAGACTCAGATCTTATACTATCTGCTGAGCGTCGATAGCGTAGTATTTTGAACGAGTGACTCGTAAGCGAAGATTTCATTTAATTTTTTTCGATGCCGGTTCGCATCTTGACGGGAAATAATTTTTTTTTTTTGATAGGCTTGTCTGCAAACATTTCACTGTTGGGTGAGAAATTATAAATTAGTGATGAGACTAAGGAAGCCTACGAATACAGTAAAAAGGCTTAGCAAGATTACAACTGATCTCTTAACTCGCTCAAGCTACGGCAAAGCACCTGAGGTATGCTCACACATCTTTTTTAAGAAATGGTTAATTCACCGATTTAGGACTTTCAGGGAAAATTGATTCCTGAATATAAAATGAGATCGTTTTATTTTATGCGATAAGTTATAAAATCTCTGGAAACACGATTATGTTTGTTGACAATTTCTTTTCAGTGAAAAGCCAGCAGAAACATTAATAATTCTCAAAATGGAACAAATAGGTGATTACTTCTATTGTGATCACTTTTTGTTAGTGAGGATGCAGTTATCAGAATTTACTAGTTTTTCATTACATTTTGAAACTTGTATTTAACAAATTCTATTTCAAAGATTGTATATATTTATAGGGGGCAGTTTATGTAGAACTTTGTAGAGTGAGGAATACCTACTGTCTGTATGGTAGTTGAATAGCTTCGTTGCGGGATAGTGAATATTTTTCTAAACCTCTATTGATAAAAGGTTGTTTAGGTTCTTGCGCTTAGTTCCAATATGTAGTATTTTGAAATTATCTAATTTTGGAACAAACGTGATTTCTTTCGGGAAAATATTTAGCAAAATAAGAATTGTCTTTTCTGATGTTTGGTGTTCTTTGAACCTTCTTATAAAAGTTCTCCTGGCTCATAGATCAATGATACATACAACACCTTCCATTCCTTTAAATAATATGGCGTAAAAAAGGAACTATATACAAAAAAGCAGATAGCCCTAAATAATCATTTCGATCAATTTCATATAAGACACCTCAAGTGATATAAAAAACAAACATAAAAATAGCTTTTATATATACAGATAAAGTTTCAAGTTTCTTTCTTAAATGCTCAAGACAAAAACATTCATTACGTATATGTGAAACCAAATGGAGAAATTTCCACAAAAAGATTCAAAGAACACCAGCATCATTTGAGCATCCAATAGTTGGCTCTTGTTTGACAAAACATTTTTTCTTAACAAGTTATATTTTCCTAGAATTAGATCTCAAAATATTAAATCTAGAAGCGAAAGGCAAAACACAAGACATTCTGAAATTAATAGAGGTTTATGAGAATTATCACGATTCCGCAATAAAATGATTGCATGAGCAGACGCATCTTTGGTATTCCTCATTCTTCGATGTTCTATACAAACCGAAGCTTTCCATAAATATGTAAAACCTTTCAACCTTTTAGCGCCTCGTGTAACCATAAATATGGTAACGGTGAGAGACTCCGTTTCTAAGTTCGATTACGTGATAAGTTGAACATATTGCTGGAAGTGCTGCAGTCCATTCAAGAACAAATGTGTGTGTCAGATTTCAAGCGCGTCAGTATCTTAAATTGCTGACAGAGTACTTCAAATCTGTCCATAATTTAATTTCGTGAAAAGTGCGATAGATATACTACTCTGTCAAGAAAGTACCGGGAATTTTCAATTAAAACAACATTTTTACATTTAATCATCAAAATTTATTGGGTCGCCTTCAAAATAGGCTCCATTTTCTCCAATACATCTATGCCAACGGCACTTCCAATTATAGAAACATTTTTTATAGGCGCTTTCCGGGATGGACTTTAACTCTCGCGCCGAATTTTGTTTTATGGCTTCAATCGACTCAAAACGGGTGCCACGAAGGGGCAATTTCAGTTTTGGGAAGAGGAAAAAGTCGCAGGGAGCCAAATCCGGCGAATACGATGGTTGCTGAAGCACGTTTGTTGAGTTTTTGGCGAGAAAGTCAGTCACAATCGTAGCTCGGTGAGAAGGCGCGTTATCGTCATGCAAAATCCATGAGTTGTTCGCCCACAAATTTGGCCGCTTCTTACGGATACGCTCATGCAAACGTTTCATAACGCCTAGGTAATACTCCTTGTTTACCGTCTGACCCTCTGGAACGAATTCGTAGTGCACCACGCCACGGATATCGAAGAAAACAATGAGCATCACCTTCATTTTCGAGCGGCTTTGGCGTGGTTTTTTTCGGTTTCGGCTCATTTTTTGCCACCCATTCCGATGATTGCTGGCTTGTTTGCATATCGTACTCGTAGACCCAGGTCTCATCACCAGTTATAATGCGTTCCATGAATGTAGAATCGGAATTACAGCGATCCAGCATGTCTGAAGCAACCTGTTCGCGATGACGTTTTTGAAGAAAATTCAGGTCTTTCGGTACGAGTCGTGCGGCCATCTTTCTCATGCCCAAAATATCAATCAAAATCGTACGTGCGGACCCGTGGGATACCTTAAGATCATGTGCTATCTCTCTCAAGCTGGTACGACGGTTTTCCAGCACCCTTTCCTTAATTTTATCGACTTTATCTTCGATCGAAGCCGTCGATGGGCGACCACTTCACGACCGTCCTTGAAGGCTCTGTACCACTGATATGCACGAGTTTTCGATAGAGCATTATCACCAAAGACCTTTTGCAACACTTTCAATGCATCGGCACACGAAAATTCATTTGCAACACAAAACTTCAAACAAATTCTTTGCTCAACGTAATCACCCATAGTAAAAATCGGCACGCACTCTGACATCGACTGACTTAATCAGCTGTTGCAAACACACTAGTTGACAGATCCCGCTCAAGCTTGGCACAGTAATTAAGGACAGTGGTACCAACCTAGGAAAAAAAATTTTCACCTGCCTCGATAATTCCCGGTACTTTCTTGACAGAATGTATGATACGAGTGAGTATATTATATTTTAATATTTATATTTCGTTTTCATACGTTAAGAACTATAAGTAGAAAAATTTTGAGAATATATTTCGATTGTTAGCACGAATGTTTGTTTTTTGATTTTCAAGTTATAGCAATGTTTATGTCAGAGTTTCCTTATGGTAACCCTACGCGTTCCAATTAGCTCTTTATAGTAATTTTTATTTCAGACGAGGATTTTCCTAACAAGAAGCTTTAGAAATGACATATCAGGATAATGTTGATATAGCTGACATATTTATAGATCTACCTGATTATGGAATAGTGGCCGGCGAAGATTCCGGAGAAGAAGATGGTGGCGGTTTAGTGGATAACTTGCCTAGATCACATCTGAGAGCTCCAGCAAAAAAGGAATTTTCTGATAGAAACCGACTAGATGATTGCTACGAAGAACATAAAATAGAAGGGGTGGTTCTAATCACTCATTAGGAATCCGAAAATAATTCATTTCATGAGAAATTTTGAAATTCCGAATCTTCAAGAAATTGAATGAATTCAAGTGGATTTTCATCAGAATCAACGCGTTTATCGAAAACTTTCTCTCGATAATAATCACAGGGATAAGACCCCGACTGATTTGAATATGCTTTATTTCTAATTCAGGCAGATCCGGAAATCAGTAAAGAAGAAATCAAATGGTTTCTAGCCATTTTACTAATTACAGGCTTAGCGAACTCCCAGGATAGAGGTTTCATCGGGATAAAGCATCAAACATGAAAAATGAGTTGGGAGATCATTCAATGCAGCGTAATCCTCTTCTGGAAATTTGCCGTTTTATTTTTTTGTCGGAATACGAAATGCTGGATAACTTTTGCATATAACAGAGGATCAAGATGCCTTCTCGATGGTGATTGCCAACGTCGGATCAAACAGACATGGCACATGGAGAAGAAGAATTCATTTCTCTGATAGCGCTCATACTGATCCGCATGATAAAATTTTAAATTTACGCCCACTTATGGACAAAGTGAAAAATAACTCTCTGAGATATTTTGAAGTGAAGGAAAATCTCTATTACGATGAGAGTATGATAAAATACTATGGTAGTCATAGATGCAAACAATGCATTAGAGGAAAACAAATCTATTTCGGATATTAAATGTGGTGTCTCAACACCCCTTCAGGATATTGTCGATTTTGAAATGTTTCAGCGTTATAACCCCTGGTGATCTGAAAATTGTGAGGAACTGTTTGGAAAATCCGCTACTCCTCTAGTTTCTTAGTTAGATGAATTTCAATACAAAGAGGGTTTCTATCCATATAAATTATATTTTGACAATTTATTCACAGGACTCACTTTACGAAAGTTCCTTAGAGATAGTGGCTACCAGTCTACCGGAACTGTGAGAGAAAATCGTCTTCCTAAAAGTTATTTTCTCAGTTCTAAAAAAAGCTGTATCCTCAGTAATGAAAAAATGAGAGCAAGCGAAATAATTTCTTAGTAATTTCATTTTTGAAATGAACTATCAGAAAGGTACCACTCCATCTTATAATTCTAATTTAATTAATTGAAACAAATTGTAGAAATTACTATGTTTTACTACCAACAAAAATATATTTTAAACATTTTTTTGTGACTCGAGTTTCGGGAAATGAACTATTTCATCATCAGACAACTGAAGACCTAACAGTGGTACATAGGTATTTAAACAAAAGTGATAAATATTTTGAATATTTCAATAGATTCTAACACCTAATAGTGATACAGAGGTTTACAAGCGGAACGTGATAAAAACCCGGTTAAAAAAGAGGGGCCTTCTAACTGATATCGGAATGTCGGCAATCGACAAAGAGCTCCGTACAGTCATTCATTATTTTTACGTTATTTTGTTGTACATCTCAAATATTTGGATTTACATAGCCATCGAGATGTACAACAAAATAAAGTAAAAATAATGAATGACTGTACGGAGCTATGTAACCCCAAATATTATTTGAAATATTTAAATGGGTACCATCTGTTTAACAACCTTCTTTGTCGATTGCCGACATTCCGATATCTGTTAGAAGGCCCCTCTTTTTTTTAACCGGGTTTTTATCACGTTCCGCTTGTGAACCTCTGTACCACTATTAGGTGTTAGAATCTATTGAAATATTCAAAATATTTATCATTTTTGTTTAAATACCTCTGTACCACTGTTAGGTCTTCAGTTGTCTGATGATGGGATAGTTCATTTCCCGATACTTGAGTCACAAGAAAATGTGTAAAATATATTTTTATTGGTAGTAAAACATACTAATTTCTACAATTTGTTTTAATTATGATCAACTACCAAATAGTAACGGCTGAAACAATTCAGTATCTAACTTATTTAGTTAAAACAAGAGCTTGCTCTTATAACCCTGTACTAGTAATAATTCTAACGTTCAGAAATTTGATTGTTTAGCATATTGAAAATTTTCCTAGATTCCACACCACCATAAAACTGACAGACTGTCAGTAGCAGGAATTAATGTCTGCTACAGTGATAGAGAAACGGAGATATGAGCATACCAGCTGGCAACAATAATGAAGCCTTGAAGCTGAGAGAAGACTGAAAATGAATTCGAATTGATCGAATTCCATCCAACTACCAAATTTGAGGTCAGGAGAATCATCATTGAAATTGCCCAACTACTCACAATAATGTTCAACAGATATCTCTTTGAGGATCTATTTCCTGCAGCACTAGAAATCGTGAAAGTGTTGTCAAACATAAGTAGGAGATGAAAAAGATATATCGAAATATAGTCTCATTTCCATTCTACCAGCCTTTATCATAGGTTCTGATAAAAATCATCGGATTAAGTCACATTTGAAGAAAAAAAAATGCGCTGAAAACAACTACTTTTACTGAATCTCATGAATGAGGTAATAAAACCCTGTATGGAAAGTGGTCATTAAAAATTTTATCACGGGATTTATCGAAGGCTTTCACTATTATAGATCATGATATCCTGGAGAGTAAACATCGATAATAGAGATTAGGAGGTGCTGCTATGGCTCCTATTTTCTTTTCTAATAGACTAAAATCAGTCCTGTGACAGAGGAACCTAAAGTATGGAGTTACTCAAGGATCGAAACTGAGGTCCTTTTTTGTAGTATTCATATATGAACTGAACTTAACAAAAGAAGAGTGGATCATGTGTCTGATAACCCTTCTACTTGCCAATGACATCTAATTTTTTAAATATTTCAAACGATAGAAATCTGAAGATACGGACCAATATATTCATTTAACATTCAACTACTGGTTCACCTATAAGTCTCAACTCAAAGGAAAAATATTCAAGAAAAGCTTCAAAGAAGTAATGCTAAAAAATATCTTACACAGCTTCGAAAAATTTCTAGAGAATAAAATATTATGTGTTACTTATGACGAAGAACGTCAATTCTTGATGAACATAAGTTTTATTATTATTAGAGGGAAGTATCATAACGATGATCCGAACTCAAAAGACGTAAAACTGATGGAAGATATTATAGTCTTGTGTTATTGTTTCAAATTTTCTGCATTTAATTTAATTATATCTATTCATTTTTCAGAACAGATTATCTCTTATTGCATCGACATAAAAAATGATTCTCGAAATGAACATACTTAATCTTCATATTGAATGTGACGACTTTGATTAAAGACAGAAGCTCCAAACAATAATAGGATTATCTACTACACTCGACATTTAGAAATTACTTATAGAATTCTGTTGTATCGGTATAGAGGATTCATTCTTAATACTGCACACCATGCTTTCAACAGGATGATTATATATTACATACATGCATTCCATTGCCTAGTATACATATCTTGAAACAGAGAATTAATCAAAAAATAACAGGAATACCCACAATTTTCCGAATTATCATTGAAATTCGTGGACGTATACCCTCCAGTGACAGCTTGACATGAATGAGTGCCTTGTTTGCCAACAGTTTTGCTGTCGTAACACGAAGTCAGTCACTTCTGTGCATTCGCAATAATGAATATGTCAGACCCATGCATTCAATAACAGTCCTTTCTATTTATACGGTGAAATGGATTTTTCGCAGACGTTCAAACTGCGACATGCTATTGCCGGTAGATTCTCTTGTTCCCATTATTTTGCACGACGTTTTTACGTCGTCTATCTCTGATAACATGCATTTTAGCGATAAATTTGTGTGTATTCCGTTCTACCTTTTTTTCGAATATATGTCGCTTCTTCTGCAATTTGTTCTCGTCTGGTGACTTCAGGATAAAATTATTATTCCGAGTAGGATATCCATAGATTACCAGGAAAATATAAAAATACCTCTCGTAGCTTTTCGATTTAGTCTTATATTGTTTCAAGATTTCAACTGATAATCTTCTATGGAATATCTAATATTCAAATATAATAATTCGCCTGATGATCTGTACTAAATTTCATAATTGAGGAGTATGAGCTATAGTAATGGAAAGTTCTAGAAATCGAGACAATGCAACATACATATGTATAACATATATATCATTTAAGTCTAAGCTCAACAAAATCTGATTAGGTTTCGGTGATCGTTGGGGTATAAGGAGCGAACATGTCCATGTTTTGAAACTTGTTGGTTTCTCCTCAGTGCCCTATAATGTTCAACGACCACAAATCTGACACGCACCTATATTCGCTTTACACAAAAACACCAATCATCATACACTAGTACATCTAGTGCATGCAAATATACATACACCACATTCCCGAATGAGCCAATTCAAGCTAAGAACTGTATTTTCGATTTATTTCTTATAACGCGTTTGAAAATTTTTGAATTCTTCGCGATTGTCGCATCAATTTGCATCCATTTGGAGTGACTTGGACTAAAGTGAAATTGAACAAGTTTGTGTGAAGTGCCTTGAGTACATTTCCTCAGGCAGGTAATAAAACAACGAAAGGTGTACCAAAGGAAGGTAATCCCTTGTTTCCTCTTCCCTTAACCTCTTTCTGTTACCAGTCCGTGGTGCTTCTCGTAGGTGTCTTCTTCAACCTGTGGGGTAAGTTCGTCTGTTCATTTCTTATTAGGAATCTCCGTGAATAATTTTTATTTTATACCGGGGTTGTTCGAAAATTTAAAATAGCGTCGCTGGTCAGCGTCTTTCCCTTCATCGTCTAATACCTTCAGCCTCTGGGCCGTCTTCTCGCCGTCCTGCTTTCGCTGGTGCACGCTTCCCTACGTTGTCTGGTTCTTCGTCCGTATGTGAGTTTTGTTCGGCGAGTCACTCCATTCGCCAGTGTCGTGAATTCAAGGCCATGGACATTCATCAGCGGCGAACTTTTGTGGTTTAGAGGCAATTATGCAGAAATTGCATGTCGTCTTTCCATGGCACTACCGAGTGCGGTTCTAATCAACGCTGTCACACATGCGGGGGATGACATCATACGATTCTCCACCTGTCATCTGCTGCCACTGCGTCCCCTTCCGTTTCCCACTCGGAGAAGGAATTTCCTTCGACGCGCCAACGTCCTTCTTTGCCGCTTGTCTCATCGGAGCCTCCAACCCGTGCTTTCACCTCTCGGGGTACCTCAGTAAGGGGTAAATTGACCAGGATGATGTTTCGCAAGTCCCTTGTGGTGGCAGACTCAGCAACTTCTCGTGCTTTGCCATCTCCGTCGTCTCTTTACTCTTGTCTCTCCTCTGAAAATGGTTCCATGTGACTGCGAGTGTGGTCATTTTGCGGTAGTCTCATCCGGCCGAATAAACATCGGTCTTCATCTTCTCGTCTGTTCTCTCCTAGTTTGTTTTAATCTCCGCTGTCTTCTTTACGCATGACCAATAATCCTGACTTCCTCATGCCTACTACTTGGATCCGTTTAGACAACCAGTGGAATGTCATGCTGTGCCGTACTCTTCTGGATCCAAGCTACCAACATACCCTCCTTACCCGAGAATGGGCTTCCAAGCTTTGTCTGCACATTCAACCGGAACCTATTCAACTTCGCACCTTTAGTAACGCGGATCAGTTTCGCATCCAGGGGTACGCATACGTCAACTTATGTCACCAAGGAGATCCTTCCAATCTTATCATCAAGGCTTACGTTATTGACAGCCACATAGATCCTCTTCCTGTCCAAGCGTTCAATAGCCGGTGGCCTGAGTTTCAGCAAATCATCCTACCTAATTCACTCTTCCTCTTCCTCGTTCCATTGGGATGTTGATTGGCTCGGATGTGCTCCCTCATCCTCATTCTTTCTGTTACGTTGCACCCATCGTCTGAGCTTCTAGGTGCATTATCTGCCACTTTAGGTTGGGTACTCTATGTGCCGTACGCTCGCCATCGCAAAAAGACCAAACACTTTTCCTTCTCACCTGCCTTTGTCAATGGTCGCGCTCTACGTCCTCAGAGTATTCACCAGGCCTCACGTCCAACCAGATCTTCATTATCTTCTGCAGAGTCATCATCTGCTGTGTCTTCTCCATCACCTTCTAAGCCTCATTCCCCAATATCAGTAACCCCTGCCATTTTTCGTCTGATAAGACTAAATCTTCTGGTGCATTTCCCCAAATCTTACCATCCAATACAATTAGTCATCCTGCCGTCACTGATCTCCAAACTGAGCTCTTTCTAGCACTGAGACCAGGAACTGGTCAACCTCGTTCGGCGCTTTCGGTAACTCGATAAGGTAAGGAAACTGACGTGCTCCCCTTGACCCCTGCTGAAAAAGAGTGTGAGGTTCTGTATCGCGCTGATGTTACCCGTTATTCCATTGGTAGATACACTGTGGGTCTGCCCTTGTCATCTTATCGTCTGGACACCTCCGCAAATGTGGCGACTAGGCAGTTTATTCGTTTGGAGGAAAACCCTGATATTCGTGTCACCTATCATGATTTCATGCGAGATTATCTCGGGAGTGGCCACATGGAATTGGTTCCTGAATCATCTGTTTGTCCTAGATATGAACCATATTACATTCCTCATCATTCGGTTCATCGTCCTGATGATCCTCCTACTAAAATTCGAATAGTCTTCAACGCCTCTTGCGCTTCCGCTACTGGAAAATCTCTCAATGGTCTTCTGCTTACCGGCCCTAAGCTGCAAGCGGACATTTCCATCTTTCTGCTCCGCTTTCGTCCACATCGATTTTTCTTCACTGCCGTTATCAGACATATGTATCGACAAGTCCTGTTGCGGCCTGGGCAAAGGGATTATCAACGCATAGTCTGGCGTTTCGCCGAACAGGAACCACTCCAATATTATCACCTGAACACCGTCACCTATAGAGTTTCTTCTGCTCCTTACTTAGCACTTAGGACTCTTCGGCAGCTAGCATCGGATGACGGACCCAAATTTCCTGCTGCAAGGCAAGTCTTGCTGCAGGAGATTTATGTCGATGACATTTCAACAGGTTGTTCATCCGAGTCTGAAGCTCTTGAATTGCGACAGCAAATTCAGTATCTGCTCATGGCGGGTGTTTTTGAGCTGCGCAAATGAGCTACTAATCATCTTCCTCTGCTAAACGGTATTCCATATGATCATCGTATGGAATCCTCTTCTATTGACCCCATTCTTCTTGACCGTGAACCAAGTCTCAAAATTCTGAGATCTCCGATCTTTTTTTATTCTGTCCGCTTGACTTCAACGGCACCAACCGTATTGTGCTCTTGGGTTGGTTAACTCCTGTCACCTTCTATTCCAAAATCTTCTCTTGTCAACTCTGTCTACTTCATTTGGAATGGGATCAACCTCTCTTTAATGAAGTTCAGCCCCTGTGGTTGCAGTTTTAATCTCAGATTGCCACTTTGGCAGAGCTTCACATACCACGATTCATACATGCCGTTTCTTCTTCTGTTCATCGATTGATCAGCTAATGTGATGCTTCTGAATCGGATTACGCCGCAGTCGTTTATCTTCGCACTTCTGCATCATC
The DNA here is from genome assembly GCA_034642435.1 of Megalocaria dilatata. Taxonomy (NCBI): domain Eukaryota; kingdom Metazoa; phylum Arthropoda; class Insecta; order Coleoptera; family Coccinellidae; genus Megalocaria; species Megalocaria dilatata. The sequence goes on from CM067854.1 coordinate 83,582,693, forward strand.
TGGTCAATGTCATGTGTCTCTCGTAGCAGCAAAATCCAAGATTGCTCCTTGCAAGGCTATGATTCTGCCTCGTTTGGAACTGTGCGATGCCCATCTTTTCGCAAAACTCATGCATCATCTGTCGACTCGCGTATATCGATGCTGAATGTATCGCCTTTTGCGATTCTTCCGTTGCTTTATCGTCGATCTGTGGTGAAGTTCCCAGGTGGAAGACATTTGTTGGCAATCAAGTTGCTGAAATACAGGATATGATGCCTTCGACTTGCATGTGGTGACTGAGGATAATCCAGGTGATTGTGCCTCTCGAGGATCGATGCCCGCCGACATTCATCATCATGCATTGTGGTGGCGTGGTCCTCCTTGGTTGTTTCTCGACTCGTCTTCGTGGCCTCTTTCCTCTGTTGATTCATCACAAAATGAGTAAAAGGACGACGAAGCGAAGCCGATTTCCACTTTAATGTTAGCAGCCATCTCCGATGAACACATAATGATTCAACGTTTCATATCGTATCTTGGACTCAAGCGTGTAGCTGCCCTTTGTGGACTATCATGGTCTAATATTTCCTCGCCCAGGTTTTCTCTCCTCTACTGAGCTCCAGGAAGCCGTGATCTGTTTAATACGTCTTGTTCAATCTGTTTATTTCAGGGATGGCTGAGCTTCAAAAACCTTCTTCTCGTCATCGGCTCATCATGAAACTCCACCTTTTTCCTGACGAATATGGACTTATACGTATTGGAGGTTGCCTTTCAGCCTTATTACCATATCGATACAAACGTCCTGCTCTTCTGCCAAAGAATAATCTTCAAACTCATCTGATCATCGATGATCCCCATCATCGTCTTCTGCACGCCGGTGCGGATTCTAGACCGACGTTATGTAGTCCGTAATCGTCTACGCAAATGTAACCGATCCTTCTCCTGCAAACCCCTTCCTCTGATATAGCCAATGGGCAATCTTCCACCTGAGCATCTATCCTCTGCTATGGCCTTTCTTATCACCGGCGTTGACTACTTCGGTGTGACGTGTGCACGACTATGCGGATCTGTTAGTATCAAGGCATATCAAGGAGCTGTTAGTATAAAGGATCTAGTTGTCTTTATCTACTTCACTACCAAAGCGGTTCACCTAGAATTGGCGTCTGAGCTGTCCACCACAACTTTCATTGCTGCATCGTCGATTTGTTGCACGACGAGGTCATCCGTCCGTTATCTTTTCGGATAACGGGACCAACTTCGTGAGTGCACATAACTATCTTCTTGACATTGGTCGCTTATTATCTGCTCCACAACATCAGTAAAGTTTTTGTGATGCAGCCACGTCTTCTGGAACTGACTAGCGGTTCATATTCCCTGCCAGCATCATCCCACTCGCGTTATCGGCGAGCAAAAGCTCCGTTATCAGGATTTTCTCACGGTCTGCACTCAGGTTGTGGCAATCCTCAACTCTCGTACTCTGTATCTTCCATCGTCTGACCCTTCTGATTTTGAAGCCCTTACACCAGGGCATTTTCTGGTTTTCCGCTCCCTCACCGCTCCTTCTGATAACGATGTCAGCTCGGTCTCTGTCAATCGTTTATCTCGTTGGCAACTAATCCAACAGGACTTGTGGAAGCGTTAGCTTCAGGAGTATCTGCATACCTTGCAGCAGCGTCACAAGTGGTTGCATCCTTTTACCTCTATCCTTCCAGGTACCGTTGTAATAATTCGAGATGACCATCTTCCACCTCTGAGGTGATCTATCGGCCATATATCATCTGTTTCTCCGGGAGCTGATTCCACAACTCGTGCAGCTGATGCTGGTACTTCAGAGAAGCTAAATCGTCTTGTCTTAGGTTGTATAAGAGATTCTCAGATTTGCCACTAAAAATTATGACAATATTATCTACCTAGGTTTGAGTTTATTCGAATATTTGCATCATTGCTACGTTTCTAATTTATGGATTCTATAACGAATGAGATTAATACGTGTTTTCTGAATACAATTCAATAAATAAATTGAAGGTAGTTCTAAAAAATTAAAGGATGTGTGGAAATTATCAGCATTAGTTTCCTTTCGATTAGGCGTTGTTACTCTGTCCTTACGCGGCCTTGGAAACAACACAGTAATGAATAGTAGGGGACATATGTAGTCTAGTTGTTCTTTATTCAATAAGAAGAATAAGAGGTGAGTACCTTTCGTGTCCTGGTCCGATACCTACAAAATAAAAGTCTTACAGGGTTAAAAGCTAACTTAAAAATTTCTAATCCCGAATCAATTTACTACATCATTCGACCTTTCATGTAAGAGGAACACTAAGTAAATTTCGAAGAGGAATTGATCAACCCTTATTGGGGTTGGGAATTCTGATTCCTTCATTATTCGTAAAGTAGGTGATAAAGTGTTAGGGGTAAGGAATCTTTATGGCTGCTCGTTTCCAAAGCTTCATTATTAGGAAATAATAAAAAATGATGCAATTAGAAAGAATCAAAACGACCGAAGAACTATAACAAGATCATTATAATCAGATTTATTGTCACGACTGAATAATATACACCATGGAAGATGGGAATAGGCATTTAATGAGAAAGCGTCAAGAAAAATCAGACCTGAACGAGCAAATTGAAAATGAACGTGAAGTTCGCTGTGCAAACCAGTTCCGTCGGGAAACTTTTAATTACCCAAACGTTTGACGCTGAAATATCGTTCGGGTTGTTTCAGTCTTCCCAATTCTAGAGCAATATCCCGCCCTGGTAAAACACATTAAAACTTTTATGTAAGCTAAATTCAACATTTAGTTGTATGTTATATCCACTTCCATACGCCCTTGTGTCAACTCTAACTTTCAGCTCACAGCAGAACTACGAACGTTTATTTTTGATCCGCACCTTTTGAGATAGCAATTAAGTTCCTCACATAACCAACTGACTGGATGTTGTCGTTGGGAGATTATGTGTAACATACGATTGGATTTGAGATCACTTCATTATGGGTATATTTTGGAACGAATTTGATTAGAGTTTTCGCGAATTATACTTTGGACTAACGGAAATTAAAAGAAGGATCTCCTATGTACGTCAAATATTTCGAAACCTTTATTTGTTTCGCGAATTATACTTTGGACTAAAAGGTATATATATATATATATATATATATATATATATACTTATATAGTACTTACACAAATGATCGGTGAGTGACAACCAACTACAAAATTTTTACACATAATACAATATTTCATTAAAGTTGTTAATATTAGTTTCAGACATTATAAACGAGAGAGTGTTACAATTATTTATATTCATTTGTTATTATGACAATCTCAAGTGACATCGTCATCCGTCAACTTCACTCTCTGTCACTGCGGAAGTGACACATTCCGAATTCACCACCCCTGGACCTCCGTCGAAAACAAGTATGTAATTGTAAATTTGACTGAGGCTCTTGATATCTGCTCTTGAATTCATCACATCACCCCTCTCATTGATCAAACACATCTCCAGGAATAAACGTTTAGAATTCAGGTTCTCCACGGCTAAAACTTCTGCACTGTTGTATGAAATATTGTGTCCTGTCTCATACATGGTTTGCCAACGCACATCTCTCCGGTCTCAATCTAGCATCGCTTTTGTGAAGCGTTGTTCTGTTTTTCAACGTTTGGGCTGTTAGTCCTATATACGCTAATTTACAATTGAAGCATTGGATTTCATATACGATGCCAGATCTCGACAAAGAAGGAACTCTGTCCTTGATGTCAGCAAATAACCTTCTATTTGTCAATATACTGCATTGCCCGATTTTTATGTTGTCGATTTCGCGAAAGAGATTCGAAACTTTATCCGTCAGAGGGCTCACGTGTGGCAATGTAACCTAATGAACAGATGTGATATCTGGCGGCCTTAAGTTTCCTCTGTCGTGTGATGGTGTACTATAAATTGATTTTTTCAAAAAATATACATTACAATGTACATTATACAATATACATTTTCAAAATATACATTATATTATTATCATCCTATTGAGTGCTGCTGGATGCAATTCAGGATATACTAGTCGGTTTACCCTTCCTTTCAATCCCAGAATGGCACTGCTTTTTATTTTCATTGAGTGATAAGGTAATGAATATAAATCTCAGAGCTAGTCGCCTTCTGATACCAATCAAACCTGACGTGCCCATCGGTTGTACTAATCACACCCTTATTTTTCATCTCTAAGATGAATTTGAGATGTTTATTGAAGTTGTTAAAAACATCAAGAATCTCCAGAGAACCACCCTCTGGGATACTGAGCCGAAGGTCATCGACGTACTGAAAAAGACATGGCACCTGGAAGGAGAACATAGGAATGCAGGTCGTCAACACTTTGGACATTGTTATGTTTCCCACTATTGGGCTGAGGCTCGATTCCATGGGATAACCAAACGTCTGCTTGTAATAGACTCCATGGTATATGAAGTAGTTATTGTATAGAAATTTTATTTTTTCTATAAAGCGAGACAATGACATAACCACTCGGAATTTGTGTTTTTTATTTGCCCCGCGAAACAGAAGGAGTCTTGTATGAAATAAACATTGGAAGACGGAAAAGATCTACTCAGTGTATCAGCAAAGAATCTACAAGTTTTGCAGTAGCCGAATCAACCTTAGAAACAATTGGTCTGAAAGGAAAGCCATCCGTATTTATTTTTGGAAGGCCGTAGAAGCGAGGTGCAACGAAAGTCTATGTGGTAAGCTTTTTTACACCTCCAGCTTAGGTCTCAAGGCTTTAAAAGTTAATTTCACACAAGAACTCAAACCGGTCGAGCACCAGCAACTTGTCTTCGCTGATTCGGTCCTTGAAATGCATCAAAATGATCCGGATTTTCATCGAAATATCATCTTCAGTGATGAGGCCCATTATAAGTTCGAAGGCTACGTTAATGAGTAGAGTTGTCGAAATTAGGGCTCAGACAATCCAAGAATTATTGTTGAAAAGTCTCTTCATCCTCAACGTATCACTCTTTGGTGCGGTTTTTGGACTGGCGGTGTGATTGGATCTCATTCGAAAATGAGGCTGGTGTAACTATTCGATGATTAATGATTTTTGTAGCCGGAATTAGAAGATATTAATGAAGACGACGATTTTCAACAAGACGGCGCTTTCTGCCACACAAGCCATGAAACAGTCGCAATTTTGCCAGAAACATTTTCGGGCCGTGTTATTTCTCGAAGGACTGATCACAATTGGCCATCAAGATCTTGTGATTAACACCATCAGAATTTTTTCTTTGGTGCTAAGTAAAAGATAAGGTCTATACCAATGCTCTACAATTGACTCAAGACCTCAAAGATAGAATTCAAGAAGTTATCGAGGATATACAGCCGCAAATGTGCGAATTAATCGTGGAAAATTTCATGAAAAGGATATGATGCTGCAACCGTAGCCAGCCATTTGGCTGATGTCGTTTCCATTGTTTATGGTATACCTTCTTCACAATGAAATAAGAAAAATTAAAATTTTCTTCAAAAATTTACTTGTTTTTTCAATATCAAAGTGAAACCTTTTAGATACTGAATTGTTTCAGCCGTTACTATTTGGTAGTTGATCATAATTAAAACAAATTGTAAAAATTACTATGTTTTACTACCAATAAATATATATATTATTACACATTTTCTTGAGACT